>CM021697.1:28282779-28528382 GCA_011074415.1 Stictonetta naevosa
CTTCCTTCCTTCCTTCCTTCCTTCCTTCCTTCCTTCCTTCCTTCCTCAAAAGACTTTCACAAGTCTTTTGAATGCCCTCAGTTTTATGTTTCCATTTGAAGTCAAAGTCTCAAGTGTTAGGGAACACTCTGGTATGGTTCTGGAGTGTTGTTTCTGTGCTCATGTGAAAGGGCATATAGTAACAGTCATTTATCTTTGGAAAATGTGAAAAACAATACAGTTACACGCTTAGATTTATCCAACCTAAGGAAAAAGGTTATGCACTCTTCATAGTGGCAAGGGAAAGTGATACATATTCAGTGTGTGATTAAAATCTAAGCTCTTCCCCTGATGTATGTGTTGACTAAACATTCTGTCAGTTGATTGAAGTATGGGTAATATGGGACATTACTGATTTTAATGACATTTCAGTGTCTTCTGTAAAATTCCCTCTCTGGTTTTATTCCGGACTGTAGCAGTGAAGTAGAAGTTTGTTTTAAACTAACATGCTTCTGCGTGCATGGATGTTTTTCAGACTACAAAAAATCTTCCTGGTACTTTTAATAAGATACTAATTTCCTTGCCAAGATTTATTAGACACCTAAATAAGTCTGGCAGGAACATAATTACAAGGAACATATCCCTCTTTGCAGAATAGCTTGAAGGAGTACAGGTCATTGCTTTGGAATTCTCTCTGTTTGCAGTGTTCCCTGAAGAGTGATCTATGTTGAATATCTGAAAGCTTCTGGGTACGAGGGAGGGTGAAACCCAGTCAGCATGTTGTCGTATATCCATCAACTGCATGCTTCCAATGATACCATAGTGTCTCAATGTGAAGATATCGTGATATGATTTCCAACAATTTGATTTGTAACAGTCCTCTAAAATGTCTAGCTGACTTTGTGTTCTCATTGTTGTTGCTCCTGCTGAGTCTGAAATTAAAAGTTCTGACAAGAAACAGGGAATAAATCTCTCACTCTCTCCTGCTTTGTCCCCTTTCAGTTTTTGTTTGGACCAGCCATACTGGTGCTTCATAGTTATTTATATTGGTAGTTGGTAGTACTTTTTCACTTTCTGGCAAGCACACGGCACTGAGGTTCTAATTAAAGTACATATTTTATGATTTATTTCCAATCAATTAGGATAACCATGTGTTTCATTTTCTCAAGCTGGTTCAGTGTTTCTACAGCATAATTCTTTCACTTGTGCTACTACAGTGTATATGAGTATTAACTTTGAAGTATAAGGAATAATACTAAAGTATTGAAGCTTATAATTTCAGCATTTTTAGTTGCTTCATTGCCTTCTTTTTTCTTTCCAAAATTACTGTTTTTTTAATCCTCACATGAGGTGTTCTCAGTTGCTTAGAATTTTGCAGATTGATGTTCTCATCTAGCATTGCTTTAATAGTGGGTTTCAAGTGAATTACAACATTGAACGTAAGTGACACAAATAATTGGTATTATGATTTCTTCATTCAACGTTGTGGATTTTTTGGGACTACTTCTGTAATGCTGGATGTGTACTTCAACATATTTTGTCTAGTGTTACATTGCTTGTCTGGTATTATGAACTTTTCACATATAATGATTTGGAAAAAGGAAACCCTTACAGATATATAAATTCTTAAATTCATTAAATCAAATGGACTGTTTTCAAGTGAGGTGAAAGATGACAGTTTATGTGCAGCTCTGCATGGGTATTTCTGTCACAAACAGTTCAATACCAAGAATTAGAGCAAGTTGCCTGACCAGTGAACTCTGACAAAGCCCAGTTATTTCAGCAGCAAATACTATTGAACGTTCAGTGCCATTATGCATAACGGCAGTTGTAATTATTCTTTTGCAGTTTCTCCTAACATTATTAGGATTACTGTACCTAAGCCTGGAAGCTTATGTGAATATTCTTTCTGTTCCCTAAGCTAAAAGCAAATAAGTTGTGACCTTCTGGTATTCACTAGTAGCATAACAACTATCAAGTTAATCATTATTTATAGTAAAAGGGCATGTTTTTACCCTGTTACTTACAGAACCTCATGTCCTGTGAGGCTTCATCATATGGCTGGGGATCTCAATTTGCATGCTTTTAGCTTTAGATTAGCTGGTAATTGGAAAGAGTGAATGTTTTGTGACTTCTGCACCATAGTTCTAAATTAGGACCTATGTGTCTCGTTTGTAGCAGGCTGTTATGTCAAGAACTTGGGTAAACAAGTTATAATGCTTCAAGCTGCAGAAAGAAAGAAGCCCCTCTATTATTTTGTTTCTTATAAATGTAAAGAGCCCTCATGAGCCTATCTGTTGACTGCTTTTTCAGAAATTGTATTTTTGTTTTGCTAGATCTGAGATCCTACTAGCAGTAAAACTGTTGAGGAGAACAAGTTGTCTCTTATACTTTCTATTATTTACCTTACAGAGAACATTTACTGAATGATTTGTATGATTTTTTACAGAAGACTGTATTGTTGATATAAAATGAAACTTGTCTCCTAGTTTTTCTTTCATGCCTTCTTCTACCAAAATATTTTTGTGTTTTTATGACTGCATTTTGAATATGTCAGTGTTGCTTTGTGAGAAAGAAAAAAAATATTCCACATTGTCATATTTCTCTCAAATATAATTCTAGTAAGTCAGGAATTAAATATCCACTCTGTAAGTCAAAACTATGAGTGTATTGTTAAAAACAGAAAGCAATATGGCATTACATTTAGAGTGCTTTGAGTTAAAAGGATTATGAAATACCTAACTGTATTTAAACTGTGAAACATTTCCTTTGTTTAAATACAGAAAACAGTAGGAGTCGACTAGGGCAATACTGTAACTACATGGTGTGTTCCTCTATAAGATGAAGTTGATAGAATTTTCGTTGCAAGGACAAGTTTATGAACATTCATGCAAATCTTTGCTATGTATTAGCTGTGGAATACATTAGCTTTTGGAACAATGTGTTTAAAATTACCATTTGCCTTGACCTTCTCTTTCTGCCTTTTAAGGTAAATGCTTTGAGTATCCCGCAGTTTATTTTGTGGGAATATACCATATGCATGATTCTTACTTTTTTAGATTAGTCTCTTTGTCTAATACTTAATACCGTTGTTCGCTTCTGGACTAAAGAATGCCTTCCTTTGGTTAAATAAGTACGATTATGAATTGTTTGTGAATTTTTATGTAAAAATACTATTATTTGTTGAAGATGCTTGCTGTAAAATTGGAAAAACATTTTGGAAAATCCTTATTAAAATAATAATAACCCAGTATCTGTATCTGGTTTTCATTTTTCTGGCTCTTGCAGTGAATAGACTCCACTAAATAAAATAATGATGAATGTTAATGTCCTTACAGTAAGGACATTAACATTAATCTATGTTAATGTCCTTACAGTAATGTCCTTATGCTGTAAGGCAAACGCTGAAAACCTCTTCTATAAAAATATCAAATTTCAGCAAATATTGTCACTGTCACGTCAATAAATGAGGAGCTGTGTAGTCTCAATACTTTG
This sequence comes from Stictonetta naevosa, assembly GCA_011074415.1. NCBI lineage: Eukaryota > Metazoa > Chordata > Aves > Anseriformes > Anatidae > Stictonetta > Stictonetta naevosa. The sequence goes on from CM021697.1 coordinate 28,286,254, forward strand.
TCAGATTTGGTGCTGCATGGGGCTATAATTATAGAATCTTAGAATATCCTGAGTTGGAAGGGACCCACAAGGATCATCAAGTCCAACTCCTAGCTCCCTACAGGTCTGCCCAAAAATTCAGACCATATGACAGAGCACAGCCCAAATGCTTCTTAAACTCTGACAGTCTTGGTGCCGTGATTACGTCCCTGGGGAGCCTGTTCCAGTACTTTGCTTTATTAAATATTCCAAATAGTTCTAGAGTCTAAATTAGAGACCATTGCTGGCCAGTGTGAATACAACATAATTTTATTTGCAGAATCTTAAAAAGCATATTGAAAAATATGCTGTCAACAAACTTTAGTCTGGATTACTGTTAGATACTTTCTGTGTAGCAAAAGAATTATATGTATTGTAGTAATCCCTAAAACATCAATGAAGACAGTACTAATATTGGCTGCTTCTTTCCTCTGCTGTTTCTGATGGGTTAACTCAGAACCAGGGTTAATCAGGTACCATTCTTTTGTACTGCATCACTCAAAGTAATTATGAATTCTGAATATCTCCTCATACTCTTTGCTAATTACTTATTCAATTGTTTTTGACTGTGGAGGTTAGTCAGTAGACTCATTTCAATGTATATTCCTGTGAAAGTTCATGCTTCTTTGGATCCTGTTATGGAAAGCCCACATTTAGGGGTATATACTATAGATGTAGGGTTTTTGGTTTGTTTTTGTTTTCTTTCCTTTGCAAAGTGTATTGAGATTAGTATTGTTGCAAGTATGTATTTCATTTTTGGTGCATTATGCTTGTATAAACAGTAAAATGCCTGCAGAAAGTCTGTAATTTCTGGGAATTGGCATTCTTGGTTCTCCTTCATTTGTAATCTTAAATGATAGGCAGCAAAGGCAAACACAATTTTTCATGAAGCTCATCATAAATATGTATCCTATGTAATTTGATTTGCATATAGTAGTGCATTGAAAGATGTGAACTGCTTTTTACCATAAATTTATGACATTTAACGTAGCATTTAGTAAAGAAATATATTTGCTAGAATAGAACAGATTCTTGGTCCTTTTAAAAGAATTGGGTATGGTTTTACTGTTTCGAATGGCTTCAGGATTTGACCCATTCATAGTGTGAGAGTTAGATGGAGGATTCATAGAGGCAGTGTAGACTTAAATCTGTTCTTTTCCTCTCCCTAAGCCTTCTTTGAATCCTGGGGGAAGACAAGCATCTGATGTAGTGCTCTTAAACCACTGGAGCATTCGAAATTATGATGTACAACGTGGGGACATTGTGTCATTGGTGTAAGTAATCTTGCATATATTTCAATATATGTTCATATAAATGTCAAGCTATTTAATATATATTTATTGAATATTTTGTATTTTATCTCTGGCATACTGCAGGTGTATGTATGAACAAGGAACATCATTTGTTAGTAATGCATTATTGTTAGTCCCATAATGAGTTTTCAAAGGTCAGGAGAAGGTCAAAGAATGTATTATCAGTTTTTTACTTGAAAGGAGTGCAGTGTAAAATACTATGTGATACAGTAATATCTGTGTACAGAAATTGCCAAGAAAAAAGAGCTGTGATATAAAGAGAAAAAATAGAAAAAACATATGGCTAAATGGAGTACACTTTTTAATTTGTTTGGCTATGCATTCACATTTATGAGAAAAACAGTGTTCTCTTACAAATTAACATTGTTTTTTTCTGGAGGAATCTTCCTACTGAATCAAATTTTAATGTTACAGCAGTTCAACCTTCTTCATAAAGGACAAAAGTACTCCCCCCCAAAAAAAAAGTTTTACAAATTTGAGGGGGAGGTCTGTGTATCAAGCCAAAAGGTGGCAGTGTTTCGCTGTTGAAAATATTCAAGGCTAACGAGACAGCAACTCCATTTCAGCTTTAATGTAAGATAGAAATGGAGTGTCAAAATGTGCACAACTCCACAATGATATAATACTTGTAGTACATGCTCGGGTAGTTTAAGCTTAGGGTATCTAGTTTTGTATGTGTGAAATGCACAATATGTAGATTACAGCAGAAGACTTGTCTTTGAAGCTATATTGTCTGGCTTCCTTTTTGTCAGCCATCTCTTCTAATTGTCTCATTTTATTCTACTTCTTCATTGTACAGGTAATTCATGTAACAGTTTTTACTACCATCTCTTAGAGCAAACTTCTACCCTCACGTAGTGTTTTTTTTGTTAGAAACCTAAAATTTATGGTCTTTCTTGTTGTCTGGCATGTAAGATTATCTGTAATTGGTCTAGCTACAAATACTAATTTATTCATGTTTGCAACACTAAATATTACAGATGGACTCCAATCTGAAGTCACATAATGACTACTTGCAGAATTTGATTTTACCTGCGTATGTGTCCCTCTGCCCAAGTCACGCTCTAGTAACAGTTTAAAATACTGGATGTACCTGGTTAATAATTAATTGACTGAACAGACGATCAGCTTGTTTTCCTATCAGAAAACAGAACGAATAGTTTCATTCTTATACTTCTTCAAGGTTTGTGGTACCGTCTCAACCATCTGCCTTGATTGCTTTCACTTTATTCTATGTTCAGACACAATGAGTAATAATTTAAGTATTGTGGGGTTTTTTATTCTTTTTTTTTGTATGTTTTGAAAAGTTCACTTACTGTTTGTGGAGCTTATGTACATCCACGTGGAAGAAGTCACATTATATTTGAGTGTTGTACTAATGTTTTTCTTAAACATTTGGGAAGTACCCTGAATAATTATGCTAGGGAATTCATAATACACTCTAAGAACAATACAAAGTTAAACAATGAAAAATTAATATATTGAATAATTTTTGCTAACAAGTCAGGTATATTTTATATATCAGTAACAGCTTTTAGATTACTTCATGATACAGATTTGTTAGAAGCATCTTTGGCGTGCTAGTTGGGTTTGAAAGCTTACAGTAATTTGGAAGTTTTCATCGTGTTGCAAAGACTCCTTCCAGTAAAGGGGGCATACAGGAAAGCTGGAGAGGGACTGTTTGTCAAGGAGTGTAGTGATAGGACAAGGGTCTTTAAACTAAATGAGGGTGGATTTAGATTAGATATAAGGAAGAAGTTCTTTACTCTGAGGGTGGTGAGGCACTGGAACAGGCTGCCCAGAGAAGCTGTGGATGCCCCATCCCTAGAAGTGTTCAAGGCCAGGCTGGATGGGGCTTTGAGCAACCTGGTCTGGTGGGAGGTGTCCCTGCCCATCTCAGGGGTTGGAATTAGGTGATCTGTGAGGTCCATTGTAACCCAAACCATTCTATAATTCAGTGACTTGGAGGATGCAGTATCTGGACGTGGTTACTTACGTATGTGGGTTGTTTGAAACTTAGCCTTTTGTACATGAGGCTTTTATTAACAAGTTTTAAATATATTAAATAAGTGAATATTCATTTTTTCATTTACTCATCCTTTTCATTTTGTTTGTTTACCTATGATTTCTCTAACTCAGTAGTGAATAGATATGCTATGAATATTCATGAATTTTACTAAGTGGTCTTCATATAGTAGATTTGGGAGATTTGGGTGAGACATGAACAGGGAAGGCCAGTTTCCCAGTAATTTGCTGCTGCTTTTCCTGCTTCTGTCAGAAATTCAAATGAGAAGGTGATGGTGTGTTAGAAGCAGGAAGATGGAGATGTAAACCTTCTTTCACATCCTACTTGGCTGCTTAACATTTAACATTTGTTTTCTCTTAGCCAAGTCACAGTACAAACTAGCAAAGAGGTTGTGGGAGGGTGGTCTTTTGCAGGGTAAGAACTGAAGTTGAATATTCCATGTGACAGCTTGACCAGAGCCGTCCAAATTCTTTGCCTTCTTCATACCATCAGAAATGTGTCATTCTGGATGGGTGCTGTTATTACCACAGCTCTTAAAAGGGATTATTCAGATCCCAACTGGCAAAGTCCAGTGTAAGTAGATGGCCAAGAGCCAAACCTTGGAGCAAAGAGATGAATTAATCTTGTTGGCTTTGGATGCCCCAGGAGAGCAACAGTCAGCCTGTGATTATGCTTGCAATACTGCTTGCAGATCCACAAGTTTGTATTTTTATCTGCCCACTTTAATTACAAATGAGCACCCTGTCCCCCAAGCATTTGGTGGAATTTATGTCGGGTTTAAGAATTAAATGAAGACCATCTTTATGGAAACATGTCATGTCTATCATCCCTGACTTTGCATCTGAGCTGACCTGGTGTAGCTGTAACTGTGCATCACAACCACGGCTGTGCAGTTAGTCACTGTGCGTACACGTGCATATGTGGTCTTAAGCATAATATTTAGAATGGCATGAATCCTTAAAATTATAAAATTAGAGACAGATAAAACAAATGGAGAGAGTACGTTGTAGCAGAGGATGATTACTTTCAGTTTAATGTTTTAGAAATAGCTAAATCTTATCCCAGCTTTTTAGAAGCTGTTCTAAGTTAACATTTTTAATTTTAGTTTGAATCATACTTACTGATACCAGAATTAAGGGAGCTCAATGTTATATGTTACAACTTTTGAACTCACAATTTTAAATTTATTTGGAAATGAATATCATCATCCTTAATTTGATCACTTGCTTCATTGCTTAGTTTTGACGTTACTGTATTACTGGAACTCAAATCAAAAATTAATCCAGGATTATTATTCCAATAAATTAAATAATTTCCACTGTTATGTGTTTCATAATGATACCTTTCCATCTCTTAAACAGATGCAAAGAAAGTGTGTTATTTCTTTATTTTGACAATGTTTACTTATCTTCACATTTTGCTTGGAGAACATCATGTGGCACGTGGGTTTATCTTTAAAAGATAAATGAATTATTATTTTTAGCAGACAGACCATCTTTTGGTACTTTCTGTGGTGAAATAGGCATTTATTTTGCAACAGCTGTGCTGAGGTAGATGCCAACATCTATGTTATGATGAACTTTATCAGATATTGCAGAGTGGATTATAGGATCCCAGCTGGTTTTACTCCAGAAGGTTTGAGTGTCAACTGCATTGTAGTTGTAGCAGTCCACATCACAGTGGGTCCTTGGGCATATATGCTGCAACTGCACTTTGTAGTGCTAATGGAGATTGTACTTTTCTATTGTGTATTAATGGACATTTTTGCCAACTTACCTACATGTAGCTTGGTTTCTACAGTGTACAAGCAGGTTGTGGTAAAAAGATGTTGCTAAAGAATGTTTTATAGCTCTAGAATTCTTCCTCTACTGAAAAAAATCCCTTATATCCTACTCTCCACTATCCCTCAGTCTCTACTGAAAACTTTGTATCCTGAGTATAAACTCTTCTCTTTTTATTCCCAAATTCCAGTCTTAATGTACCAAAAAGGTGTTGCAACATGTAGAAAATTGCAAAATTAGTATGTATATGTAGGATTATGTTTTTTAAATAGAAATGACAAGTTTTAAGTAAGCTTTTGAAATGGTGACAACAGTATTGACTCAGATTTAATTTTTTTTTTCAGATAAGTTTGGACATTGTTGTATTCTTTGCTTGGTTAGTAGATTTTTTAACAAAGGAGTAGGTTCAATGATTGTAGTATAAGAAAGATTGTTAGATTCTGAATGATGAAATTTCAAGGGTGTAACTATTCACAGGTACTAATTTTAGCTTTTGGAAGCTGTGCTTGTGAAACACAGATAATTCTGTGTTATAGGAGTATCCGTAATGGACAGTACCTTCTGCAAGGTGTGACTGAGAACAGGAACTTTGTAGGTTGCCAGGTGTCCCTCCATTTCTAATTTAGAATGTGTTTTTATGAGTTAAATAGAAATATCTATGCTAATGTAATCTGGGAAAGGTTGAGGACCAATGCAGTTTGTTCTGTGTGTTCTGAATGGTAAAATGTTTCTGAAGTTTTGAACTACAATAGCTAAATGAAAACAGGCAGTGTATTTAAAAACATATTTTTAAAGGACAGCAATAATAATAAGGAAAAAAATGTATATTTTGTTAGCTTCTCATGAGTTTTCAAATAAAAGCATAATTGCTTTAATACAAAACCAGTATTCTACGTGGAAGATTTCTTGATGTTTTTAAAAAAACAACTTACACCCTATCTCCTGTTCTGATGAAGAATGTTAAGTAGCTCCTGTAACTGCTTCCTTTGACTCTAAGATTGTTTTCAGGCCTTTTGGTAAGCTACCTTTAGATAACTGCTACCTGTTTTTATGTGAGTTTATATGTGTATTTGAACTTTGAAAAATCTAGTATAAATCAGCATTCTGGAGGAAGAATCAAAGTACTACATGCCAGATTGTCTCTGCTGCGGTATCCCTCACTGTTAGCTATTCAGAAATGGAAATTGGAAAAGGTAGTTGCCATGATGATTTTATTCGATAGTTCAACAAATTTCAGTCTATTCACACATATCTGAATAATCCACATTTTGAAGGAATGTGGTCCTGTTTGTATGATGGAAACAAAAGAATTCTCAAATGGTGTAAAATCAATACATACTTTTCATAAAACATTGCTAATTGGAATTTCATTAATGAGACTAGCCTAGTAAAATAAAAATCAGTAAGAATGTACTTACTGAAGGAACTGCCTTGAATTTGAATCAGTAGCTGTAATTAGAAAAAGACTTAGTACAAAATTCTGATAGATGTAGCATGACTGAATATTTACTGGTTCTCGTATAAATTTTACAAAAACTTTTTTCTAGCTAAAATATTGAACTGCCTTTAAAGAATACCTCCGCTTGACCTTCTTAAGTCTTCCAATTTCTATTCTATTTTTGTTTCTACTTAGGTCCCTATACCAAGTCATCTGTCTTCTGGCAGGCAGGACACTGCAAAAGAGGTTGTGCTGACATAGAAGCTAAATAATCACTTTACTTTCTGGGCCTCAGTGACCTCAGGAAATCTTTTCCTATTCTGTCCCTTTGGCTGGAAGAAAAAAAAACAAAAACTCATGTCTTTTCCTGATAAAAATCAAATATGTAGTTCTACTATTATTATCTGTGTTACAGTCTAGCTATCATACTATATATGAGTGTGTTAATACTGTTGTTGAAAGCAGGAGTTGTTTTTTATTTATAAAGTAAGTAAAATGCATTTTTAAAAAAATGATTTTAGGCACTATATGTAATCCCTTTTAATGAAGTGCTTAGGATGAATTTAAGTAGGCAATTATTGTAGTACTGTGGAAACTGAGCAGTTGTGGAGTTGTTGTAGTTACAGCTATGGTTATTGAATTTAAAGTGTATTGGTACAAGTAGGAAGTTTACAACATTTGGTTGGAACAGTCATTGCTATAGAGATTCTAGCTAGATTATTTGGACCCAAAAGTAACAGATATGATGTTATGACTTTAGAATTCCTTAGTGGCCAATTTGCAACTATGGTAATTAAAAAGAAATATCTTCTGTTTTCTAAAAAGTTAATGATGTGGAAGTCAATTAAATGTTTGGGTCTATTTGTGAAAGAGGTGTTAGTTGATAGGGAAGAGTCTTATGTTCTTGTAAATGGCGTCAGTGAGAACTTCATTCTGGTTGATTTTGGTTTTGTCAGCCTAATGATAGTACCATGTTATTGAATGAAGAAAAAAATCATTGCTTTTTGAGAATATTGCTTACTGTATCCATCAGAATCCTACACTGCAAGTTTACTAAAGCCACTACATTGATTAGTGAGTGAAGCTAACAGGACAAAAGATGAAATTACCATTCTATCAAAGGAATACATCAGGTAGTATAAAGTCTACATAAGGTATTTGATAGGATAAAAGTGGATCTAGAACTTTGCCATAACATCAGTAAATCCTACTCTAAAAGCAAATGTCAAGGTACAATAACAGGATCAGTTGCCTGGATCAGTTTTTTGTTCAAGTTCATATCCCTTTGAATAAATTTATGGACATCAGTGTGGTTGTCATAAATTCTATTTAAAATGTGAATTCCCATTAGGTGGAAAATAGTTTATAACCTTAATGACTGCTAATGAGATAGTTCCATCAGTTTTTATCTGAGGTACTGCTGTATAGAGGCTGAGTTGGAGAAACATAAATCAGTATTACCGTGCCTTTTGCTGTTGGCTTGATTATTTTCATTTTCTGCATATAGTATTTGCTTTTCATTTCAAATGCAACACTGAAGGTCTTGACAAAGAAATTAAAGCCAGATATACTGAATGAGATGTTTGCTTGAATTTACCGTTGAGACAAGTGACATAAGCTTCCGCAAACATAGACTCTTGTGAAATGAAGGGTAGTTATGATCTTAGTAACTGCAGTACCAGTTCCATAGCCTCAGCATTAAAGCTGTTCAGTGCATATCAGAACATCTGCTGGTGTAGATCACCAGCAGATCTACATTCCTTGTTTCCAGGGTTTTGCTTCTTGGCCCATCTCTATTCACACTGGAATTTCTGAAAGTTATGGCTGTCTAGCACCTCAGTCAGATTAGGATAAGAGTAGTAAAAACAAGGTGCATTTGAAGTTTCAACCAAATATATATATATATGTTTCTAATTCTTTGGAATGCAAGAAAGGTGGGAGAAAAACTGGTTCTGTTGTGATCTTTAAATTGTAAGATGATCAGATAAGGTGTTAGCAGCTAATTAGTAGATAAGGGGGACATATGTTGTGCTCAAGGAGGACTGTTAACAGTAATTTACAATCTCAAAACCAAATTAATTAATTTATTTGTTCATTTGATTAATTGATTCCTTTATTTTTACTTTGCTTTTTAATAATCAGGCTAGTGTTCAGGAGGAGAAAAGGAAAAAGCAAAAACGAAAACCAAAACACCTTTCTAACAAATGAAGTAACTTTTACCTGCCTCTGTTCAGTAGAAGAGGAAACAGTACAGAATAGGCTTTTCTACTGTTCTTGATCATGGTCAGTCGCAGTATTTTGGAGATATTGGGGGTATAAGCGGACAGCTGTGTGAAATACTGAAGAAATTACAGCCACCATGTGATTGGCTGGAAAGCTGTCTGTGGTCCTGTAATTGCCTGACTTACAGTGGGATGCCTGACTGTCCTGTGAAGGTCGTGTTGAGGAAAAGGAGCTTGAAAGCTGCCTTGTTTTAGAAAAATATCACTTTTTCCTTTTGAAATATTTATAATTTAAATGCTAGGAACTTGCTTTGGTTTCAGCAGAATCTGATGATATAAATGCCTTCTGTGTTACAGGTACAGAAAGGTAATAATATATTTTTCCTAAACTTTGTTGTTGTTTGACCTTAGAAAGTTTGACCACTATGAGAGGGGAGTATGATACATTTTTTCTCAGTGCGTTTCCAATTACTGAAAAGTAATTGCTGGTTATCTCTGACTGGCATTGCTTGTAAGTACTTAGAGCTAGAAAAGGCATTGGAATAGTCTATGTACTTTCATTGTTGGAAGTAGCAGGAAATAGAATTATTTCAGTAAATGAGCATTCCAGTGCACATCCTGCGTAGTTTGTTCATTTAGAGACTTCCTGAAGTAGATTCAGACTGAACATCTTAGGTGGTGTACGTTAAAAAATGTCGTGGATATTTGTATGGTTATCCTTGCACAAAAATATGAAGTATATTGATGATGATATGTGTAGATGGATCATAATATTCAAATATGTTCTCAATATAGAATCATAGAATATTCTGAGTAGGAAGGGACCCACAAGGATCATCAAGTCCAACTTGATGAGTAGTAGCTTAAAAACTCAGAGGACTGGTAAACTGTAAATAAACTGGTAGTTTAGGAAAGTAATTTCCTTCCTTTAAAAGTAAAGGACTTGTGGGGAAGCTAATGGACCAACCATGATTCCTACAGATGTGTATCAAATACTTAAACTTAGGTTCCACTGAACTGATGAAACGCTGAGTGCTGAATTGATGAAATACTAGACTCAATTTAAAAGAACCTTCTGGTTGGATTAAATCTTAGGTTTTGTACAGCTTTACTTGAATCTGGAAGGATTCAAAAGTAATACAAATTTTAGGTCTTAAAGATGTTGCATCAACTTCTATTATGAACAAGTTCTATTCTTAGAGGGGAAAAAATGAAAAATCTTTTTGTAGAACAACTCCAAAGATCAGCTTTTCCTTTCTTTTCCATATGAAACCATTCTGTTTCAAAGATGTCCAGTTCCTTGACATCAGGACTGATATACTCCATTGCTAAATTGTTGCCTGCAGTAGTGTGAAAGCTTTAACAAAGATGTGTACATAAGATGTTATAATGTGATTCAGCAATGCTTGAAACCTAGAATGCAGTAATTTCTCTTCAGCAATGAAACTTTATTACTATTATTATTATTTTAGAAAATAGAGGGACTGGTGTCCTCTATATAAGCTACTAAAGGAATGAAATGGTTTCTATAGCTTTTTGAGTGTACAAAAAGAAATCTAAATGTATTTTACCCCTTCATGCAGTTAGGGCAGCTTCTCTTTTGTGTACAATCTGGGAAATACTGAACTGATACTTTATTATGCAGGATATTTCATACTATTTGTTCTTGGACAAATTATAGTTTAAATACTGCCACAGCTGTCTTCATATCTTTTAGTAATAACTTCCCCTAAGCCAGTTGTGTTATGAGCAACCATAAATATTAACCGCAGAACGTTACATCTAGGAATCTTTCAATGCACTATACATATGCTGACAAAGTGGGTTCTGCATACCCATCAAAAATATTTATTTCCGATCTAATTGGTGAAGTTGGAAGAAAAACCATGGGTCTTGACCTGTGCTGAGTATATTGTGGACATGAATATTTTTGCATATAATAAGCAGAGTCTTGGCCTTGTTTTCTGTTTTCTTTCTTTCTTTTTTTTTTTTTTTTTAAATAGCCTGTTAGCAAAGGTAAAAACAAGGGAATAGCAAATTATCATGTTTAAAATGATAATTAACCTTATCATCACTGTATTTTCTAGGGAAATTATATTAGGCTGCATTCATAAATGTAACATTAGTCTTTTATGTGCAATCAGCTGCTCCTGGAAAGTGCAGTTGAACAAAATTTAGCCTTAAATACATACATACATATTTGTTCTGTTGAGAGGGGAACTTATTGCAGTTTTCAGCAGTGTTGTTGATTAGTTTCAGAGAAATGGAGTCAAACTCTTCTCAGAGGTGCACAGAAAAGTGATGAGAGACAATGGCCACTGTTTTAACAAGGAAAATCTGACCAGATATAAGAAAAATATTGCACAATTATAATGGCTAAGTCATTCTCCAGAGAGACTGAAATCTCCCTCCTTGGAGACGTTCAAAACTTGATGAGCCTAAACCTGAGCACCCTGACCTACCTTTGAAGCTGAGTCTGTTTGGGCCAGGTGGTTGAAGTGGATGACTCCCAGAGGTTGCTTTGAACCTGAATTATTCTGTTTCTCTACATCAAATGGAATTTCAGCAATTTAACTTTTAAGATATGATACAATTACTAAACCCTTCAAAGTTAGAAGTCAGCAGTACCAGTTAGTGTTTAGATTATTCATTATGTTGGTTTTAATTGGTTTTATAATGCAGAAGTGCAGTCTCTAAAAACCTCTTAGCTGTAGGCTGTAGCTGTGGCTGTGATACTTGTCTTACAGTAGCATCTAGAAGACCCAGTCGTGAATAGGAAGCCTGTTGTGTTAATAGGTGAAGGCACAGAAAATGGTAAGATTTCTTTTGGTTTGATAGCTAGACTGTAAATTTAATAAAGAAACAATGAGCAGATTCAGGCAGATGCATATAATGTAACAATCAGTGTGGTGGGTGGCAATCTGCATGCAGACAGCTGAATGTTGGGTCATGTTTAACATACTATAGTAAAGGAAACTCCTCTGCAAATGTGTGTGGAGAGCAGTTCCCAAGTGAGAAGAGGAGCCTGGAAAAGTACACAAGTAATTGTTTGCTCACTTGTTAAATTTTCAATTAGGTCTGACTGGATTCATTCGTAAGAGGCAGGGTCAACATTTTGACTGTAAATCGGAGAGAAATATGTCAGGAATAAAATATAAAAGACATCTAAAATGAAGGCAAACAATCTAATATGATAGAAAAATGAAAGCCGTTCAGTTGCAAAGAGAGGGGTTACTTGAAAAATTTAGCATCGTGGCTGTAATTTAATGACTTGATGCAGGAAGAATCTACAAGAATCTTTTTCACTTATCTCATAAATAGAACTTAAATTGATTTGAACTTGACCTATCTCCTCTGTCAATATGCAGCAGATTAGATATAGTCTGCTACTTCTTTGCCATTCAGCTTATATTCTCCCTGGTACTGTAGATATCTTCTTTTATAGATACCTTTATGAAATGTAAAAACGTAGCATATGAAAGCTCCTTTTTAATTTTTTCTTTATCCATAATATGGATTAGATGGGGAAAATATTGATGACTTTGAATAGTAAGTTGATTTCCCCAAGCCTGTCTAAAAACAGACAAATAAAAAATCCAGGAGATGATTAAGGTTTTCAGTGAACACCTTTCTCGTATACCTTCAAATACAGATCACTAAAAAAGAGGTACCTATTGAACATATTTCTCGTGCTATGTGTTGTTTCATATGTCTGCTTTAAGGGATGAATTAGTGGCAGTCTTAGAACAATAACTTTGATGTTCCAATAACTAGGGCAACTATAATGAGAGAAGTGTGGTCTTGCCATATGAAAGGAAGTATATTGTCAAGCAAGCAAAAGATAATAGCATCCTGTACACCCAGAAGGCCTGCTATGATGTTTGTGTCTTCGTAAGATCCCCTTTGCCCTCAGAACAGTCTATTTTTAAACTAGTGCTGACCTTAGTAAGGAGATACTCTTGGAAGATATTGAAATGCGTGATCATGCACAGTGTGTTCTTCAGTCCTATAGGACACCGATAGTAGTAATTTTTCTACAGCAGATTTGTATTAGTTTGCAGTTTCCCGGAGGTCAAAGGCTTATCTGTTTAACATTAAAAGGGAAACCTTAATTACAAATTATATTCCATATCCTTAATCAAATAATAGCTTAGCTGAATGCATGAGGCAGACTTAGTTTCATTGTTCTGGATGGTTTAGGAAGGGATGGTTTCAGATCTCTGATTAATATAGGAAGAGCGTCCATAGAATGTGAATGACTGACTTGGTTGGAACTATGCTTTCTTTGCTGTAAGCTGTGATTTCTCTCTGAGTTTGGTGAAAAACAGATTGTTCCGTGGTCGGTATGAGCATTGCTTCATAGGAACAGCATACATACCTTTACGAGTCGACGGGGGATGTTGGTGTGTGTTTATTGTAACATATTTAAAATACCTTGCAAAGCCAGAATTTGCAGGAACAATAATCTTTCATGGGCCTCTTGTGGCCTTCTAAGATAATGCGTGACCTTTACGTTTTCCCATGATATCTGAACTGTAATACTGAGCGCTAGCTATATTTTTAAATGAGCTGACTTAATGTTTGTCACCCTTACTGCATTAAACCTTATGCTTGTGTGTTGTGAGACAGTGCTTCTTGTGCATCAGCAGGACTGCAGTACTAACTACAGCCTAACGGAGGAAGAGGGCACTGCATTCCATATGTTTTAAAACTGATGATGAGAAGGTATGGTGTTAGACGGAGTCTTTATTGGGAGAAATCTTTGAAAATTATAACTGACATTAAGTTAAACCTGATTTAGCAAAACAAAGGACCTCTGAATGTCCAAGCATGAATTTAGCAGAAAAAAAAGCATACATCAATATCTGAAACTGTCTTCATGCTTCTTAGTTCTGATAATTAAAATAGCTAAGCATTTTCATATATAATCTTTACTTACTCATCTTGCTTTTTCTTTTTATACCTCCTTTGTGAGACATTGTCTCAATGGTCATCTTTGTGAGAATTTTGAGTAACCGATCTTCCAGATTTAATCTTCTGGACAGTTGTCATTTTCTAATTCCATGACCGTTGCTGATGTTGAAAAGTTTGCATAAAGTGAGCTGAGGTTTCTGTAGGTATTTAGGCAGTGCAGGAGTTGCTGCTGTGTTGTGTTGCCTGGATGACTGGTCTGCACTAAGTTGCCTACTTTTCTGAAGTCTGCCCGTATTGTTCCGGCTGTCTCATTCCAAATACAGTTTCCAGTTTTCTCTTTTATAACACTTAGCATTTTTGTTTGTTTTTATGCATATTTTAATCAGCTTTTATGTGTACCTATTGATCAGGTATAACATAACGTCTCTTTCTAGTCCATATGTGAATGAGTTGATGTATTTGAAAACACTTAGATCTCTCAAAGACTCTTTTAACAGTTGTATTTAGGATTTCTGTGATGTTATAACTATATGCAAGGCAACTCAGCAGGGTTTTTCAGTTCACAGGATTTGCTAATGCAGCAGCAGTTAACCGCCAAGGGAAATTTAAATTTCAAGGGACACTTCATGTCCTGATTTGTAAAAGCTCTCCTGTGCTGTTGTTCCAGAAATTTCTGCTAGCATCTATGTTTAGCTGTACTGTGGGGCTTGTTTCAGCTGCTGTATACTGTTTCCTAAAGCTCATGAAGTATTATATTGCAGCAACAAGTATATTCTCTAGGTGGTAGTGGCAGGGCTAGCAAACGTGTCGGCCCCTGGTGTTCAGACAACATTTGCAGAACATCTAGTCTTATTAGCACAAAGCATTACTCCAGGCTAGAAATAATCCATTTTGGTATCTAATCTACTAGTTATACTTTTACTTGATGATATGTTAATACTTATGTCACTGTACTGGAATGGGCTCAGAAAAGGTACTAATATTTTTCTCTTTGTCTCATACTTGCAGTTGACAAAGTGAACAAATAAAACAGATCAATACTGTTTTTGTCATGACGTTCGTGTCATGAGACTTCATTTAAAAAAAGAACAACACGCACACAAACATGAACCTTGAACATAACAATTTTAAGATTCCTATATTCATAAATTCCTGATAGGTCTCCCACGTGCTTTCTAAGAAAATGCATCACTCACGTCCACTGTGGAAGTTTGTATAGGTGCACATTGTTTTTGAAAGTTGGTCATTTTCTCTTTTTCTTGTGTGATTTGGAACAGAAGTGATGTTTGGTGCTGTTGAGAATCCAGACTGTGAAAGGATTTGGAATCCCTGTTGTCATAATTCCTTGAGTGTATGAAGCTCATGTTGCCTGAGAGAAGAGAGACTGTAATCCCCTCCTTGCTCTTCCAATTTACAGTCCAGAAGATTACTACTCAACTTATTATCCTTAGGGTCAAAATCTACTATATATTTTCAAGCAGTTCAGAAAATCAGACTTCCAGTAAAACGGAATATGTTAAATTCACTTATTTTACAGTTTATAAAAAAATCAAAACATAAAAAGGGTATTTACACTCTTTATATTATATACATATATATTATATATAATTTTTAGATCCTAGAATTACAGTGTTTTATTTGAAAATAACATCCCTGGTTTTCTATTGTACTGAAGGTGCGTGCAGCAGCTAAAGGGCCTCCACCCAGAATGGCAAGCTTCTGGTCAGATATGGAATTAGTCAGTTTCTTAGTAATGAGCAGGAAATATATGTGAGGGATGTTTCAATTCAGGGTCCATTTAAAACAAAATTAATTCTGACATGTATTTACAGGCAAATGAGATTTCTCTTTAAAGCTTTCTGGCTGTTTTAGGATTGTTATATTCAGGAGGATACTAATAAGCCGAAGCAAACTTGTAGCACAGCAACAGATGTGATTATGAGATTATATAGAAGGCTGCTCTAGAAGCATGTATTTGGGTTTGTCTGTAGGTCATGGCTTTTGTTGATCGGGTTGTGTCTGGCTCTGAGGTTCTGCCCAAGCCACAGGTGTTGTGCTATGGGATGATTTTCAACTCCCCACTCCATTTGAGTGGATAAATCTTGGGATGTCAGTCACACTCCTTTCAACCTGTCCTAATAACAAATCCAGAAACACAAGAGATAAAACAAGGAGGATGAGAACAGACCTGTGGTGGAGAACAAAGGTACATGATTGACACCTTGTGAGATGCTTCTGTTTTTGTTGTTCCCAGCGGAATTTTGATGGACAATCTCTACTGAATTGAGATTCTAGAGAAGGAATTGTGACATCTTCATTTTACTTCTGATCTTATTTTTTTTAATTTTTATTTATTTTTTTGTCTATGCAGACTTCCTTAAATAAACAGGTTACATTGATACTGTAATTCGGTGCTTGCAACAGACTAGTTCATCTGTTAGTTTGGCTCATAAGCAAATCTGTCTCCTCTCTTTGGGGCATATTTTTACTTTTTTTCTCTTTTTTCATTTTATAAATCTCTAATTAAGCCTTAAGGATGAAGCCTTTAGGCTATTTTATTCTTATTTATATTTTGTCATGCCTAAGGATGCTGCTTTTGGACAAGAGCTTCTTTGTTCAAGAAGCTCCACATAGATTTGTTCGTTGCCTCAAGGACGGGTGTTCTGCATTAGACTTAATTCAATCATTTTTATTGTTTTCATAGTTAGATACTGTAAATCAAGACTCACCAGAATTTCTCTGTAGTCAATGGAGAAAAATGAGTACTTCCAAAAATGAGTTTTTATTAATTATCCTTAGACATTTTACTTTAAATAATGGGCCAAATAAATGTCATGGATTTTAATTTAGAGTAAAAAAATTGTTCTATATGGATTTTCCACTGCAGTTCCAAAACTAGATGCCCTAATAGTATTGAAATTACTTCTTTTTTTTTCCACCAAACACTTGTATGGATTCTTTATGCAGAATTTACTTACCCTGGGAAATAATAATTTTCCACATTACACGTACAATTTCATAGTAATGCCTCTTACTCTTCACTGTATACAACTTGGAGCCTCTTTTTGAGATTGTAATAGTAGCTGAGTACACCAACAAGGGTCTTAAATGTTTCAGTAAGTTTTCATCTTGAGTTACACTTGCAGCTAATTAACTGACATGGGTGGTCTTCCTTATTTTTCTTCTATTTGCATCAATATTTTCTTTTTTTTCCTTCCTTTCTCACTGGCAGTTAAACCACACAGAAGGAAAAAAAGTCATAATTTAATGGATGACCCCTTGCATCACAGATGCTGACAAAATGAAGCCTGAACATTTTAAATTGGCTGGCTGCTGTTATCCTAGCAGAGCCCATTAAAGTCACACAAGAGAGCATAACTTATTATGTAGCTAAACTGTGACTTTTTCATGGTTTCTTTGTAAACATGACAAAATTTATGGATGGCATTAGTGATACTAAGTTGACAGAATTAAAACCACTGTTTATTGATACAGTTCAGTAACTTGATTTAATTAGATTCTCACCGCATTGATCTAAGAGGATTTTCAAGCAGTGTTTTATGACAACGGTTTAGAGGAGAATGCTGAAGTTCTCACAGGGATGATGAATTAAAGTAAATATTTTCATTTAAAAATATATACATTTGAGTAAATACTTAGTGTTTAGGCTTTTGAACTTTTCCACATATATTTGGCCACCAGACAGGCTCCAATCCTTAAATAATAGTGTACTGCATTAACACTGGGTGTATTAGTATGACAGAGATTCAGCTCTACTTAAATAGACACATTAGCAGTTGGATGTCAAAACTCAGACTCCATTGATGGTATTGACTATAATGGGAACTTCAGACCCTTAGTTCCTTTATTGATACTCACATTTAATGTACTTTATGGAACAATTACAGAAGTGACTGAGGTTATTAGGATAATCAATTAACTCTGAATGTGTTAGAACAGATAATACCTTTTCATTTCTTTGTGTTTCTTTCCTATGCCTGTCTTTCCTTAGGCTACCTGCCTCTATTAATAAGCAACCTGGTTGTAAATCCTCTAAGCACTGTTTTATACCTTTTTCTATTTCATAAGCTTTACTGAAAATAACAGGCAATACTAGTCTCTGGTCTTCTAAGCAAAAGCTTTTAGCCATGAAAGCATAAGAAATGATAAATTGAAGGCTAATTGAGGCAAGAAACTTGAAAAACCTTCATGAAATTACTGATAAGTATTTATGAAGATTTATAGAGACGCTTCATGGATTTGTGTAAGGCTTTTGTTCCATTAAATATGGTAAAGGGGGTTGTAAGGGGTTGATGTTGTATTCAGCTTAAAACTACTTGACAGAGATTTTGCTGCTGTGCATTAAAGTCGATGTAAACAGTAACGGTTTAGGGAGAGCAGCAAGGTGTATTGAAGAAAATGGTAGTCTTTAAACTTAAGTAAATCTGGTTTTGTACTGCTTGTCATACAGCGTGCTCCTTTTTCACAGTTACTGGTTTAGCCTTAGAAATACACAAGCTTTCAAGTATTTTCACTACTTTTACTGTTGAATGGATGTCACCACAATAATGAATACTGTTGTATAAGAGGAACAAAGATTTTGTTTACTAAATATACCAAACTGACCAACACTAACATACTCGCTTGGTTGCTTTCTAGTTCAGTTATAAAAATAGCCCAGCAGAGCTTCTTTCTATAAAAGGATTATTCTAGGGAACATTTGCTTTACCAAGAATAAAATATATTCTGTGTTACTATATTTGACAGAACAGATGATGTGCAGTATTCTTATACTGTATTTACAATGGAGTGATGCTCCTTCTCTGTTACCAGAATTTGGATATTATTTTTTTAGAATGGTCTCAAAACCCCTTCCTTAAGGAATTTCATGGTACATTTAAAAATATATTTTCTTTTTATAGTGTTCTTCATACTAAAATAAATACAGAATCTCTAAGGCACGATGGAAGATATATGGGAAGAGTTTCTACGCTAAAGAAAAGTAGTGCAGTTTGAAGAGATTATACAGTAAAAGAGGACTAATCTAAGAAAACGCAGTTATAATATTGCTGAATCTTTTCACTTTGAGGCATTCTACAGAATGCTGATGTAGCCAATAAAAGGGCACATTCATCAAAATGTGTAATTTAATTTTAAAAATAAAACACTTCAGTTTAAGCATACAGTACTCAGATTTCACATGAAGGTGAAGAAACCCCCTAGGCCATTTAAAATTTATGAGCAGTCTTGTGATTTCATTCATTATGTTGACAATATGCACAGCTTCCTTCGAAAATGGATTGGACCAAAAAAGGTGAACAGACGTGGTTGTAATAGCTCTTCCCATAGTGTGTGCTGAATTATGAGAGTTACTTCTGATTATACGTTACCCAGGAGGACTGTTTAATGTGCTTGGTTATATAGATCTGCAAATTTTTAGCTGTGGGCTGGTATCCATATTGAGCCATAAATTTACAGTTGATGTATTGCTTTCTAGGCAGACAACTCATACTTTGACAGAATTAAAGGCAAGAATTGACTTCCTGCTAAATAAGACACATTTCAGTTTAAAGTCTAATAAATGGAAACGGGAATCTCTATATGCAAACGGATATATTGTAAATGCTGATATACAAAACATGTTTTTTTAGTTACAGATTTGCATACAGATATGGAAAGATACCTTTCTGAAAGAAAAAAATATCTTTTAATCCTTTCTGCTAGTTGGATTTCAGTTGTCAGAAATGTATCTACCATATTTTTGACTGCTTTGGCTATATCTCTGTTCTGGTAATATACTATCAAGATATACTTTTGTGGTTTTAGCTTGTGTTAAGTACTGAAGTGAATATTGCATGAATTAGCAGACTCATATGCTCCTAAGTACCATAAAAGATTAAAAAAAAAAACAAAAACAAAAAACCAAACCTTTATGGAAAAACAAATTAAACAGTGGTTGTTTATCAGCTATGTGTCATGAAGGGTCTCTGTGAAATTTGGAAGGAGGCTGGTTCACGAAGACTCAGAGCAATGTCTTCTACAACATAAAGCAGTTTCTCCTAATCAGCAGGTAAGCAGCCAAGCAAGTCTGCTTAATTTCATTGTGAAAACCGGCTGCTGTTCTAGCATTTTCATGATACTTGTACAACAAGTAAAGGAGGAAAGAAGCAATCTGTGCTGACAGAATAAGGAAGACTTTGCTGTGCAATTTAAACTTAATTTATATTTGGAATTACATCCTGGTTCAGAATTTAAAGTTTTACTCTCTCTCCTTTGCCTCTATCTCTCTGTTCACTCTTTTCCCCACGCACTCTTATTTTTTTCCCCCCTCTTTTCTTTCTATGTGTTACTTCTGCACTGAAGAATGTGCTGTGTAAAGTTTAATGAACTAGGTTAATTCCTCATCTGAGAGTTTTATCCTTGAGGATTTCAGGTCCTGTTTTTTCCTTTAGAATCATTTACTATAAACTTTTTTAGTTGACATGTGCAGTAATGTGTATCCTTCTTGTCTATAAAGGAGACATTTTCTGTAAATATTATGTTTTCATGTGTAGTCTCATTTAGTGTCAAAGCTGTGTTGCTGTCTGGAAGGAACACTAAATCCATCTAGTTTTTGTTTTACACGTGAAATTTTCATTTAATTGCTCTGCTACTGTGTACATATGTAACTGAAATTGTATATCTACTCCAAAACAAAGGAAGCTGTTGTCAACTTAAGATGATGTAGCTTCTGGGTTAAAGCTGTGTGCCCAACAGTCTCCTCCTTGGTAGCTTTCAGAATTATTCGGGATACCTGTGGTTGCAGAACTCAACTCAACAGATTTCTAGGATGTTGGAAATACACATGCATATCTTTGTATATATAATGAATTTTCTGAAGATAAGTAGTAACTTCTGAAGAAATAATCTTTTTTTCTTCTGAAAAGGGTGCCTTTTTTATATTTTACTGTAGAAATTGTAGTGTTTTACAGGAATTGGGAAGATGAGGTATGTGTCACAGGAAACTCCCCAAATTCGCCAAAGAATTCAGTTTGGGTGATAGGAGCATGTGCTGCATACCTCAGATATTCAGGGAACACAAACCTGTCTGACTGGGTCCATGCATATGCTCTTCTGGTCCTACTTTCCTGCCTTTCCTGTGCATTTTTCTTGTCACACCATCTGTGTTGCTATGTATGATGGATCTGTTAGCTCAGGTTCACGAACCAGTGGTTGACAGGAGTTTTTATAAGGCAGGACAGACATTATTATGCTGTGGCTCAAATATGCTTCTAAGCAACAGTCAAAAGAACCGTATTTGTGAATGTGGTCCCATTAGCTCTTTGATCATGTGACACTGATGTGACACATAAAGATGATGACAAAGAAATGAAATGTGACACTTTGACTTGGATGTCTGGTATTATTCTGTGACCCAGGATTTAGGATGTCCCCAAGAATTTGAGCATTGAGAAGGAAGGAAGATTCGGCTTTCATCCTTCTACTCAGATGACTACATGGGAAGGTTTTTTATACATGGAAGGGACATATTTCAGTTGGGAAACAATTGCAGGTATAGAAGTGCCCAGTACCGAACGTCATATACAGTAACTTTACACATGCAAAATCTTTCATTTCTGTAGGGAAAAAATACTGATGATAATCAACAAATCAAATTAAAAATAAACAAAACAGAACCAAAGAATTAACTCTGTTAGAAGAGGGCATCCCGGTTACTGAGAAGTAAGATGATGCTACGGTTTTCCTACTTTCAGCCAAACTACTTTTCAAAACTGTCAAGGAGTTCCTACATTTGAGTCCCTTTTCAGCTCTCCATTTCCTAAAGTGAGGGCGTGTCAAGACATCCAAGCCTAGGTTTAATGAGGTGGCCAGTGGAAGAACTGGTTGCAGTCTTTCGTCTTACATGCTGTAAGTACTGAGATACTACACTACTCTCCTGGAAAGAAAAGATGGAATTTTTCTGGAGGTTCTCATACACTTCAACTCATATTGATGCATTTCATCTTGATTTATCCTTCTCTTCTAGAAGTGCAAGTGGTAGAAATTATTACACTGTTTTTTTTGGGAAACGTTTTAAAATAAAGGGTTGATACAATCTTAATGTACTAGACATTAGGAAGGAATTTTTCAATTGGAGGGTGGTGAGGCACTGGCACAGGTTGCATGGAGAAGCTGTGGATGCCCCAACCCTGGAGGCCAGGTTGGATGGGGCTTCGGCCAACCTGGTGTGGTGGGAGGTGTCCATGCCCATGGCAGAGGTGTTGGAACTGGGTGGTCTCTATGATCTCTTTCAACCCAAACTATTTTTTGATTCTGTATCAATGCAAGTTCTTACTCTTGTATTCTTCTCTACTGGTAATAACTGAACATTGTTTAAAGCTTTAGTTTTTTTTATTACATGTATTATCTCTTTGTTCATCATGACACTGGAAAAGCAACACCTACCTAGTTCTGTTTTAGCCATCTTAATTTGGATTCATAAGCCTTAACATTAATTCTTTATTCTAAGCTCTAAATTTTAGCTTCTTTTATATCAATGCTTTAATATATATATATTTTTTTCCCTAGGTATGTTTTTAAAGTGGTTTCAGAAATAACATTTATCAGAGATTGTCTGAAGCCCACTCTAAATTCACAAGAGCTTTCTTTTATTTCTAAGAAGTGTCTGTTTTCAGGTTAGATCTTGCAGGCATTTCCTCTGAGCGGATTTGCAGTGTTGTTATATCAGGTGCTTTTTTGATACGCTGTACATATGTATGCTTGCTAGATGTTATTTTCTTCTGCTGCTCTGAGTTGGCAGCTCTTGGCTGCATCACCTGCAGTTGTACATTGTTTTGCAAATGCAATACATGGCCCTACATCTTATATGGTTCTTGTTTTATGCTGTTTCTGGCAGTATTTTCTTTGTGAGGGTTCTTCTAAGTTTTTACTTTGTATTCTTACATTTTTGCCTTTTGTCTGTAGCCAAAGTAAGTATCTTTGTATTATTCTTTCTTCTGGGCATTTTCTTTTTGTCCCGAGTGACTTCTGCAGCCCTGCCATGTCAGATACCACTCTTTTTCCAAGTGTGAAATCATATGTTTTGTTAGTTCCTTGCCCCTCGCCCTCCACCCTGCAGCTTTGGATATCAGAACTGAATTAATATCTGATCTGTTATAATGAAATCTGCCAAGTGCCTTAATTATAAGCCTGACTTATTAGTTCAAAATGAATAAAAGATTCTTCAAGGAATTCTTTCACTTTTTGCAGTTTCATCTACAGTCTTTCAAGTCTCTCTTTTGAGGGTTGCCGTATTACTGCAACTTCAGCTTAGAGCTTGCAGTGTCACCCTTGCTCTGTTTGGAAACTTGTTAACTTATCAGTAGTTACGAGTCCAGCAGGAACAAAATAGTAATTATCAGTGAAATTTATTTTTAAATAATGTGGAATATCCAGGTTGGAAGGGACCCGTGAGGATCATCAAGTCCAACTCCTGGGTACCCCAAAGGGCCACCAAAACAACAACAGCAAAAAAAAAATCAGACCATGTGTCTGAGAATGTTGTCCAAATGCTTCAACTCCAGCAGGCTCGGTGCCCTGACCACTGCCCTGGGCAGCCTGACCCAGTGCCCGACCTTTTCAACCTGCACTTAACACCTTGAGGAAGAAAAGGTACAGAACCTTCCCCTAACCCCCAGTCTGACCATCCCCTGTCCTAGCTCCATGCCGTTCCCTCGGGTCCTGTCGCTGTCCCCAGAGAGTGGAGCTCAGCTCCTGCTCCTCTGCTCCCCTTTGTGAGGAAACTGCAGGCTGCCATGAGGTCCGCCCTCAGTCTCCTCTTCTCCCAGCTGAACAATCCAAGTTACTTTAGCCATTCCTCATACGTCTTCCCCTCATGACCCTTTACCCTTGTTGCCCTCCTTTGGACTCTCTCCAGTAGTTTCACATCCTTTTTGTACTGTGGTGCCCAGAACTGCACACAGTACTTGATGTGAGACTGCACCAGTGCAGAGTAGAGCGGGACAATCACTTCCCTCGACCTCAAAACTTTTACTGAAATACAGAAATACTGCATTGACTGGCTTCCTTTGGACAACTAGGTGGGTGATCTTGTTGTAGAAGGAGATTAAGTTTGTTAGATATGACCTTCCCTAGTGAACCCATGTTGGCTCTGACCAATGTCTGTGGTGTCCTTTAGGTGTTTTTTTAATAACTCCCAGAATAATCTTCTGCATAATTTTACCAGGCACTGACTTAAGACTGACAGGCTTGTCGTTGCCAGGATCTTCTTTGTTGCCATTCTTGAAAATTTGGACCACATTTGCCAGCTTCCAGTCAACTGGGATCTCCAGATTCCCAAGACCACTGAAAAATAATTTGAGAGAGGTCCTGTGATGACATCAGCCAGCTCTCTGAGTACTCTGGGGTGATTCCCATCAGGCCTTGTGGACTTATATGCATTTTCTTCCCACCATTCATCAATCTAACACTTGTTTTGACTTGTTACTAGCCTTTAGTTGCAGCACTTCAATTTTTCACTCTCTTGTTCTTAAGTGTCTGTCTTACTGTTTTCTTCTGATAATCATAAAATAGTTTAGTTCTTTACTATAGAGTTATAATTCTGAAACTTTTGAGTTACACAGTCCAAACACCTGCTTAAAGCAGAGCTAATGTTAGATCTAACTGTGCAGGGACTTAACTATTCATTTTGAACGTCTTCATTAATGAAGATCACATAATCTTGTATGAGGTCTCGTTTGGTGTTACATAGTTCTGTGACTTTTTTTAATTTTTATTTTTAAGAGAATGGAGGAAAATAGCAAATGTTATTAAAGTCTAAGCCTACTGCCAGGGAGTCTGTGATGTAGTGAGATGCTGCACCTGACCATATCCTAGTTTAATTTTCCCTGCTAGTTGCTCAGAAAGGATCAGTTCATATTTCTGAAAATACTTATGCTAGTGTGACTGCCTATAAAACTGAAAGTGACAGTAACTGTGCTGAAACAAATGTTATGGCTGATACAGCACTACTCTTCTTGAGTGAAATAGTCTGTATAGCCACAACTGGACTGTTAAGTAAAGACCATATTATTAAAAAAAAAATGCTATTATTAATTATGAAATGAATTCCTTTGTGTTTTTTCCTGTCTTACTGTATTATTTTTTGGTTTAAGCTCTTTGTTCTATGATAGTGGCCATTTTGCTGTACTTTTCACTGCATTTGCAGTAATGTATTCAATTTAAATATTTTAATGCTGCTGTGAATGTTAATTTCTTTAAAATATTAATCAAGTGTTATATATTTGACAAAATGAAAACTGGTGTCATCCAGAGATATGGTGTGGAATGACAAATGCTCTTCGGTTTAAAATTATATGAATAGTAGGGAAAAAGGTGGAGGATACTGCTTGTGTGGGGAAGCTTTGTACTTGTCTCCTTGAGGAAGAAAGTGTTATATTTGCCCAGTGATAAGTATGCATAGTTAATAAATGATGCATAGGAATTAAAAATAATTCCTGTCTACCATTTAAAAATATTTTTGTTACTGTTGATTCTTCTTGAAGGACAAATGTCTTGAAGGACATGTAAAGTATTTCTGAACTGTTTGATACATCAGGCTCTCTGATAAAACATGAAAGTTGACAACATGTATTCTCCTTTCATGGGACTAATCGCTACTTTCAGGTTGCTTCTGTAGGTACTTCATTTAACATAGTCTGTTCAGATTTAGTTATTATGTTTTTATAATAAAAAAGCATTGGTCTTTGTCTGCATGATTTAAATGTTTAAGAGTACCTTTATAAGCAGGGTTCCAGAGTTCAAAATCAACCCTTTTTAAGCTTTTAGTAGTGGCTACTCTGCTTCTGTCTTCATAGGATTATCATGTTTTAGTTTCATTGTAAATGTTGAGAATATTGAATATTCCAGCATTTAGATACATTGTAATTGTATCAGTATTTTGTCCTTGCTTAGAAAGTGTTCACTTTCATATATTTATAGCTAAACCCTAACTCCCTCCCACTCTAACCCTGTCTTATTGATAAACGAATGTCATGGGCATAGTGTAACATGCTTTGTGAAACAGCAGGAATCAGTTGAAAAAGCTGTTTCTAAATACACCTTGTACTTAGTACAGAAAAACAAACAAACAAAAGGAAAAAATAGGTAATCCAGTCTGCTTGGTTCATTTACATAGGCCGTTCAGTGAAGTGCTGCCTCTGACACTTCTGTGGGATGTAACACCAGGAGAGCGCTGGCAGAACTGGCTATTATCCCTTTCTAGATGGGGCCTTCTGTCCCCAAAGACCTTCTTATGGTTGCAGATTTTCTTTGTACTGACTAAAAATGAGCTGTGCAAGCACATATGAGACCTACCATTCTACAGTTTGAAGATTTGCAAAACTTATACAAGCTTTGAGTGTCTTATCAGGTCAATAATGGAGCCAAATGGGCATATGCTGCCTGGATTTTTTTTCCTCTTTCCTTCTTGTTTTAAATATTAACCCTACTGCTTGCAGATCCCTTTCATATTGTCAGTTTTTCCTTCTTTTGATATTACAGTCAGTCATTCACCGTAAGACACCTATTAAGCTAAGGGAAACAGTTCAAGAGTATTTTTGCTTGCCTTTATAAAGCTTGGGCTCTCTAAACGAGTTCTGAACTTCCCATGTTGCCTACTGAGAAATATGTGCATATGAAACTCGTATTATTGTAGGTCATTGAATTCATTTTTAAAATGCCAATTGACATCATTCCCTTAGGGAATTGTAAGTTGCAGCCTCATATTATGTTCTAGCACAAATGTGGAAATTCAGTGTTTTAGAAGGGAACTCATTTGCAGTACAGAAACAACTTAACGTGGATCAGGTGATGTCTTTCAAGCATTTAAATCTTAATAGATGGAAATAGCAGGCTTTCTAGAGATCTTCATCTCATGACATATTTAAAACTCAGGAGAAAACTGGGTTTTGTTTCCTTACTTGTGGCAGCAAACTTCACAACTGTTGTTGATTGTTGTGTTTTGAATAACCCAAAATGGAAATTTGAGTATCAATAATGGACACAACTGCTTAGTTCAGCACAGATATAGGACACAAAATTCATGAAGAGTAATAGACAAAACCAGCTATCAAGGGCTATTTGTGTGAATGATTTTTTGATTGGAAAGGTCTGTGGATGTCACTGGTGTTTGTTATATGTGGCTGCCATGGCATGAGTTTTGTTTTTGTCAAATAGTCAAAAATAGAACACTGTATAAAAGATGATCATTATCCAATAAAACGAGTTTTTCTGTTACTTAGAACCATACCAAGGAGCATGGTACTTAATGGTTTGTTAGTTTTTTCGATTCCTCATCTGCTGAAGTTTATAAAAATGGTAATTTTTAGTTTGTACAGTTGTACAAAGCAAGGTTGTCTTTGGCCCATTCTCCCCTATAAACCCTCCAACGTCATCTTGTCTACATGACTGTTACAACTTCTGGAAACTTCTGTATTTGTCCTAAAGAATTGACATTTTGCTTACTGTGAATATACTGAGTTTCTTGAAGCACAACTGTACGCATTCATATTGTTCTAATCTTTTCAATAGCACTTTTTTTCCCCTGTAGGTATGCTTCTTTATTTACAGTAGGACTGTGTGGGAGGAAAAGTGGGAGGGACAGCGGGTGGAGCAAGGGGTCCCAAGTATCCGGGGCGGTCGTGTGTACGCGTATAAGAGGCAATGTTACGCAGCAATAAATTGGCACTTGAGCTAGACACGTGGTGTCCATCTCTGGTGTCCCTGCTCGGGGAGCAGACGTCTAGGCAACCAATGGATGTTGTCTCTCGGGCTGGGATAGCGTGGAGAGAGGCAACAGACTGTTTCGATTTAATATAGTCCGTGTGGAGTGATTGTGACCCTCTGAAACTTGTCTGTGATGCTTGTGAGTCGTAACTCTTGAATGGAGAATCCACACCTTAGTTACAGGAAATAGACTAAGAAAAACAGTTAGTTTATTTTTAATTTGGTAGGATAAAACACTAGATATGTGATACAGCATATATAATTTTGGCAACAGGAATAAAAGTAATATAAATATAATATATTGGTTTTATTTTCCAATTCCTATCTCCAATTGGAATGATTATATCCTTGAATAAGCAGAATTCTTTTTGGCATTTTCCAGTGAGAGGCCATATTAATAATGCATCTTTCATTTTAACTTTTCTTTTTCTTCAGACTGAATTCAACATTTTGTTTTTGATTTTGTAGCCTGTCACTGTAAGTGAAGCTTCTAATGGCATGCCAATGATACCACAAACTGTGCTAAACTTTAAGCGCTGTTTTATATGTTGTTTTTTTGGGTTACATGGTTAAACTGGGTTAAAAGCATAACATCAGTTGAGGGAAGGAGGGAAATGGTTTCTTTATATTGTTCAGGCTGCAGAGTGAATTTACATGAGAATTTTATCAGCATTCTTGGTGATATGCCTACTATGAAAGAATTCCCCAGAGATGCAAATTTTTTGAACTGGCTTCTTTATCTTTCTTCTTTTGAGATACAGACTAAAAGGATGGATCTGCCTTTTATGTCTAGAGAATGATGCCTTGAGACTTATTTGCCATATATTTCAGACAGCCTGTCCAGCTGTTGAAAATAGACCAATTTTGCAGACAGTTTTTACTTGTATTAGGGTTGAGGTTGAGGCAAAGAAATGGGAAGAGCAGCCACTTCTTTGACCATCCATTTTACTGTAGTTAATAGAAATAACTCAAAACACTCAAAATTTTGAGTATAATCCTTCTTACATATAAACAATCTAAAAAAGCTGGGCATTCTGTTAAGGCAAGTATCTGCCTTCATATACTTCACTAAACCTGAAGACCTGTGGTCATTTCATCCCATCATAAATCATAGGGTAAACCGTTACTTCTCTGGATGTTTAGCATAGAGAAGTGAAGGCTCTGAGGAGATCTTATAGAGGCATTTCAGTACATAAAGGGGGACTACAAGAAAGACATGGAAAGATTCTTTATCAGGGAGTGTAGTGATAGGACATGGGGTAGCAGTTTTAAACCAAAAAAGGGTAGTTCAGATTTGCTATCAGGAGGAAATTCTTCATTCTGAGGGTGGTGAGGCCCTGGCACAGGCTGCCCAGAGAAGCTATGGATGCCCCATTCCTGGAGGTGTTCAAGGCTAGGCTGGATGGGGCTTTGAGCAACCTGTTCTAGTGGGTGGCATCCCTGCCCATGGTAGGGGGTTGGAACTGGGTGGTCTTTGAGGTCCCTTCCAGCACAAACAATTCAATGATTGCCTGAAGGTTCACATTTGTATGATTGTGCGAAGGTGGCTTTTTTTTCCCTTCAGACGGAGCTGCTGTGGGAGGTAGCATGATTTCTTGGCTTGATTGGTTCTGTCACCTTTGGAGAAAATGCTGAGGACTACATTAGGAGGAGGTGTAGAACTCATTTTGTATAGTCTTGTGAAATCTGAAGGCTGATCAGCAAAACCTAGCAAGAAAACCTCATTCTACTTGGTGTAGACTGTTTTTAATGATACAGGAGGTAACGTATAAAATCTACAATCATTTCTTTGCCAATGTGGCTGAAAAAAGACTGCTACTTCAAGGCAGCAGTGTGTCAGGTAGCTCTTACGCTATTTCATAGCACCTTGAGTTCTCAGGATAGGCAGTTGCTGAGAGTTTGGGGAGTGATAGCAATAAGTATTGGAAAATAGGGTGGTAGTATGCACATTTTTACTTACGGAGTTCATAGTTTTGTGGGGGTCATATCTTTGGTTTAATACTAAGGTGACACATTTTAAACCATCAGCTGTGACTTGCTTTAAAATGTGCATATAGTTTTCACTTGCTGTCATTCATTTTGGAAGCTGTTGACAGATAACATTAATTCTGATAGTATCTGGTCTAATTCCTGAAGTGTGTTGTGACCAAGTGGTCCCATCTGTACAAAGTTTCTAGCCTTTTTAACAAATCCTATACCTGGCAGATTGGGTTCAGAACTAGTGTATGAGCTGTAACAATTTTTCAATGCTTGGTTCACAGTCTTAATGGCATTTTCCTGAAAGCCTAGCTTACCATATTGCAAAATACACCTCTATCCCTTTTCTTCAAATTATGTTGTTTAGTCACAAGAGTGACTTTCGTTTTCTGTATTAATAATGCATGAAATATCTTGAAATCTGAGGTCTCTGCCAATCTATAAAATAGAAAGAAATCAAGGTGATACTATTTCCATTTCAAGATGATAAAGATAGTTTTAGCTCTGATCTTATCTAGTAGTCATTATTCCAGCTACTGGTATGTGTATTCTGTAAACTTGATTTGTTTGTGGTTTTCACTGATTTTTAAAAAACAAATACACAATCAGAATCTGTTCAGTGGCTAGATTACATGTGCATGAAATCACTGAATATCCATTTATGAAATATTCGTGCATGAAATTACTGAATATCTGATGACTTCTCCTTTTCAAGCATTGCTTTTGCATAGCGCCTTGGAACTGAAAGGTCAATAAGTTTATTTTTGATTTATTTATTTTTTATTGATGCTTTCCTTCCTTCCTTTTTTGAAGTTTGCCTCGCAACAGGTAAGATGCATGGAACATTTAGGTACAAATGGAATTATGAGACAAATCATAACAAACAATGGAATTTATTGAAATTTGTATGTTTGCAAATATTATTAAGACTGCAACTTCTTCCATTTTGTTTGGGACCTCATAAATGCCTTCATGTGTTTACAGCTTATTCTGTCTAAATTGAGAAACTCAAAAAAAAAAAAAAGAGACATAAACACAATTGTTAAAAAATTTAACGCACTTAATTGACTTCTTGAGTTTTTCTGCCCTCCTGTATGTTAAAGCCATAATCATTCTCTCTTATACTCATGAACACTGACATGCAAGTTGTCAAAATATCCAGTACATGAAGAAGATAAATTGTTCCAGGACATCACTTAATTATCCAATTAACTGTGTATTTTCCACTTTTGCTTTGTCATTGGAACAGTAAGAAATATAGATTTTTGGACTGCCTCTGTGTGAAAAAAATAGTTTTATTTATGAACATGAATATGGAAGGAATTTCTATGCCTGACTGTAGTGCTGACTTTGTGTTTTGGATTCTGCTCTCTGACTGAGGCACCTTAAAGGTAGTCATTATGTTGCTGAATATCTGCAGGATTATGTCCTCTTTATTGGGTTTCCATGCTTATGTTTAAAAAAGGCATAAGATGTCTGTTTGCAATGGTAGTGATGTCAAGTCTTTTGTTAATACGTAACCTGTCTGGTTGAATAGCGGGTAAAGAAGCTACATTTCCCTAAACACATTTTTTTTTTTTAAAAAGGGGGGGTAGGACACACACCTTGTTTGAACCAAGGTTCCATTTTAGCTTTTTTTAGTCTAATACTGCCATTCAGTAGGTGTCTTGTTTGCAGCCTGACATATGGTCATTCCTTAGCTGCAAATATACATCAGAAACCAGGAGTCTACCTGGAGGCTACCTGGCGACCTCAAGATTAGGTCACTCATATATAGTTACCTTCTTTATTGCATATTTATAAAGAATAGTATTTAACAAATAAAAGGCTATCACCCTGTTGGTGGAATTATAAAAAATCACATCTCCTAACCTTATGTTCCTCTATCAACAAAATGACTGTTTAAGGTCAGTTACTGCCTCAGTTATAGATGAAGGTACTGAATTTTGTTTGATAAGTGAGTCAGTACCATTTCTCTTTTTTAAAATTAAAAGTATTTTAATTTTCTATGTCAAGTGTAAGAGCATTTATTAAAAAAAAAT
The DNA here is from genome assembly GCA_011074415.1 of Stictonetta naevosa. Lineage (NCBI taxonomy): Eukaryota > Metazoa > Chordata > Aves > Anseriformes > Anatidae > Stictonetta > Stictonetta naevosa. Next base: position 28,317,749 of record CM021697.1, read on the forward strand.
GTATAACACCCTGCAGAATCGGAGCAAAATCATGTGTTTTTTGTAGCATTCTAGCTGTCTCTCCCACTTCTTTATGGATTTTTTTGTGTGTTGCTGTTAAATTCTACCAGTATCCACAGTTTAATTTTGGCTTTCATAGGTTTTTGTCAAACAACTTTCTTTCATACCCCAATTCCTGATTTAAATGGAAGTATTAGCATCATGAGTGCATTTTCTTTTGAAATACTGTAGATGTCTGTGAGTGTGTAAATCCTGTTTTTTTTCACATGTTGCAGAGTTAGAGTACTCAGTGAAAAAATAATAAAATGTGAGCCTAGGTGACTATTAAAACAATCATATATTTGACAATGAGGTAACAATTAAATGCCATAAAAGAAACTTGCCAATATTTTCTCTGAAAGTAGGCATAAATTATATCGAACAGGCAGGTGACGATGATTCTTGGCCCTAATATTGTCAAATGTTTTGACATAGTTCAAGAAATTCCTTCGAAATCCAAAGCTGCCTCTTGTGGCCACTATGGTCTGTTTCCTGAACTGATTAGAGAGTTTATATTCTGACAAGCTTGCTGTAGAAATTTGAATAAATTAATGTTGTATCGTTTGCCATACTCCCCCCCAGTGGTGTTTTTACTGTCCATCATCATACAAAGTATATTGCATTAGTTTAGTTCTGATATTGAAAACTTTTATTATCCACTTCTTAAGCAATTGTTTAAATTAAAGTGGAATTGAGCCATAATCTTACCAAACTACTGTAGTAATGTCATCGTATACAGTGGGAGGTGGACATAGATCTGTCAGTAGCAAAACTTCCAAAATTCAACTTCCAAAATTCAGATTCATATCCACATCATTGTGGTATTGTGATTTTTGACATCCACAGCCAGCCAGCCTGAATATATTGAATTCTTCTTTGCTGTAGCAGTGAAGAGATCAATTCTGTAGTTCTGCACGTTGCAAATGGCAAAATCAGGTTTAGGATGTTATCGTGCTGATTTAGAAACGATTTATTATTTCCATGAAAATGAAAAATAAGTGAATACAAAAGCAGGTGAAGTAATGGAGAAAATCATTCTGGATTGTATGTTCTCCTTGAAAAAACTTATATAATGGTAATATTATTCAGAAAGAAGCTAAGCACTGCCACTTCAGTTGTGAAATCTTAATGAAATATAACTAAATTAATGATGTTTCTTGCTAACTTTTGTGTGTCTCAGATGACCTTCTGCCACATGCAGTACTGTCAGCTGTATGTCATGCGTATTTTGTATACATTATTATAACTTCCACTGGGAAAGATAGAATGAGTGCTAGTACTGTAAAGCTAGCTTACTGTTGCTAATGTGCATCTTATCTGTCTCTGTAGTGGTGGAAGAGAATAAGAATATTAAATATTTTTTTTAATTGTTTCAGTGTTTTTTGTTGTTGTTAAATGTATATTCTCTTTATCAAAAAGGTCAATGAAAAACCATGAGGTTGTTTATTGTATAAAAGAAACTGCATCTCATTTCTCTGAGATGGCTTGTAAAATGCAGAGGCTCCATATGCTCTGTCTTCTCATATCTATCCAATTTGCTGACAGCTGAACAATTATTTTCCAGATAGTGTTCTTATTTTTCTGAAGGTTTTGGTCAGAATTTTTTCCATGATTATGGAAAAGAACTCACTGTAGAATCTGGGCTCTATTGAACTCGTATGTCATGAAGAAGAACTGGAAGAAAAATAATTAGAAAATTAATGGCATCTTTGTGCGTAGGAATGGGGAGAGGAGATGCTGTTGTTAACATAACTATGAAAAAAGTAGACAATACTGAAAATAAAATTTAGAAGAAACCAAATGACCTCATATCACTATGTAAATTTATTCAAATATAAGCAGATAATGGAGGATTGATTTACTTTTATTTAATCCTCCTTGCACATGTAATACTGTGAATGTGTAAAACTCATACTGTATAACATTTCTAGACTGGAGAGATTAAAGGTAAAGAGGAAGAACTGCTCCCACATGGCTCCATACCACGGGGTCCATCCCCCAGGAGCAAACTGCTCCAGCACGGGTCCCCCATGGGCGGCAGCTCCCCCCAGACCCCTGCTCCTGCGTGGGCTCCTCTCCACGGGCTGCAGCTCCGGCCCGGGGCCTGCTGCTGTGGGGGCTGTCTATGGGCCACAGCCTCCTCCAGGCCACATCCATCTTTTTAGTGTGATACTCCTTTAAACCAAGTAGATATGAATGAGGATTAGTCAGATGAAGCTGAACATATCACAGAACCATCTAGGTTGGAAGATACCTCCAAGATCACCGAGTCCAACCTCTTACCTAACACTAACAAGTCTCCCATTAAACCGTATCACTGAGCTCTACATCTAAACATCTTTTAAATACCTCCAGGGATGGTGACTCAACCACTTCTGTGGGCAGCCCATTCCAATGTCTAACAACCCTTTCAGCAAAGAAGTTCTTCCTAAGATCCAACCTAAACCTGCCCTGGTGCAACTTTAGCCCATTCCCCCTCATCCTGTCACCAGGCACGTGGGAGAATAGACCAACCCCACCTCGCTACAGCCTCCTTGAAGGTACCTGTAGAGTGCAATAAGGCCACCCCTGAGCCTCCTGTTTTCCAGGCTCAACAATCCCAGCTCCCTCAGCTGCTCCACCGGGGGCTCCTCCACGGGCTGCAGCGTGGAGATCTGCTCCATGTGGGACCCATGGGCTGCAGGGGGACAGCCTGCTCCACCAGGGGCCTCTCCACAGGCCGCAGGGGAACTGCTGCTGTGTGCCTGGAGCACCTCCTGCCCTCCTGCTGCACTGACCTGGGGGGCTGCAGGGCTACTTCTCACTCCTCCAGCAGCTGTTGTGCAGCAGTTTTTTTTCCCTTTCTTAAATCTGCTCTCACAGAGGCACAAACAACATTGCTTGTTGACTAGCAGCAGGTCCTTTTGGAGCCGGCTGTAACTTTCCCTTATCTGACATGGGGCAGCTTCAGGATTCTTCTCACAGAAGCCACCCCTGCAGCCCCCTGCTACCAAAACCTTGCCACGTAAACCCAACACATCAACATATGTAGCAGGTTAAATCTGCATTTTTAGATTTTGTGGTTAAAATTGTTTTCCAATATTACCAAGGCAGATGTCCTCTTGCATCTTTCGCTTTTAGAAATACTGTTTAAATGTATTCTTTGTTGCTTCATGCAGATCTGCTTGCCTGGAGCAGTGTAATAAAATGAAGTAAAACCCAAAATGTTTTGTCTGTATGGTGACTGCAAATGTGCAAAGCTGTTCATCTACTAGCCAGGTGTCTGCCACTTACTAGACTTAAAGTATTTCAAATCAGATGTGAAGAACACATATCTTAATACCAATCCTTGTTCAAATGTTTTACATGTCCTGATGCATCTTACTCTGAGCTCAGACTACAGCCTTTGTCACGGTTATGAGAAAACTCTTTTAATATTTTATTCACTGTATCTTACATTATTTGTAAATCTAAGATCTATTAATGTAGCTGACAGAAAAAGAAGGGATGTTTTTCATGTTCATTAATATTTGAAGCTTGTATATAACTCTTAATGGAACCAAAGCAGGAATTGCATAAATGCCTTGGCCACAGAAAGAACAAGCTATTAAATTATCACTTTTTACTGAGAAAAATCTGAATTTTCAGTATACATATTTTAATTATATTCCTGGTGGCATGTGCTTTTCCAGGCCTGTGCTAAGAATGAAAGTTAACAAAACGTTTATAAATCCATTCTCTATATGGTATTTTTAAAGCTGTGCCTATTTTATATATGAGATATAAACTAGAGCTCTAAGTATAAAAACAAAACAAACAAAACCAACAAAAAATCCAACCATCATGTATGAACCAACGGCATGGACTGGGTGTTTGTACCATTATTCTGGAAATTTCATGCATGTTGGAAATGTTTCTGAATCCTCTAACTCAAGCTATTTATAACTGTTTATAAGTAGCAGGAAACAGAAATTCAAAAACACATCAAAAATATTTGTTAAAAAAAAAAAAGGCAACAGCACAACCACTGACCCCCCCAAAAAACACACACACACAAAAAACCCACCATGATTAGAAGAAGCATAACATAAACACTCAAGCACTCTAGTCTTTCATCCGTATGTGAGGTGAGCAAAACAAGAAAACAGACTTTTGCTCTTTTTGAAGACTTAGTACTGTATGGTACTAACAAGGTCTGAGAGTTGCATATAAGATTTATACCTGTAGTTTCATTTCAAATTCCTTTCCTTGTATCTGAGAATTAGAATAAAATATTTTACTTTCTTTTGAACCTCTATTTTTCAGTTAGGAACATATATTCCTTAGAAAGAAAAATTTTAATAAAAATGATACTGACTACACAGCAACAGTTCTGTTCCAAGCTTCTCCTTCTTTTTCTTTTTCTTTTCCTTTAATCTTAAATGTATTATTGCCAAGAGTGCTCTACCTTTTGATCACACACTTTAGAAGAAGCAAGAAAAAGCAGTATTTATGAGTCCAGTAGGCAGAACAGGGCATAAGTTTATTTATTTATTTATTTTCATGCTGTTTGATAGGAATCACCTTCAAATGTATCTTTTATCTTTCTTCCTATTTTGGTTTAAACAGTTGTCTCTCTTTGTAATAGGCATGAATATACCTGCTATGATTATGTATGTATTATGTATTGGATTTACATTGGTAAATGTAATGTAATTTACATTGGATTTACATGGTAAGGCCAAAATGTATAACGTCAAATCACAAACAAGTAGTTAAGCTGCCATCAAAATCTGTTTTCTTTGCTTTCACTTCAAAACTAAAGGTCTGGCTTTATGAAACAAGTTGTTCAAATTCACAAGAAAATTTAGTTATTTTTTTTGCTACCACTATTCCACACTACCCAGTCCTGGGGGTAATAATATCCAGCAGGATTCTTCTGTATCTCAGTAATTGTGCCTAGGAACTTTTATAATATTCAACTAACATGCTTATTAATTTATTGACTCATCTTTGTTATAGCTGCGTTCTAGGCCAAGCCTGTTGTATGGAGTTTTGCCAGCATGGTGTGCTGTGTCATGGCAGGAAAACAGCAAACCAGCTAAGAGAAAACTGTCTGAATTGGAGTCAGCAGACAGACAATACCTTTTACCTGCTTGGTCTGTGTCATTCTGAGGAGGTGAGGTATCTCTACTGCCAAAACTATTCCTTCTGATGCCATGTAACATCTGTATTTTATCTTACTTAAATCTCTCTCTCTAAAAATGAGATTTCTAATAAAACTTAGTCATCTAGACCTCCGTCATAACTGACAGGGCAAGCAGACACCTCCAGAGAGCAGTTTATCCTATTTTAAAAGACATCAGATATATTTGGGATGAATTGCCTTCCTTTGGTGCTTGTCTTTCCCAATAAATTGGATGGAGGTTCTGGGTGAGTAGCTTCGACAAATCTGTCTTTTAGGTAGCTGAAGTAAAGTGTGATGGATTTGACACACAGGGTACTATGAGGTTCTGCAAACTTACCGTGAACCACCCATTAAGTCTATAGGACGTAAGTTTTTGTTAATAAAATCATAAACTCTGAACAGTCTCTAAACAGTCTGAAAGTAGGAGAGACCTGTATGGAGGTAGTTGCATGCAGAAACCATAAAGACAATCATATGTAAAATAAATCAGAAATTTCAGAAGATTTCACCAAGACATGAGAATAACATTAACTTGAAGGGTCTTGTTGATTCCTAATACATAAGAATACCCATAAGGGAGGAACATTTGAATTGGTGGGGTGTGGTAAAGGAAAATGAGCATCTATCCTGTGCTGTTGCTTTACATTGAGTAGATTTTGAAAGAGGAAGGGGATAAAAAGCAAAATCCTTTCAGCCTGGAAAAGGAGTAGATTCTGCTATGGAAAACAATGCTAACATATGAATTAATAAATACTGGAGGAGTAGTACACTGAAATCTTTTCTTTCCACAGACTTACAACCCAAGTATATGGGAGCATTTAATGAAATTGCTAAGGCAGGTAACTAATAATTGATTAAAGGAAATATTTTTTTCAGATACTGAAAAAATGGACAGAAGTATCAGTTTCCATAGGTTATTTCTACATTGGTAACTTTAAGTAGGCTTGACTGGCTAGGATAACTGTAGGAATAATGTTACAAAGTAGAATTGTTAGAATTAAAGTTAATGAGTAAAAATTAGAGGGTCAATAGATCCGGAAGGGTTTTAAGCCCACATTTAATTTTTAAGAACAGGGACGAGAATTTTAAAGAAAACAGGTGACCTCCTGACAGCTTATGATGATTTTATTTAGTGTTTGGATTTTCTCAGTCGCAGAATATGACAAAATACTCTTCCAGTTTTTTAGGAAAAGCAAAATTGGCTGGTTTCCTTATTTTATAGATCCGTTTTTGGTGAAACAAGCAGCATGACCTCATAGAAACTGATGCATATGAACAAATGTGGTGAGCAATGAAAGCAGTTTTTATAAAAATAGAATGTTTAAGTTCATTATGATTGAGTTATTTTGAAAAACTAGTTTCCATTTAGAAGATCTTTGTCATACTCAGAAGAATCATGTACAAAGTTGGTCTGTGTTACATTATTAACTTAGTATTGTGAATACTGGTCATGAATAAAAGAGAGAAGTTTCACCCTGAGAAGTTTTTCTCAAAAGTGCTGTTCCTACATGTAGGAGTCAAAACATACTGCTGAACTTTGCACAGTTGTAGAGGATTATGGAAGGAATTATTTAGCAAAACAGGAAATACACTATATAGACAAATAAGTAATATTACATTTCCCTGCTAGTTCAATTTATGCAGATCTGTCTACATATTTTAATTACATAGTTAATTTTAAGTAGTTGACTATCCATTTGCAATTTACTCTGGTAGAAAGCAGAAATCTTTCAGCTAAGTATTCCCAAATTTCTAATAATTGCCATTTAAAAGTGAATTTTGTTTGTCTTCAGAATTAACTATTTTTATTATATAGACATGTATAGATACATATATATATATATAGTTATACATATATAGACGTATAGACATGTAATATAGTGTAGGGAATGCATTGCAGAGTAAGCGCAAAATTAGATGCAAAACACATCTATTAGATCTTCAGTGATTTTGGTTTATAAAATGAAGTGATTCAAACTTTTAGCTTCGTGTGTAGCTAGGTTTATTAAGAGTATTATTCTGTAATATAGAACAGGCAAGAAAGTGGAGTGGCATGTACTTATATGTTCTTGAATAATAAGCTTGAGATGAATGCTCAGATCTGTGTCCTTGTGCTATGCTGATTTTGCATTCCACAAGTATTTTAATCAAATCCATCTTACAGAGGTTTAAGTGTAGTATATCTACAAAATTTCCATTATAATCTCCTTAAAAATACAAAGTTTCATTATATTTACCTGTGTTCATTTTATAGATTTCATTATTCAGCCACATATGAGCAGTACTATTATTTTGTCAACCTGTCTGGAGTATTAATACAGAGATTATTTAATTAGGCTTTTAAACTATTGGCACAACATTAACTTCTTTCTGTTCTCAGCACGTCTGAATCAAGTTCACATTAATAGTTCAGAAGAGTTGCTGCATAGGTCTACTAGTAATCTTTACCTGTTAATTTTTAAAGCACCTCTGTTCAGAATCTTCTATTGCAAGACACTGAGTAGTTCCTGCTGGGATGGAATTTTGTGATAAACTCATATCAAATGAGGTATTTGATACTTCTAGATCAAATAAGCCTAATAGGCCAAATACTTCTAGAAGTATCAAATAGGCCAAGAAGTTAAAAAAATGTATTCATTTCCATAAAAATTGATCCAGCAGTAATTGTGCAGCATTAATAGTCAATCTGTTGGTATCTGTAGAACTTGTTCCCAATAAATGCAAATAAAATAATAATAACAAAGGACAAAGTGAAACAAGGCTGTAAGAGGTTCATTGTGTTGATACCAGGATTTTATCAGTATTTCTGTATTCAGTAATCTTTGTGTTTAGTTCTGTATTCTACCTATACCACAGTCTCGATTGCTTTTGTGTGCTGGAATGGTTTACTTCGTAGTGGCCTAGAAGAAGGTACAATGCTGCCCTACTACTAAGGAGTAAGTGGGGAGGTACTTCTTTAAAAGACAAAGCAGATGGAAAACAAAAATAGAAGGTGAGAAGAGAAAGAAAGTACAAAGGGGAGGGGGGTGGAAGGGTAGTAGAGCTGTATGCAAATGAAACTTATTTTGGTGGGAGAAGGCAATAACTACAGTCATTCTATTATATGGATTGTTGTTTTAATATTACATTGTGAGTAAGCCAAATGCAGAATTTCTGTTAAGGCTTTCATTACCTACCCTATCCACTTCTAAGCTATACATAGAGAAGACTAGGTAATTAGTATGTAAGGCTTTACCTTGACTTTGTACAAAGGGGGATTAAACAGGTGGGAGGAAAGCAAACGTTTCCTTGTCCAGATTTTTTATATGCATATACTTTAAAGAAAAAAAAAAAAACACTTAATGAGGATTGGTGAAGTGGCCTAATAAAAGTTTATATTCCCAGAAATTGTTGGTTTACTTTTTTCTCATCGGGTATACAGCACCTCAGATTATTTCATAGAATTTTAAATATTTTTTGTCAGGAGTGTCCCACACATGGAAAATGTGTAAAAATGATTTTTCAGTAACATGTCTGTCCAGGCCTAGAATTTGAGTGAAGAAGCCTATCACTGCCATCATTGTATCTTGCTTAGCATGCTGTCTTCTTAAGTGTTTCAGTAACATCTCCTTATCCACTGTGTGATTTTGAGTAAGAAATCCTGCACGCTTTCACTGTTTCCTGCTCCTAGACAATTGTGCATCAGTAGCTGTTCTGGAGAGGAACATAGTTGTTGCATGCCTCTGTTTATTCTGCATTTTTATCAATAATTCTTTCAATTATATATTTCAAGTGAGATTTAGGTCCGTTGACAATGTTCCTTTTAATCCTGATACTAGCCCAGTTTGCTGTTCTCCCCTCCACCTCTTAAAATCCTCATACCTCACAGTTAGAATAGGTGTCTTTAACTCATCTTTTGAGCATATATTTCTGTTCAGGTTATTTTTATTTATTTATTTTCCATTATTTTTGAGTACAGGAATTAGGAACTTGAGGCAAATTGCTAAGATTTGCGAAAGTATTCAAGCATTTGAGTTCCACTGCAATCGTGTATTGACATTTCTGCACCTCATTTTATGCACTTTTGAAAGGTAAGAGTATGTAAGGCTCTTTTTGATATGTGAGATTCTACTGAGTGAATCTCATGTCTTTAAACATTGTGTTATCTACAGATGAAAGTCTGCTGGTCATAGTTGAGATTTGTAATTCATTATTTCTCTGGTTTTGAATAGTTAGTGCTTTCATTAGTGTCATTTTTTCTACTATGGAGTTACATAATATCCAGAACAGTGAATATCCTGGTGTAGTGATTACAGCAATGCTCACTGTACCAAAGAAAGAAGGGAATATGGAAGCCGCTCTACCTGCTTTAGATATGAGGCATTGACTGCGCCTTGAATCAGAGAATAAAGTGAATGAATGATGAGCTACATTGTCATGCTTCCTCTCTGCTTTACATGCAGTCATTGCAGATGCAGGCTCAAAGGCAGCATACCTGTTCTTCTCTCAATTACGGGATGATCAAAGATGAAACTAAAATATAGTTTCAATTTATGAGAAGCAGTGGCTTTTCAATACTGGAAAACCTAAGATGCCACATAATTGTTTGCAGGAGGTTATAGTAATCTCTCGGATAGAACAGAAGTTCCAGTGGATTTATATCTAAACTCAGGAGTAAAAATAGTGTATAAGTAGTTTTGGGGATCAGCAAATGTGTCAGTGATTAGTGTGGATAGAGTAAAATTTGCATTAAAGGTTAGATGTGTCCAATTATTCTTCTGAAATCAATTTTCCAGGAGGAAAAAAAAAAGAGAGACTTTTAAGAATAATAATGTCGATGTGAAACATATTTCCACTAAATTCTGTGTTTTGATATAATACACTTTAAGCCTTGAATAACTTTTCCCTGCAATTGAGTACGAAAAACTATTGGTCTTTAATGAAAATATATGCATGTATTCAACTGCTTACTGGTATAAATGAAGCACATTTGTTGTTTTAAGAAGAGAATATAGTGAGAGAAATCTGTTTTAAATATATTCCCTGACTGCCTAGAGATCTACAATGTGATTGTCAATCAAATTCTTAGATGTTTACTTGCTTAGCTGCATCTAGATTTTAGAAATGGTACCATCACATTTTCAACAAAATTTAAAAAGACAAAATACCATTTTCTTCTAGTTTTCACACCGTCCTTATAGAATTTGTCAGAATCACTTAGGTATAGATGAAGAATCTGAATCGTATTGGACAAATGACCGTTAAGCCTTAAATTCTTTGGTATTAACCACATTTCAAATTTAGTGGTGCTTTATTATTTTTGGTTATCAATGTATGTTTTCATATTCTTTAGGTAGGGATGGCCACAAGTCTGCATTTCGACTTCTAAGGCACAGTTTAGAACATGATGTGTCAGTTCTGTATTGCCTGTCTCCCTTCAATTTTGTCCATGTCCTTCTGTTATTTTTATTAGGATTGGCTGTTAAGGTCCATGAAATCCAGTGGTATCTGTTGTGTACTGTGAAATGAGTAACTTTATGGGAAAGATAGGTGATAACCTTCAAAGAGTACAGAATAAAACAATATTGTAGGACTGCTGAAATTGAGAAGCATTGAAAATTTTCCAGTAGATGACGTATTTCATGAAACTCATGCCATTGTTTGAGAATCTGAAGATTTTGTTAACAATCGCTTTCCCTACTATGTTTGAGTAAATTACCACAGTATTAAATGTTTGATTGAAAGAAATGCATGCCATTAATTTCATACTGAATTTAATTTAAAACTTTATTTTAATAAAAAAGAACAAGTTGTAATCTTAAATAGATCTTACTGATTAAAGGATTGATTATTATTAAGAAATGAATACATGCTTCCTTTTACTTAAAGAGCTACTACTTTAGTGTTCACTTGCAAGATTGTAACTTTAGATTAGTTTGCTAAAACAGTAATCTTGTGTTAAACATGGATATCTTTTTAAAGCTACCGTAGTCTGAAATTCTGTCGTGTGTCCATGTCCTTCCCCTCACCTCCCTGGCTTAAGGTATATATCGGTGTTTTGTTCATGTGGTGTCCGAATTCCTGCTACTTTGAACTTTTTTTTATTGTTAAAACAGTGTGGGGTAGCTGCATATTCAATTTTACAAGGTCTTGTCAGTTAAAACAGAAACTTTTGAATCAGCTTCTTTGATCTGGAGTACTCCTTTCTATGGAGTTTCATACTGATAACATTAAATCATTGTTATCAGAATCCCTCTCCAGCAGCTGATTTGCTCTTGCCCGGTTTTGAGGTTGATTTATGGTAGTGGTGACTTCAGAGAGGAGTATCTCAGCTAATAGCTCTCTTCAGCTGTCAGCTGTCAGGGAACGGGAGAGGTAGAAGGAAGGTCCCCTTTAGGAGGGAGACTGATCTGCTGCTGCAGTCCTAAGTAGGATAAGAAAGAGTTTGATTACCAAACTCTACTTAGCTGTTGTTCTAACCAGCAACCTGTTCATCTTGGGGGCCGTTGGACTGTTCTGCTGACATGGCACCACGTGTTGGTGCTTCTTAATTCAAGCACTGTATGATTTTCAGATTACAGCTTCCAAACATTTAGATATTTTCAAAGGTGATGCTTGTCTTCTGTGAGTTTTCTCCTCCCATTTACGGAAATATATAAATGTCTAGATCTTGTGGTTCCTTTGAGAGGGGTTTATGGAGGAGGGGTGCTCCTGTTCAGACTTCCAAGTCTCTGAGCCTCAATTGGGAGATATACATATATATGTGCACATAGAGAAAGGGAATCAACACTACCAATTCAATATCAATTTAATAGTTGCTATAAAAGGGATTCAATTCGTGCCTCAAAATTTAGATCAATGAGTAATATGATATATGTATGTTCTTTCTTCTATCCTTCAGCTTTCCTCTCGACTCTCTTTTTCGAAGAAGAAGCAAGTTACTTCCAAAGGAAAAGGGCTTGTCAGGGACTATGTCTTTGTTTCAAAAAGTGAATGGAAAGCCTAGTAGACTTTTGTCATCATTTACAGGTTGCAAAATGGAACGTGTAAATGAAATCTTATGGAGCAGTCAGCAGCTGTGCCAGTTCAAGTGTGAGGAAGGTTGTTGACTATTTTCTCATAATATGACCTTTGTTTCTTAGACAATACCCTCTATTTCTGTGGGATTAAAATCACTATAATTAGTGACCCTCAGAGCTTTTCAGGTTTTTGACCAGATCTCTCAGCTGTTTAAACTTCATATAGTCTTCCAGTGGTGGTAAGAGAAACTTCTTACAGCCTTCTTGGGAGCTGACCCAGCACTTTGGATATTGCCAATACAAGGCTTTTTCATACGTGCAAGTAAGATTATAGGATGAAAAACCTAAAAATAGTTAACAGCATTTTCTAAGTCTGAAAGTAAGACAGAGTTTCTAGTTATGCAAAACAATTTGCTTATTTTCTTGTAGGAAGTAGAAACATGTATTAGGAAGAGTAAGATATCTTACTCTTGAAGAGCATCTATCTCTTCTATCTCTTGAAGAGGAGGCTCAGGGGAGACCTTATTGCTCTCTACAACTACCTGAAAGGAAGGTGTGGGGAGCTGGGGGTCAGCCTCTTCTCACAGATAACTAGTGATAGGACTAGAGGGACTGGCCTCAAAATGCGCCAGGGGAGGTTTAGGTTGGAAATGAGGAGACATTTCTTCTCAGAAAGAGCAGTCAGGCATTGGACAAAATGGGTTTACCAGGGAAGTGGTGGCATCACCGTCCCTGGGGGTGTTCAAGGAAAGGTTGGTCATGGTGTTAGGGACATGGCTTAGTGGGGGACATTGGTGGTAGGGTGATGGTTGGACCAGATGATCTTGATGGTCTTTTCCAACCTTAATGATTCTGTTCTGTTCTACCTTACGATATATATTTAGAACATAAATTCTTCACGAGAAATAAAACATGGACTGTAGAGAACTGATGCATGTATTTTCTGAGCTAGGTATATAGCAAAGGCATACCACAAGATATACTGCAGTGCATTTATAATTTCAGTGGCAACATCCTTTTAAAGTGATGCAAATGTAACATGATAAATGAATTAAGGAAGATCAAGACACATGAATATAGGGGAGAAATGCAGATGCTTTTTCAGAAGGCTAATTGCAAGTTATTTGGGCAAGGTAGGATACAAAAATATTTAGAAGTGAACTAGCTTCTTCATATAAAGCCTTCATCGATTTAATTAATGAATTAAATTTTAACATAATCATCTGCATCACTCTGAGACAAATGTCAGCTTTCTGTAATTGCATGGGTTTGTTTCTTTATATTCTGGATGTTTGGTCTTGCAATATTGATTATTGTAACAGCTACTAAAATAAAATTGTTATGCATGTTGCTTCAGGAACTAGTCTCTGGGCCTTTTTAATTTCCATGCTGTGTTGATCTAATCATTCAGATGAACTCACTGAAGTGACTGCTGTGCTGTAACAGTGACAATGAGAGTTAAGAGAACTAATAAATACGGTTAGACAAATCAGACTTCTCTGGTGGTAGTCTGCTTTTACATCTTAAGAATTTCCTAGGGTAACTTCAAAGAAATCCCCAAGTATCTTCCTTGTAAAGATTCTGGAACAACATACTTTTATCTGGATGTTTTCACTTGTGCTACAAAATAGTAGAAAATACAGCATTTTTTTCTGTATATTTTTTATCTTAAAAAAAAAAAGTGTTCTTTGCTGGCAATCAATTAGAACTTAATGAAAACCTGTTTTTGCTTAGTAGTTAAAAGTTGGAATTCTGTTGGGAGACTGGTGCTTAAATGTAAATATGTACATGTAGGTATCCAGGAAATTAGGTGTTTAAAGTCCTGTGTTACACAGTGGACATCTAGTCAATACCATCTGTAAAGTCTAGAAAACAGATGGGTGCTTACATATCAGCACCTAAATTCAGGATTGTGAACTTGGAACTGAAGTGTCTTAGTCTTTCTCTTAAAACAAAACAACCTTCGCCAAACATCTTCATTCTTCTGTTGAAAAGTTATGTAATTGTATTTGAGAGAGGATGCTGAACCTTCTGCTCTTATTGGGGTATTTATTAGCTAGCTTTAAAAATGTATTTTGATGGCTTTGTTTCAAGAGTAATTGTTTGAGTTTCCTGTAACATCTTCTGTTAGGCATTTTAAGCCAAAGTGACAAGTCAACAAGTTGCAAAGAGAACATCTGTGGTTAATTAGTCAAACAATTTTCATTTGTCTCTGTTCAGCACAACATCAATGAAAGGAATATTGCTTCAGAATGTGAAGTGCACAAGAACTGGGATTATATCAAACAGAAGGATTGTTGAATTATTGCAATGGATGCTGTAACGTGTTGGAGTGTAGTGAACACCTTTTTGATTTAACAGAAGAGAGAGGCTCTCTTCTAAAGCTTCTAAAACTTGGTAATTTGACTGAGTCTTTATGTTCAAAACAGTGCTTCAGATTTGACAAGGGTTTTAATTTATCTGGGTAACTGCCCTGTTCTTTTCTTGCTTTGGTAGGTTGAGAGTGAAGAAAAGCATTCTACATAGCTTTCAGTTTTTTCATTTGCCCTGCAAGGGACTGTGGTGGTTTCACCTTGCTCCTTCCTGGTCCCTCTCTGCCCCTGCTCCCCGTGGGGTCCCTCCCACGGGATGCCGTCCTTCCCCAACTGAGCCTGCGGGGGCTGCCCACAGGCAGCAGCTCTTCAAGCACTGCTCCCACACGGCTCCGTACCACGGGGTCCATCCCCCAGGAGCAAACTGCTCCAGCACGGGTCCCCCACGGGCGGCAGCTCCCCCCAGACCCCTGCTCCTGCGTGGGCTCCTCTCCACGGGCTGCAGCTCCGGCCCGGGGCCTGCTCCTGCGGGGGCTCTCCATGGGCTGCAGCCTCCTCCAGGCCACATCCACCTGCTCCACCGTGGGCTTCTCCATGGGCTGCAGCGTGGAGATCTGCTCCATGTGGGACCCATGGGCTGCAGGGGGACAGCCTGCTCCACCAGGGGCCTCTCCACAGGCCGCAGGGGAACTGCTGCTGCCTGCCTGGAGCACCTCCTGCCCTCCTGCTGCACTGACCTGGGGGGCTGCAGGGCTGGTTCTCACTCCCCACTCTCCCAGCAGCTGTTGTGCAGCAGTTTTTTTCCCTTTCTTAAATCTGCTCTCACAGAGACACAGAGAACTTTGCTTGTTAACTTGGTTCTGGGCAGCGGCGAGTCCCGTTGGAGCCGGCTGTAACTTTCCCTTATCTGACATGGGGCAGCTTCAGGATTCTTCTCACAGAGGCCACCCCTGCAGCCCCCTGCTACCAAAACCTTGCCATGTAAACCCAATACAGGTATTCATACCATCTTTGAAAGTCACATACTTACTTCACAGTATAATTAAAATCATCTTCCTTAATTTGTATAATTGCTGGTGTTTTCCTGTAAAACATGGATGCAGTGTTTTCCCCCAAACTATCTAAATCATTTTTTCACTTAAATTCTCTGTCAAATTCGTACACTGAGTTTCAAACATTTCTATTCAGAAACAATTTTTGTATCTGTTTTAGTCAGCATGCAGTCCTCTGTAAATCTGGTTTTCCCATACACATGTGCAACAGTTTGCAGATTGGACTTTTAAGAACTTTCTGCACTAATGTAGGAGTTGGTGAGTGAAGTATGGACAGCCAGCATGTGTTACATAGTTGTGTCTTACCTGTGCAGTAGATCCGTACTTTCCAGATGTGTCAGCTGTGTTGTGTGTGGTAACACCGTGGTGCTTACCTACAACACTGCACTTTCCTACAACACCACACTTTCCTGAACAGTTGGTGTTGCTGCAGAAGGGGCATCCTCCTTGCTCGCCTTGCTGCTGTACACAAAACCGCCCAGTAAGTCGTATGGATGAACGAGACAACTAGTAGTCATTTGGAAAGTCTTGTTCTGTTGGTTTGTTTGTGTGTTGATTTTTTTTTTTTTTTTTCTTCTGAGAAAGTTGTAAACCAGTTCAATTCCACGATTCAGGTCTTTGGTAGCTTGACAAATGATCTGTCGTGGTTGGGGTGGGGCATTGAGGGAGTGGAAGGTGAAGGCCAGGAGCTGGAGGGTGAGGAGAATAATTCCTTCATTTGATGTAGTGCTTTGTGATGTTTGTTTACTCTGTCCTTAAAATCACAGGACGAGTATGCTGCATTTCAAATGGCAAGTGTGTGTGTATCTGTGTGTAGGTGTTCAGTACTCGCTGAGAATATGGAGTTTGTTGTGCATATGCTATGTGATACAAGCTCATGCATTTCTGTATAGACTTCTCCAACACAAGCGAGAAAATATTTTAATTTCGCACTGAAGTCTGCAGCTTGATGTGTTCCTTTAGATTTGATTTTTAAGCCAGAGCTCAGATAAGTACTGGTTACCCATAAATATACTCGCATAAGGTCTTAGGTATAGTTGATACGGGGTTTCTTGCTCAAGATCTGTTGATATTGGTTACAACAAATGCACTGCTTTATCTTCCAGAAAATGTTGCTCAGTCTTTTTTTCCTCATCCAATTAACTTGGATTAGTATTTAATCTTTCTTCTAGAGAATATGTTCTGCAGTTTAGACATGGTTCATGTAAATCAGTAGCTAAAAACTTACACTGTGATTTGTATTTCCATTAAACTTTTCAGAAGTTTTTCTCTGTTAAAAACACCACATTACTGTATTTCTCAACATGAAACTGCTTCCTTTTTGAGCTTATATGATCAGCAGAGTATTAGAAAAATTAATGAAAAAATGAGCTATAAAAGTATTTCTTTTTCTTCTAGTATTAAAATAGAAATGAAAGGCACACAAACAAAATTCATAAAGACTCTTTAATGCATTGGGTTAACTATTAATTTTGCAAAAAGTTGTAACTCTATTTTTGATATTTTCAACTTCACTCCATGTCTCATGGATTTCTTCCAGCTGATTAATTTGCTGCTTCATCTTCAATTTATAAGTGCAATTTAATCTTTGTAATATATATTTCTCCCATTGAAATATCAAACTTTCTACTCTCAGTATAGATTTTATTTTAGACTTCCTGAATTTAATTTCCACTTTAGTATCACATTGTGTTTAGTTTTTGAAAGTTCCCTTGTCATAAAAATGCCATTGATTTTTATTTTTACTTTTTATTTTTTGGCACTGTCAGCAACAGCATAACAATCAGCACAACTTTTCAGTGGCCATTATATTTTCTTTGGGAAAGGGAAGATGTCTTGCATGTTCTTTACATTCTGCAGTGGGTACTGCTCATTTTCATTATGAACATTTCTACCCTGTGTGTCAGTGTAGTAGGAAAATAGAAAGTGATTGTCTTGCTTTGAAATTTAAAGTCATCCGGAAAAATAAGAGTTGAAAATAATGTTATTTGGTGAAAAAGGATAGCTTTTTTTCTATAATCAAGGTACTCGAGAAGGGGCCAAGTATCTCATGCAGAAGTACGACTGTTTTATAAGTTGCATTTATGATCATTCCTAATTCAGTGAAATTATTAAGGTTCTTCGTCAGAACTCAGAATTTTATCTATCACTACTGAGATTAGTTTATTCATTACAATAGCTCAAGGGAAAGCAAAAATAAGAAGAGACAATTCATCTTGGTAGAAAACACTTGGAAGGACTTGATTATGCTAATTGATTTAAATTTTGTAAGCATACAAATCAGCCTCTGGTACTGAAGAGTTTAGCTCTATCACAGATAAAGTAGAGTTGAAAAACATCTTTTGAAAAAATGGGGTGAAACAGGCAACATTTTTTTCATGTTCTGCTGTTCAATCTGAATATATTTTGCTATTCTGATGTTGCAATTAAACATGGTTAGAAGCTGCATGAATTAGCAAGTTTTTAATAGCACTTGTGGTCATCATAAGTTGATACGAATGACTGAATTTCACCGTCAATTATGGATAGATAGCTCTTCTTTGTTGTTGGTTACTATGAAATGATACTTCATGCTGTATCAATTTTTGCTGAAATAAATGCAAGAACTTGCTAAAAATCCTGTGAACAGATGAGTACTTCTTCAAAGAAAGTGTCCCAAGTATGTAGAATTGTTTGTCATAAATCATTGTTTTGCACAAATTTCAAATGTTTTTAGTCATTTTCAGTGTTCTATCAAACTACTGTGTGCTAACCTTGGAATTCAGGCATTTTCTAGTGTCTTCTCACATTATTTTAATAAACACATGGTGTGCTATTTTTAGGATGTTTTTCCATTTCTATTATTTGCTAAGTAGGCATCCCTTACTGAGATGAATAAAAATTGAAAATAGGTTTAATCAAGTGCATATCATATTGTCTTTAGGTCCTATACAAAATCCAGTTAAGCCTCCTTATTTAAAAAGCATCTCTTCACATCTGTAGAGTGCTTAACCTTTCACCTTACCCAAGTTTGCAGTAGCAGTATAAGTGAAAACTCCCCACTAAAAGCATTCTGCTTCCAGTCCTCTTTTATACTTGTCATAATTCAGTTGAAGAAAGGCATCAAAACTTACAGAATATACTATGTGAAGATAGGTCTCTCTTAAAGTGCCTAAGAACAGAAGTCTTTCTGGACCAGTCACGTTTACCATCCTGAGAATTTTCTAGTAGTGTAAATCGAGGTGGTTTTTCTGTGTGTTTTAAAATTTATTTATTTATTTATTAATGCTGTTGTGATATTAATTTCTTCTTTCTCGGAAAGCTACACGAGGCGTCTGCAAAATAAATCAATAGCAAATGCAAGGAGCTGGTAGGAGCCCTAGGTAAACCTCAGAGGGCACAGACGCTGTATTATGTTCTACCTCAGGATAGGCTTAGTAGGAGGCTCTGCCAAGATAATCAACTGCTGCAAATTTGGGAGATTAATTTATACACATGAGTGAGTGAGAGCTCCAGGAGCTGAGGATTTATTAAGGGTGTCTGAGATTCATTAGAATTAAGACAAGTAACTTTTCTTGAGAGAAGTGAAACAGAGGCTATGATGACCTGACAGTGCAGTAACAAGAAACATTTTTCATCAGTAGGAAAGCTGAGCAGGTTGCCCAGAGAGGTCCATGGAAAAACCCCAAACAGTCTGACCTTTCTGTCTGAGCCTGCTGTGAGCAGAGACCTCCTGAGGCTCTTTCCAACCAGTATCATTTGTATGATTCTAAAAATCTTAAATTTTATGACTCGAAAGATTGCAAGGGGACAATGAAAAAATGAGTGCATATGGAACTGTTGTTAAATTAATATTTCTACTAATATTTCTACCGTGATACCTGTAGCATGAAAATGTATGCAGAGTTTAAACTTGATTATAGTTATTCCTAATGATTAAACTACCATTTTTCTCTGAGAAATACATAGTGGGTTCGTGTCCTGGGTGGAGTACCAGATCAGGGCAATCGATTTCTAGTCACTAATTCTAGGCAAGGATAGGCTACACTGTGCTATGCTAAGGAAGCCATGAACAAGATGGGAGGTGACGTGATTTGAGGACTCGATGGATCAGGAGGAAGGTAGGTAGCACTAGTTAAAAACAGTCATACAAACAGAAAGCCTTGACAGTAGTTCAATAGAAATAAATAATCAGTTCAACTTTCAATTGTGCAATTTTTTTTGGTATCCAAAGGACAATCTAATATGTACCCTTAGAAAGACAAAAGGGAATAGTCAGTCTTCTGGAAACAGAAGCATAGTGTTTAATCCAAGGTATTTTCTGCATAACCATTTGAGTAACATAAAAATACTGTAATGTTAGGTACCAATATGGCATTCGCAAATACTTTTTCCTTAAATCTTCTTCCCTCTCCTGTAATTTTGTTTATGTAAGTATCTAGAACTGTAAGTATCCTTTTGAATACTCTGCAAAATTAGTAATAAGTCAGAAACTTCCCATGATTAGGCTTTCTGGAGGGTTAAAAGTCCTGGTCTGTGAGGCGATTGCAACAGATGGCTGTGGTTGGACCAGTCTCATGAAAGACCTGGAAGGTTAGCTAAAAGCAGTTCAGAACAACACAGTTTAAAGCAATAATTTATCAGGAAAGGAATTAGTCAGGAAATCAATTAACAGCATTTAATGTGTTCTGTAGTCTGTTTGCAAGTTAGTGGCAAATTCTTCATGGCTTTAAAAAACAGGCATCGTAACCTTGAAGTGACAAAGTTATTGTGTGCGCGCGCACGCGTGCTTAATGGTCCATATCTGATTTTCAGTTGCCTTTTTCCATGGAAGTAATTAAAACAGTTTTGTGTGCAATGCTTTCCAGAGAGCCAGAAGGTATCTTGGATACAGAAAGACACCTGCATTGTTTACAGGAATAACAAGCATCAGCATACGGCTCTTAGAACTGCAGCTTTATCTAATTACTTTTGCAAGTATATTAAAATCCTTTTGCTCTTTTGTGGGGCTAATCTCTCACTGAGAGCTCCATTTCAGAAAGCAAAAAAATAGGCTACTGAACTGCATCAGAAAATTATGTGAATCAGATGATCCAACAGAAACAAAGAGTATTGTTATCTACAGACACAGTAAATGTACCTACAAAAAGAATGCTTCTCACCAGTTCCAGCCCAGCTGTTATAAATCATCCCTCATCTGTTTGCTGCAGTCATCCTTATATATATATATTTTAAATGTTTTCAGTCCAACGCGTTTAAATGATATAACCCTGCTTTAAAATAATCCACAGTCTGTTTTAGTGATATCTCCTCTTGTTTCCTCTGAATATTTCCTCTTACTTTCACATACTGTTAAATTGTGGTTATGAGTTTAGAACAGTGAAGTCTGAAATCAGGTAGCAATGAATATTCATTTGGTGGTACACTGGAAGTATTTCCCAACTAAGTGTAATGTCTTGAGCTCCTGCCTGGACTCTGAATCTAATTGACTGTAGTCTGTAATAGAAAATCTGAAGGAAAAGAACTCATTTCCCTTTGGAGAGTTACTGAGACTTTACTGAATAGACTGAATATCAGTATATTCTCTTCTCACCAGAGTGGGAGGGGGCTTGATGTGAATTTAGAATTTTAGTTAAAGAGAAATAAGTAGTTGTGTCCTCATTTTCAGTTTTAGTTCCCTATTGCAATCCTGTGCACTAGTTTACAACTTAATTATACCAATGCAATGACATTCTTTGCTGAACTCGCACCGTAGGATATTTATGTTACAGTAGTCCTCACTGGTTAGAACATTGTGAAGTTTCTTAGTATTATCTAGGTGAAAAAAGGCTAGATAAATTCAGATTTTAACAACAGATTTTCTGAACTCAAATCTAATCACAGTACCCTTGGATGTCTAGAATACGGAGTTGCTCTATCCTGGCAGTGATACTGGCACACAAATGACTGTAGCCAGTCTTGCATGTTGCATTCACATTAATCACACTTGCAAAGGCTTGGATCCATGCAGAAAAGTGATACAGAGAGTGCTTTACAGATGTAGTAGGTGAAAGCGTAGAACAGTAAAATGTGCAGATAATAAGACTTTTTTTTTTTTTCTGACATGACAGAAGGAAAGCTGTCATGTCAACATTCATTTTATTGAAATGAAACTAGTGTTAATGTACCTGAACATTATTTCATTGAGATGTGGTAGTCTAATCACATTCTGCTTTATATTAATAAATCAAATGGGATATACTGAAAGCTGTGTAACAGCTTTCTTGAAAGACATAAACCTCCAAAGTATGAAATGCTGTATAATGGATGCATGATACATTTCTGACAAATATGAGATACAGTTGTCATTCTTTACTCGATTAGACTATATAGCAAAAAAAAATAATTAAATATTGAATGAATCAGCTAAATACTGTTGACATAAGTCTATATTAAACTTCAATGTGCTTTTATTCTGTTGATATAGAAGTCACTCACTTTCCTATTTGAATTTCATGAACCCATTTAACAAATAAGTATTTATAGGTTTTGTAAAAGATGTTTCATGCCCACAGTTGAAAAAGGTATTTTTATGATAATGGATGCTGGTTATGTGTTCTGGATCTATGGTGCAGTCTGTATTTGCATATTATTCTCCGTCATACCTGTTGGTTGCAGTCCAGAATAATATAAAAAAGACTTCTTAAGCCATTTATTTAGTGGTGTGGCCTTGAAAACATTTGTTTATAAATCTTAATAACATTAAATTCCTGTTCCAGTTCTGCTTCAGATAAACAAAAACTAAAACTGGCATTCACACTATTGCAGAAAACCCATAAAGCGCTCTGAATACCGTTGTGAGACACATGCTAAAACACACAAAGTCACTTCTGCATGTATCCCTGGAGCTGCATGCTGGAAAAAGGCTAAGGGACTGCATGACAGGATTTTGGGGTAGGCCAAATGAACCTGTGCCATTTCTCACATGTGGCTCAGGTGGCTGTGAACATCACTCTAAGCTCAGAGGTTCGGGTATTTTCTTACTATACAAAGTATTACAGGACTCTGTACTCATCCAGAAAGCTTAGCTTTCTCTTTCCTGATCGTCTTACCTATATTTAATTTTAACTTTATGACCATAAAGTGAATTACATATAAGATTTTAAAAGTTTTTTTTAACTAAGAAAATACCTACTTTAGAGTAGCCAACATGCTTTATTTTCTCCTTTATACATAATGAGTGCATAATATATGCATTATACAGTTCATAATACTGAGTAACACTTACTTAGTGATAATACATGCTTCTTGGTATAGTTTTAGTCGAAAAGAAATGTTAAGTATAGTTGGAGATGCATGGATAATCATAGTCTTTTACATTATTTTCTATGTGTACTATCTCACACATTCTGTATTTTGCCACAGTACTAAATTTGCTCATTAGGAACCAATGTCCTGTAAATCCCAGATGACAAGTTTAATGTTGTCTGTAGCATAGGGTGTACTAAAATTCCTCTTTATTGCAGAGCAGTTATTGACAAAATATGCTTCTGATGTCCATGTATAAAATGAGCCCGTGCAGGCTGAAAGGTGCTTCAGTCTAGGTTTGACTCTGAATGAAATGCAACCAAAATTCTTCACTGCAACTGTGGATCTCATCAGTGATTTTTTAATATACCTGTATACATAAATTATTTATTTTAAGGCTATGATTACTGCTAGTTATTCAAAGGAAATAATTAAATCCTAAGTCATCCGTGCTTTGTTTACTTATTGTGATCACCTATTGAAAAATAGAACTGCTTCAGTTTTTATTTTCAGATAGAAACTGGTAATTTTCTGTCAGGTTAATGTTAAGTAAAGCCATTAATTCTGACAACTAACAGCCTATCGTGCTAGATGAAAATTGTTGTTATGAATTATTAAAAAAATAAACAATAAAAACATTAAATAGCTTTTTTTTTTTTTTTCCTGTTTGGTTTTAGACAGTGAAAACATACCAAGCCTGGCTCTGAAATTCACTGAGAGGAAAATAGTTGGATGCTGGGAGAATATGGCATCAAGGGGGAGGGAAGTATGATATACTTGTTCCCTGTCACAGACTTTTGGATGCAGCTCTTTTTCTACCTGCTGTCAGAAACAGAATACCAGGCTAGATGAGATCTTAGATCAGGTTCAGTCTGGCAGCTCTTATGTTTTGAATTATTTAAGAGAAAAGTGATGTAAAATGGTTGTATGAAGAGTTGTACATTCTTGGTTTTGCTTAGTTGCAAAATAGGTCTTTTTTACTTTTCCTTTTGTGTCTTTTAAACATGCTGGACAGCTGATACACAGTTGTGTTCTAGGTATGAAAAGTTCTTATTTTGTGTTTAGGCAATGTATCCTTGCTGCACATCTTGTCTGTGGAATTTAGTTTATAGTTCTAATCACGTATTGAAAGAAAGCTGTGTTGTTGCTGCAATTCAGTATTTTGTTTCTCTCATTTGTTCAAGCATGAACAGTTGGTTCAATGGGATGCCCTTGTTCTGATGGGTAATTTCTGTCAGAGGAAATGTAGATGAAAAGGGTCAGAAAATGCCTTTGTTTACTTCCTGATTTGAAATGTAAATGTACCGAGGAAATTCTAGCACTGACATTCCTGGAGATAGGAATCAAACAGCTTTATGATGTGCAGGTGTAACACTCCGAAGTATTTTTGGGAGAATGATTTGTAAACTGGTAATGCTGTATGGAAGTAACAGGTGAAGTGAAGTTTGTTTTCTCCAGAACTGTATGGCACACTAAGCCAGAATTTGTAAAGAAATGCAGAAGTTACGGTTAAATATTTTCTGGAATCTGAATCTTTTATCTCTTCCTTGTGTTAGAAAATGCAGAAGTGTTTTGTCTTAATCCCAAACCTATTGTCTACCATAGCCATTTGACAGCATTGATGTGTGCTGCAATGAGAACCTCTAGCAGGATGAAACATGCAATTGGATCTACTAAGAGTTCACTGAGTGAACAGGGCTGTTTCCACCTGGGGATTCAGCCTTTCTTTCAGGAGGAATGGAGCAAAATGGTTCTCATGGAAAGACTGAATCCAGAATTACAGGTTTGGCTTGCTTTGGAGTTGTCCCAAGTATAAACTCAGAAGCAAACCCCAGGACTGACTGGGCACTATATTCCTTTCTCTTCTTCCACCCATCCATCTACCAACTTTCAGACTCAAATTCAAAATGAAATATAATATAAAAGCAGGTATCTCTTGCTATAAACATTCTTTAACATTACAGGTTTAAAATGAATAAGAGGTTTGTCCAGAGACGTGCTGTAGGTATTTTAAAAGTTGTTTTTATTAGTATGATGCTTTTATTAGTAACATAAAAAGAGTTCAGGACTAGGAAATTCACCCTGAAGGTTTTGTTTCAAGTTAAATGATTTACATGCAGTCTGTAACACCAGCATAAAACATCTGTGTGCCTCTTTGAAAGAAGTATACACTGCATGCTGTTTTAAAAGGTCATGTATAGAGAGACAGAAAGAAAATAAAGATGAATATTTGGTGAATGTGGATTCCTAAGATGTTAGTCACTGACTGACAGGAGAAATGAACAAATGTTTTAAACTGTAAATACTGTTTGGTTTTTCTTTAATGCTTTTCTATTTAGCTATGGTAGACCTGTGCTGTAGTCATATTTATAGTAGCACTGGCAGTAACTGCTGAGTTCTTACCATGTCTGCGGCTGCTGCTTTTTAGCTTGGTGCCCATCTACTGATTTTGGATTTGCATTTTGTACTCTCTAGGAGCGGACAAAAGATTAAGATCTTTTGACTCTCTGTCCTGTGCCACCTCTTGGAGGTACTCACTGTCTTGCCTCTCCTTACATGGGTGACCCAGACCCTATTTTTTACTTTCCACCATCATGCTTTAATGGTTTGAGTCTGTAGGTCTTTTAAGTCCACAGTAGACTGTCCCTTGTTTTAGGCTGTTCTTTGCTTTTTTTTGATTTTTGAAGCTGTTGGTGGAGGTGCTGCAGTCTTTAAGACCTATTGTTTTCATCAGTACATGCATTCATGCTTCTGTCATTCCCCTTTGTTATTTCCTTCTACTCCTTTTAACTCTCCATTCTTATTAGTATTAACATTTCTTTTACAAATCACTACAGATCTCTTACTACGTGCTTCAGCTTTTTTGTACCTCTGTGCTTGTAAAACAGCCAGGATATTCAAACTTAGAGAATGCCTTTGCAGCTAGTGGTAAATGTGAAGTGCTGCCATACTGGGTCAATACGCGTGCTATTTTATCCAAGCCAATATTTTGGATCACTGGTACCTGTAAAATCAGTGAAATTATGAGAAAAAAATAATAGAAAAATATTCTGCCTTCACACTCCCCCTCCCCTTGAAAAAGATTCACCCCCCCCCACAAAAAAAAGGGTATAATGTAGTAGCACATCTATTAAAGAATAATACTAATACTGTTTAATCTTTTAAGTGTAATGAACTTAATGAACTTCTTTTTAATCTATGATAGCGTTTTCAGCCTCCATTGGGATGAAAAGATATAATTAATCTTTGAATTTATTTATTTTTGCCTGCTTCTGGTGATGTATGGAACTAGCCCACCAGGGCCAGTGAAAAACAAGATCGGTTTGGTTGTTATGGCCCCTGGAGGCTGCAGGCACATCCAGGGAGTCCTGAGGCAAGGATAAATCTCAGACGCATGTGCCTCTCTCTTTGAATGGCACCTGGCAGGAAGAGCTGTGCTTCGAATCATTGTACTCATGGTACTCTTCTGCAGCTGATGGTGTTGACTGTACACAGAAACAAGAGGCTAGTACAGAGGGCAAGACAACAGCTCTGTACTAGGACGTACAGACCTGGGCTTTTCTGGTTTAGTGTGCTAACTCAGGCATATACTTGATTTGTGCAGAACTTTTTCAACCTGACAGATACTGTGGATGTGAAAGGCAGGGGGAAGCCTTTTCAGTTAAACTTTCATCTTTTACAAGAAATTAAAGTGGTTTCAAGTAGGACCAGCAACTGCTGTTAGTTCATTTTAAATAAGTGTATCAGTCTTTCAATTCTCTTCATGATAAAAGACACCATAAACTCTTCATTGTGGAAAGTATTGAACTTCTGTGCTGTAATGTATCTATTTTAATATTAACAGTATTACATATGTCTCTTTGTGTTTCTTTATTTAAATAGAAAGAGACAAGAAGTTGGAAAAAGTTACATTTGTGTTTCCTACTAGATTGAACGTACTGCTGGATGAAACATTTACAATAAATAAAGTGCAGTCTTCTGTGACTTGGCTTCAGCAAGGGAATGACATCTTCTGTTTTATTTTTTTCCGCTTTTCTAATCCACTAAATTGAACTGTGTCTACAAAGAACAACATTTTTTTGTTTGTTTTAAATCTCTATTTGTAGCTTAGCCACTGGTCTGCGGTTGCCCATCATCAGCTCTTGGATTCTGTTTGCTAAGCTACCTGTTAGTGCTTAACACACTTTAAACTGATCACCTTGAAGGTGGTTGTGCAGGTACAGGGGACTCATACAATTTTACCAACTGGAGCAAGGTAGGGCTGTTTAAAGAAGCTCTTGAATTTGTGGGTCTGCATGCAGGAAGTTTGAATTTGAGGCCTCATGACTGAATGAACTGTTACCACGTCCTAACTTCAAAGAATCAACAAGAAAATGAATTAGTTACTCAATATTTCAGTACAGTACAGAAATTAGATGCAGTCATAGAACATCTGTATCAATTATTTGAAGCAGGAATTGTGTTTTCTTTCATATATGAGCCATGCGAAGCATAGGGTAACATTAGGTAAAAGGCAATTTGCAGTAACAAGTAGGCAATATTGTGAATATAGAGCATACAGTAGTTCAGTTTTCAGGAAACAAACATTTTCATATTTATGACAGATCAGTAAGATTGACTGTTTTGTCATCATCATCATGTTTTAATAATGGATAGGACAAATCCTCTGAGCAGTTTTGTAAGATTTTAGTTTGACCAAGCCAACAAGATGTCCTTCAACTTGTAAACTACATGATACCTTATATTAATCTCACAAATTTTTAGCAGTGTTATAGCAGTCTTAGTGCTAAACCAACTCAAAAATGTGCTTAGATTTTTGCATATGTTGAAATCATTATCATATAGCAATTGTATGTATTTCTTGCAGTTCAGATTTTCCATTTAAATTTAGTAAATAAACTTGTAATTTTTTCTCGGATCTAAAATGTAAGCAGAGAGATGGTCTTTTGTATAGTAGCTTGAAAGTTGGTGGTCTACTCAGTTTGAGAGTCATAGGCACCCGTCAGCTTGATGGTGTTTAAGCCAACTTCCTAGGAGTATCTCTTTCAGAAATTGTCTGTGTCCCTTCACTTGAGACTGTAGCCAAGACTAAAAGGAGGCTTCTGACTGCTTTACCTCGTGGGCAGAGCTTCTGTTCCCTGCTGGAAAAACAAAAAGCTTAAGTCTAACAATGGGTCACTTCCCTATGTCTATGTTCTTCAACGATGCATTTATTTTTTTTTTTTTCACAGTTAAGCGTTTTCTGTGTTTCTTAGAAGAATGTCTTACTAAAACTCTGAGACTGATTCTTATCTGAGCTACTGTTACTGGCATTGTGCGTGATTTGGAATGAATCGTCTGTAAGCAGCTGAGTAATGAAATTCCCCAAATAAGCAGTCTCAAGATAAAGTAAACTATAAATATGACTACTTGGATGTTTCTAGAATTAGATATTTGCTTCATATAATAATGTAATCATTTGCTCACAATTAAGGATCTGCATAAATGAAGACAAGCATATAATGAAGATAAAGAATGGCTGTGAAAGTTTTCGATCTTAATATGAAAGAATTAATTTAATTAACCCAAATGTAGGAAGCTCTGGCAGTTAGTAAAAGTCTTAAAAATCTAAACAGATCTTAAACTGATGGCCTGAGGAGGCCTGCAATTTTATATGACATATTACAGATGCTTTCAGAATTTGTATGGAAGGTTTGAATATAAAGTTCAGTAGATAAGCTGCATATTTAAGGAAAATCTGTTTTCTTCAACTTTTAGCAACAAGATGACTATGGAAAGAGAAATCACCTCATCAGTGAAACTGATAGGAAGTTTCAGGAAGCAGCAGGAAGGGATACAGAATGATATGAGGCAATGGAATGATATAAGGTGATTTGACTTGGACAGTGCTTATTCTGGTTTGTAAATTACTGTTTTAAATTACTTTGATTTTCTTGTCATTACAGATACATTTTTTTCCCTCAGTTTCCTATCTTACTGTCCATTGCTGTCATTTAGGGCTGTTGCTTTTTGTCCCATCCATAATGGAAATGTAGAACTCTTTCTTACCTTCCTCTTTACAGTACCTTCATGTTTATTTGAAGACTTGAAGTCTTTACTTCCATCATCTTGTTATGTTAAACAAACTCAACTCTCCATATTTTTTTTTTTAGATAATTTTTTATAGACTTGTGTTTGTTCTTAGTACACTTTTCTGGACTTCTGGATTCCTTGCAGTTAGTCCATGTCCATGTTACTTTAGAATTATACTGTCCAAAGTAGGACACAATATTTCACCCAAGTACTTAGTAATACTGAACACAGTGGCAAAATTGCTCCATGCATATGTAATCTTAAAGGAAAATGTCTGTTCCCACTGGGAAGATGGATAATTGATGGTCATACTCAGGCTTTACTACTGATAGGAATGATTACTGCTAGTAATATACTATTTTTCTGAATTTAAACAGGGAAGGCACCTTGCTTCTAACAAATTTGACATGATACGTAATGAATGTGTTACCGTGTGGTACATTCTGGAGTTTTCTTCAGTTCTTCCTTTGATTATCACTATGGTTTCACATGGTTTACCCTTTTATTTATGATGTCTGTCAACTCTCTGAGCAATTAGAGCCGAGAATTTTGTTGTTTTTTCCCCAGTATGTCCCAAAATATAAAATATCCCTGTTCAGAGATCATATTTCTCTTTTAAAAGAAGAAGACATAGTTGACTTACATAGTTTGTTAAACTCTTTGGCCCAAATTCTTAGTTTTTCCCATTGCAGAGAGAAATAGCATTTCTACTTAAATGGAAGAAAACATTTCTAATCTCTGATGGTAGACCCACTCATCTGTAAAACAGTTTATACTTTAACATTTCCACAATACTATACTGAAGAAGTGACTGTAGATATCAAAGATCTTGAAAGTATGATTTGAAAGAAACAAACTCATAAACATATTTCTTACAGTATAAATTGTGTGTTTCCAGGCATTATTGGAGCACCAGATAAATCATTCTACGTTACTTAATTTGCTGAGCCCTTTCAGAGCAAATGTTGCCAGTGGCAATCAGTATTCAAATATTTAGAAGCTTTTCTTACTTGATACATTACAGGCAATGACATTTATATCATTAAAGGTGGGATCCATCTTAAGTAGCTCTAGATGTCTAAGCAGTCATAGACAGAGAGGAAATACCACCTTCAGGGGTTAGTTCATCAGCCTGTAAGATTGCCAAGTAAAGCTGCATGAATCTGTTTAAAGGATATCTCTTTCTCTTCACTGACTAAGGAGGGGATTTAGATCTCTAGCTTAAACTGCGTGCTGATTTCAGATGCATAAGGTCAGATGAGGTAAATCCCTGCATGGTTTAGAAGTTGTTGTTTACAAACATGCATGAAGCCAGATTAGATATAGAATAAACCTCTCTATTGAGATCAAATTTATATTCACTTTTTTGAAGATGGATTATGGATTTATATGTATATAGTAATGTCACATGCAAATACATTTTCTGAATATTTTTATTTACTGACAGCACTAAAATGTAAACTTCTGAAGAATATGCAATGTTATATGTCCCAGTTTAGGGCAACTGTATCTTCTCTATTCATTTGGGGAGTATTCTGATTATGAGAGATACGTGTATGGATTTGTTGAAAGTTCACTCAAATACCATTATCATCTCCATTTTTAAATTCACATTAGCTAGTGAACAAGAAACAATGATGGGTCCTATATAAGCTGTTTTTCAAGAATGCTTCTAACAATTAAAACAGTAAGTACGTTCATTTAAAAAAAAATAAAAATCACAGGATGATTTCGTATCCAATGCTTGCTTATCACTGAGAACTTCTTACACATATCGACGAAGTAAAGAAATAGGAACTTGGACTCAAGAGAGCTTCTGAGGAGGTGAAACCTGTTTACTGTTGCTTCTAGCGGGATAATATCTTTTATCTTCTTCTACTTTGCTTACCAGTAAAGAGTGATAATGAAGACTGATTTTTTAAGAGCTTATCGTATACCCCAAAAAATGAGAGAGTAAAAGATTTCAAATAGAACCGTTAAATTAGTCCTAATATAAATGCACTGTCTTCATTATCTTGTGAGTATAATGAAATGAAAATCATAGAAAATGAAGTGAGTCATAGCTTAACATTGACTAGAGACAGGATGTGAAGCAATATGCTTTGGAGTTCTATTTCTGACCGATATACTGAATCCTTCTAATTCTGTTTAAAGTGACACTTTGGTTATAGTTTTGATTGGATTTGTGCTGCCTCACAATCAAGACATAAAACAAATTATGCACATGAAATTACTAGAAAATATTTATGTTTCTCTTGATTAAAGCAGACACTAAAAATATAATTTGCCTTAGTGCCACAGGAAATTAAGGAAATCTTTAAGTGCTGTCTCCCTTTGATACTGATCTCTGATTTCTTTCTGTTTGTTAAATTCATAAATCCAGGTAATTAGGTAATTTCTAAACTTCATTCTGTTCTCTGCTTGAGGTATTGCATGCACTACCACTTGTGACATCACTGAATCTGTCAGGAAGAATTTGTGGATAGGTTTCTGTGCACCATTTGTTTTTTCCATTCTGGAGATTTCATCTTGGGTAAATGTCTAAGTGAAGCAAGTTGACGGGCATGTTAAACTCACATATGGAACTGCTGTTTTGGAATAGGATGCAGTAGCTTCTCCACTGTTTAATGGCAAACAGTTATGCACATCACTTCCCAAACTCCACATCTTGTTTTGGCCTTTCAGTAATATGTAGAATCTACCCACAGACTCACACATGAATTCTCTCCAAGATCTGGCTGGTAATATAATCCAAGAATCATTATACTTCTAATTAATACATATTGGTTCAAGACACAGGTCACAGATAAATGCAGTGTTGCTTGTAGTTTTCTTTGGGCTTTCTGTTTGTTTGGGGTTTAAAGGGCAGGGTTTTGGGAAGGCTTTGCCTCATCCCTGAGTTTTGAATTGCTTTTGAGACATGTAAATGCTTCAGCAATTTTTCAATTCCTGCTTGAGATAGGAGGCTCAATCTGAGACTCTGACATGTCAAAAGAACTATGAGATACTGCTTTCTGATTAATATTTTAGGTTAGGTTAATCTTATTACCAGTGTAAGGCATAGAAGTATGCATTGTCATTAAATTATATTTCAATATGGAATTCCAAATACAGGTTTTTCTAAAAAGGCCAGGGGAACGTGTCATTTAGAAAAAGATTTTCCAGAATGTTCGACTCTATATTCAGATCTTTGCAAGATTTACTGAGATTCAGACAAAGATTGAAGTGTTATAGTGAACATTTAAATTATATTCTTTAGGTACCTGAAATTACATATCCAATTTTTATATACAGTGTATGTAAAGAAGGGCCAGGACTGAGATACAAAATTCTGGCACAGTAGACAGGCAGGTATTTAAACTATAATGGCATAAGCCTTTAACTCCTAGGAATTTGGACATCTTGGCTAGATAGCATTATTGCATCTGTGATCAAGAGCCTAAAATTTGGCCTGAGACCTTTATTTTATTTTTTATTTTTTATTTTTTTGAATATAGAATTTTCTTTAAAATGGAAGAGCAGGGAGGGATGCAGGACAACTTTCCCCTTTCACAAAGGGCTCCATGCCCTGTGGGTGGCTGTGGCTCACGCTTCCTCTGATGGAGGAGATTGCACACCCAGGAATGTGCTGTGCCCATAGTGCCATAGGGTACTCTGGAATAAAGTTATCTTTTCTTCTGCAAGGTTTAGGAGCTTAATCGTAGCCACTGAAGTGCCTGCAGTGTTTGTGAACATCAAAAATCTTAAATGTTGGACTTAAAACTGGTGAGATGCCATGTTTGTCATGCTTCTAATTTAAATTTCACTTCATGCAAATACACAAGGTAATATGAAGTTACATATGATATTATGTACAAATTGCTGTTCTTTTTAAAAAATTGAAATATTTTTTTTCTACAGTGTTTTTACCTGTGACTTCCTGTCACAGGAAACACCTGTGAATTTTGATGGTTTTGTATTTTGTAACTAGTTACTGTACAATCTTTAAACTGATGATTTTAGAACCATAGTGTAAAACTATTTTCATGTTTGTGGACTCTTAATGGATATCTGCCTTTACAAATGTTTTGAGTCAACTCACATGTCATCTTCTGTGAGAGAGCTGGTTATCTGTCAAATACTGTAGCTTGAAAAACTGTAACAGATTTCCACTGCATTCTCAATTCATGCAAATTGGCCTGGTTTCACTGAAATTAATGGAGCACTACTGATTTATACAAGCTGTAGATTTGGCTTATTGCTTCCAGGTATTTTGAGGATGATGTTAACTGTGTACAAAAAGGCTCACTTTCTCTTGTTCAGATTGCTGATGCAGTAGTTAGTGCTCTTTGAACTATGTTCCTGAAGATGACTTTCCCTTTTAATTTGCTGAGTGGTCTCTTTATAGCACATTTACAGTCAGGAAGTCACAGGTAAAATATCTTAAGCTGTACCCATGTATTGTTGAGATCCTCACTAGCTAAAGGGTGTTGTACTGCCTCTTATTAGAGTGAAAGAGATCTTTTTGTCCTCTCCATTCAGCAGCATGAAGTGTTATCTGAAGAACCTGTCAAATTGTACTTGCTTCTTTTTCTCTCTAACTTTAACCAGGAACTACGTGAAAGGAGTGATCATGGTCAATACCATGCAAAAAGTTTTGTCTGAATGTTTCTAATCTAAATCTAAAGTTGTCCTGTAATTTGTTCTAAGCTGTTCTGTTTTATCTTCCTCTATTAGAAATATTTTCTTAATGAAAGTAACACATGGGGGGAAAGGTTTTAAAATATTTTATGATATTTTAAATATAAATATTTAAAAATAGCAAGGGAGTTTGTTTTAGGTGTGGGTTGTTTTAGATATGCTTGTGTTGAAGTAGGTAAAGGAAATGGCTGAGAAGTGAGGAACAGTCTTGTAAATCTTTGAAAACTCCAAATATTTTGTAACACAGCAATGCCTTACCTATTTAGTAAAATTCATTGGAATTGTTCTTTTATTTGTAGACCACCTTAAAAATACATAAGAAGTGTACCAGAATAGCTTTTTTGCTTGTTTGTAAACTAACTAAAATGCATATGGCTACATGAGGTTAAATGGTATTGAGTAATGCGTAGAATAAGGATAAAAATTATCACAGAAATCAGCTTCTTTCTTGCAATTTAAAAGTCATACTGCTGGAAGAACATTTTTCTTAGAAGAAAATGTTTTTATCTTAGAAGAGAAATTGTTTTGTTACTCGGTGAATATATTATGACTAAGAACTAAATGTTGCTGAATTTAAATATTCAGCATAAATCTAGTGGATTAAAAGCTGAATTGCAGATAAACAACTTTATATCCAGTGAAACCACAGGAATTTCAGGATCCTTGCTACCACAGATACTGCCTGGTATTGTAATCTCTGCCAAGAAACTCTTTTGACATATGCAGAGCAGGTGCTACCTATTTACGCAGAAGGGCCACAGGAATGCTGTGTGAGGTAGGATTCTGGATAGAGTCTGTGTGAAACTTGAACAGAGCAAATAGAGAATTGCTGGAGAGTGACAGAGCCTCAAGTGCAGCCCTTTGCAGCTGTGAGTCTGTTGTAGTACAAGATGATGTGCTGCTTCCAGAAACCACAATTTCTAGTGTATACCTCCACTGTGACAACTTTGGCGGGCTTAGATCCAGTCTTTATCCAGCTGTTACCTTCAGAAATTACCTTGCACATATCTGTGAACTTACAGTAGTAAAACCAACCAAACAAACTTACCTCTCTCCCCCCAAAATCCATATATTAAGTTGTTCTAATGAAAAGCCTATATTTTTCAGAGAATAACATTCTAAGGCTATGAGTTGTGGTTTAATAATTTATAATACAAGTTACCTACCCTGGCCTCTGCGATATAGGTGCATGGTGTGTTGGATACTTGCAGTTGCACACTGGTTAAAACACTGGCCAGTTCTGGGTAGAATATACCATGAGATCCAACAGTACATCTGAATGTGCAAGAACAATTAGATTTTCCAAATAACACCAACAGTTTTCCCAAGTACTTTAACAAATGAACTTGTTTACTTTGGACAGTGAGGAAAGCCTTATTTGAGAGAGTAGCTTCAGTTCCAGATAATCTCTTTGTGCTTCTCCTTTGAAAATCTGTTTATCCACATTATCTTTCTTTTTAGAGCATTTATGCTGTATTTGTCAGTGTGTGTGGATTTATCCCCTGCTGAACTTAGCAGATCGTAATGAGTTATATTCCATTGAACCAGTGCGTTTTGTTTCATGGATAATTATCGAGGTACTGGAGTGTGATGGCTGGCTCTGGGCTTTTAGGTTTATCAGGATAATCTAGCACTTAAGAAATAGTAAAAGGACATATCAAAAATCTTGTGAAATCTGCAACGAAGAAAACCAGTGAGGGTTCCAGCCTAATAAATAAAATGGCATTTTTAATGGTTTGTTTTTAATACCCAAGGGCAATAATCCACGTTAAGGACTTAATGGTCTGTGGAGAATTCTAGAAGGCATAACAAGGACTTTGAAAACAGTAACTTAAGTTTTTCTGTTGTTGTTGTTTTTAAAGTAAATGAGCATAAAATCCAAACTTATTCCTCCCCTTCAAACTTCAGTTTGCTGTAGCTCTCCAAGAGAAGGGTTTTGAACAGTATGTGGACATCGGCCTCGTGGTGGTTCCACCCTGCTGGCCGGAAGGGGAGAGGGAGAGCACTGCATGGGCTGCTGCAGGGAAAGTTAACTCCCTCCCAGATGGACCCAACACAACTTGAATTGTTATGACCAAAACATGGAAACTAAAATGGGAAAATGATACTCAGCATTAGCTGATGACTAAGATGTCTGAAATAGGTAAAGACCCCTTTTTTAACATTTTGCATAAATGCGTAAACAGTATATAGTTTATGAGAGGGTGTGGTCTAATATTAGAAAATCTCTCAATTTCCCTGCATTAGATGTTTTTTATTATGTATTATAATACAGATAAGGCTACATTTGCAACTTTGTGTAGGTTTTGTATATTCAAATTAAATCTTGGTAGCAACTGTTGCAGAAACTCATAGGGACAGAGCTTTTGTCAGGTTACTGACTTCATGTTGCTTGTTCTATTTTTGGGGAAAAAAAAGTATTTCAAGGGATGTGGCTGGCATGTAGGTCAGCTATCTCATGGTAGTATTCATTTCAAGCAGGATTGTTTGCATACTTTGGAATTTTTCATAAGGTTGAGATCTCTTACATAAAAACAGGACAGCTCAGTAGGCTTGTTATTTAATTGGTTCTGACCTTGTAAATAATCAAATGAAAATTATTAAACTATGAAAAACACTGCTTGCATAAGAAGATAAATGAAATCTTACTCAAAACTACAAAAATCTAATGAGCTAATCTCAATAGTTGGTTACCACACTCGCAGTAACTTTGGCTTAATGAAAGCGAGTATAGAAGCCAATAACAGACCAGATTTCCAAAAAGCAATTCTTACTCTCATTGTTTCACTATATAGCTTGCTTTTATACCTCACCACCAATTAATCTATGTACATATGTAAATTATACCTCATTATGGTATAGATGGTAATATAATTCTTGCTATACTTACTGCACCTCTTAACTGCTGGTTAACATCTATAGTGCAATGCCTGATGTTTTAGCACAGTAGAAATAAAATTTGCAGATATATAAGAGGATACTGCCTTTTTTTTTTTTTTGAGTAAACTGCTGCTAAAACATTATTATATTTGGTTTGAAAACATTTCAAATCTAATATTTAACTTACCCCAAAAGTAATTGCTCTTGTTTCTGCAGTAAGAAGCCTGTATGCTCTTCCTTAAATTAAACCACCAGATAATTATCTGAATTTCATGTGCAGTGTAGAAATACTTTTTCTGCTCTAGACAAAAGAACATTGTAATCAGGCTTCTTGAAACCCTACATGGTTTTATTTTATTTGTCTCCATACACATTAGCACTAAAAAGCCTTTATGCTAACAACAAATGCTTTAATGCGCTCACAGCTTTGTAACTATGGTTTTATAAGGATAAAAGCATTGCACTTTTTAAAAATTATTTTATTTTAGGAGGAGGTAGACTAATTGAAATAACAGAAAATAGACCTCTTTTTGAGCATGTGAGCTTCTTCAGGTCTTACATAGAGAGCTCTTGCAGGGCAACTGTAAGCCCTTACGAGTTTAACTTGTTTACTGTGCTGCACCATCTGAAAGATAACATAGTGGATATTTGTAGAACAGAGGTGGAGGAAGGAGAAAGGATAATATCCACAGAAACGACAATACAGTCATTAAGTCCTTTCAGGCAGGGAGGTAGAGAGGAACATGAAGCGTGAGGTTAGATATGAGGGACAGTTATAATGCACCAGAACCTAATATGCTCTCTGTGTTTTTTAGTGTTCTTTGGAGTTTTTGTTCCAGCTCTCTGAATGATCTGGGCTTTGTGAATCCCCATCAGAGTCAAAACTGGGAAGTTTAGAAGATTCTATGACAGCATCGATAGACTTCTCTGGAGTGGTGTGTTTATTCAGTTAAATGTCTTACATTGCTGAGCTGGGCATCAGCAGAGTGTGATACACAGGGAATGTTAGTGGTGTCTGAGGGCTTAGTGTATTTTACAGCTTTCTTTGTTTTGGGAAAGACCTAGTTTAATGCTGGATATGATACTTTGCACATTTTTTATGTGTAGTAGTGTGTAGGTTTTCTTTTTTTTCTTGAGTACAGTGGGCAACAAATTGATAGCGCTGTCGATGTATTTGAGATTTGGTTTGATGGTTATTAAATCTTGTCATAAAAATTTGTGGGAGTCCAGGAGATAACTGTCCAGAATCTTCTCTGTGTATTTTGTGTGCAAAACAAAATGGTGCTACATTTAGTGTCTGATTTGTAACTTGGCAAACTGGAGATCAGTCAGTATTGGCAGGTAACGTAGTTGTGGGTGAGAATGGAATCAAGGTTAGGCAGGAAATCTAGGTATTGGTCTTGTTCTTACCAAAGATAGACAATGATTTAATGTTGTGGAATTGTCAAGGGTAGTGGTGCTTCCTTTTTATGTGAGGGTGTGTACGTGTAAGAAATCTGCTGTGCTTCCCAGAGAACTAACCTATTGAGCACTGGAAGTTTGGTGATGGTTTCTGTAAATTCTCGTGATTCTTCAATGAGCATTATCTTGTATGTAATACAAATGTGTTAGGATTTCCTTCACTGTGGTTTTAAAATGCAATGGCTCTGGGAGTGTCAGTTCAGAATGCATAGGTTTTCCAGGAAAAAAAAAAAAAAAACAAAAACGGTAAGGATGGGATTTGATAACATTGCCGAATAATGTGAAGCAGGATGCAGAGTGTTTTTTAAGACCTGGCAGTAGGTGGGGTCAATCAGTGGTTGCTGCAGTTTATAATTACAAGATCACATATTTCTGTTGACTTCAGCAGGAGAATCAGTGTTGAACTCACGAGCAAAGAATGCCATCACCACAACTTTTCTCCTTCTGAAGAAAATCTGTAATGTCCTTGGCTGTGGTCATGAAATCAATAGACCAAAGAAGAGCTTAGGAGGAGAGAGATCAAATCTGAAGATGCACTTGTGTACCTGAAAGATGAGCTGTTCGGCTCTTCACATTTATGATTCCAACTGGAAGGGAAAGAAACTGTGAGACGTGCAAAATAAGTAATTCCAGGGATTGCTTTTCTTTTCTTTTCTTTTCTCATCCATTTACATCCAGGGAACAAGAATAACTTTTGGCAAATGTTTCAGACTATACAGTGGAAAAATTAACAAGCTATGATACTTTAAATGAAAAGTATAGACAGATTGCCAAGAGCAAAATTGGGTGGTGACTACAGAATGACAATTAAGGGTACTTGAGAAAGACCTGACATTGTATACCCATCTACTTGACCACTTGTAAACTGAAATAACTCCACTCTGTGGAGCCTGTAATTAGGTATACCTTTTAGGTCAAAGCTGTGGACCTAAGGCAGCCAGCTCTGGCAGCAAGACATCAGATGTCCCTTTCCAAAGTGCTACCTAGAAGGCATCTTAGAGTTGAGGCAGCTAATACCTGCCACGACTGGTCTTTGTTGATGACTTTTGGTATCTGGACTCTTATTAACCCCAACTGATATTGACTATCAGTAGCTAAACATCTAACCAGTACTATGAAAGCAGTCAAAAGTTCAGATAATGCATGAGAAAAGTTTAGCAGATTTTTGTGCTTGAGTTATCGTTTTAGCTGTGTTTTGGCTGAAAATACTATGCATGTGTTTATTCCTTTTCCAACAGAAAACCTTGGCATTTTTCAGTAGAAACATACTTGTCTTTACATATGTATGTACAGACAATGCTTAGAGAAACTGGGAGAAGTTTTACAAGATCCACGATGTGTGGTTCTTTAAAAATTCTGCACTGATTTCTGCAGTGACAAATGTTTCCTTTTTTTTTTTTTTTTTTGCCTTGAGGGACAGCAATAGCATTGATATTCCTCTGGTCATTTGAAGAGCTGAAGCGTTCCCCTTTGCTTTTCTGACCTATGAAATCTATTATTCCATTTTTGGTTAGGAGAAAAGAGTTTAAAATGAGATAGCAGGAAGGAAATGTTTATGAGGAAGACTTCAGTGTGGGAAGAGGTGGCTGGTAAGTAGGTTGAGTGCTGCTGAGGAATGTGCATCTCCTGACAATCGCTTGCTATGTATTGCAAAACTTATGAGGGAGAAAATGATAGTTACAGACATGAAGAGGAGGTCTCAATCTTAGAAAAAACGGAGGATAGGATTCTAATAAAAGTTACAGTTCCTCAGGGGAACAGAACAAAGCTACGTATTATCCACATTTTAATGCCAAGGTCAAGTCAGAACAAAGCCTTTTGTTGTAGTTCTTTCATGCTTTTGTAATGAAAGAATACAGGTCTGTGGGCATATGATGGCTGATTAATTTGTATGTGTATTCAAGTATTAGGAAATATTGCATAATTTTTAAAGACTGTGGTATTTTTCTTTAAATAGGTAGCTTCCTAACTAGTAAGCAGGTGGAAATGTTTTATGAAGCAAAAAAATAGATGGTGTTTTCACTGTAAAGTATATCTTTACCTTAGTTTGAAAAAAATATTTCTTCAGTAAGAAACCAGTGGAATGAAACATGAATATGTTGTCTCCACACACTCAATATAAACAAATGAATGGTAGCCATTTCATCTAACAGATACTTGTGTCTGTACATGTTTGTGTTTTTGTCATGCCCGTGCATGCCTCTTTGTCAGCCTGGGAAACTAATTCAGGGTCTTAATC
The DNA here is from genome assembly GCA_011074415.1 of Stictonetta naevosa. Taxonomy (NCBI): domain Eukaryota; kingdom Metazoa; phylum Chordata; class Aves; order Anseriformes; family Anatidae; genus Stictonetta; species Stictonetta naevosa. The sequence goes on from CM021697.1 coordinate 28,357,894, forward strand.
TATAAAATCATAGCAATTCACAAAGTATAATTACCTCCTCATCACTAGCAGGGAAAATGACAGAGAGATCAGAATTCCCTGCAAGACGATGCTGAAATCCTGATTGTGTCTGATCATGTTCCCTGCAAGGTGACATTGAGTCAGCGTGACCTTGGAGCAGGCAGGTGTTCCTAGTAGTCAGCAGAGCTGTAGGGGATGCTGACAGGAGGTTTTGACAAGTGCAAAACATTCACTACTGGCTGGGAATATATTCCTCATTGTGTCATGGTAAAACAAATGTGATAGCAAATTCTCCCTTTCTTCACCCCCCAAAAGCCTTGTTCCAGAGTGGGTTTCTATGTTCAAAGGCTAGGAGATACATAAAAAAATCTTTTGTTTGTGGATACAATTCTTGATGTGAACAAGGCTGTGTCTAGGGGTAAAACCGCACCATGGACATTATGAGATAAATACTTTGATGAGGCATAGTAATGAAACAATTGTGTTTCTTAATAGAATTATGGATAAGCAAAGTAGTCAGCCCAACAGCAAATAAGTGATGCCAAAACATTTAGAGTCATGGGCGGGCATGGGGAAGGGAGGGAGAAGGGAAGCACATTACCTTGTAGCTAACAAGTAAAAATAAACATTTTTAATCATAGAAATATTTTTTAACCCTTAAGTTTTCCCACTTTTGAAAACAGATTTTCATAATTGACCAAATGTTGTGTTGTATATTTAGTAAGATTTATTTCTCTTCTGTAGTATTTGCTGTGTTTTCTTCAGGAAGTGAACATTACATCTGCAGGTATTTACTTCAGAAACATTTTGATGGTATTAAGTTCTTTATGATACCCCATTTTACACATAGCAACCTGGAGGATATTAAACCAAGACAACCAATATTATGCAACATATTTGCTATCTTTGTGTCCAGTTGTTAGTTAAGGAAAAGTGTTGAATAGTAACAAATTTTATCATTTCTTTTCTTGCTGGCCTTTTCCAAATCTTTGTTTTTAATTAAAAAGCTTAAACCCAGCTTTTTTTTTAAAAAATTTTTTTTTTTTTTTTTTTTTTTCAAATTTGGGTACTTTTTGACTGCTTTTTTTTCTTCTTAAACTCTGGAGGGTGACACAAGATGTCATCATAAACCTATTTTATTAAAAAGAAGAAGAATTGCTTTTGTTTAAACAAAATAATTATGAGCGATACCTACATTACTGAGAACTTGAAAAGCTGATTTTGTTCCCTCTTCCAATGATTTGTTTTCATTGCTGTCTAGAAATGTTTAAAAAGGAAATACTTAGATATCATTTATACTGCAGGTTATATCATTTAACACTGTAGGTTATATATCTTCTTCTAGTCAAAATGCCTGGTATATATTATACATATTAAATTCCAAGCCCTTCGTGTACATTACTGCCATGCAAATATCATTTAATGCATAAAATACTTCTAAAGCAAAATTCAATAAATGCTGTATTCTCCATGGAGTGGCAGTTGAAAAACTCATAAATTTAGATTACACAGTCATGTCAGTGAATTCAAATTAATGAAATGGCATCCCACACAAGCACTACAGTAATTTACATATTAATTTCCACTAATGTTTTTTTATGGCTGTAACAGACTTGTACTAGTCATATTCGATAAAATACAACAGATTGTGACACAACAAACAGTGAGCAGTTGGGTATGATTTATCTGTTGTTCCAATGGATCCTCATTTTCCCAGGAAAATGCTTTGTCTACATTATTAATGTCTGACAATTTTCTTGTATGCATGCCCTGAAGCAGAATATGTCTGCTAATTTTGTGCAACGGCTGCTTTCATAACAAATGGTATTTATTTTTCATATTATGACAATACCAATAAATAGAAAGTAAAGCTAGTTGTGTAGAGTTGGACACTAATATGAAACATGCATTTCTGTGCATACAAGATGTACTTATTTTAGGTTGTAGAGATGAAAATTTTCACTGGATTTCATGTGCTTTCATCCTGTACTATAGCACCTACTTTGATATTAAAAGTTTGTGTTTCTATTTGATGGCTCCTACAAACACAGGCAGAGAACATGCCATGGCATCATGTGCTAGCTGCTTTCCTTCAGCTCAGTTGTAGCAGTCCCCTCCTGAACCCAGGTCTCTTATCTCAAGAATTAGCTTTCTTAGATGCTCCTCTGCTGGAGAGTCAATACAGAACAGAAGATAGAGAACGTCTGGAGAAAATGCTGTTTTCAGAAGCTCTAGTGCAACACTAGCTAAGTGGTAAAGCTGCATATAAATTCTCCAGAAAATCTCAAAAAACTTCTAAGATGATAAATAATAATAATTAAAAAAAAAAACAACACTAATGCACTCTGGTAACTTTGAAATCAATATATTGTCTTAATGAGAATATTAGCATTACATGACTAGTCAAATACTTGCTGACATGTAGTCATAGACCTTGGAAAAGAAATATCCTGCTTGTATGTAGTTGTGAGCCTTTGTAGGAGAAACATTGCAGAAATTGTCCATTGTTGACAGTGTGAGTAGGGGTAACGTGAGAATGTGCTTAGCAGTAATGTTTGCAAGGAAGAAGAAGCTACAATGTCTGTGTCTGTATATTATTTTGTACGCAAAATCTTTTTTTTTTTTTTTTTTAATTCTGGCAATAAACTTCTCCCCCTGGAATCTCAGAAGACTTCAGTTCTCATTTCTTTTTACTGCACATCATTTGTATGCTCTGTGCTATATCTTCTTATTGACTTTGACTTTTAGAACTTCTTCAAAAAAAAGAAACACTGGGTAATTTTTCATAGCTGGGCTAAAATAAAAACAAACAAAAAGCTAAATGTTTTTGAAAAAAATGTAGGCAAGAGAGTGTATTAGACAACTTTCAGTATGAATATTTAATAATGCTGTTAAACTGATGCAAACAAAAGGGCTTTAAAGAAGTTGCTAAATTTAATGCACCAGGGTGTGTTTGGGAAACAAAGAGTATCTCCTCACTCCTCCAGCTCCTGCTTGTGCTGAGGGTTTACACATATTGCGTGTTCCTGGCTCCCCAGAAGGCACGACTGCAGTTTCACGTAGCTGTTTACAGTGCCAACCTGCATGTGTTTGAGTGGGATGGTTAGGAGCTGATGGCTGCATCTTTCACTAGCTCTAACTGCCTACACTTCTCAATATTTTTAGGCAGTAAAATAGAATTTCCAAGCTAAACAAAATCTCAATTCAGTGCAACATGCATCAATATGTAAATTAAACAAATTTTAGGTAACAAGGTGTTACCTACAGTTAGATTTCTTTTTTATTTTTTTTCTTTCTGCTTGTGTAGAATGAAAAAATGAGTTTTTTTTTTTCATGCTTTTGGTCTTTTTGACATCACGTGAATAATAGCTTCTAGCTTCATTTTGCCAACTTACTTTTTGCAGTCACCATTGTCAAAATTATCTGGGGGGGAGCCCAAGCAAACCCTGCCACCTGCCACCGTATCAGGGCTTGGCTGCTCTTGCCCAGGGCCAGTGCTGAGCTACCGTCACTGTGGGTCTCAGCTTTGGGAATGAAGAAACAGAGGCTCACTAAATCTAAAGAAATACCACTGCATTTCAACATATTTTTACCAGGGTGGACTGCTTTCAGAAGTTTCTCCTGAATGGTCGGAGTGATTTGCTGCTAAGGGCAGTGGCAACGTGCACAGAAAGTGAAACCTTGTGGCAGCACCCCTGCAAGGCTTTCCTTGAGTGTCCCTTTTGGAGGGAAGGTAGTTTTCCACATGGTGAGGGGCAAGTGGCCCTAATGTGGCTGTAATCAGATAACAGTATTTGAATTATTACATCCTTGGTCACAATTTGTGGCTTAAGACATAGTATGCACAGAATTCTTTGGAAATATCTTGGAAATGGCTATCATGACTAGGGAAAGGAAAATAAAATTCAGGCTTTGTACTTAAAAGTACGTACTTCCATATGTATGTGCGTATCTTGCACATTTTAAGCCTTCCTTCTGAGGCATGCTTTATTTATTTATCCTTACTATATTTTTTGTGTGTGCATGGACCTGATCTTTTTCCCTGTGCTGGCTTACAGCAAAGCCTGCTTAGCTCAGCACCCCCTCCCCAGAAGCATTATCCTTTCTACCCTACAAGTGTTATCCAACTTTGTGTTGTCTTCTTTCCATTACTATATACAGGACATATCTTTCTTGTATAAAAATGGCATTGTATACCTTAATGTTGAGACACCTGCTGTACCAAAACCTGTATTTACAGCTGTAGAGAATTGGTCGTCATACCTACACCAACTGTTTTTTTTTATCAGCAGTTTGGAAACTTCCCATTCTTTTCCCAGCCTTATCATTTACCTAGATCGGTGTACATGAAACTGTGCAAATGGATCACATGAAATGAACAGGACTGGTGGGTCACAGAAAGCTGTCTGAATTAACCAAACTTGAACAAGGCTGCACAGGTAGAAGTTTCAATTGTTGGGGGAAAAGTTAAGGGAAAATTTCAGAACAACAGGTTAGAAGTAGCAGTTACAAATGTGTTTGGTCATAAATAAACAGAGCAGGTTTTGAAGAACATCGTTCTTCCCACTTCTTTAAAAGCAGATTCAGAGGAAAAGATGTCAGTAATGAAACGAGCTATTTACAAGGCTGTTGTCACCCAATCATGCAATTGTTCATTTCTTCATGCAAATACATTTTATGTAGCTGTTTTTACTATCTGTAGCATTACTCTTGCAGGAGAGAGAACGCCTTGGGTAATACAGATTATACATCAGCAATATTATGCATAGTAAATTAATATTAATTAATAAACATTTTGCAATATTATTATAGGTCTTCTGGTTAAGTGGCAGAGAGAACTGCTGAAGTATCTATGGTTTCAAAAAGCCTTCCATAGGAATGTCATTTGAATTGCCATGTAATAGTAAAACATATTTGCTTTTCTTGTAAATAGTTACATAACAATCTGTATTCAATGACAGTTTTTCTTAAAAATCAAGCTTTAAATTTGTATATAGAAAAGAAACTCAAACTTCCCATCAACTCAGTGGGAGACAGTACAGTGTTAAAGGAAAGCACTTCTTTGAGGTTACCTTGTCTTTGAGATGGTCAAAGACACCTTGTCTTTGAGATGGCTCATATGAAAATACTGTCTTTTTAAAATATCCTCAAAAAAGATTAGAGAAAAAGTTTGAACCATTACAGATGTCCCTGCAGTTGTTCAAACAATTCACAATAAATAGTCATGAAAATACTGTATTACTCTGTTACAGAATTAGCAGTGAACAAAGCACATTATTTTTATCCTCAATGCACCATTGAAAGGAGTGGTTTCTAGTGTAAATGATTTCTTCACTATTCTGATACGAATACTTGCTATTCGTTACTTGTAAGCTTTACCTAATGGCTTCTTCCTTGGATGAATGAACTAAGCTAAATTTCAAACGGTGCTTATATACTTCCGATGGCTTGAAATGCTTTCCTTGTCTGATTTTTCCTAGTAAGAGAGAGGGAGAAGGAGGCAGGATGTGGTGGAAGAGGGGAAAAGGGTGGAAGTGGGAGAGCAAAAGAAAAGGGAGAGAGAAGGGCAAGAAGGGGGAGAGAAGAGAAATCAAGTAGGTGTAGGGATGTTTCAAATTTATAAAACTTTACTTTTTTTTTTTTTTTAAAAAAAAAAAGCTGTATAACATTTTAGTTTGTGCAGTACATAGTTCCCCTTAATCAGTGTGTATGTATTTTTTATTATAATTTTCTGAGGTTTACTTATTTGTGCATTTCATTCAGCTGAGATGTTTTTCACCTGTGCACTCTCTGCACTCTCCTATTTTCTAGTTTGTGTTTTTTTCCTGAAGAACCGGCACTAATGTCCCACTTTTCTTTCGGTCCAGCTCAGATCACCCCAAGCCAGCAGAGCATTTTCTCACAGGATCTTTCAGTGGCATGATCACTGTCAGACAGTTCTTTGCCATGTAATAGGCCAAAATCTTTGCCTTTGCCTTACCAGGACAAATGGGTCCTGACATAACACACTTAAGGCCTTCCACATTCACAGGAAGTTCAAAATGTGAGTAGGGAGATTGGATATAAGGCTGCACATTACTTAATGTTGCTTCATGTGGGTCAAGGAAGATGGAGAATTATTGGTATGGAAGCCAGCTCCTGCAGAAGCTATTCTGCAGCCTGAGGCAAAATTCTGTTTGAAGCTTTCAAGTTGTATATATTTTGTAAAGTTGCCTTTCCTTTTTAATCTTTTTTTTTCCCCTGCATTGCTTTGTTCTTTCTTTTTCATTTCTTTGTGCTTCAATAGCTAAGTACTAAACAAACAAAACTTTCGAAAGCGAAGGGAACTTATGAGAAAGTACCTAACACTTATTTGAACAGCAGTGTCCATCACATAGCAAATGAAACTATGAAGTGCAAAAAAGTTTTTTGAGAAAAGAACTTTTTCATAGGTTAAAATGATTTTCATTAGGTATTTATAGTGAGTGGCACCGTATTTGACAGTTCATAACACTTACCTGTTTTTAAAGGAGTAGATAGATGTGTTTAAGATATCGGTTACTTTTACTCAAAGGCTGTTGAGGATTTAAACCTTTCTTTATATATATAGCAGAAGCTAATTATTCCCCTTTTGGGAAAAATGCACTCAGAGAAAAGTACATCTTGTTTCAGAAGAGTTGGTACAGTTTGGGATAGTTTCAAGTCTATCAGTATTCAGTTTATTAACTGGCTTTCTGGTGCTTCGTCTTTTTAATGAGGTTAGTCAAATGTGTAATACAAGTGCTGATGTGCAATGAAGATAGCAAAAAATAAACAACTAGTTTCTAGATTTGGAATGAGAGTTGATGTGTACTACTGATGCGTCTGGTAGCCTGTAGTGAGGTGAGTGGAGAAAAAAAGGCTCTCCAGTGTTTACTATGAGCTCTCTAGCTTTGTTGCTTTGAATATAGAGTATTTTAATAGTCACATTAATTACAGGTACTGTGTGGGGTTGGTAGCTTATTTCTTTTATGTACAGCTTGCTAGGACAACATGACCAAACTTCTGTACAAAACCAAGTCTGCGATCGTACTTTTAATTCCCATTTGGTAGCGGTGTGTTGTTCCAGATAATGACAAAGCATTGCTGAAACATTATCTATACAAGATGTACTGCTTTGAAGCTGCAATGTTAACTGTAAAAACCTTTTACAATTAAAATAGTAGCACCCTCTAGTGTGGATTCAGTTATACTGGTTAGGATCCTTTACATCAGAGTGAGTATTTAAGAGGAAGATGAATCCCTGTAGTATAACGGATTTTTTTTTACTAGTATAAATATGTTGAAAGTAGAGGTTGTACTGTACAACTCTGGCTCAGCTGAAGGGGATGTGTAAACACCTGGTGAGTAGTCACATCTTAAATATATACAGATATTTGTGAAGTTGGTCTGTATCTCTGCTCTTCTACAGATATTCAGCACTTAGGTCAGGCCAAAAAACTAAAATAATCATTCATTTAAATCATTTTAAAGTAAAGTGATTACATTAAGATTTAATGTAAAGTGACACCATAAGATGATAGAGTTAAAGTGCTTTTTACTTTATTTACAGCGATTGTTTCTCATAAAAACTAATTTATTTTTCAAAAGGTTAAGGAAGGATGATAAATTGGCTTGCACTTTCCTTTGTCATTAAGCTGTGGGTTTTAACCAGAGAACATATGGACATTTATGAGAACTGATGGAAATCTGAAAATAGTGGTGACAATTAGTGCTTCAATAAATGCTCATCCAACTGAATCCAGCAAGAAGGGCCATTCATTAAAAAGTATTTTGTGGTATTTAAAGCTTATTCAAAAGATTTCTAGAAAAAAAACAACATCATCAACAACAAGCCTTGTATTTTTTCAAGGTTTTAAGTGATATCAATATATTGTTGTCCTGCAGACGTGAGATGATTTTCAGAGCCTTTTTGGCTTCTTTCCAGAAGGTGGAGGAATTGACCAAATTAGTTATGCATATTTTGTATGCCATCATGTTTATTTGCAAATTCCAAGTCTTCATTCTTTGAATATAATAGCAACAGGTTAATAGTAGCAAATGGAGTAGTCCTTGTTCTCACATCCAGACCTCTATCTCTTTTCATTGAGCATCTTTAGCAGGATCTCAGCTTTGGTCAACTTCTTTGCATCACAGAAACTTAGGTCTTTTCAGCCCGTTCTTTGCCATTGTAAGGGATCAAATTATATTGTTTAGGAGCTCCTGTGACCTCCACAGGTTCTGGATTGAATGGACTGAATTCTGTACTGTTACCTCAAATTGCTGTGATATTTCTAGGAATCATTACATCATATGAATCTCTCCCTTTGCATTCAAAATAACTTTCTCTGTGATAAATAAGTTAAATTACTTCATATTCACTGTAATTTTTAAAAGTATTTTGTTATTTGTTCTTGATCCACAAAATATGTGATATGATACTCAGAGTATTTTTTTTTCTTTCAAGAGTTTACCTGTTCTTTCTGTTAACTATACTTTCTTTGGATGTTAATAATTATTCTTTTTAAAGAAGGTGTGAATTCTGTAATTCTTGTATGTAATGGTTTCTTAGAGGTAATGGATATACATGCAGTATGTTATAACTAGGAAATAATTTATGATATTTTCTTGTAATGCTTTGGTGCTATATTTAAGAAAATCTCACAAAGAAATGAGACTTTACTATCTAGGATAATTTGCAGATGAAATTGTGAGAATCATCTATTAAATGTTTTTTTTTTTTAATTCTTAATTTAATTAACAATGCACCCATTTATAATCAGTCAACTCAAGCATAATTATCTCAGTTATGGTTGCTTTTCAAACTGTATATTTAGATAAGAGTGAGGGAATTGTAGGGTGGCTATTAGGGAGATAGGCAACAAAACTAGAATAACATTTTTTACAGTAAAGTAAAACACCGGTTTATATTGACTAAGGACATTAAAGATCCTCTGTCTTTGGAGGTGTATAAGAATCCATTTATCAAGAACACTATAGGTAAAGTTGCACCTGTTTTGGAGCATAAGTATTAATTTGTAGACCTCTTGAAGTCCCTTATTCTCTCCAATGCTGTTTACAAATTAGGCTTTCTCTGGAATGATGTTCTGTTGTCTCTGCAAAACAATTTGCAGAAATGAAGAATATATTTTTTAAGAATACTTTTTTATTACTATTGAAGAACTTATTTTGGCTTTGTGAAGTTCTTTTATGAAGTTATAATGTACAGTGTTTATGATGTTCTTTTCTCATGAATACTAATTTTCTCTTTTTGTGGGATGATATTATAAGAAGATTAGTTGAGAGGAATCAGAAGTAGTTCATTCATTCACTCATTCTCCATGCTGGTGATTCATAATACCATTTTCTTTCGTACAGTGGAAGTGATATCAAGAGAGAGAATATTTCAAATTCTTTTCATATGTTCTTTAACAAATCCTTTGCAATTCTTTGTAGTTTAACATAAACTTTCCTATTTCCTGCCTCTGGTGTTTAATTTTCTATAATGCTTGTTAGCTTGCCATGCGTTGGAGTTGAGTTTGGGGAAAAGGGGGGTTATAACTAAAGTTTCCTTCTCTTACTGTTTCATCGCCCATGTATATAAATTCTATAACTTTTAAATGACTTTTTCTAGTTTTTTTTTTTTTTAATTTATTTTTTCCTCAAAGGATCTTCTTTGTTACATGAAAAAGTAACTGAAGCAATTGGCTGCTGAAACTCCACATTTTTTTTCCAATGAAAAGTGTACCTTTGAGCCCCATTACAACTTTCCGCTTTTGGCCAAATGGGACAAAGTAAGCTCAAAGAACATTGGTTTTGGAAAAGTCAAGAGGAGGTTTTTCTTTTTTTACTGATTTTTCTTTTGCACTTTTTTCTGCTAGAATTGTATCTGCTATGTAGAGATTTTGCAAGTAGTTGTGGTGTTAAGAATCTGCAGAACTCCAGAATGCTCTAGGCAATGTTCCTGCCAAAAACATAATGAGATTGGAGAAAAATATATCTTCAAATGGAAAGAGAGCTTAAATATAGAAAAATTGATAACTGGAAACTAAAAGGAATTAAATATAGATATACAGAAATTTTGGCCCATAGTCCATTTGCTTTTCTTTTTGACTAGATTTGGAAAAGTCTTCTGTAGAATGTAAAAAAGCAGTCAAAAATTTAGAGCCTAGTCACGTTTCTGGCTCCTCAGAGGAGATTGACTGTCCTATGGGGTATGTTTTAGAGATTGTTTATGTGGTTTTGGAATGGCAGCAGTGTCATATTATCTAGTATAAAACATCATACTAATTGCTTCATGTTTTAGTAAATTGTTCTTCCCCTGTGAAGTTGTTTCATAGAAAAAAAAAGTGGAAATATTTAGACTGCAAACTTAGATGTGAAGACTGCATTCTGCCTTTTACCAATTACTGCTTAAGATGCTATGATAATCTAAACACTAGTCTTGCAGTCAGTAGCCAGAATAGGTGTTGTCCAGCAGTAGGATCTTGGAACTAATTTTTGTTATTACATAATATTTTTAGTTAAATTGTGAAAAAATCTATATTGAAGAAGAATAGAATACAATAGAAGCTTTCAGACTGACATTTTATGTCATGAATGTTTTAAGCTGGAGGAATTCTAACATTTTAAAGCCTTTACATGTTGAATCTCATTAGTTTGGAATCAATCTAAGAACAAATGTGCACTTCCTGAGTAAGTACATCTTATTTCTACATGTATTCCTTCTGTAAAGTGTATTTTTTTTTTTTTCTTTTGACACCCTGTTTCCTCCAGGAAAGAAACTCTCCCTCTAGTGCAGCTGGGACTCTGATTTCACTTGGAATTTTCTTAGGTATTCAATTCATTTAGAAAGTAGTGAATTTATAGTCAACATTTCCAGTGCATTTTTGAAGATTCTTTTACCTGAAAGTTGGCTTTATTGAAGCCAACTAATCTTTTTTTTTTTTTTTTTTTTTTTTTAATCCTGATGAAATCTAGAATTAAAGGAGTTTTCTCTTCATTTTCTGCAGTAAACAGTATGATTAGTAAGAGAGGAAAGAAGAAATCAATAATTCCTGCTTCACTTCATCTAGTACCCTCCCATTACAAACCATCACACAAGACAGTATTTTTTATAACTTTGCTTACCCAGTGGTTTAACTGGAAGGCTGTTCCAGAATCTCATCTCTTCCAGGATAAGAATCTGTAATTTTAGCCTAAATTTATCAATCAGTTGACTTTCATACATACATACATAGAGGCTGTGCATATTTATTTATTCTGCTGTTACTGGTGTCTTTCAGCTGAAGTAGTTCTTCTTTCCTACTATCTTCCTGCCTAATGCATTTTAAAGTGCAGTGATAGCCTTCTCAGTCTTCATTTTATGGGAATCAAACAAAGCTCTTAGAGTTAACATGTAAGGCTAACAACGTGATGCACTTTTGTTTACCTGAATATTGTAGACGTCTTAAATCAGTGAGCAGTTGTTAGCAGTATAGGAGCATTAGTCCAATGGTGTTAATGCCAATCTCAAAGTCTGTAGAAACTATTAACAAAATTGCCTTTGTTCACAAAGAAGAGCCTGACCTTGTTCATATTACTTTTAAAAACAGTAGGGAGAAAATGAAGAGTACACACACATATAAACACCAGGAATTTCTGGTTTTTGATTTCTTAAGGGGAATCAACTATAATGGAAAACTTACTTTCCATTTCTTGTTTTGAATTCAGTCATATCCAGATTTCTACATGAAAGTTAAATCTGCATTTATCCAGCTGCTTTGTTATATGAACTGTGGGACACTTCGTTTTTGGGAGACTGAAGAAGATAGGGGGCAGTTTCTGTTTTAATCTTAGTCCCGCTGCATTCAATAATTGATTGGTGTGTTTTTCTCCTGTGAAACGTTAATTAGTTTTAGTCTCCATTTCTAATACTTTTATTGCATTGAGATACTATACTCATCATCTGAAGTTTGTTCATAAAATAATTCAGACCAAGATATCAGAGACTGTTGTTTTCAAATATTCCGAATGCTTTTTATATTCAGCGTGTTTCACATAGTTAGTGAAATACAGAAACGGTGATGCTAGTCAGGTAGATATCAAAGCAGGAAACAGCCTTGTACAAGGGGAAATACCTTAAGCTACCTTTGTGGTGGTCTGGATAAGAAGGATATAATTTGCAGCAACTGCTGCCCAGAGTCATTGAAATTGGTAGACAAGATCAATACAGGAATGAAAATGTCCCCAGGGTCATGAACAACCTTTTTCTTTAATCTGTTCTTGTTGTAATATGACTTTGTTGTTTCAAGTATTATAATGAGCAGCAAACTAGAATAGCTTCTGTATGTTTACATCCTTCATCTCCATGTAGAGATAACAGGACAGTTTATCTTTCATGTTTCAAAACTTCAAGCACTTAATACAGATTTAACTTCACCCTTTTCTATTAGCTCAATATTTCAGGATTATTGGAAACCAGGACTGGATGACTCCTTGTTTACTACTCCTATTTACGCTTTTGTAATTGGTGCTCTATAATGCTGCTTACTCATAAAATAGAGAAGCGTTTTGAGATAGAAGAATAACCTATGCTTTCACAGAGCTTTTTCTCTTTAATGTAAAACATGATTCATTGGAATAGCTGTGGTCATTCTTCATGGATTTCTGTGATCGACACTAAAAAAATAAAGCCTTTATTTGCTTTGTAATTCTTTTCATTTGTGAAGTGAAATATCATCACTTAAAGTCAGGAGCCAATATGGAATTTTCTAGGACAATCCACAGAAAGAAATTTTAGTTTTGCAGTTTTTGTTCTTCTTTCTGGGATAATCGATTGCAATAATTCAATTTTACGTGAAAGAGTATGATTTTTGAGGTGTTTAACATCATAAGCAATTACACAGTATATTAGATACACAGCTAAAAGTTGAATTCCTTTACTTGTAATTAAAAATTGAGAAGCACGGTTATTTGCGCCCCGTTGAATAGAAGTGCCTGTTCAACAAGTGTGACTTAAGTAGCACTTACAAACGTAGTAATTTCTTTATTCTGGCAGAGAGGATCTATTAAATGTACAGTGATACAACAGGTGACATCACAGTTTTGTCTCTGCAAAGATCTTTGGAAATTGATGAAATTAAATGTGAATTAAATCGCTGTCACCAAATAGAAATACGACAAGGATAACATACACCGGATCTGCTCACTGGGAAAGAGTATTAGAAATGGAACCAAGGGATTATCTTTTGAGTAATGAGTTTTTCCATCATTGCTGTTGCAAAAGCCACAATATTCTGTCCTGAAAAATATAGGAAAGAGAAGAAGAAAACATTCTATTTCTATTTCTATTCTATTTCACTTTCAAAACAGATAGGAAGCTTGTATTTGTCCAAAGCAAGGTTGAGGTACAAGGGAAAGGGCTGAAGGACTGGGACCAAGAGTAACTCGTTGGAATCAAAGGTCTTTTTGTTCTCATTATAGCTGTGAGGGAGAAAAACCACTACATGCTTATAGTTTGCTTTTTGATGGTAAGGTCATAAGCTATCCCCTGGCCCTGGAAATTATTCATGCCCTGTATATGAAGGGTTAGGAGAAAATCTTTGAGGACAAAAACAGGCACAAAATACTAGAATGCTTATGTTGTATTAAATGGGGGAAAAAATGAGAGAAGTGCTGGTTATGGTGTCAGTTTTCAAGATTTCCAAAGTCACAACTTTGTGGCAGCTCCACTTGCAGCAGTGCACTGTAGCTCATCCACCAAAAAGACTGGAAGGATGGAAACAAATTGTTCAAATGAGAAACAGGAAAATAGAGAACACTGGATATATTTCCCAAAACTCCATCAGTTATGTCCCAAAAATGCCAGTGGTTTTTTACTTCTATAAGGTAACAGTAGATTTGTTCCATCTTCATCAAATGACTCTGCTTTCCTCAACTTTTCTCATGCACAATCTTAAGTGACCTTCTTTGGATCCCTAACTAAGTTTTACTCAGAATCCCAATCATCACAAGTCCCTCTGTTCACTAGTGAATATATTTTGCTTTTGCTTCTTGAGGTGTTTCCACTTCATGTTCCTCATGCTGCACATACTTTTCGTTTACACTTAAGATGTTGCACAGCCTTACCTAAGCAAGGCATTACTTGCTAGGTGTGAGTGCTGCTCTGCTTGCTCTGCTTTCAAAGACTGCAGATGAGAATGTGCCCCAGAAAGCTTGGCAGAGGAGGTAGGAGAGATTGTATGCCAAGTTGCCAAAAGGCATATTTTTGAGTCTGTAGGTGTTGTCTTTGTTTTGATTCTCTACCGAAGACAAACAAAAAACAAAAGCCCACCGTTAGCACTTTGCATTGTGTCATTTTAAACTTCCCAGTTAACTGAATTCTTACAACATTGGTCATGGTTCACCACTACTGCATTTTAATCATTTATGAAAACATGAGAAGAAAAAAAGATCAAAACATATATAGTCAAAACAAATGTGTAACTGCAAAATGAAAAAAAAAGCGAAAAAGCATTGCAGTCAAAGTATTTTTAAGAACAAGTTTATTTTCAGCAACTTTAAGGTACAATATTTTAGGATCGCTTCTTTTTCCCTTTCCTAACATGAATTTTAGTTATGAAGAAGTGATTTAGATTTGACAGCAATAAGAGGCAAAGCGTGTCCACAGTAATACCCAGACAGTAATGAAACAGGGAAGGATGGTGGGTGGAAATTACCTTGTGTTTACAACAACAGCAAAAACTGCAACGTTGTGACTTGCTCAGACTGGGATTGAATTTTCAAACATGTTCTTGTTTCCATGTATGACAGAAGGTCTCAGATTAAAAAGGGAAATTACTTTTTAATCTTATCATTTCACTCACTCTTCTCCATAAACATAGATCATGCTAAGTACTTGGCAGTCCTTCCAATTTGTTAATTTAATTATTACACTTCTGCAATGCTTCTCAGCAGTGAAAGATAGTCAAATATTTTACCAAGCTAGAATAATTCTATTGATCTCAGAGGAGCTATAGTGTTGTATAATTAATACCAGTGTAATCAAAATAAGAGTTTCTATTGTAAGTCACTGGAGCCCATTCCTACTCGACATGCTATAAAGGGACATAACTGCTTACAATACCGTAGAAACCAAATCTGTAGAACAGTTTTGTCAGATTTTGCTCATCTATTTGTAAGGCACTAGAGCTAAACACCCATAATAATGTTATTTTTTTTTTTTTACAGTTAAGTACACTCTTTCCTGTAATAAATAAGAAAACCCACAGAGATTCAAAAGATATGAAATTACAAAATAGTTACTTCAAGAAAGTAATTTTTGCAACAGTAAATTATACTGAGTGATAAAGTGCCATGGGTATATTGTGTCTGAAAAACACATTGCCTCAGCCAATTTTTAACTGATTTTGTTCTTTTTTCTTCTTCATCTAAAAAAGTATTTCTTGCCAGTTTCTTTATTTCAGTTACCCTGTTCTCCATCTTGTCTCGTTGCTCTTCTTTTAGTGAAAGCAAGCAACCCTCTGTACAAGCTCCTGAGTGCCGTCATTTCCTAGACATTCATTTTCAAGGTTAGCATTTATTAGTCCTAATGTTCCGTATCTTCTTTCCTACTCTTTTATGTATGTTTTTCAGTCTATCTGCAAAGCAGTTTTGTTCCGTACCTTCAGATCCCTCCTGTAAATTTTCTGATGCATATGAATAATTTACAAAATTGTCACCTGTGGGTATAAATTTTAAGTCCATTTACACGTCTGAGTTAACACAACATTTTAATGTTCTTTCTTCCACTCTGAATACTATCTCTTACTGGTCTTGCAGTTTCTTTATGTCCTTTTCAGCCTGTAAAACCCCTAGTATACCAATAATATTTTTAAAAGATAATTATTTCATAATTTTATATTTTAAGTGTTGGAAGATTTTCTACTTCCACCATGATTTGTAAGAAAGGGATGTAAAGAACCTCTGTTTCCCAACTTTCACTGTTCATTTAACAAGGGACACAGGCTTATTCTCTTTAAGCAACTGGGAGCAAATGCATTCAGAAGTATGTTAGTAGTTTGTGGAGCTTTCTGAACCTAAACTCTTCTGAACTGTGCTCCAAGTCTTGTTCTCTCCCTCTCTCTCTCTCTCTCTCTCTTTTTTTTTTCCCCCTATCAGGAAGGGGAGATTTATAAACAGCGGTAATAAATTTTGTCAGCTAGAAAAAAAAAAAAAAAAAAAAGAAAGGCAGGCTTTTGGGTACCCAGGTCTTAAATGCAAGCAGCACAGCTATGCGAACTTGTTTAAAAAAAAGATAGTTCTTCTTCCTCCAAACTCAGACTTGTTTACATCCTTAAATCTTTACAGCTATAACCAGTTTTATTTTTGACTTTACTGGTATTAGTCTGGCATAGAGAGTAATCTCTAAAGGCAGAGATACACATTATTATATTTATCAGATTCTGTTTCCAGTTGTGAGAATTTAAAACTATACCCAAGAGTACTAAATAATAAAAAACATATTAGCAGTGAATGATATTACTTATGTGAGATCCCTGGTAAGATTACAGTCTTTGTCCTGGGGAGAGTTAAATTTACATTTCTATAGTTTAAAAAACATTGTTAAAAATATTCACTGTATCCTAAATTCTTCAGCTGCAGGAGGATTCTGAAACTTCAGAACTTCTTTTCTTCACAGTTTTAAACTTGCACACTATATCTTAGCTTTATGGGAACACTCTAGGAGATGATTTTTGCTGTAAGCAGGCTTGAGTGGTGAGAAAGGCTGCGATAAGGAGAAAGGCTTATCTTAACAGCTATTCCAAGAAAATCAAGCTGTTCAATAATAATTAAGCTGTCGGTAGTGTTTCTTGTGTTTACTGCTATAATAGCTGGAAAGAAATGTCAGAAGGAAAACATTTAATCAGTTCCAAAATGAACTGGAAAGGAGATGAGGAAATTTACACGAAGGATGTCTGTTACTTTGTTTTAGTATTTTTACAGCTTTTCTATAGAAAAGGCTAGATCGAAGCAAAGATCTTAAGGAAGAAGTAAGGTTTATCAATTGGGCAGTCTCTGAGAGTAGGAGAGCAGGCAGCAGGAATGTATGTTCGAGTTTTATATTAGTTGTGCATTGTACTTAATTTCTTTGCTAAGACTCACAATGCTTAATGTGCTATTATTAGCTAGAAAATGGAAGATGTGCAGAGAGATAGCAAATTTGCAGAAGACACAATGTCATTTTGGCTGCTTAGATTTGGAAGGCTGGGAGGTGCTCTAGCAAGGCTGACTTCCAGCAGCATGATTGCAATAGAAATTCATTTAGATAGCTGCAAGGCAAGACATCCTCAATAGTTATTAGAAATGTCTATCAGTCCTGAAATTACAATCACTCAAACAAAATATAGTTGAATCACAGGAGCAATCGGACTAGCATCAGAAACTGGTAATAACACATAACACTGGCTAACTATGTAACTGCACTACTAGCAGAATTCATCTTATTGCAGTTTTTTTCTTGAATGCTTCTGTGAGCCAGTCTCCGTTCCCTTTAAAAAAAATAGAAAAAAAATTAAAAAGGCATAATGCTCTTAGGCAACCTACTGGTGATGTACAGTGAGGAATACTAAAAGAAAGAAAAATTGGGACCACGGTACTGATGGAGTTCAATTTTCTTCAATAAGGGTCTCTCATTTTTGTTACCAAAAGAATTAAGAGCTGTAGCATGAAAGGTAGGTGATTCGAAGTCATTAACATTCTAAGAAAAGCCAGGACTTCAGAGTGAGAATGGTCTGAAATCACAGAAGACTCATAAATCATTTGAAACGATGAGCATGTTTACTTCATGTGGAGATCACTATAACTGAGTGATTGCACTGCAAAGAACCTGAAATCTTCTGTGATGGTACGTAGCTGAAACAGGAGGTTTTAACTGCTTCAGCATAGCGGCTTATTTGTTAGCCTAGTTGCCCAGGAGGCAAACTATGCTTTATTTAACTAAAGAGGCTTTGTGTAACTCATCCCAGTGCTCTAACCACTGCTCTGGGGAGAATCCTTCATCTAAGCTGTGAAATTGGGGCACTGGGGACTCAGTGCACGAGTCCTGTATGCAGAAGGAAGGATGAAAAGTTGGCAGCTTTGTGTCCAGTTTGATAAGCAGGGTCGGCAAAACTCCCTGTTCTCTGGATGTTTCTGGACTTTTGTTGGGCACGTGGATTGTGCACACACACACTGATGGCACTCCATATTGTAAAAGCTTGGAATTCTGGGTGCCCAGCTTTTTCCTGGCTACAGTGATAGCATCTCATCCGTGTCCCTCGGGTGTTTGTCAAAGTAGAGTTAGCACAGTCAGCACTGATTTAACTTGTTCTCAAAAAAACTCCCTGTGACAAAGTCCCTCTAAGCTCCAGAAACAATCCGTTCCATTTTTCTTTTTGACAATTTAAATATGATATGGTATCAGTACAAAGTAAGTGTATTTCAATAATTTCTTGTTGGAACAGTGAAAGCTGAAAAAAAACTTTGATTTGGTCACACCGTCTTAGTATTCCTGACATAAATTAACTTTCATCTCAATTTTCTGGAACATAGGCCAATGAAGTGCCTCTGATAGGAGCAGTGGTTGTTCCTAGTCCAAGATCTGATTATTATTTTCCCTGTAAAAGGAAACAAACCTCCCATCAATCAGACCTGCAAGCAAGCGTGATCTTTTCAAAAGATAACAAAATCCTTTGCAGATAGTGTGTGTACTTAGTATTACAGCTCCGGATTAATCTTGACATATCATCATCCTGTACAGATACATCCTGAAAGTGTAGGTCTGCAAAACAGCCTTAGAATGATGACGGGAATGGCTGGAGATGTGGGAATATTCCCTCAAAATTTAGTGAAATTACCGGGGCATTGCATTTATCAGTAAGCAGAAGACTGTGAAGTGATGCAAAGATGCAGGATAGTTTAGAAAGACATAAGCTTCAGACTGGTCTGGGAAAGAAATAAAGATGAAGTCTCTTTGGGAAACAGACATTTCAGCAATATCAGGTAGCTTCGAAGACTAAAAGAAGCTGGATTTGGTTAAGAAAGAGACTCAAAATTACAATGCTTTTATTGTTTAAATGAAAAAGACATTTATAAAGAGCTATTTTACTACCCTAATTGTCTAAACAAATGACAAATGTGCTAATCAGTTAAGCAAATTGACATTATTGTTTGAAATAATAGGGAGACACAGTGATGTGCCTCTTTGATATTTGTTATGTATTCAGTTTATTTTCCAGAGCACAGATAAATAATGAAGAGAGCAAAACAACTGTTGCAATGTTACTGTGTATTAAAGGATTATGGAATAATAGGAGTAACGGAAAGTGCATGCAAATACAAGCTGATGTTTTAGTTACTGTTTTTTTCTTGTGTTTGAAGAATGCCAAACTGTTTAGTAATGGTAAGCCAGCATTAGGCTCTGTATAACCAACAGTACAGAGGGTTGAGACATCAACTTTGCTAGCAGCTTGCACCGGAAATTGTGACATAAGATTAGTTTTTATAGTCTTCAAGCACAAGTTCTGTTCCAAAAAGCAATACGCAGAGTTGCAAAGACAATTTTCTGTGTGTCCATCTCATCCTGTTTTTCTGTTATCTCCCCTCCATTGCCTTAGATTATTACTTAGTCTGCTTTTGTTTTCAGCTCCCAGCAAGACCAGCTAGTTCTATTTTCTCTGACTTCCCTAAATGCCTTTGGTAGAGCTATTGAAAGTACAGGAGAGACAGTCTGCTCAATTGAAGTTCTCATAACGAACGTCTGCATCATCATCTGCATAATACCAGGCATGGGGAGCGATTGCAGGAAGAAGCGTGCATGCTTGATAGCTCTGAAACAGATCATGATACCAATTGCCTAGCATGCTACACATTGCATTCAGTGTTGGATTCACAGAAAATATTTAAACTTCTAGTCAGTTTCTGGCATGGTTGGTTTAATTAGGAGATGAGACAAGCTGGTAAACATGCACAGTTTTCCTTTGGGGGCAGATGAAATTGCTAGCTCTATGGGAGGATTGAATCTGCTCAGTATAAACCAGCCTGTCATAGAATAATGTAGATGACCTCAACAGCCTACAAACAAAAAGCAGTCTTCAAAGGTTTATCCCTTTCCAGAATTTAAACAGGCTTTTGTTGGCTCAGAAGGAACTATCACTTCATAGAAATTTAATCTCCTGACGAACTTGAAGATTCTGGTTCAAAACAAAGTGTCATTAAAACCTCTTAATGAAACAGTTGTAAGAGCTTTGTAGTATTGGCAGAATAATATATTCCACTTCTACTTGGTTTTCAGCAATTGTTGAGCAATTGTAAGTGGAAACGGAAGAAGAAAAAAACATCTTTTAATGGACAGCCAACATGGAAAATTCTAGCCTGAATGGTAGAGGTTATAAAAGCTGGATTTTACTATTAGGCAATAGGTGTCACCGTACACGCTGTCTCTAATGGTCCTAAGGAGAAAGTAATTTAGGTATCAAACAGAGAAGAAATATTTCAGATGACCTGCTTTTTGTTGAGGCTAATCAAACAAATTAAAACAATTTACAAGCTAATTATAGTCCCTTTGCAGCAGCGAATGGGAGCGTGGTAAAGCTTCAGATAACTTCTCACATTGGTGTGGAGCAGGACATTTAAAAGAGACAGTGACAAATCTAGGTTAATAACTTCAGTTAATCACTTGTATGCTGCTTGCTGGGCTTGAAGAGTAAAACGCTGTCAACCACACATACATGTGGACATAGTTTCGGACACAGATCAAACAAATATTTGAATCATCATAGTCTCTTTTATGGACTCATTGAATCAATTTCAGCTCGCTGTTGCTAGAAACTACCAGGGGATATTTAAAGAATCTTTAGCCAAGAGTGATCATAGCAATCTAAATCCATTTTTTTTTTCATTTTTTCCCCTTCTTCTCTATATTTCATTCACAAAGAAAAACAGCATTTGTGTTACAAACTCTCTGGACAGAGTTGTTCCTGCTGTTGTACAGGGCTTTTCACAGTGGCCCTTTTGGGTCCTGGTGCTGCTGATTATAATTATCCTTCTATTCATGCATACTGAGAAAAGCTATCACAAATAAATCAAATCTATTTTAATCCCTTCTTTTAAAATATAACATTATAAATCGCATGTAATAGTAATTGGCATTTGACCTTTATTTTTATTGTATAGATTACTTTCTAAAATGATTTGGAGAGAGTGCTATTTCTAAATGAAATATTTTGAGTCATCATCCTTCTGAACTGTGACTGAGTTTGCTGGCCAAGTGGATAAAGATAGATGATGTGGAAGTAGTTTTAATGTGGCCTTGTCTGTTGACCTATTTGAGACCCACAATGAGCATAGGCCCATTTTAGAAATAAGTTAGGCAGCATTCATTTCAAGAACATGAATTAGAGAGCTCTTTTCAGGACTATAAAACCCTTAAAACCTGCAGCAAATGTGCCATCCTTTTTGGCATGGCTGTACAGCTGTGCTATCAAATCTAAGTTTTTCTTATTTCTGAAAAGTTTCAAAATTGTTGATTGTGAGTACAGGCTGGTACTGTTCACTGAGAAAGAAAAATAGATGAACATAATTTCAGTGCTTGTGTTGCTATATGTATTTTTTTTTTTCACTGGCACTGATGCTATTTAAACTAACTTTCAAATTCAAGTACAATATTTTAAAATCACACCACCTTTTACCCTTTCCCAACTGATAAACGTCAGGGTGATTTTTGTCTTAATATTGTCTTTGTTCATAGTGGCAAATGTGTAGTTTGCTGTCAAAACGTATTGAGGTGTTGGGTAAGAAACTCTTTCCTTTTTACTAGGTTTGACTCCTTTGTTTCTTTCCAAAACCAGGATAGAACATACAGGTGAAGGGCACTTGTCGCTTACCAGGCAACGATCAGAGTTGAGTGAAGGATTTCTCTCTTTACACAAGATCTCAAGAAAAGCAATGCCATGCACCAACTAGGGTGGTCTTTTTACTACGAGGACTTTGCTTAATTTATTGTGTTTTTATCTGTCTTCTTCATTTGTCTTACCCATGCAACATATCTTGTCATAGTCCACAAGTAACTTATTGAATTAGAGGCTTCTTTTTCTCCGTTGAAGTGTCTTAATTAATAGCGTTGTAAGTAATATTGTCTTTTCCAAAAGTAAATGATTTTCCCTGCTGTACAAAATGAACCTAGGTGACAGCAGCCTCAAGTGTGTGCTTGCCAGTCATCATCATCTCCGTATTTTCCTGGTGAGATGCATAGTGCACTATTATTTAGCAATCCGTTGCAGCATCATATGTGCAATTTTAACATCTGAGTTGGAAAAAAGTATTATGATATGTTTTGGAAACATTTTCCACTCTAAAAAAATGTTTCGGTCCTTTTGTCTCCATTAAATGCATTTTAATATAGAACACTAATATCTGACCTCATGAATGAAATAGTGGATTAACATTTTAAGAAAAGTAATTCTGTTAACATTATTTGCATCCTCTTAATACTTTAATTTAGGGTAATAACCTAGTTTCTGATTATTAGATCCCTTTTAATAGCTGTATTTCCTAAATGCCATTTATTACTTTTGAATTATTTGTTTCTTAATGGAACCTAATTGAATGAGTGAGTCTTTATCCTTTACATCTTATTATGTTTTTTTGTTGTATGCTCTTGCTATAGCATTTAAAACTAACTGTAAGGCTGTGGAGGAGCCATTTGTTTACCTACTTTTTATGAAGATGCTTTTTCATGCCTTTGAGTTTCAAGAGCTGTTTTTCTCCAGTGGATACCCAGAAAATTAGGATTTTTCTCCAGAAGGTATTTGTAAAAATCCCAGAAAATGCTAGGTGCTAAGACTAATTTTAATTTATTTTTTTCTTCCTTTTGGGGACCAACTGTAAGAGAGAGAAGAGGTGATTTTTGTCTCTTTGAATGAACAGGTGTACTGGGTCTGGCTGGGATGTTAACTTTCCCTGCAGGAGCCCATACAGTGCTGCGCTCTGCACTTGTAGCTAGAACAGCAGTGGTATCACACCGGTGTTGTGTCTGCTGCTGAGCAGTGCTGGCACAGCATCAGGACTCTCTCTAACCCTCCTAGGGGGTGGGCAAAAAAGTGAGAAGGAAACATCACCAGGGCAGCTGACCTAACCCAACCAAAGGGATATTCCATACCATATGATGTCACACTCAGCAATAAAAGGTGGAAAAAGGAAGAAGAGAGGAGGGGTGGGCTCTCGTTGCGAAAACGTCTGTCCTCCTCCCGAACACCGGCTACGTGTGTTGAGGCCCTGCTTCAAGGATGTGGTCAAGCATGGCTCATTTGTGGGAAGTAGAGAGTAATTTCTTTTCCTCTGCACTTCCACACAGCCTTTACTTGTTTTGTTTTGTTATTCCCTTTCCCCCTCCCTTTTCCCCTTTCCCTTTTTTTCCTTTTCGTTAAATTGTTTAATTAATAATAATATTTCCTTAATAATTATTTTTTTCCTTTAATTGAATTATCCTTATCTCAACCTGTGAGTTGTTCTTTCCTTTACTTCTTCCCCTCCTCATCTGAGGAGGGGGAGTGAGAGAGCAGTTGTGGTGTTCAGCTGCCTAGCACAGTAAAACCACCACAACAGGTGAGTTTGCTGAGTGTCTGCATTTGATTACCATTGCATACTTCCAGAAACTACAAGCTGGTCAATACTGTTCACACTGAAGGTCAGCTAAATTACTGTTCTAAAGAACAACATAATCTGCACATATAGTAAAATTTCAGCATTGTTTCTAATCATGATTTACATGGAGATTTAGCCCCTTTGTATGTATATGTACTTTGTGTTTTAAGAAGTCTTTTTTCTGTCAAATACGCTTGTCATTCTGTTCTGTAATTACAAAATTAAGGTGCTACAAAGTTTTGAGAGTCCATCAGAATTAACACGAAGTATGACATTTAGTAATAAACACTGAGTGATGATTTTTCAGCTAGAGAATAGACAGAGAATTTCCATTGTGCCTATTTGTATGATCTCTGGATGTGGCTTGAGCATTATATTGTCCTGCTTTCTAATTTACACCTGTTTGTGTTCATCCATCTGGCTGAGTGTGAGGTGCTGAAATCTCTGCATCTGCCAAATATAACCAATATTTAACACATGCTTATGCCCATATATGGGTGTCTGCTTAGTCATATTTTTCTACCATGTCTTGCTTTTCAATTTAAACATCCTTTTTTTTTTTTTTTTTTTTTTTTTAAGTGAATAGACGAATGACTTTGTTACATGAAAAATGAGTCATCTTTCACTGAGCTTTTTGGTTCCTGCTTATCTTTCAACTTGGGTATATTCATAACGTTACCTATTTCTCCCCATTTTTCATCTATAAAGACAACTTTTGTAGAATATGTATAGTTAGTAGAGATTCAAGACTTTTGAGATATAGATAAAAATGACTTTTTTAACATTTGCTGAGTGGATCCTGGGTGGGAGCAAAGGAAGTCTAGGAAGGTAAATCTTAAGGATTTTTGGGGCACACGAAGGGCTGTGGCTTCTAAAGGGCTGGGAGGACAGAAGCCCTCTTTTTCACCATTCCCTCTCTTCTGTGCTGCTCAAATCCCTTTGTCCTCCATTGTTTTGGTGTGGAGTGTCCCCCTGCTTCCTTATGTTTATTTCCATTGTATCCATTAAATAATAGTATTGTAATATTCCTTCCCAAAATGTAGCTTGTTCTGCTCATTTGCTGTAGCGGATGTTGGGGAGGGGAAGGAAACAGAGAGACTGAGCCTGGCTCTGCCTCTTCAGAGGAACTTGGTCAGAGTACTCACTGTGCTAATGGAGCAAAGTGATTATTTGTTGAGCAGGTATTTTCAAAAGAAGAACGACTCAGTTATAAGCTTAAAGGTGACTGACTCTAGATGTATACAGAACCGCACAATTTCTGTTGATCAGGTGCTTCTTTCTGCCCCTAATTACGAATATGTTTTTACTGCAAAACTGTCTGTACTTGGCATGCTTTTGAGCAGATTTGTTCATGAGATTAATGTGAACAGATGGTAAGGTGAGCATCACAGCAGCACCTAAAATATGGAGCACGGCTTGAAGGTCTGTCTTGTTCCAGTAAAGGACAATGCTGGTGCTATAAAACTGTGATACAAAGTGCAATGGCATGCAGATTTCTTTATAAAAGGGAAAATCCTGTTCTGTGCAGCTGTTTGAAGTCGAATGGCTGCAGTGGAAATTAGTTTAATTTACATAATGATTTCATAGGCTAAAATATTAGCTGTCCTATAAATGACTGAAAAGACTGTTCATTAATGCACAGCTTTTATGCAGTTGTTACAAATGTCTGACATAATCCTTGGGCAGAAATACAGACTGAGGAAATTGAGTATGAAAATAAGCCACTTTTTGGATCTATCTATCCTGTTTCTGTAATTCTGAGGAAAACATTCGACAGCCTCCTTCATTTTGTTTAATCAGTGATTGCAAAACAAAAACTCTTACCATATAAATGCATTTGAAGTTGGGGTTAGAATTCACAACACTTATTTTCCTGATGGTCTTTGGTGAGGATTAGTCTTTCTCGAAACTACTTTACAATTTGAGTAGCAAGTAGTGAGTAGCAAATGTGGCTGCAATTTGAAAAAGAAAGCAAGCATGGTTTCAGAGATGACCATGAGAAGTACTTACATGGCCAAATTAGTGAAAACTGAATGGATAATAGAATCAATGAATGAATGGATAAGTGCAATATGTTTTTGGAAAAGCAAGCGTGGCTGTTGTGAAAGAAACATTCATAAATACTTGATTAAAAAGCATGCATGATGGTTTGGTTTCCAGTGAAGTTTGTAAGACCTTTAGTCAATGTAGATTTTTCAAAATATTCACAAATCATATGGGGAAAAAAAAGTGAGCAATTTGCTGTTGACTTCCTAATAAATAAATTAAGGTGACTAAGATGGCACTGACAGTGAGAATTTGCCAGAGTACTTTATTGAATTGAATATCTGGCAAATGAAACAGCAAATGAAGATCATTATTGGTAAATATAAAATGGTATACTTTGGGAAAAAAACAAATCTTAGCTCCATATATAAAATGATGGGGTTTGAGTTGATGATTATCACATGGCAGTGAAATCTGGGGATTATGACATGTAATTCTTAGAAAACGTGATACTCAACAGCAGTCATAAAGGCAAAGCATGTGTTATGAATTCTCAGCAAAAGAGTAGAGAATCAGACAGAGAACATCCTGGTAAGATTGTGTAAATCCATGTTTTTTCTGCATCTTGATGACTGCCTACACTTTTATTTACTGTACTTCAAAAAGATATAGTCAAATATGTAAAAATGCTGATTTTGAGGTAGATCAGTGGGCAAAAGCATATTGTCAAATGCTCTGTTTCCCCTGTTTGTATAGTTTTCCATAAGCATCTGAGGAAAATAAATCCTGGAGACAGCATGATGGGTTAGATCCTGTTGGTCTGACTCAGCACGGATTTTTTGCTGTTCTTTGGTGATACTCTCTGCCAGTATTTGCCCTCCAATTAATTGAAGTTCAGGTGTTTCCTGAGTTGCATGTGGTTCCTGTCTGACCTCCTCAATAGGTTATTTTCTATTACCTTGTCCATTTCCCATTGAAAAAATGTAAGTATTTACCACTGAGTTATCTTTAGACAAGGAGTTGTAGACCTGACAGGAAGAAACACTGTTGATTTGTCTGTTTTGAATTTGGCTTTGTCTCATGTTCATTTGATGCCTTCTCATTTTTTACTCTGAAAAAAGAGAGGAACAGTTGGTCCTTATTTATCCTTCCCATGTTACAGGGAGGTGGTGGAGTCACCGTCCCCGGGGGTGTTTAAGGAAAGCTTGGATATGGTACTCAGGGACGTGGTTTAATGGGTGACATTGGCGGTAGGGGGACGGTTGGACCAGATGATCTGGGAGGTCTTTTCCAACCTTTATGATTCTATGATAACTTCATGGACCTTTCCTAGGTCTGTAAGGTAACATCTGAGAGGCCTTTTGAGTTGTCTGCATCAGTTAGCTGTTAGCACAAGCACACATCACATCATATAAGCAGTGTTGATTCTGCTGTGACTCTTGATTTTTCTTGTATGTAATAATTCATGTAAGCATATCTGCAGTAAGAGGTATTATGTGTCTTTTTAAAAAGTCTGTAGAAAATTATTTTCCCACAAATCTATCCAAAAATCATCACAAATAACTAGAATTCTAGCCTGACAAGTCTTTTAAAGGTTTCCTGCAAGTAAAAGTATGTATGCAGAAGACTGTCATCCTTGTTCTGCTCTCTTAATGCTATTCAAGCTGTGTGAAGGGAGTGAGACTTCAGGCTTAGACTGTTGGCAAAGCGTACCAATTAGGTGGCCTATAAGGAAGTGAAGGACATTTCCGTGTGGTAAATGCATACCACTGGTCTGTGGGAAGCCAAGGGAGAGCAACGAGTAGGATCCCTTTTACTGTCTACAAAATCTACAGAGACTATATATTTTGCAAGTATTA
This sequence comes from Stictonetta naevosa, assembly GCA_011074415.1. Lineage (NCBI taxonomy): Eukaryota > Metazoa > Chordata > Aves > Anseriformes > Anatidae > Stictonetta > Stictonetta naevosa. Next base: position 28,385,379 of record CM021697.1, read on the forward strand.
TTACCTCTCATGTGCCTAGTACAGATGTATGAAAAATCCTGACTGTACGTGGGACCCTGAAAGTACAGGAGATTTGGCAGTACTGGAAACACTGTTGTAAATAAGGTATTATGATTTATATCTCACGGCAAAGAGCTTCTTGGCCACCATTTACTGGAAGCTTGGGTTCTGTCACATACCTAAATTATTCAGAACTTCACAGTCTTAGTCTATAAATCATACCTCTTCAAAACGAAGAACTACTGGACAAGGATTTTATTCATTAGAATTGCATCTTTCAGGAAATTGATATGATGTGTGAATCTTTATTTGTGTAACAGTTTATACCAAAACAGTAAGAGGTTCTGAAAAAAAAAATAAACATTTTGAAAATGAAACATCTAGATTTGTGTCAAAACAATTTAGCTAAATTTACTTTAAATTAGTGTAAAAACAAGTCCAAATTAAACCCATCAGCCAGTCTCCACTTCCCCGTACTCCCCAAATTACTTAGCCCTGCTAGATACCAGGCATAAGCATTCATGCTGATGTCTTCATTATGCTATTTAGTATCCAAAGAAAAGAAATAGCATGTAGAAATCCTGTTTCTAGTTGTGAACAGTCTGAGCTCAACTTTGCTGGAGATTTTTATCAGTTAATATGGATGGGAGACAAGAAAAAGATTCATTCTGAAGTATTCCATCTTGCCAGAAGATTACAAATTAGACCAGAATTTCTTGGCCTCTGATGGCTGTATTCCTGGAATATTCAATATGTCAAAAATGTATAGTTAGCAACACAAACCTTAAATATTTTGCTGTGTCATATTTGATTCTGAGAGATAGGGGATGCATTCTGCCAATGTGATTAATGACTAATTAGGCAGCTCTATAAGTGAGCAGAGTACAATTATAGCTACACACTGACGGGGACTTTTAGTTCTACATATGTTAGTTTTTGAGAAATGGCAATTTAAGTTTCTCATTAGGCATATTGCTATGTAGCCTAGAAATATTCATGATGCTTTTTCCAGCCTGTTGAATTTTCCACAGCATATGAAGCAACTAAATTATGAAGGGGTGTAAAGGAATGGAACTAGAGAATAGAACATCATGTATTAGCTCATAGGAACTAAACCGAATAAAGAAGATTAACCAGAAATGCATGACTTAAGTAATCAGCCATCACAACAGGTCACAAGGTATTGTTAAGATCAAAGGGCATCAGTAAATATAACAGAAGACATTGCATTTAGATTCTCCTAAAGGCCTTTTTAGTGTTAAATGAGAAGAGAGATTGTTCTCCAGCAACAGCCTTTTACATATTTTCCTCACTGAACGGTTGCATTTCTTACATAAGATGCATTTTGCTGCTTTCTCAAAATACTGCCCTCTCAGCAGTGCAGGGTTAAGAGACCAAAGGCTTCCTTTCTAGTAGGTATTTACTAGGACTGTGTGGCCATGGACCAGTCTCTGTTCTTTGGAAAAAAAGAACCAGTATGATGATTCTTGAAAGCTTTTGGATGTACCACAGGTTTCTGAAAGATCTCTGCCAGTTCCAGAGAAAAAATCAGGGGTAACATCCATTAGCTTCTCAAGAAGGGATCACAGCCTCTGAGGTGAGCATAGGAAGCCCTGGATACACACCTCTTTCTATGACAGGCAATGGAAGAATGAGAAGTTACAGCTTCCAATGTCAGTTTTATTTTGATGCCAGTTATTTAACAAAAACTTAACAAGAAATTAACAACTTCTCAATTTAACAAGAATTTAACAAGAACTTGGCAAACAGATGCAGAGGGCTTGTTTCAGATTTGTATATGAGAGAGAAACTATTTTTACTATAGAAGCCATGTTATTCTATTTAACCTCTGGCTGGAAGAAACTCCAAAGGTTTTATGTATAAATAAAAGGATTAGAGATGGGTAATAACGGATGTTAAAGCTGCCTAAACCGTGCTATCATGAATAGGTCATAACAGTCATTCTTTTAGGCTCACTTCTGTTTGCAAAGATTATGTATGTTCTGGGTGTGTAGTGTTGGGTCTTCCTACAGTGAAGTTGAGCTTTCTTTCCAGGAAATCTATGGCTTCTCTCCAGAAACAACTTAGGAAGAAAATAATACAGTCCACCCCCTGTTGCTTATTGACACTTTATAGCCAAGAAAGGTCTAACACTGGAATTAATGTATATCAGTTAGGCTAGAAATGCAATGGTGTATGTGTAGAAAGAAAGTAACAGAACATCTGCTCCACACAACTTGGCTGAAATCAATGCATTACATGTATTTTAGTGTGCAGGTAGAACAATTCTGCATGCTTATGAAATCCTCCAAAGGGATTTCTCAAAGCAGGAAAGTGAAAAATATCATCAGGGTCACTGTCTTTGTGAACCTTCTTACAGTGTTTCCATATGCGGTCAGCAATATTTTTTGACCTTGCGTAGTGACTTTTGTTACCAGCATTTCATTTAGAGAGATATTTTTTTTTGATTCTTCCGAGAATTATCAGGATGCTAAAAACCAAGCGCATTTTCCCTAGAGTAATCAGATTGAAATAAACTGGAAGAATGCCAGGTTTATTTCTGATGCACCTCAAGCTTAGAATATCAGTACAAACAAAGATTTTGTCCCTTGGTTTTGTGTTTTTGGTGTCTGAAACTAGGAGATGTCAAGCAGACAAAGCTGCAAATGATAGTGTGCAAGTGCTTTACATACTGATGGAGAGAAGGTGGTGTCTTTAATCTCTGTGAAGCATTAATACTTTAAACAATTATAGCTGTACCGTCTCTACTGGGAATTAGGCAAAAAAAAAAAAAAAAAAAAAAAAGCTCTTCTATTTTTGTTCCTGGCTCTTGGAAGAAATATTTGTTTGTTTTAAAGCTGGTCTTTGAATCCAGTGTTACCAAAGAGATATTCAGAAAACAAGTGCTGCGGTGTACTCGAACATCCTCATCTCTGGTTTCTGGGAATTAGCTGTATTGGTAATTTATTTCAGTTTATTAATTACAAAATAACAGCAATTTTAATTTGAAATGCTTGTTAGTAACAGTCTTACAGTCTCTGAGGGGTAGTAGATAACCTTCTATGTCCTGTGAAGGGATTAGAAAATGCTGCCTTGGGAATTAAATAATTATTTCATTGTAAATGAGTCCAAAAGCAGCCCATCCAAAAAAAAAAAAATAAAAAAAAAATGAAAGAGGTTAGAGATTTGGAAAGAAATATAAAGATACTGGCTTTGCCTGTTTTCTCATGAACCCAGTGTTTAAACTCATAAACCCAAGGTTTTTAACATTTTCTGAAGGAAACATTTTGTGAAGGACTGTCCCAAATAAAGGGCACATACGTAAGAGAAAGGGAGACCTCATTTAAATCACACAGAAACCAAGCTGTTGGCACTTAAAATCGAGAAGATTGCAAGAAAGTTTTTGAATTGTAGAGCTGTAAGAAAAACTAACAGGCACGGAAGAGGATGTAGCTCAGGGTGCATTTGTGGATTCTCTAGCCTAAGTGCAGGATAGCTCAGAGGGTGGAAGTAATCAAAAGGGAAATAAAACAAAACAGGTTGCCTTTTAAAGAGGGTGTCCAAAAGGCATCAAATCAATAACCCCCCAGGGTTTTATTATAATCAGGTTCTGGAAACAAGAAATAAGGAGATGAAAGTGCTAGCCCTAGGTCTATCTGAATTTTGTTGGAAGTCAGTCTATATGATGTAACGGCAGAAACCTCAACGTACAGACAGGACAAAGCAAACCATGCCACCGTTGGGCCATTCCCATCCTGTACAGCATTTGGAAGCATGTTACTGCACTGACCAGCTCTGTGCAACTCTGTCAGTAAACAGGATTTTGTTACACAAAGATTTGTTACACAAAATTTTCTACACAAGAATACAAATAGCTGCGCATCTGGAAGGACTGGAAGCCTGGGATTCATTTGGTCAAATGGAGGTGTCTACAGCTAAGCTTGTTGTTTTGACTTCTGTTACAGTCAATGGAGAGGAATGGCCTTCCCAGATGACATTGGAATCTAAAATAATTTACACTATTTAGGTCCTAAAAGTGACCGTTTTCTCTTTGTTCAGTATAAAGAAAGCACAAAGGGACTAGCTGAGATACGGACATGGCCAAAGTACATGACATGAATCCTGCCTGAAGTGGCAATGAAAGTAGGTCACACAGATTTCGAAGCTTTTAAACTGGCAGAAGAAACAAGGAAACAACAGTCATGCAGATTCACTGTGGGAGAATTGATTTTTTCCCATCTTTCTTTGGTTTTATTTTTTTCTTTTTTAGGTTTATGAAGAGCCCTTTTAGCAACTGAAGAATTTTTAATAAAGAGTTTTAGAGATGTAGTGATTTCCTTTTCCTTTTTTTTTTTTTTTTTTTTTTTTTCTCAGTAAAACTCTGTGTAATCCTGCCTCCAAAGTGGAGAGTAAACCAGCTGAATAGTAGCTTCTGTTTTCCGATTTTTAAATGAGGCTGTTTGGTTTGTTTGGATTTGATGCATTTTACCACTGAAGCAATCCATTTATCTGCATTCTTTTAAAAATGCAGAGTGTTTTTAAAGTGTTAGTTAGAAAAATGGGGGTTAAGTGTGGTTTGATGAGCAGGAAAATAATCTGGAAAAAATGAGTGCATGTGCATTTTGTTCTCACTGTACTCATTTAGCGTTTTATGGAAATGCATGAACTGGCATAAACAAAGACATAATGTGTTTTTAATTCAGGAAGAAGTAAATCAGTGGGGTGAAAAGGAGATAACAAACTTTAAAAAACTTGCCTTATAGAATAACTTCAGAAATGCTCAGTAAAATCCCCAAAGAGCAAGCTTTTGCTGGGCAAAAAAATGTGAGTGTATTAAAACTGAATATTTCTGTGTAATTTGAAATCTGTGCTGCCTGAATTACTGTGAATCAAATCAGGTTGCTATAAACAATAACAAAATGGGTGACTGTGCAAATAAATTCACTGGGTTATTTAAATTTGTATTATCGTGTTTTGTGAGATGCTGTGAAAGTGGCAACGTGTAATTTATACGACCTAAATAAGTCTGTTTTGCAGAACGACATGCCTTTTTCATTAATTTTTACTTAAAAATAATTTAATAGCTATTATTACAGCAAACAAATTCCTTTTACTTTGTTCACTGAAAAACCACCACATCTCAGTGGGTATTGGTTTGATGTGTTAGGTCATGTTCATGTAATCAGGAGCAAGGATTTTAAACCTTTATTTAGTCTCTGCAAATGTCTCTAGTGGCTTTAGAGTTAATGGGCTTAGGTCTCCACTAAGTTAGCTTCTGCATCTATTACTTGAAAAAAATATATAACCACTAAGAGCAAAAATTTAGCACAAATGAAAGGCTACTGAAAACATAGGCAGAAATGTAGATAAACGTGATGTTAGTCAATAAATCACTCTGTTCATTGGGGTTAAAGAATGCTATGCTGGAGACTTGCCAACCAGAAAGAATTTCTTTGGAATTAAAGAACAAGAGCATAACGGATAATCACTGTATCCAAAAAAAACTTTCATAATCACTGTTTTGTCTCTGTAAATGTGAAGCTCTTTTTTTTGACATGGTCCAACCTTTCCTTTCTTTGCTCATCTATACAGATTTAGTGCTATGTTTGACACGTTCAGCCATATTCTTGATTCATGGCACAATTTTCTAGTGTACTCTATCGCTTTTTCCACTTTATTTAGTTCCTTTTATTCAACATTTAAGGTTTGTGACTGGCAGTTTACATTTTCTTAGGCCTTTCTGAATGCAGATCTCCATTAGATCTGTTCACAGGTTTCAGTACTTTACATTCTCTATCTTGCGTTTTCATCCTTGTTACCCTTCAGCAGTCTGTGAACTCTATATCCGGTTTATGGTGCAGGCCTTTCATTATTTTCATCAGATGCTGAGTAGAAGAAAATATTTTGAATCAAAGCATTTCTCCTTGTATTTGGACTCAGAGTTTTAAAATATATGTTTGGACAACGTTTTATGTTTACATGCAGTCTTCTTCTTGAATGAACAAAAAGTGAAGTGTTGCCCTGATTTTGCCATATGAAAACAGAATTTTACTTGAAAGTTCAAAGTGTAAATGTTTTATCATTTAAAGATTTTTTTTTTTTTTCTCTTTGAAGATTTGAACATTGAAATTCTTGGAGCAATACTTGTTTGCCAATCTTCTAGTATTTTTTTTTTCCCACTTGAAGGACTCTTGGTCAATGTCTTCGGCAATTTCCCATCCTAAATTGGTTTTGTCTTTGATTTTTATTTTGGAGGTACATTGGTTAATTGAAAATGAGTTCCAAAAAAATGCAAAGCACTATATATTTTACTAATTCATTTTTAAAATATATTTTAAATCAATTTTGTCTTTATTGTCTGTGCATTCTGCTCTTTTCTTTTTCATCATTACATGCTTATTTTACCCTTTGGAATAAGCTCTGTGTGTTTGTCTACTAATAGGCTATCTTAATGTCTTGTAAGAAAATTAAAAAAGAAAAATCTCTCTCACAGCTTTGCTGAAAGGATGAAGCTTAGTGTTATTGTTAGCAATTGTTTCATTAATTACTATTTAAGTACCAAATGCTGATGATTCAGGGAATCAAGAAGAAAGCTAAATCAAGTGCATTATGCATATTTTCCCCTTGAAGCTGTAAAGGAAGTGACTAACTTTCACTTTTAGGTGGTAGCACAACATCCTCTCAGAGATGCGTTGGGATATGCTTGCCAGAGAGTATTTCCTACATTTATCCAAGAGGTGTCAAGCATACTCCTAACAAGAGGCTTGCTTAATGAAGAATGGGCTACGTCTGCTCCATTTCCTTTCCATTCTAGAGAACTTCCCCTCCTCCTGGCTTAAGCAGAGTGTGCTAATAGTGTTGTGGTCATCAGAGGAGCAGCAGTACTATGCGTTTTCCTGGTCCAGGAGTGTTGGAATCAATGTATTTGATGTAATTCACAAGTTTCTCAGAGGAGCAGTTATCAGAGCCATGGAGATGTTTTAGTACTCAGCACTCTCCTTATCACCTGGCGCCTTCTGGCTCCTGGGCTCTCCATGTGGAAGGGTTTATAACACTGTGCAGCTACAGTCGTGGCCACAGTGAAGCCATTTTGTTATACTAAAACTGCGTTTGTCAGTTCTTGTGCTCAAGAGGAGCTGTACAGGGAAGAACTGTGTAAGAAAGAGGTGGTTTTAAGAGAGGTAGATGCATTAAATGATTTTAAACTTGTAATAATTGGATCATATCTCTTTTACGAAACTACTGAAAAAATGGCTCGGATTATTTTTTCTTTGAATGGAAGATGTATCTTCTGATTTGAAGAATCCACAACCAATTTATAAAACACCAGATTAGATGAAAAGTCTTCATTGATACAGAACTAGCCAATTTCTAGATGAACACAATGTGATTTATGTGGTTGCTACAAAATGTCAATATGTTAGAGTCGTCAGCTATCTAATCAGTAAGTTATTGTGTATTCTGACAGTCCTCCATGAAGACAGATTTGTTTTACTTTGCATACAACAATAAGCTGCTTCTGTAGCAGTTGCTTCAAAGAATTTTGTCATCTGTGAAATAGCTTTTTCATGTAGTTTTTGCTATATTTTGCCATCCTCAAACTGCATAGGAGAGACAATTAGTAAGAGTAGTTAAAAAAGAATATGTATCAAGAAGAAAATCAAATGATTAAAAGTCTTTTAAGTTGTGGTTTCCAAAAGGAATATTTCATATCCTGTAGTTGAGTATTATGAGCCTTTTAAGTGCTGTAACCTGACAAGACATTAAAGCAGTCTATCACAAAGTTCAGCAATGTACTTATTCAACAGTATCCTGCTTAATACTGTCTTGCAATACATTTCATCTGTATATGCAGTTGGTTCTAAATATGAACCAAGGATAAAAGATTCAGAATTAACTTTTAGGAAAAAAAATCTTTGTTAAATATCATTTCAAGTTAAAAATACTCATTATTGATCTGAGGTAATAATCCCACTAGAAAAGATAGCTTTATAGTTTAAGATAACTAAAAAGAGACAGGAGATGCAAATCTGACAAGCAACTATATTCAGTCCTGTCAGTGCAAATTACTCCAGATCTGTTTATTTTTGCTGTGGTTTGAATATCAAGAAATACTAATAAAATCTTTACTGGGCTAAGGGTGATTTTTTTTTTTTGGTTAAAGTTCTGGTTTGTTAAGTTAGGGTCTCTGAAAGATACTGTATACTGTAAATTTGTATTTAAATGAAATTTTATCTGTGAATATCCTTTAAACTTTTCTATCATGTTGTGTCAGCTGTATAAATATGAATGCTACCAAACAAAAAAGAATATTGGGATTAGCGGTGTAGAGACTGACTACAGTCTGCATAGGTTATGGCTTGAAATAGAGTCTCTTGGGACATCTGAGATGCCAAGAAAAAAACAAATGGAAAGGATAAGGAATTAGGTCTGTCATAAATGCAGTCAAAGAGCAAAGACTCCTGGTCAAGAATAAGTGACAAGTGGAGTGAAAGGCTGTTTTAAGCTAGATAAACATGGAGGAAAAGCAGAACAGAAGGACTCCAGAGGAAGGAAATAATGGGAGGAAATGTACACTCCTGGGGAGAATACATTCAGAGCTCTGACAAAAGGGCATTTTGGAAACCCTTTGATGCTTCTGACGTAGATCTCAAGCAAAAGGACAAGTTAGCAGCAGAAGTGAAAATTGTCTTTGTTGGGAATTGTCATTACTTCAAAAAGTAAATTTGATTGATGTTGTGGGAAGCAAATAATATATAACTTCATAGCAACTGAAGGAAAACATACTCAGTCAATCATATTCTATAAGACTTTTTCAAAATCAAGCACCAGGGAGTTCAAATCCTACAAACTTTAAGAAGAATACATCTAAGGCTAAAGCACTGAGAGGACCTTGCTGATAGTATGTATGAAAATCAATGTGTGTGATAGAGAATTTCTAAACAATATACATGAAGTTCCTACGTGCTACAAAATAGATTGTTTTTGAAACAGTTTCCTGATATAGATAAAACTGCATTAAGTAACAGCAAAATGGTATGCAACTTTGTTATTCTTTGTTTCAAAATAAATCTTATAAGTCCTTGATTTCTGTGCGTGTGACTGTAAGCACGTGTTGGTAATGCAATACTGTACAAAAGTGTATTTTTAAAAATCTACGATGTTCATTGTTAAATTCACTTTATGTTGTTGATGTGTGCATGATCCTACCTGCTTTTCCCTCATTAACAGTTTTTAGGCTTTTAATGGAATTGTACAGCCAATGTTGTTCCCGAAAAGGCGTGATTACACTAGGAATGTGTAGGGATGCCACCATCACTTCCTCAGATATCATTTTCTTGTTGTAATGCTACACAGTAATGACTGAAAAACAGTAAACTAGCACTATATGGACTAACACTGAAATTAAAATGTTGTAGAAATTTCAAGTCGTAACTAGATTTACAGCTGGGTTTTAGTGGGCACATTTTGAATTACTTGTGAGTGTAATGGAGAGGTAATAGATTCCTTGTGGAGTTACCCTGTTTTGAAGATACTTGCTACTGCAAACTTGAATAATGATGACTTTGTACTTTAACTATGTGGCATCAACAGTATTATGGCCACAGAAATGCAAAGCAACCCTGCATATGCTTACCAGCTTAGTCAACTGAATGCCCTTAGCAGTATTTGCTGTACTTTTCCAAAGATGCCAAATCTACAGCTTCACAAAGAAGTTACCAGCTAATTTTATTTTAAGAATCTGTTAGGTTTTGATCTATTTTGGCAAAAATAACCCAGACTGCATCCAATTTTTTCTCTACTCTGCAACTCAGGAAAGATGAGACCTGCATAAGTAATTGCCATAGTTTAGCCAATAAAACTAAAACTCTCAACAGAACAGTACTGCAAAGAGTTGCCCATGACAGTTGAACCATACACAAAACTAAAAGTGGGTAAACCCCTTTTTTGGTATACATGTGGAGTAGATAAACCATATGCTAACCAGTAAAGTGAGTAAATTTCTTGACTCTTGCTTCCTATCCTGTTTAGGTGTATTGCTTTATAGCTTGATCCTAAAATGGCTGTCAAGAAGCCTTCACTGCTCTCATGCTTTCAAGAACATTACTACTGGGCAAATTTACGGTGTCTTACGGGCAAGTCAGTGACAGAAGAACATTTATGGGTCTTATATTTTCCCATGGAAGTTGGTTTCATAAACAACCTAATTGTGATGCTTAGTATATTAAATAAATAAATAAAGATCATCCCTAATTTAGAGGCAATGTAAGATGAAAGGAAGCCTTGGGAGGGGGAAGGAAGAAGAAAAGGAGTATAAGAAAACATGTAGAAAGGCTGTTTGTAGCAGATCTTCAAAGAACTGTCATTTCTGATAGGAGTCTCTTGAGCACCTACATTTTTAGTGTTCACCAAGAGAGACAGAAGTACTGATCCCTTTGAAATTCATGCACTAATACATAGTAAGTTAAAAAAATTCAAATGTGTAATATTTTCTTGATGAAGTTGAAAGTTAATGTGTTTGGTTAGAGTATATGTGGGGAGATAGCAGCACAAAAATACACTGTCAGGTTGTCCTGGTTTCAGCTAGGATTGAGTTAATTTTCCTCCTAGTAAACTGGTATGGTTCTGTTTTGGATTTAGGATGAGAATAATGTTGATAACACACTGATATTTAAATTGTTACAGAGCAGTGCTTACACTAAGCCAAGGACTTTTCAGCTTCTCACTGTCCTGCCAGCGGGCAGGCTGGGGGTGCAGCAGGAGCTGGGAGGACACAGACCCAGGACAGCTGACCTGAACTGGCCAAGGGGGTATTCCATACCATGTGGCGTCATGCTGAACAATTAATGTGGGGGGGCTGGCTGGGGTGGAGGGCGAACTGCTGCTCAGGGATGGGCTGGTCAGCAGGTAGTGAGCTTTTGCATTATGCATAACTTGGCTTTTACACATTGTTAGTAGTAGTACTGTTGTCATTATTATTATATTTTTCTTTCTTTTCTGTCCTAATAAACTATCTTTATCTCAACCCACAAGCTTTCACATTTTATCCGATTCTCTCCCCCATCCCACTGGGGGGGGAGGGTGAGTGAATAGCTGTGTGGTGCTGAGCTGCCCGCCCGGTTAAACCCCAACACAGGTAAAGTGATTACCTCACATTACTGGAGGTAAAATGCTATGTCATCTGTTTCATCAAGGGTCTTATTATTTTCTGCACATTACTGAGGCAATATTTCTGTTTTTCTGATAGTACAAATTATTTTCTTGACTGAATCTTCCACACTACTAAATGAGTATATTCCTGCATATTGGAGATCATGACATTTGCATGTGACTTTTGGAATCATATAGCTACAAAGTGACAGCAAATGCCACTCAGAATGGCTCTTCATTTTCTACCATTGAGCTAGATGTCACATATACAAGCAAACACAGTCTCAGAATACCTTTATTTACCTTTTCTGAGGCCAAAGAAGATAACCTTTTAGAACTCCCATTTTCCTCAATTTTTCTTCAGATTGAATTCTTTTTTAGAGTATATTTTGTAAAGTAAGATTACAATAATATTCAGAAATAACCATTCTCCTTATGTGCTGAGATATCTGTAGGGATCTCGATTCTGAAAGCCTCCACCCTATCAATGAGCTTTTAAAACCCATCTTCAAAATTAGAAGTTACTCAGAAGAACAGTCAGCTTCAAAGCAAACTAATAGTTTCCCAATGTGAGCTCACAGCTAGTGAGCTTCGCAAACCTTTATACAGAAACATTTAAAGAATATATATAGTATCATCCAACCTCCTGCTTGGAACAGCATGCAGCATTCAAACTTACATCTTTCCTTAGTATTTATGATGTATCCAAAATATTCTGAATTTATCACCTCTTTTTAATGTTTCCTTAATAGTTCAGTAAATGCATTATATTGGGGCAATGGTCATCATTAATTGCTAATGTCTTTATTTTATTGTTAGTTCTTACTTAGTAAAGTTTAATTTCTCCTGTGCTCATGTCAATTATATTCTATAATTTGATTATATGACAACTCTGATTTTCATTCCTTGACCAACAGTCCTCCAGTGAGTCTAATATTATTAAGTAGACATATATATTTAAACCAAAGGCAACTCTACACATCTTTGGCAAATACATTGCTCAGTTTAAACTGTCCTGTCACATCTATTGATATTTTGCCTACGGCTAACATATATTGTGTATCAGTGTATGATATGTCTAGGAAATCCCATTTCACACATCACTTCTCACAGTATTTCATAATCACACAAAGGATTTTGCATTATTGGAGAAACAAAGGAAGTATTGAGTCAAACCATCTTTCATGCTGTTACTTAAATTGATGGTTGGGTTCCTTGCATCCTCACCTTTTCTGACATCAGTTGCTCTGTTGTAACTTGCATTGTTTTCAGTTTTGTGGTGTCACAGAATATCCCAGATTGGAAGGGACCCACAAGGATCATCAAATCCAACCTCTCAGTCAGCATAAGACCACTCCAAAATCAGACTCTATGTCTGAGAACATTGTCTGAACACTTCCTGAACTCCAGCAGGCTCAGTGCTGTCCCCAGAGAGCAGAGCTCAGCACCTGCCCCTCCGCTCCCCTCGTGAGGGAGCTGCAGGCCGCCATGAGGCCTCCCCTCAGACTGCTCTGCTCTAGGCTGAGCAGACCAAGGGACCTCAGCTGCTTCTCATATATGTCTCCCCCTCTAGAGCCTTCACCATCTTTGTAGCCCTCCTTTGGAAACTCTCTGATAGTTTTATGTCTTTTTTTTTTATATACTGTGGTGTCTAAAACTGCACACAGTACTCATGGTGAGGTATCACCAGCGCAGAGCGGAGCGGTACAAACACTTCCCTCAACCATCTAGCAGTGCCATGCTTGATGCACCCCGGGGTACGGGTGGCCCTTTTGTCTGCCGGGGCACACTGCTGGCTCATATTCAGCTTGCTGTCAACCGGAACCCCCAGGTCCCTTTCTGTGGGGCTGCTCTTGGCCCCCAGTCTGTATGTGTAGCCAGAGAACAACATAGTCTATATGTATAGCCAGTGTCAGTAATATTGATCTGCAAACTTTGGAAAGAAATACAACTTTTGATTGTTTGAAATAGAAACACTGTGACTAGAAACAGTATTTTTTCTGTCTTAATAGAAGTTGTGTCCCTGGAAACTTTTGATCTAGGTAGGAATATGTTTATCAAATACCTCTGAAGTTCATTTGTATTCAGATCTAGAAATGTTTAACCTGTCTCTTGCCCTTAAAATATTCTTTTAAAATGTTTTGCATCTTCAAATCTTATATATACTTTAAGTGAATATTTGCATAATTTTCATGAGTGTTTTTTGATACTGTAATACAAAGGATCATGTGATGTCTTAGAGATATATAAAAGAAAAACGCTTCTCTATGAAGTACATTATACCCCAAGTAGAGCATTTAATAGTTTCTCCCAAATAACCCAAACACTTCTGATACTTAAAATGTCAATAGAAAATATATACACAAGTAAGAGAGGAAGAGGAGACAGTATGCAGCAGGGCCGGTTAGCTCAGTTGGTTAGAGCGTGGTGCTAATAACGCCAAGGTCGCGGGTTCGATCCCCGTACGGGCCATGTCTAGTTTTGAAGAGGGAGAAGTGCACATCTCTTTGTTCTGGAGAACAAGAGATGACCCGCGGGAACCTTCTTAATATGAAGTCTGTGTTTAGGCTGGATATTAGAAAAAGGTTATTCACTAAGAGGGGGATTCCCCAGGGAAATTGTCTTGTTACAGAGCCTGCTGGAGTTCAAGGAGGGTTTGGGCAACACTCTTCAGACATAGGGTCTGATTTCTGGGTGGTCCTGTGTGGAGCCAGGAGTTGGATTTGATGATCCTTGCAGGTCTCTTCCAACTCGGGCTATTCTATGCGTCTGTGATTTTATTTGCATTTCTTATAAAGCAGGTATTTTGATAAGTATCACAATGCTAAAAATATGGATACAAACAGATAGACATTTCTCATCTTTAGGTCAATCTTGGGAGTTCTGTCTCTACTTTGGCTTCATTTAACAGTGGGAGATCTTTCCGTGCAGTTTTCCACTTTGATTGTTGTATCATTAGCACAGAAGACTCCCTTCTTTTTTGCCAAGGTTCAGTTATCATTGTATGTCTTTTAAAGTTTGGAGGTTCTTTAAAAAAAATAATTAAAACAAATCAATACACCTCCTCTATTATGTAGCACATTTTAGTTTTTTTTTTTTTTATGCTCAATTTTTCATGTTCAGCATTTGGACAAGAAGAGCCTGATTGCTGGGCATTTTGTATATATTTTCTGGAAATCATTCTGTTCTTCAGTAGGTGCTAATTTATCCAATTTCAAATACAGATCTCTAAATTGTCTAGTACGCTGTTTTTGACCTTTTGCTTCTCTTCTATTTGAATGCTTGCCATAACTGCTGCCTCTTCTGCTTGGAAATATATATTGAATTGTATTTTTAGTATCTTTTTTATTTAAGAAGTATTTTTCAATACTTTTGAGCAGCAGATCTCATGTGCATTGCTTCTTTTCCATTTATTTTTTTTTTGTTATAATTTATATGACCTGGGATTTGAGAATTCATTTTAAGTACATGGAGGATTATAGCTTTGCCTTTGATTGGTGAACACTGACTATTTTTCTACCCTTTTTCTGCAGACCTCTGGGGTCTTCATGGACCCATTAGTTACCATTTCTGAAATTTTTCAGGTTTTCCTAACCCTAGTTTCAAGACTGCAGCATTACCCCTCTGCCAGTGTTGTACAGATTATCTCTGAACATTTTGACTCATTTTTTGATTTCGGGTCATTTTTAGTGACTGGAGAAATGCTCATATGATCTTTGGCATGGAGAAATGAAATGCATAAAAAGTTTTGGAGATGATATGGATGATACGAAAAGGAACGGAAATTAACCCAACAGTGTTACTGCCAACCAAAATTCATTTTCCATTATTAAATTTCAGTGAATATATTTAGAGTTAATTTTCAGTATAATCACACTATGTGATACAGTATTTGTATATGGGGACTGTTAGTGTTAGGTCAGAGGTTGGACTCGATGATCTTGAGGTCTCTTCCAACCTAGAAATGCTGTGATTCTGTGATTCTGTGATATTCTTATTAGCTGATGTTATATGATTTTAGTGTTTTTACAGCAAATCCAATATGAAAAGTGAAGTTTTTTTTTACAAGTAGAGTGCCTTCAAATAGCATATGTAATAAAATTTAAATCAAATTAATTAGAAAAACATGGAGGTGCCTGGTGCCAGGGCTGCTGGGCTGCCCCCAGCTGTTCCCCAGCTGCCCCACTCCCAGCTGGGGGTGGTAGGATGAGCCCCGGTTGTATGGCTCTGCCTGGAGGACCTCTGGGGAGTCCCTGCCACTGCTGCCTGTAGGGAGCTGCCAGCCCACACAGCACCCTGGCTTTTTTTCCCTTCTTAAAATTTAATCCTAGAGTGTGTTTTCCTTCTATATAAAACAAGAATGATGTTAGTTTTCTTAGTTTGATGAAACTTGCAATTTAACCATGTAAAATAAATTGGGAAACAGTAAAATAATGAGATGAAATATGATCTTTAATCCAATGAGTGTATATTAATAATCCATAATAAGAAATGCTCGTTCTACAAATGGAACTTTTAGATGTGATTCAGAGCCCTTCTGTTTCACCACTTCACATAGCTCTCAGCTTCTAAGCAGCTGCTTTATCAATCATTTCTATAAGTGAGCCTCTAGATTGGTGTGTAAATGAAGTGTTGTATCTGCTCTCTCCCTTGTTTTCTTTTATGCCCTGAACCAATCCTGTGAAAGGCAGATTCATTTGTTGTTTAGTTGAAATAGAATGACTGCAATTCCACAAACAAATTGGGCCTCAGTCAGGTGCACTCTGTCATAAATAATCTCTGAGGAGATTGGATTTCTCTCCTTGCTGATGTACTTCAGCCGTACATTAAACTCATAGCTTCTTAAAGGCACTGAGTTATTGCTCAGCTGAATGATCACTGAACAGCAGGCACCTGTCCTTGTTCTCTTGTGTTGTAGCCGTGTTTATTTCCCTAAAGCATATTCAGCAAGGTTTATGGTAAGAGAAAGTACTAGTCCATTTTCTATTTTTTTTTTCACTCTTTGTCCCAATCTTTTCTTATTCACCTCCATGATACACTGCTCTTTGGGCACATATTTCCTCATGATCTGGAGAGAAAAGCCATTTCATAGATTGGTTAAGGGCATTTTCCACGGTCAGGTCATCTCATACTCGTATTTCACATTTAGCAGTAGACCACTTTGAAATTTAGCAGCATGTCTTTATTAGCTGCAGGAAATGTCTTTAAAATTTCATTTATAATTTTTACACTTATTTATTTGGCTTTGTTGTAAGTTTGCTTTCCACTTCAGTGTACCCTTTTCCCTTTCTTTATCAAAAGCGAAATGAAAGTCTTTAACTCTGTGGCTGAGAAGTCCATGGTGCAGGCAGTGTGATAATGTAATCTCTGCCTTTACCCAGGCTACCTTCTGCAGGTTGTGTAATGGGTCGAGCAACATCTGTAAAAGTACGATAGTTCTGATCTACCATTTCTGCACACAGCCAATTCTGCTGAACAGTCGGAATTATACTTTGCTTGGATTGGTTTATGTAACTACCACAACTAAAACTGGACAATTCCCACAATACAGCAATCTTTAAATCTTGATATATAAATAGGAGATTGTGCATGTTCAGATTGTGCTATGTTCAGATTTGGAGTGTCTTTGCATTTGATCTGTTTCTCATCTGCCAAAAAAGCAATATGTAGAAGGATAGTGAATGGTAGTAAATCTGTTCAGGTATGTGATGTGATGTTGAAGAGATGCAAATGTGGGCTTTCAATTTACAAAATCCAGTCTCTTCACTGAAGAACAGCATTTAAGAAAAAAATAAGCAAGAAAGCCATTAATATAAATCCAATTGACAGACGGGGGATGAGTACAGGCAGTGTGGTAGCTAGTACCATGAAATGGTACTTTTCCCACATTACCCAGTGGTTTCAGGCATTAGGTATCAGATGCAAACAATTTATATTAGAGTATTTTAATAGTTTAGGGGAAGTGAAGTTCTGTCATACATCATATGTGAACATGGGTGTAAGAATGGGAAACACTCTCATCACTACAAACCATGTGAATGCACTATAAATGAGCTAATAAGTAGTATGTATCATTTTTCTTTCTTCTGCCATATTGCACTTTGTATAGCTCAGGTTGCATTTCTGATATAAGCCAGCTCACCAGCTGTGTCAGGTTGCACATGGCTATGAATAAGTAGACTTGGGTGTGCCTGCATATACTTGTCAGAATGAATCAGCTGGCTGTTTGGTGTGTAGGCTGAAGGGAGATATTAACAACAGAGTGACTTGGAGGCAACAAGGAACTGGCTTCTGATGGAGAAGCTTGATAAAGGATTTGAAGGTTGTGTGGCTAATCTGTAGTGGATTGGAGGTATGGAGTGGGGACTGGGCACAACAAAATAGGCTGAACATGGTGTTTTAGAAAATGTTAGGGTAGCAATAAATTAAAGTTTTGAAGTGGTAGCAAAGAAGGACTCACCAGAGGGATTCAAAACCATGTGGTTTAACAACAACGTTGCACAAAAATTGCCACTGAGACAGAAAGGATTGGCTGGAGGATAGTTCAGGACCGAAACAGGACCCTAATAACAGAAGAGAAATGATGAGCTGCAGAAAGGCAATGCTTGCTGAAACATGGAGATGAAATGATAGATACTAGAGAGAGATTTTGGATAACTGATGGTGGGATAACAGAGAAGAAAGAAAAGGCAAAAATATAGTTCATGGTCCTCAAAGATTAGGAGACTAATAGTAGTAATAGTGATAGAAAAAGGAGAAGAAAGGATTTGAAAGTGAAGATGGGAGAACCATCTGTTTAAGGTGGCAGAGGCAGGCCTAAGAAGAGAGATTAGCCAGGCATAGGAGATAAGTTACTGTGACAGGTGGGTTTTTGAGTCATCAGTAGATAGCTTTATAAGCTGTGTGAGTGGAAGAAAGTGTTCACAGTCACTGCAGAGTGAGAAGAGCTGGGGTCGAGGCCCAAGCTCTGCTTTATCATCATTATATCAGAAGAAAAAAATATTTTTTGCAACAGAATACCAATAACTTTTTTGTATTTATGGCTCTCTTACTAAAGGTTGTATCTTCTTGTTTGAAGCATGAAAGGAAACTAGTGGGAATATTTTTTTTATCCGAGTTCGTACAGGTCTATTACTTCAGTGGTAGTGTAAGGAAGGTTGTAAATAAAGTTTCTTTCTTCCTAATTGAAGGAAAATGCATTTTAAAACTGTTCTTATTGCATATTTGAATTGATTCATAGCTCTACAAAATATGATTGAATTATTCCTCCGTGAAAAGTGGACTTCAAGTAATGATGGGTTCCAGTCAGGGTGCTGTAGTGTAATTGGCAAGCAGCCGTCCATTTTGCTCTCAGTGTGCTGTTAGACTTGAATGGAAAATAGAGAATCCAAGGTAGAGGCTTTCAGAGGAATTGTGTAGTGGGTTGTTCATAGGCTCATAAAATGTTCCACAGTACACATTATTAATTAGGTAAATATGTTACATAAAGAAAAAATCTTTCTGTTATTGTGAAAAAGGATGCAGGATAGTTTTAAAAAAAAAGAATTTAACTTTTTAAAAGGGATTGCTGTGTTATATACCTGTGGTACAAAAGGTGTGGGTGTTTTTTTTTTTTTTAGTGTATGTTTCAGTTATACATTAGAAACATTATTTTAATTTTATTCGCATTGCTGCTTTGCTAGATTTTTGTGTGTATTTATGACTGTTTCTGTATTTTAAAAAGAAATCAGAAACTGTACTGAGCACTATCTGCTCCTATTTTCTCCTTGGAATCCATTGCTCACTGAAGGCAATGACAGTACTTACCTTGCACTGGATATTGTGGGTATAAAAACACAGAAGTTTTCAAACTTATTTTCCTAGGTGCATATTTTTGAATGTATTTGAATATAGAGTAAAGGTTTTTGACTCTTTTATGGGGTTAGAAGGGATGGGTGGATGGTTCTGGAGGAGACCAGTAAGTTCTGAGTGTTGGGTTTCCTTTCTCCCATAATGTCATTATGAAGCTGTAGAGACAACTAATATTTTGCTTCAGTTTCTTCATCTGTACAATATGGATAGTGACAGCTGACTAAGACTGACTTAATTTTAATAAGCATTTGAGTCAATCGATCTGAAAAGCTTGCCATCTTTTCTCAGATAGGTTCATGTTACTATATTTTATTTAAATTTCCTAAGGTTAAAAAAAAGTACAGTAGCTTGCTCATTTCTCCTGCTGTGATATGGGGTTCTCTTGTGGTTATTGTTCTCTGTTATCCTATGTCTCTCTTGGAAAGTACCTTGAAACAGCTAAATGCCTTATTATCAGAAAACAATGAAGAACTGGAATCACTTCTTTTCAGATTTACCTTCTTAATGAGTGAGGAAAGGAGACTGCTTTATAAATCAAACCATAAAATGTTTTAATGTATTCTTCAACTGATGCTTATCATACCTTCACTGTGAGACTATGATATTTTCCCCTCAAATTACCTGGATGTCTTGCAAGAATTTGCTCTAAGTGTGAAACCTCTTTTGAGCAGATCAAGTAACTTAAGCAATTATGCTTCATTTGCTCTAACATTTCTTCTTCCATAATAGAACAAGATTATTCTGCCGGTGCTTTTTTTTTTTTTTTAAACCTCTGTCACATGAAATTAATATAATGTAAATACCGTCCTGTGAAGAACCAATATTCTCCTATCTAATGTCTTTATCTTTGTGTTTCTGCATTTCTGTTCATCTTTTCCTGTCACTGTTCTAGAATGCAATTCATTCTATCTCCTCCCATGCTTTAGAAAATGTATGTGCAGACTGTATACCAAGTATACAGTATTAAACCCTGTTCCCCAATAAAAAGTGGTATCTTCAATTTCACTTTCTGCCATAAACTCCTTGAACACAAATTTATTTAAAAGATTAATTAACAGTCAATCCCAAAACAACACATTGCAAATAGATAGATGTCTGGTTGAGTGTTTCTCTCTCTCTCTTTTTTTTTTTTTTGGCTATGTAATGTTGCATTTATGGAACTGTAGGTTTACTGAAATATTCTACAAATGTACACTTTTAACTGTACAAGTAAGATGTAGAGTACAAATGTCAAGCAAACTCAGTAAATGCAAAACTTAATTATGAAGATTTTTGAATGATTTCTTTAGAATTTTACTTTCCATACGTTGTTGAGCTTTACTTGCATGCTGATTGGCCAACCTTACTTTCTGCTATATAGTTTCTGGCCATTTTATACTAATTAGGTGTAAACATCTTTTCAAAATCCTCTGTGGTTTCCCCATCATTTTAGTTTTCTTATTTTTTTTTTTCCAGTCTCCTACATGGGGTTGAGAAATAGTAACTTGATAGATGAAAGCTTCATATTGTGTTGATATATTTTATTACGGAGATTCAGTATTCTAATAAATTTTTAAGAATATGAAAGGTGGAGACCTGTGATCCCTTAAGCAATAATGTTATTTTAATGGAAGGATTTTTCTTTTCAATGCAGCTGACTTAAGAAATATGGCAATAGTAGCAATAATTTTGTTGGTATCTCACACTGAATATCTGTTAGTGAATAGGCTTATGTTGACATTAATAGCATTCACATATTTATTTGCTGCCATAAATACATTCTTCTATTGTAGTGTATTATGTTACATTTTAGATGTGTTTATGTTGTATAAGCCGTGCTCTTTATATAGCGATCTGCATTCTTTACTATGGTTGAAATTTAAGCTTAGATTTTTGAAATTGCTTAATATCCACACTGGGGTCATAATAATGGAAACCTCATAATCCATCTAATTTCCTAAACATGGTAACAAAGCAGTCAGTCCTGGACACTTCCCACTGAGAAATCAACATCATGAAGGCTTCTCACTGTTGTAGTAACCAACCTTCTTAATCCACTAAGCAACCTTCCTGATACAATGAGCATTGCTCGTTGGCTGATACAGACCACAGTGCTGAACATGTCAGGCCTTTGCAGGCTACCTTAGCATGTGACAGACCTGTCACAATGATCATGGCATAGTTTGTGGGACATGTCAAGTGAGAGATTCTGCAAATATGTATTTGTGTAGGGGTTTATCTTGTTACCATATCTTTGAATTTAAAGCCACATAAAGCCTATTATTGCTGTTTCTGAATTAGACACCTAACCTGGTTACATTATGCAGATGTGCTCAATCTTATTAAGAGTCTGTTGCTTAGTTCCCTTAAATATCAGGAATTTTTTTGGTGAGGTATAATTATTAGACTTCTGCTACAAGCATAGTAGAAATGGAGCTCTGAGGCTTCTCAAAAGTATGTTCATTTCTTATCTCCATCAAATCCAATGGTACTGTATATATAACTAATCTTCTGAATCCCATAATTACCAAATTTAAAGATTACACCAATGATCTATGTTAGGAACCTTGCTATTCAGCTTGCTGGCTGAACCTCCACATAGAGCTCCTCATCTTGCAAGGCTTGATTTACTGTGCTTATTTCTTGCTTATTTCTACCCTGTACGGGGGAACAATTTAGCTTTAACAATTTAGCTTTTTTTTTTTTTTTTTTTTCTTCATCTAGAACTATTAGAGTTGATGATATAGGGTATTCTGTTTCTAAGAAATTGTTATACCTGCTGAGGACATTAATAAACTGACTGTTAAATAGAGAATATCTAAACAAGCAAAAATATATTTTATGTTTGTGTATGCACTTACATGGATTTCTGAATTTATTTTCATTATTAGTTTTCTTTTTGCATCTTAGGAAACTTAACGTGAAGTTAGAGTATACATTTCAAGGCAGAAAAGAACCTTCTTTCTTGCCTATGCTATTATCACTTTCAGTTTTGAAGAAGGTGTGAGAATTCCTTTCTGGGCTTTACAAGTAGGTCGGGTTTTGTCTACTGAGTGGGTGTTATTAGTATTTTTAACAGCCTCAACAGTTACTAGAGAAGATGTTTTAAATCCACGGAACAGTGATTGCTTGTTAGACTAGTACAGTTGCTATGAAACAAGCTGAAAAATGGCCTGGGTTACTTACGAAAATTGCAAGTACATAGGCAGGCTTACTTTTTTTTTTTTTTTTTCCCCTGCAGTACATTGAGGCACATGTAGTAGTTTAGTACAAGGCAACATCTTATTTGGAACATTCTCTAGCACTGAAATTTCTAAAACCTAATTTTTGCTGAGTACCCCTTAATAAAGCATATGTCTTCTACCTCGCCATGCTGCTTGTATGGAGATAATACTGGAAGTTTGTCAGCTTCTGCTTTGACATTACTGTCTTCAAGGCAATACAGGCCATTGCATTCACAGGTAGCTTTTCCTGTTCTGCCTCCACACCTGTATAAGGGTCCAATAGATATGTCTTGATAATAAATGCGATTGTGCTACAACAAAACAGAAGTAGCTGCGCTCTAGTGGCCGTCTAGGAAGCCTGGGATACGTATGCAAGTGAAGTATATAAAGTAGGTGGCATGAATAATCCCTTACTAACTTGAAATACTCAGCTTCCAAAGGTCAGATCTCTAATATGTTGCAACCTTCAATTACAGTAGTTCGGGTTCATACTGGAGGGTTGAAACAGCTGGTTACATGCCACTGTTTTCAAAGATAAAATATAGCTGTTCACGGTTCTTTAAGTTTTGAGTGAATCCACCAGTCGTTCATGGATATTTTCTTTTGCAGTGCACTCCAGTACAAACGTAGTCTGTGTATCTGAAGAGACAAGTGAGATGTATGTCTCTGATTTTCAGGATTCTGCTGGAAATCAATTGCTGCAGATTTTTATCTGTCAGCTTGCCCTTGGCTCTCTCAAGGAGGTCCCAAATGATCCATCAGGACGATTCATCAGGAGAGTGTTAGTGGTGGTTGTCAATGTTAACCTGTGCTGTGCTGGTGACACAAATAGCCCTCAGTTTGTAGATAATCTCAGGAAGGCTGATAAGAACAACCTCTGCCTCATGAAATGTAAAACTTCCAGAAGCACATACTGCTTGCACAAAAGCTGTAAATTAGTTGGGACTGCTTTAACTAATAGTAGGAAGTTGGGTAATTGGGTGATTCATATGGATTTAATGGAGACAGAACAAATCACTGAGGTACAATGGCAGGTTTACATAAAATTCTTAACAGTGAAAATGATTAAAGGAGGGAAACAGATAAACTTGTAAAAGAACAAAATCAATCCTGTGGTTTGCAGCTTAATGAGTTGTAGGTTGTGCTCTGGCCTCAAACCTTGCTTGAACCTTGCTCAGAGGGTGCTTATCCAGTAAAATTCTTAACATATGCATAAATGTAAGCATGTGAGGAATCCCATTAATAGCAATTAGTGTTGTGCTGACAATCACAGGAGGCTACTTGGCCACTTGAGCAGTCCAACGGGCCTGGAGGTGGTCAGTAGCTCCGAGGTGGGTCTGAAGCCCTGGTGGGAAGCCCAGGCAGGGACAGACCTGTGAGGCACAAGGCCAGGCCCAGGCCCAGCTGCACAGGGTCCCTGTGAGGATGGGGGGGGGACCCCTCAAGGCTTCCCCCATCTGCAGGACCCACGGTGACATGGCTGCACTGCCTCAGAGCTGGCTGTGGGCAAGGGCAGCCAAACCCCCATATGAGATAGCAGGGCCTCTGGGTCTGCTTGGGACCCTGGTGCTTGTTTTTGCATTGTAACAAAAATACCATTCATATAACAGCAGCTTGTCATTGTTTTTAATTAGTAGCCAAATAATTCAGACATACCTAGTCTTACCCAGTTGAATATACATTAGTAGCAGAAGTAATCTCAGAAAATCATCCAGGTTTGCTTTATAAGGGGGAAAAACTCACCCAAAGGGCAATTTATCCCGTCCTGGAATAGCTATCTGAGACAGGAGGTTTTAAACAACTTCCAGTGTACTATCTTTCCCAGTTTAGGTATGCAAGAAAAATGACATGCTTACTGTAAAAAGAGCTAGTTTACAAACAGTAGCTGCTCTTCAGTCCAGGGAAACCCATGATAAATTTTCGTGTTCATAGCTGTTTCAGTTACCTGTATTTGACCTTTAGCAACAAACTAATCTCTTCAGCATGCATTGTGCAAATAACTTAAAAACATAATTCAGGATTTATTATTATTATTATTATTATTTGTATTTGTACGTCTTTTAAATATGTTTTTTCAAGTAAGATTTAAAAAAATAGTAGCTGAGTATATAGATACAGTGTTTTGTAAAATTGTTGAAGAAGAGCATTTGTTTTATTTTCCCAATAGTATCACTTCTAGTGTTTCTCAACATTTAGAAAATACACCTTACAGATAAATCCTTAGCAGATTTGCATTTCTCTTATGAAGAATACATTTATTTTCATGAACAACTTTGACTATTATATGTATTGAATGTAAAAGGATGTACATAAATGCTTTCTGCTGGGTAATTGAAGTATAAGAGAATATTGGATTTAAAGAAAATCTCTATTAAACTAGAGACATGACAGACCACTGAACAAATTGTGCTTTTGGACATTTATTTATTTCATGAAGAGGAGAAACTATAGAGACATAAACTTTAAGAATATCTGGTTTGCTTGCATATCTGAAGTAAGTATCACCTTAATAAAGGTTTTTCTGTTTGTTTGTTTGTTTGTTTGTTTGAAGAAAAAAATCAAACTTCAGATGCTGGTAGATTATTTGGATCATTATTTTGTATTTAACCAATCCTTTAAAATTAAATTGAATGGTGATATGACTTCCTTTTGTCCTCTCTTTTTTCTAGCCATATTTTCAGCCTGGGCTTGGGCTCTTGAACAAAGAACAGTTTATTATTGATTTTACTTTGTTATTCTATTTGAACATCCATGGACAGAAAGTGTCAACAACATGTTCCTGCTATATCTAAACTATGTTGTTTTTTTTCATAATATTGTCAGATAGAATCAAGAGCAGACTTGTTTGTTGATGGAATAGATGCAGATCATTTTTTCCAGTGCTATGCTAAATTTGTGAAGAAAAGTTTTTATCAGTTTAATACTTTGAAATTCTGTGCACCATTTTCGTGCTCTAAACTAATACAATAATTACATATTTATAATACAAGAATAACTTTTAATAGGTAGTTTTGGAGTTTTCACTTGCTTTAGTTGCCTCTCAATGCAATTTCTGTAGATCTGTTTATTGCTATAAAGAATTTGTATAGATAACAAGGGAAGAAACTGGTCTCTATTAAGTAAAATATATATTTTTCTCTCTAAAAAATAAAACAGAAAACCATGCGTTACTTGATGGACTCCATATGTAGTTTCAAATTTCATATTTAAATGGTTGGCTATCAGATGTTGAAACTAAGCATTCTGAAGTTGAATTACTTCTTCTCTGAGTAACTTTTTTTTGATAAGCTTATATGATTTGAGGTGTTCTTTACTTCCAGAGAAGTGATCACCTTCCTTTAATGTAGATTATATTAAATTGAACTGCTATTAGTCAGAACAGACATTTATAGTAAAAACATATTTTAATGGATTTTTTTTTTGTCAGGTGTAGTTCACAAATAATTCTTTTTTTTATTTCTAGAGTTGTTACATGGAAATTAATAAATCTAGGATTATTTTTCTGTTCTCAGAGTTAAAGTTCAGGAGGATATCAGGTCGGAAATTAATATACATGATTTTTTTTGCTTATGGTCTTCATAGCCTGATAGTGCTGACATTTTTGGAACTTATCTTTTGGATCAGACTTTTCCAGTTCTATCTTTTAATAGATAGAGCAGACAGTAAGACAAGTAGCTGCCTAGGTTTGATTACCAGACTGGGAGGGGTATCTAGTACCCTATATCATTTAAAAAAAAATATGCTTTATCATTATGACAAAAGAGTCATATTTATAGAAAATGTAGTTGAGGCATTTTGGTTGCATAAGAATGTGGATTTCAGAAGTAGGAATTAGTTCTGTCAAAATTCAAGGACTGAGGAAGGAATATTCATTAGCAGGATCTCAGTGAAAAGTAAAGAAAGAAGAGACAATACAAATAGTTTGTGAGCAAAGCTGAAATCTAATTTAATGAGAGTGATCTGAGAAGAAGATATACAGCTTAATGTATCTCTTATTTAGGAAGAGTTGACTTAATTGGAAGTTTGGAAGTACACCAAAGCTAATTCTGCTATTTAGATGACATTTAAATCAAAACCAGTGATAAAGGGTCTAATGACTGATCTTAAAAACAGAATACTTAAATGATTCTAATTTTTTGTTTACTGGTATCTCAGTTTCAGGATTTTTAAAAATGTATGAAGGAATTACAAAGATAGATAGCATTGCAAATTTATTATCTATCTAATTAGTACTTAAGATAGAGAAATGGTCATGCTATGTGAAATTACAGGTTCACACATATATTATTGGATCTAGTCCTTAAAAATACAAATATAGTGCTCAAATACTTAGTTTGCTTAACTTTTGTTACTAATTTGAAACAGGCACCATGCTATGTACCTAGGATGTTAAGTCTTCATCAAGTGAAATTAAACCAAGTAAAACTTGCCCTTTTAAGAAATGTATAAAGCAATATGAATGTCCTATTGCTGTACCAATGAATAAATCCCTTTCAGCTTTTCCTGTACTTACTGAAAGTAACAGTAGCAATAAAAACATGCTGGCACATGCTTTGTTATTAGCCAGTGTCCCCAACCTCTGCTTTGTCTGCAGCAGGCTTGCTGCTAATGTATGCTTCTGCATTTTCACTGCTGTTCATAAACCCTCTAGCTAGGTTGTGCTTACCCATCCTGCTACCCATGGGTTGTGCTACCCATCTCAATGGTTCTTTTGATGAGAAGTTATACTAATAATTCTTAAAAATTGCTAAAAGGCTTTGTCAAAAGCAGTTTTGATGAAAGACTAATTTATTAAATGTAAGATGTATATGAAAATCTTAAAGCCTACTCATAGTTGTACAGCTCAGTTGTTTTAGAAGTGTTATTATTCCAGGTTTATGGAGAAGTAACAGGTGTAGACAGTATAAATGACATAAATCAAACAGAAGAACAGAACGAATGTATTTTTAATATTTAATTTCAGTGGATAGTTTGGTTTATCTCTTTAAACCTTAGAAATTCTTGAATAAAGGCTTAGACTTTTAAAATTGCAGCATTCAACATTTTGGTATTTTCTGTTAACACATGTTCATTGGTGCATAACACTAATTTTATTTTCTTCTAGACTATATAAATTGAGGCATGGCCCCCAGTAGTAAGGCAATGAATGTTTAAAGCATTTATGCATAAAGCTGCCTCAAAGGATAATTAGATGATTATAATGTTACTTGTGTTGAGATAGCCAATTAAAAAAAATCTATTGCTCCTAAGCTTAATTATTTGAGTAATGATAACATATTAGCAGCCTCTAAATTTGAGTTACTGTAGCCAGCTATGATTAAAAAAAAAAAAGACATGAAATTCAATATTTCCTCATGAAGACCAATAGACTGAAGTTTTACTAAATTTTAATTTTAATAGTTTTCTACATTTCTTCTTTTTCTTCTTTTTTTTTTTTTAATCTTGGAAATTTCATAATCAGCTAATGAGTGCTATATAAATGACCCTCTGCTCTTGTGTGATGTGTGTGATGTGAATGCCAAAGCATTCTCCTGATGTGTTGTATGGAGTTTGCACATGCTACTAACTGCTTTTAGAGGTGGCCGGCATGAAAGCATTAGCTTCCATTGTGAGCTCTTCTTACAGATTGTGTAGCTTTGAAATCCTCTCTAAATTTGTCTTTAACTAGCCAGTCCACTGCAACCTTAGCATTGCAAAAATAGTGGGATGTATACAGTTTTTGAAAACTGCTCTTTTATTGTGTCATGTCTCCTTTAGTTACAACAAAATTTATCATTTATTTACTTTTTACAACTAAACATTAAGCCACATGTAAACATTTCTTCAGCTCACTGTGAACACTTTACTGACATCATTCCATTCAGTTATACAGGAAAGAGTGAGAGGAAAAAGTAAATTTTCCTGGTTGTTACACCAGAAGACTATACCTGACAGCTTTGCTTTCTGTAAATTAATGAGTAGAATTTCAGATTGCCAGTGTACTCCAGTCCGTTGTTTGCTAGGATGTGTCTGGTGATGCTGAATTCCACTGCTGATTAAAGCTTCTTCTCTATTTTAAAAACAGACTGTGAAACCACATTGTTCTCTTCCAATTTCCTCTGTAACAAATAATATCAATAATTTATAAAGTTACTGTTTAGATTAATAGGGTTTGTAGATATAATATTAAGTAGACCTTGTATTTGTCAAAAGGAAGAGCACTGACAATTCTAGAGCTGTAATAATGCAGAATATGCATTAACAGCAATGACAATTTTGTTAAGAAATTATAAGTAGCTATTTCTATAAATAGAACTCCAGAGGTATTGATATAAAGATATGTGTATGTCATTTGTTTTTATACATTGAATAGCTCAGCACTGATTAATAGTTCAGAGATATCCAAACTCAATAATGTAGTTTAAACAAACAGGTATGGTTTGCATGTTTAAAGGAATTGTACTCTCAGGCATGATATTAATATGTTGAAAATATATTAGATTTTTTTTTTTTTCCCCAGGAAAATATGAAGAGAAGAAAAACACCCAAATTGATGCATAACAGCATATATTACCTAACTGTGTGGCAACTGATAACCACATTGTACAGCTTATATTCTCAAAAATGGTGCTATATGTATCAGACTAGAAAAAAGATTAAATCTTTTTCTTTTCCTTTGATTTTTGAAGCTTTACATTGTATGTATCACTGAGAAGAACTTCTTATCTTTATTAAAACCTCAGTATCTGCATTTTTATTTATAACGTTAGAAACATAAAATTGAAACCTGCAAGTTGTGAAGGATAAAAGTCATGTTTAAATAGAGACGCTAAATTACTCCTTCTAAGAGCCAATAAAACCAAAGAGCATTCACTATAAAAGTAATAAAAACTTATGAGTCCTATTTTATTAAAACTACTATCCAGTTTCCTGATGGGTCTGGATTACTTAGAGGATAAACCAGTGACATTTTATGTCTTGCAATGAGGTTTACATTGAAGGTGAGGTCTCTTGAAATTAGATTCGTAGTTTTAATGTGAATCCTAAGGGACGAGTTTTTATGGTGTAAGATTGCAACTCCCAATTTAACGTGAACACCTTCTTTTCATAACAGCGTTCTGCCTCTTTTTATACTGGCCATTCTGCCTCTGTTTATATTGGCAAAGAATTATTTTGTCACATGATTAATGAATGAAAGAGCACTAGCTTTTTGGAAGTAGGATATTAGCACTGGACACTAGCACTAAGTCTTGGGGCCACATGTAAAGCAATTCATATTTGATATCCTTGTTGCTTAGTAATCCAATCCATTTTCTTGTTTATAATGTCTTTCAAAAAATATCACAAAGGCTAGTTCAAATTTAAACTAAATGTATTTCTTTAAGGGATTTTAGTATTAATAAAGATTGTAGTTTCCAAGCATACTTTTACTGAAAACATTTTTATATCTATACAACAGTTAGGTCAAATTAAAAAGGGTGAAGATGTGCAAATGTGAAAACATATTGTATATATCCGATCCACACTAGTATTTTTGTCCGTGTTTAATGAATATTATTATATCATCACAATGATTGGAAAGTACAGCTGTGGTGCCTCTCGTCCTTAATAGGACTAGCTGAACTAGTCTGTTGAATATTTTAACCCTTTGAATATATTGCCTGAGCTGTAACAAAGTTGTAATGACAGGCAAGGAAAGAAAGAAAACAGAGCACATTGATGGGGAGAAGAGTAGTTCAGATGGAACTGAAAACCAATCAACCACTGTGTACAAACAGTCCCAAACTGTTAGGAAAGGAAGAAGAATGAAGACCAGAGGACAAACTTTTGTGGCTATTAAGAGAGAGAAAATTAAGAACAAAAATGCTAAATTGGGTGAAAGCTGAGTAAAGGTGGGAGTAATAAACAAAAATTATGAATAGAGGAAAACCCCACTTTTGCTGTGATGATTTTTGTCCCATAATACACACTGGCCAACACTAGTAAAATTTGTTTTCCATGTCAGTGATCGGACACCTACTGCTTAAGTAATGAGATGTCTTTAAGGCATTCAAATAATGACAGTGCAAGCTGCACATTTCTAAAACATCTTGGTATATATAAAATGACCAAAGAAAATACTATTTAGGAAGATTTTCAAAATTATTTTTGACTTGCATGCTAAACACATTAACATGAAAAGCAGAAAGGGTTGTTTTTTCCAATGAGTAGAACTGCATCACCAGTTTTGGTGCATCAGGACCTTATTCTTTGTTTTTGGTATTTATCACTAAAGCTTTAAACACTTATCCGATATAGGAACAAAAATCCAACAAATACAGCGTGCCACAAATATGCAGCAATTACCCAGAAATTGGAAGTTTGGACTTCTAATTAGTTTATATTGAATTGTTTTGCAGTCCATTACAAAATCCGAGTTCTAGTTGATTATTACAGCCCCTCTTCTCTAGTTTGCTTCTTTTGTGCCACAATATACATCTCTACTAGTTACGGAAAGATTTGTGTCAGGTACATTTAATGATTTTTTTTTTTTTAATTGGGCCTGCTTTTCATCTCACCCATTTTTATGTTTTTCATCTTCCTCAACAAACCAGGCTGCAGTTATTTGTTTATTTGACACCTATGCCAAGGTACAGGAAAATGGTAGCCAAAGTCTGGAAAACTGAAACCAGGGCAGTGTAGAAGATAGTAATTTGGAAGTTGATCTTGAGAGATATTTTAGCTTATGTCATCATCTGTTAGATGGATATGTAGTTATGTTTCACACTGCTGAAGCCATTTGCGCTGGCAGCTACTGAGCAAGAAAATGTGAGGGAGGATTGTTATTTTAGTTGGTATTTTAGTTTCTGTTATCCCCCAAATTGTCACAAAGTAGTGCAAAAGCCTTGCAGCTGAGAAAATTCTATCAGGAAGAGTTTGTCTTTTAAGCACTTTTCCATCCACTTAAATTTGCAGCCTTATTTTTTATTATTTTTTTCTCCTCGGACAGTACAGAAATGCGTCTCTGGAACTGTCTTACTCTACAGACTGCTTACCTTCTCCACTATGCCATTACTATATTTTATTTTGCTTTCCTTCCCATCTCCTTTCAACCCCATTTTCTTCTACTCTTTTTACTCTTGAAAGAGGTTCACTTTGTCTTTATTGCACTGAGCTGTTACAAAGAGCTAAGGAGGCCAGATTTCCTGCACAGATCTCTCTCTAAATTCCATCTCATTCCCCCACATTATCCGTCCCGCTGTGCTACACTCCGTTCTTTCCTTTACTGGCTCCCACAGCACTAACTCCATGCCTTCCCCACGTTGCCATTGCTTAGTCTAGTTTCCATCCAACGCGTTGTATAGTACCCACTGCTGCATTGTGAATTCCGACCTAGGGCTGTGGAAGGGGTGGAAATATGCCATGGCTAGGCTGGCTATGGTGCAGACCATATGGAACAGATAACGTTTTTTTCGCTCTTATAGACTTTTTCCATGAGGGTCATTAATTTAAGTGTCTCCTTCCCCAGCTGCTGATTTTCATTAAATTTGTAAAAAACTTAACACTGAAACTTAATACATTGATGCTTCATACTCCTGTGCTAAATTGGGTGCAAGTTGCTCAACAAATTAAAAGAAGATTTTCAAAGGGGTGAGTCTGTGGAGATAGGTAATGCAGTCCCATTAGTGTTGGTTTTCTACTTCATGAAGAAAAATCTAAGCTGTAAAGATATCATGTATGGCTCAGGATTCTCTAGACTGAACATTGCTCAAAATTTTTCTAGGCTAGTTTGAATACACACCCGTTCTGTTCTTACACTTTTCCCTAAACATGCTTTTTTGGCCATTGTGAGACAGGGGGCTAGTTTATGTGGACTGTCTTCGCTTTCTTAAACTCAATTACAATGAGACTGTTGTCAGAGATTTCTTTTTGTAACAAAGTGCAGAGGAGACTGATATACAGGAGAATGATGCAATTATCTGTAACGTACTCTGTTAAAGCAGTGCCCCAAATCAGCAGAATTAGAGAACTATTAGAGAAATCTGAGGAAAAAAACCCAAGGATGGAAAAAGAACAGAATAAGTAAATTGTACATAAACTGGTACCAAAAATAAAGAAATATATGACTGGGCTCTGAGACTAGCCCCAAAACTAGTTCTGATCATCTGACTTCAGATCCTTCAAAACTATGCTGTTATTTGTCTGTTAGAAGCATTTTAATAACAGCTTGAGTATCTGAGCAGCTGTTTCTGACTTTAGAGCACCTTGTGAACAGGTGAACACTGCAGTGCAATAGGTAAATTATTCCCATTTTAGTTATTTATGTCATTAATAGAAATTGCAGAAAAAATGATTATGTCGTCCCTTTAAGTTTCAGATATTTATTTTATTTTACAAGACTAGTTTAGAGAGCTTTTTTATCATTGTAGTTCTCAGAGTCCTTCACATGTTGGCAAATTCTGTCTACTTGTTCAGTCTCTTTATTTTATTTTTTTGACATTGCTCTCTCTCTCTGTTGGGATTCACATGTACGCATATTCTTAAATTTCCTTTGTGCCTAAAAATAGTAACACTGCCTGTTCTTAACCTATTTTCCCACATTATGCCCTTGTAGATTCAGATTCACTTTGAAGATCCCCTGAATATCTAAACTCTTCCTCTAGAGCTAGAAAGTTGACCTGCACTTACACTTTGTATTAGTTACTCAATGAACACCAGATTTATTCACTCTTATATTTGTCATTTTTAGAAGCTGTGTTTGATGTGTATATTTGATTGGTATGCGCAGAATATTGTTGCCCCTATGGTGGCATTATGGTGGCGTTCATTTTGGTTCTTCTCCATCTCTGTGATACCTTGTCTAGAAAGAGTAATCATAACCTTATAACTTACCCTAATGATAACTTTTATGTAATATCTCATTTGAATATAATAGGAACTTGGATGACTGTTTTCTTTTCTTGTGACTCAGGATTGATGCTTTAAGTCAGATACAGACATAATTCCATCTGGGCAAATTCTGCACAAGAAAAAACTTTAATGTTAGCTGAAATTAATTCTCCTTGTTAAGTGCAGCTGACATAAGTGTTAGGTTTTAGGTAAATAAATGGAGTCTTTCCTGAGTTAACATTAAAAGATATGTCTGTAAATTTTATAGATCTATAAAGTTCTCTTTATAGATGTTATAAATCTTTATATAAAGCACATCTCCATAAATTGTAGTTCTATAAATTATAAATCTACAAAATTTATGAAAGTATAATATTGAAATGTTAATGAAATAAGTTTTCATAGTGGAATTGTACCAAGCTGTCATGGTTCCCAGAGAAGGCCAGAGCTTTGATGAGAATCTCATTTGAACTTATCTGTATGGGGAACTCCTGTAAAAGACCATAAGGTTTTTAAACTCAGAAAAACAGTTTATGCAAGATAATTATTTTTAAAATAGAAAAACAAACAAACAAAAAACAATAGCAACACCACATGTGTCTAGGTTGGCCAGAACAGAATGAACAGGTTTTACATTACACTTTTCCTGTACATGCTAGCATGTTCATCCCATACTTGGTTTTAACCACCACATGGTTTTCTGGGATATAGAGAACTAGAAAACTTTGATCCTTAATTTTCTTTCTGTCTCCTCTTGGTTGCATAAGCCTTGTTCCCCTTGGCACTCCCTGCTCTGCCATCCCTTGCTGCATGTGGGGACTTCTTTCCTTTGGAGCTTGGTTGCTAGCTATGAAGGCACAATCTCCTCCTGGTTCCGAATGGTTTTACCTGACTCGCTCTAGTTGAAGAGACAAAATAGGCAATTAAGAACACATAATGAAGCAGGTCATGT
The DNA here is from genome assembly GCA_011074415.1 of Stictonetta naevosa. Taxonomy (NCBI): domain Eukaryota; kingdom Metazoa; phylum Chordata; class Aves; order Anseriformes; family Anatidae; genus Stictonetta; species Stictonetta naevosa. The sequence continues at coordinate 28,419,384 of CM021697.1, forward strand.
CCATCGTAGAAGCCGTAATTTAAGTGAAAAGTACTCTCTGATCTACAAAATTTATATTATGTGGCTGTGAATGGAAGGAGAGTAAACATATATTGCTATCTGTGGTAATTTTAGGCTCGAAGTCCTGAGATGTTCATCCTAAAATGCTTGCTTGGAACATAAGTAGTATAGTCCCATGGTCAGCATTCTTAGGTATTAAACAGGTGTGCCTTCTTAGGTATGAAACAGGCGTATAATTTAGCATAAAGTTGCTAAATTCTGGTGTCATTTTTTATTTGGACAAATTACCAGTAAATGGGTTCAAATAAATTCAGTGGGTGATTACAGGAAAAGAATTATCAGCATAGTCCTCACTGAAAGCTGATGTTTAGGAATGCCCATTAAATAAAATCTAATGATTCATGTATATAGCTTGGCATGTTGAGGTTAATCTACCATAGCAGTTTATATCTGTGCAAAATTTGGTATGAGAAAAACAACCTTTGATGTCTAATTCTTTGAAACAGTGCTATAACAGTTGAAGAGCACTAGCACATTTGGTGTCACAATATGTGGAACATTATTTGCTGAGTCTGTTACAGGGGAAAAAAAAAAAGTCTACTACTTGCAGAACATCCATTTATTTGTGCCATATCACAACAATCAATGAAAACCCAACATAACTAAAAAGGAAAGTATCCTGAATGTGGCATTTTATGGACTTCACATGTTTATTTTTGTCAGTGTCTCTTTTATTTTTTCCCTGGGGTAAGTGGGTTTTAAGAAATAAGGAATTTTCTTGACAGAATGATGACATAAACAGTATTTAAAAACAGAACAAACTCCCATAGTCTGCCCAAGCTATAACATATGGATGAAGAAGCATGTGTTTCTTCTCCCGGTGCACTGGGTTTCCAAGAGATAAGATTCCAGTGACTGAGCCACAGGCTGCATTTGTATTGTTTTGTTTAACACCTCAATCTAATTTAATATGCACCCTCCATTAATTCCGGTGACCCCTTTTGTAACTCTTCAGAATTCTGGATGTTAAAGCATGCTGCAGCAATGAGCTTCTCATTGCAATAACAGTTGTACAACTGATGTTGACAGTAATTCAAAGTTGTTTTGAAATGGGAGTTTGTCGGAGACATCTAAATTTAAATACGTTGAGGCATTTTGCCTTGACTTTTCTGTGCTCTGGATCAGGCCATTTTGAACTTTGCTTATTTACTGGTTCGGTCTAATGTCTATACAGCAAATGTCTATAAGCAATAAGAAAAAAAAATCAGAAAATAGCTATGCTCTTTTTAGTGAGTGTTAGTGCGATTTTGCTTGTCCCTAATGTTAAGCTAATTTCCTGTCTGGCAGGCACTGGCAGTATTTCACTTTTTCATTAAAAATAGAGTGAGAGGAATAAAAATAAATAAATAAAAGAAAGAAAGAGAGAGATGTTGTAGTAGATGATGTAGATTACAATAGTAATTGACACGGTAGTTTAACATGCCACTGGGATAGTGTATAAAGCTTTCTGCCTTTGAAAACTGCAGTTCAGCCAGTGCTGTCTGGGAACATGAACAGTGATGGAATTTACTTTTTTTCCTGAGTTATTTGATGGAATCCAGATGAGAGAAAATGATATTTCAGTTGTGTGAACCACTAACTCAACTACCAAATAGCAGTATGTGACTGCTTGCTGGTGATAGTCCAGTCTAAAATTAGAAGCAAAAGAAATATTATTCTTAGATGAAAATGGCTGTTCTTATGGTACTCCCTGTTCTAGCAAGTCACATTTATAGATCATTTATCTCTAATAAATTATCATTCTCAAGTTTGTCCATCATCATGTTCTGGTTCTTTGAAGAGCTATTAGTGGGCTGCATTTCTTATTTTCCTAGTTGTGTGTTTGCACAATGAGTATTTCTGAAGTCATATTTTATTTAAGGATGAAAACCTCATGTACAGCCACTGCGATTTTTCACTTCTCTGAAAGTGAAATACACTCAGGACATGCATTTCCTTGTCTAAATAAGTGTGCTAGCAACCAAGCCTATTTAACTCCCTGTTGCTGTCTTCCTTCACTCTGCCATTTACCAAGTCCACTTGTCCTTTTTTTTTTTTTTTTTTTTTTTTAAAAAAAAAAAAAAAAAAGAAGGGCTTCAGGTCTCGTCAGATGCTGACTGAGCCACAGGAGCACACCGAGGCATCCGCAAGCTAACCTGGACACCCCCAAAAAATAATCTTTTGCCATCTTGGCATGCTGAAATTGCTCAGGGAAGGGCCTGATGGGTATCACCTAGCAAAAGGAGAGGCAAGGGGCAGACCTAACATCCAGCAAAACTGCCTTTGAGGGAAAGCTTTGATATGTTTTTTCATGTTCAGCTTAGAAGTGCAGCCCAGGTTGTATGCTTGGGCTTATGCAGCAAATTGTGCTATTGAAAAGGTATTTTTACAAGGCAGTATGTAGCATTTTACCAAAGCACTGGATTGGTACAGGATATCCTACCTGAATCAGCTGTTGGTAATGAGAACTGTGGGAAACCCAAGGGTTAATATCCATCAGCAGAAACAGATATGCAGCTCTAAAGGTGAGACCTGAGCCAAACTTTCACCATCGTGAAAGTCATAGTCCATTTTGTGGAAGGGGTGGGTCTTGTTTAAAAAAAGTGTCTTATTTCTAGGTATCTGTCCAAATCATATAGAAACTTGCCAGTAATTGGAACAGAGAAATCATTTTGAGCCCAGACCAGAGTGAACGATAGCTTTCAGGCACGTTATTGTTTCATGTTTTTGTCACTAACTACAGCAAGTAATATCCTAAGCTGCTCATTTTAGGTAGATTGAACTGACTTGAGAATTTGTTAAATATAGGGGACTGACAGACCCCACACGTGCCTTTGCCCGGAGGTTGGCAGCTTGGAAGTGGTGTACCTGCTAACAGGAGCCCGAGGTCCTTCGCAAGCTGGTGGAGCTCTCTTTGGCTGATGTCCAGTGCCTGATTTGGAAACTTGCTTGTGGGAGCTTCTGGTTCGTGACAATGGCCTCATGGTGGCAACTGTTATCCCGTACTTCCACAGCATCCATGTGGAATTTTTTTTCCCTTTCATTTAACTAAATATTATAAAAGATTAACCACGACTTGGAGATTAACTGTAAAATTTCTTCATGCCAGAATACTGTCATTACTGAGCTTGGTCAGATAGCCATTCCATTACAAGCATGTAAGCATCCTGAATCGAGCCACTTTTAGCTAATTAGTAATTCCTATAAGTATGTTTTCTTCCATCCGGAAAACCATATGTTTAAAGACAGTTTTGTAGGCTTCAAAATCCTGCATATTCTCCAAGTGCTTCTGGAAGCTGCTTGATTCTTGAAGCATTTATGTACTACACTAACTTATTTGTTGTCAACCCCATTTGGCTAATGGTTGCATATCAGTAAATGAAGATAGTATTTGCATGTTGTTTTCTATTTTGCCTCCAGTTACTAAAATCAAGAAGTACAGATTTGAAAAGGTGAGTTATAGGTGATTGCTTTTATGTATTAATGGTGCCTATGGAGGGTCTCATTAACACTCACAGCATGGAAAATTCCTGCAGCTACCCTACAGAGCTCTGGAAAACATGACTGCTGAGCAGACTTTATTGTTTATGCTTCATATTTCTAATTTATTCTCTAAAAGGGTATTTTTGCAGCTTCCATATGACAAATAATATACCATATGGGGAAAAAAAGAACTGGACAAAGGCAGCAGGAATACTTTATAAATTCATTTATTTATCACACATTTTTTATTTTGGGAGTGGGACTTTCATTTTAATTGTATTCTTGTAAATGTTTGATTTCCAAGCTGGTGTTTGGTACATTATTAGAGCCGCAATCAGTATTAAAATGTCTTGTTGCAATATTTACACTTGGAAAACTGAATTATATATGTACAATGAATATATATATTTTATAGTGGAGTTATTTTTTCAGCTATAGCATGAATTATGTATGTCCTTATGAAGGTATTCATCCAAATCAAATACTACTACTACTTGTTGGTATTTGAGGGTAATTACATAAATTGGAAGCATTTTAATTTAATTTAAAATTATCCTTAAAAAAATACATTTTTTATACTCATAAAAGGAGTTCCTTTCTACTCCTACCAGTAAGAAGATACGCTGGGATTCAGTGGTTCAATGTGCATACAGTCAAGGGCAAGGAGACTGTATTCTCTGAGGGAACTGGGGTTGTTTAGTCTGGAGGAGAGGAGGCTCAGGGGAGACCTTATTGCTCTCTACAGATACCTGAAAGGAAGGTGTGGGGAGCTGGGGGTCGGCCTCTTCTCACAGGTAACTAGTGATAGGACTAGAGGGAGTGGCCTCAAGTTGCTCCAGGGGAGGTTTAGGTTGGAAATTAGGAGACATTTCTTCTCAGAAAGAGCAGTCAGGCATTGGGACGGGTTGCTCAGGGAGGTGGTGGAGTCACCGTCCCTGGGGGTGTTTAAGGAAAGGTTGGACCTGGTGCTTAGGGACATGGTTTAGTGGGTGACATTGCTGATAGGGGGATGGTTGGACCAGATGATCTTGGTGGGCTTTTCCAACCTGAATGATTCTATGATACATACCATAATGCTTTGTGTCGCTAATGACACAATAGTGTCTGACCCTTTCTGTCTTGCAATTACATTGGTTGGTGTTTAGTTGGACGAGCAAAATGGCCTTCCTGTGCTAGAACTGATGCCATTGTTGCTCCATAAAATAGCCAGCAGCAGTACAGCAGTACTTAGATATGTGTTACCTTGAATGCATCAGTCTTCTGTAATCTACATCCAAGGTACTTGTTCTTGAACTAAGAAATTGAAGCTGGCAGCCAAGCCTGTCATGCCACCTTGCTAGCCAAAACTTTTTATACATAGGCTGTTGAAAACCTGTTTAGAATAACATCCGCTGATTTCAGAGATAAATCTTTTTAAAAGATAAGATTACTTCCAGAATATATTGGGACTTTTAGGATAGTTATTTATTTTTTTTCATGTATAATTCAGGAAATCTTGTCTCTTTCAAATGAAGTCTCTTTTCCTGATTGTGAAATATACCAATTGTTTAACTGATTATTTTCCCTACATGTGTTTTCTAAAACAATATAACCAAATTGTTTGTGAATATTTCCTCTTGAAGGTTGAATATGCAATGTTCAATATTTGTACTGTGCTACTAAGTTATGATTTTGCAAAAATATTGTTATTGGGTAGTCACAGGTCTTTCATTGGTTGAATGTGTGTGTGTTTCTCTAAATAATCATGTGTTTTTACATTTACACATAGTATTCTCATATGTGGCTTTTGCTCTGACTTTAAAATATCATTTAGCATGGTTTAAAAAAAAGGGAAATAATTCCTTAATTTTAATGAGTTTGGAAGTTAGCGGTTGCCATCTGCCATTGATAATAACATGAAGATGTATGTGAGGAGTCCACAGGCATTTTTTGATTCCAGGCATTCCCTTTACACAAACTCTTGATGTTCCAACTTGTGTGTTTTGAATATTTTAATGGACAGAGCATATCAGAGAGAGATCTGCCAGAACTTCTGAAATTTTGTACCTTGTCAGGATGGTACAATAAAGATGGATCTGTGGACTTGACATTCTCTGGGAAATTGGAACATCTGTCTGTGTCTGTTCAAGGAAAGTACAAAAAGAAAGGTTTTCTTTGCCCCCATCACAAAAAGATTCAAGAAGGTTTCTCAAGTCCTCTGCTTGTCTTTGTTCTTATTAATTTACAGCTAGCTGCTGTCTGGATGGATCGCTATGCTTGTCATAGGGCCCTATGGTGGCATACAGAGATTAAAAGATCAGGCTCCAAGGTCTCTAAAGTAGAAGAGAGAGAGAGAAAGATGTGACACTCACAGATGATCCCTATCATTTATCAGGACTTTTGGGGAATGTTTTAAATATTCAGTGGTTTAAGCATCAGCCATTTACATGCTTCTCATCTACAGAAGACTTTTTTTTTTTTTAAAATAGGACTTTTGTGGATAGAGAAAAAGTGAAAAGTAATACTGAAGAAACCATCTAATACCCTCCAAAAAATATGACTTTTTTTTCCCTTTCCTTCTTTTTTGGTAGGTTTCCCTTTTAGCCTATATTGAAATCCATAGGCAATGAGCGTACTTTATATCCCACAGCTTCTGATGTAAAATTAGCAAGTTCATGAAACTCAAGGAAATATGCACTAAAATAAAGGTGGGGAGTTGCCACCTAAAATACATTTGTTTAATATATTTTCAATTGAATTTATCACCATTTTTCCTTTATTGGTCTTAGGAAATTAAGGGCGCTGTTACTTTGATTTTTGTGGAATTATGACTTTTTTTTTTTTTTTTGTAATCTGGTCTACTGAATGTATATCTAATACCTATAATAAATGCTGAGAACAGCATACATCACAATGCTTTATTTCACGCAGTTCAAAGAAATGTTTACTGGTGTGAATTTAATGGAGATTTTATAGGTCTGTAATTATAAAGGGATACAAAGTATCACTGAATAGGATGTTAGCCAAGTGTAGATAATGCATGTTTTAAAAATGCAACAGTTTTCTTGACTTCATTAGTTTAGGTGTGTCACATTTTAGTGCTACTCAGCAGTGTTGGAAAAATTGAATTTTGCCCCCTCGAGAGCAGAGATAAAATGCTTTATTTTGCCTTCATCTAATGAATTGTAAATTTTTGATGAAGCAGAGCAGCTGTTTTTTTTTGTCCTCTCTCCCTTGCCCCTTGGCATGATGGCCTCTTTTAAATGAACTCCCTGCCCCAGCATTCAGCCAGCTTGCTTGCCCGTGTCCTAGCCTCCGCAAATGTCCCTATGAGCCATGCAGGGACACTGATTCGAAGGGGAGGTGTGAGCTGCTTCGCTCCGTCCCTGTGACCATCAGGCTATGGAAGGAGGAGCTGAGAGCAGCCACACAAGCGTGTGCCCCATTACCAGCCAGCTGGCTTAATGACCACCGGCACTGTGTGCTCCTCGGGGAGCGCGATGCTGCAGATCTGCTTTCCTCCTGCCATATTTTGTTGCCTTTACTTTGCTGCCTGACAGCCTGAGTAATGGCCTTCTTTGATGATGGCTGAACATAACTCTGGTCAGACATGTGAAAATACAGCCATATAAACATCCAGTTCAAGTATTAGGAGGATGTTTTAGAAATAAATTTAAATAAGTGGGGAAAAAATCACCGTACAGCTAGATTGCTAGTATGCATTGTAAATAGGTGTGTGCTTATATGTCGCTGCATGATTATCTGTCATTTTGTACTGGTATAGGGAGCCAAAACTGAAAGGGATGAGCAAATTGCTGCTTGGTGTTCAGGTAGGCATTCAGATATTAATGTCAGCATGGAATCTGGATATCAGCTTGCAGTCTTTTCTGTACTTGTTTTTTTATTCTTTTTTTTTAATTATTTTTTTCCCCAACCTTGTCAATTCATTTTTTAAATTGATTCATATGTTCTTTTTTCCTGGATTTACCTAGTGAGAGATTGCAGGTCTATTTAAGTCCTAATGCATGGAAGAGAGCATTATTTTGGAGATAAAGACAGGAAAATAACCTTTCTTTAGTTCTGCTTTTTAAAAGGTGGTTCATCCTTGTTAGCATGTTTTTTGTTTGTTTGTTTTTGTTTTGCATTTTGCATTAGTCTTTCAAACATTTTTCCTAGACCTTTATAAGGACAATATGGAAGTTATTTCATTGTCTCATTACGTCCAAAATGTTCTTATCTATGCAAATGTCCACTTTGTATTTCTTAAAACAGTTGCACTTGCAGGGCAGACTTAACTAGAGCATGAAGAAGGAGAAGTTGCTTCATGCTGTCTCCACTCTAACATCTGCTTTTACATCTCAAGGCAAGATGAGAATTCATAGTCTTCTCTCCTCCCTCCCACAGAACACTATGACTATATATACTTTGACCTTTAAAGTGTTGTACTTTCTTCAGCAATCTTGATGTAGCAAGTCTGGGTGCTAAGTCAAGCAGCAGATACAATCCAGCTAAAAGTTCTACAGGTGATGATTTAATTAAAAGAGAAATATCAATAAGTAGTGATAAGAAATCATTAATTGTCCTTTAAAAAAGTATTCTAGGGATTTTTTAGGCTTTGGATTATTGAATTGTATTTTGTCTTTTGCAGCTCTGTAACATATGGAGATTAAACATCTATTTGGCTTAAGTGTTTACACAGATGATAATTTGGTTTGATATTTGTTAGAGTCAGTCCATAAAAGCAGTAATAACAAGGCATGAATTAGAATCTGTTGTTCCTTTCTGCTTACTGAGAGAAAACTGTATACCTGAGCCATTCAACCATTCAATTGCAAGAACGCTTCTGGAAAACCCTGAATTTAATTTGGAAACCATGTGATAAAATGCCCTCAAATTTAGTCTTTTGCTTGCTTTCTGATGTTTATTTTCAGGATACAGTGAAGGATACAGGAGGCTTTTTAAAAAAAAACTTTTTTTTTTTTTTTTGTAATGAGGATTCATTTTTTTCATTAAATCTGAGATTCTTGTTTAAATAGTTTGTCTTCTAAAAACTAGATTGTACAACATAAAATGAATATGATGACTTTTCAGATAAAATAATTTGAATTATTAATGCAGTAAATGGAAGTAGATATTAGCTCTGAACATTCAATTGCCTGGTTTATATATTAGCTGATCTTCAAAGTGCCTGTTTCCTAGATTTTCTTTCTCCAGACTACCAACTATTGGAAGGCTGATGGATATGCCTATCATATTTGTATTGTTATTAATATTGTTCTGATGCCTAATACCTAGCCTTGAAGCAAGACTCCTTTCTTCTGAGTTCTGAGCAAAACCATTTTTTTTTTCTAAAGCAAGCTGTACTCTTAATTGTAAAGGAAGACATAGGTATGGTAGCTGAAGTGGACTGGAACCTTGAAACGTTTATTTGATTTGTTTAAGTTTATTTATTTGAATTCTGTATTCTGCATTAGTGAAAGATGTATTGAAAACTTACTACTTGTGGCTGGAAAAAACCTTTCTCCAGTAACTCGATTTTAACTGTTTTAGTATTTTTCTTTGACATTTTTTCCAGGAAGATCTTTGAAAACCAAGAAGTTATTTATGAGGATGATGTAACTTCACTTTATTTAGCATGTTTGACTCACAGTGTTCTGATATTTTGATTTGCTTTGTCCCAGAGAATACCAGTGGTTAGAAAAAAGAAAAAAAAATCAGAGGCAATAATGGAATCATGAAACCATAGAATGGTTCTCTAATATTAATGATATTCATATAGGTATATTGTCATCTGACCTTCAGTTAGTGTTGTCAGTTAAAAAAAGAAATGGCTAATATAATTCCCAAGATATATCAGAAACACAAGTAAAGGAATCTCAGGTTCGTCACTTTTGCTATCTGACTTTACTTGGTATTAATTACAAAACTAACAATCTCGGTCAACGTCAGAAAGGATTTTAGCTTTATTTCCTTATCCGCTATGTAAGATGGTTTGAAATTTTGTCTTAACATACAGAACTACTTCACAACTGTTTACTGCTCTTGCAAACTTGATAGCATATACTTTCCCAAACTGTCCTGATTTATTAAGTTGCTTCAAAAATTCTCTTCTTGGAAACTGAAACACATTTTAATATTAATAATATGATAAGTGAGCCAGGACAGAAATTATGAGAGAACTTGAAACAATTTGGAGAAAGTGGTTTATTCTAGGGATCTTCACTTGTGTCTTTTGTTCTTGAGGTTACTTCAAACTAAAACGCCTCATTTAAAAGAAAGAGAAGGCTTTAAAAGGAGAACAGCTCTTTACTGTTGCAAATGTTGAGTAGGCAGCTTTAACAAGTATGTTGCATCTCAAATACAAAAGTATGCATTTTTCAGGTGGTGGTTTAAGGTTTTTCAAAATATTTGTCTTCAGTCAAATAGAATAATGAGAATCATACTGGAGCACTGTATAGAAAAGAGTGAAAATACTTTATATCAGGTATGCATACTTCATGTTTGCGTTATGTGTAAAAAAAAATTTACAAATTATCTATCACAGGAAGGAAATTTTGAATGACAGTGGTAGAGAGAATGAGAATTTAATTTGGGGTTTCCTATTTTAGTTTCCTGTTTTAGTTTAATGTTGTAGCACCCTAAAAATGCATATACATATATATAATAATTTATTTAAATACAGTGCCCCTATATAATGTCAGAAGTGGTAACCTAATAAAAATATGCGTAATTTACTACTCGTAATTGTTACTCTTACCTACTTCTAATGAAGTGACTTAATATATTAGTTGTAAGATGTTCTCCGAAAACTACCTACACTGGCCAAAAATCACTATAAGGTTAAAAAATATACAGTTAGACTGTTTTGCTTGAGTGCAAAATGTTAAGAAGTTATTTCTGAGCATATAAAATTTTCTCTTTGATTATACTTTTACAGATAGAACATACTGCAAATTTTCTCTTTATTGGTGACCCCTGGAGTCTTGTTTCTGTCAGCAAGAGTATTGTAGTACTTGATACAGTACATAGTATATCACGAAATAATATCAAAATATTTTTGTTATTTTCCAGTTTTAAGCATAAAATTAAAGTATCAGTGAGAAAATAGTTTTAAAAGGCAAACATACATTTTGTTATGCTATTTATTACTTATTTTGTTGTTTTTTCATATTTCTATTTATTTCAGACTGGAAAATGAAAATAGAGTACTGGAGTGTTTTTTTTTCCTTCCTATGAAACTTTGATTTCACAGTACTTTTTCCTTGGTATGTATGAATTTAACACTGGTGATTGGGTTGCAAACACTGGGAAAATATTTAATTTGAAACTCTGATTCTCATGGAATTTATTAAAAACATAGCAACTGTAGGTCCTTATCTGCAAAGTATCTGGAATGAATTACTAAAAACAGTTTTGAGATTTCCAGGATAGGGATGTTCGTGGCTACAGGAGTAATTTTCTGGTACCTTAAGTCAGACAAATGGCAGTCTGACTAGATACTGGATCATAGAATCATTTTTGTTTGAAAAGACCTCTAAGACCATCAAGTCCAACTGTTAACCCAGCACTGCCAAGTCTACTGTTAAGTCATGTCCCTACGCACCACATCTGTGCATCTTTTAAATACCTCCAGCGATGGTGACTCAACCACTTCCCTGGGCAGCCTGACCCAATGCTTCACAGCCCCTTCAGTGAATATTTTTTTTCCTAAAATCCAACCTAGACCTCCCTTGGTGGTAGTTGAGGCCATTTGCTCTTGTGTTGCTTGGTAGAAAAGACCAATCCCCACCTCGCTACAAACTCTTTTGGGGGTAGTTGTAGAGAGCAATAAGGTCTCCCCTGAGCCTTCCTTTTCTCCAAACTAAATAACCCCAGTTCCCTCAACCACTCCTCATAAGACGTGTTCTCTAGACCCTTTACCAGCTTCATAGCCCTTCTCTGGACACACTCCAGGGCCTCGATGTCCTTGTAATGAGGGGCCCAAAACTGAACACAATACCTGAGGTGCGGCCTCACCAGACTACAGAGAGACAACCACTTCCCTAGTCCTGCTCGTCATGCCATTCCTGATGCAAGCCAGGATGCTGTTGGCCTTCTTGACCACCTGAGCACACTGCTAGCTTATATTCAGCCAGCTATTGACTATTCCTGTATGTATTCTGCTATACTTGTATTTTACTTCTTCTATAGCTAAATGTAAATTAGAGTCAGTTTTGTAATGCAGAAATACTAAGTATATTTAACTTTTTTTTTTTTTTTAAAAAAAAAGACTTTGTAACTGAACTCATATCTATCTTCAAATGAAGTTTCCAAATACCCAAGTTATTTATTAAAAAGCAGTTGGGTTCAGTGTAACCATAGAAAAAATCTTAGTGAGTGAACAGAATAAGAATACACTAGCCAAATGATAGCATTTTCCCTTATGCATTCTGTGTAGCAGCAGTTTTTTGAAGTCTTGCTTGCAAATTGATTTCTGGTAAAGTCATAATGCTCATAGTTCAAGCAGAATACACTTTCTTACAGAGCTGCCAATACCTTCCACCAAAAGGTTAAACAGTTCATTTTTCATATGGTCTAAGCTGTGTGTGAAATCAGCTTTTTAAGTGCAAATGTAGATCTGCGTGTTGTGGAGTGGCTGGACTGGGAATCTGAGGCCTGTTTGGGCTGCAAAGAGTGAGGCTGGAGAGCATGAAGAATTGGATGGGTTTGGTAGGAGACATCCAATTTTGAATTACTTTGGCAGATTAACTGAAATATTTCTGACACTTTTACTGATGGCTAGGATAGGAGGCATGACTAATAGGGAATGGTATTGAAGGGGAAATTGATCTGTGGGTAGAACTTGGGCTACTTAGACATGGGACTGTATATTCTTTTAACAGTAGTTTTTCAGGATGAAATGCTGTGTCACTGAAGTCAATGAAAATGTTGACCTAGTATAAAGAGATTCTTTTCTTACATATTGTATCGAATACAAAGATCTTCTATAGAAGATTGCAATCTAACCTGAGCATATATTTGATAATTTATTGTTTCTTTCCAGTTCCTTAGTTTCCATCTGTGTGTTTTTGACTTTCTCAGCTATGCAGGAATTAAATGTACTTGAATATTTAATACTTTCTTGAATAGTAGAAGTGCATAAAGGAGATCCAGAATAAAATTACGTGCTATCCTCAGTCTCATCAATGGTGAGAAAATTTTCATCTTTTGTGGAATTTATACCTTCGTATTACATAAATAGCCCTGAATTTACCCTGGTGAAACACACACTCATCCATGTAGTGTGTTTCTGCCTGGGCGAATCAGTTCTTAGTGATCTGTTTCCCAACATTAGGTTTGACTAGGTGGAACAAATGATTTAAAGGAAGGCTGGTATCCAGAGATGAAGGCATATATTTTAAACTTCTCATTAATTTAAAAACATTCTTAAATATTTTTAGCAGTTTACTTACACACTACATTTTTCATTGTGTATTTTCATTGTTTTATCTTCGTTTTAAAGGAACAGTACAAATTCTTGGTTTTAGTAATCATCTCAGTAAATTTTTGAGTCAGTGATTAGCATTTCTTGATTTTTTCTAATCTCTGACAAATAACAGAAGGCAAATACCGATGTCTGAAATAATTCATTTAAAGAATTTATTCAACTAGTTAGATAGATGGTAAAATATGGATTAACAAATGAAGAAGTCCTGAGTTCAAATAAGATTAACAAATACCTAAGAAAACCTTAGACTATCTTTTTGTTGGAATTCAAAAAAACTTCCCAAGCCCCCCAGATGGTCTAAATCTGTGAAGCCTAACATACAAGTACACCAAAAATTCTGTGCTATGCTGGCAGGTTAACAGGGTTTTAAATGATATAAAAATTATACTTGCATCATTACAGATTGAAGTATTACAGTGATGCAAGACTGGAAATGTAATAACCTATGATGTTCAGGTCTTGAGCACAGAGAACAAGGAAAATGTGTTGGTACATAATGGCTATCTATTCTCCTTCTGCCTCCAACTGTTCTCTTTTTCTAGAAAGACTGCACTTTTATACATTCTTAGTAAAGTTAGAAGTTTTGTAAGCTTTTATCTACACTTTCTCCTCATTGATGGTGCCACGTCATTTTCAGTTTCAGAAATACTCAGTCCAAGGCAGCAATACTCATGGTGAAGGTGGCAACTCTTGTAAAATATCTTAATGTTTGCAGGCCAAAAGCAGTCTTTAGGCAATGTGATACCATTATTCTGCATGTCCCCTTCCCACCCTCCCCACCTTTTTCTCTTACAGGGAATATAAATTATCCATCTTCATATCAGCTGTGAGTGTTAATGCAAAAAAAAAAAAAAAAAAAAAAAAAAAAAAAAGCAGAAAAAAGCCTATTGTCACATATTGTAGTACAGTTCATTGTGATACTCAGTGGACTTCTGATCAACAATGTTAGTTACAAATATTCGGAACAGAGAGCTTGAAATCCCACCATTACTGTTTGAGTCCATGGCAGACATTTTTTACCTGAGGGCTGATTGTTCATGTGAAAGCGAGCACATTTTACATTTAAAAGCACTTCAGTTTTTGCTTGGATAAAGTTTCTCTTGCAGCTGGCAAAGTCAGGACGACCTCAAGGCTTTACAATAAATATGTTTGCTACATTTTCATTATACTAAATATGGAAATTTGTAAGCATAAACGTTGTTTAAAAAATAAAATGCTGAATACACCCTAAAATGAAAATAAACACAGATTTAAAAAGAACTCCTATCTAGTATGCCAATTTTATCACTTCCCATGGCAATCAGAATTCATTTTTAGCTCATTTATGGCGAGATTTGAAACTTATAAAACATGGTTACAGTTCTCCAACTTTAACTCAGGTTAATTTCTGTGATTTTCAGAGCTACATCCATAAGTAAAAGCATTTAGTGATGGGCTTATCCCCTCAACTCACCTTTGTGAGATGAAGATTTGAATTTGGCCTGTTATGAACAGGAGCAAGATACAATTTTGCTGTGTAATCAGCAGTGAATAGTGCATATTTGTTGCTCCTTTGGTGGGCAGACACAGAAAACAAATTTGTGTTTATTCTTGATTTGATTGTGAACAATGGAGGAAGTATTTAGATACTTGTTCAAAAATGCAATTAAGGAAGAGAGACTATTCTTTAGAACATGAAACATGATGTAGTTTGTAAATTTCTAGACAAGTGTGTGTGGTACAGGGTTATTTTTCTTTCAAATTCCATGGAATTGCTTTGTAGTATATTTAGAGGATTTTTAAAAGGATAAGGGCCATTTATGACATTTTACAGCATACACGTGTGTTTGGTTTAAACATTTTAAAATACATTATTCTTGTTTTAATGCATCTGTTATCTGTTATGTTTTGAAAATACTAGGTTGTGGTTTCATGTAAAAGGTATAACTATTCTAAACTTTCATAAAGATTGTTTTAGAAATATGAGGTGCATGATAAAAGTCATTGCAAATGCCACTGATTAGATGAGTGCGTTTAGCTGTTTGTTGTTCGAAAGCTGTTTTTCCTGTATTTTTTAGGCAGCATACACTAGACAACAGCAGTACACTTCATTTACTGTTTTAACATCCAAAGGTTCTCATCTATTATGCTCTTTTAAAGTATGCTTTATTTATTTATTTATTCTTCTTTTTTTTTTTTTTTTGTCTAGAGAAGATATGGCCATTTCTTTACACAAGTCCAAATCGTGTTCTTTCCTGCCCTTGTTGTGGTCCAAGATGAGATTGTCTTTTTGAAGCATCTGAGATTCTTCAGGTTCATATGGCCTTTTGAAAATGATTTCTAAATACACTGTTATCTTAGCAAATGTGTTACAACTAATGGTCGGAGTACCTTATGCAGGGTTTATGCTAGCATGGCTATGCTATCTCAGCAACTGAGCCATCCCATTTAGATCAACCTTAGGCATCCCTATGATGCACATGCAAGCAGAAAATGACTTGCAAAAAATTCATGATATGGGTTTTGTCTATGCATATTAAATGTGTACCAAAAATGTAGACTGCATGTCTGCAAAAATGGATTATTTAATTCCTTAGTACTAGTATTTTCAGGGAGAACATGTTCCAGAGGTTTCTCACGATATTCAGGTTGTGACAACATGGACTGTCATGTTACATCTGCTAACTTCTGTTCATGAATTCATGTTTATGAAGTGTTTTTTTTGTTTGTTTTTGTTTTTGTGATGCAGTATCAGTGGACACAAGAATACTAATGAAACAAGGAGGTCTGTGAATTAAAGAAAAACGTCAGGAAACTTGGAATATTTTATATTATTTAGTCAGTTAAAAAATGTGAATTAGCCAATAATTGTTGGCTAGGTTTAACAAGGTTAAACAAGTGTACAAATAAGAAAATAGTGCCTGGTTCAGTCCCAGATGGACACCTACATTTAGCTGATTGCAGATGAACTTTCTAAGCTACCAGTGTAGCCAGGGAAGATCTACCCCATGTCCAGGTCTGCAGAGCAAAGCCTTCAGCGTTTGTGTAAAATTGGGAATGAATGAATGCAAACATGTTCCTGTATCTACTGTTGGAGAGCAGCAAGAGTAGGTTGGCTCCATGGGGAAGACAAGGCAGGGTATAAACCACTGAAAGGGTGTAAATATGGGGGCAGAGCTCAGGGCTGGTATGGGAGTCCTTAGGTAGCCCCATGCACAGCTAAGGTCCAGGCCTAGGGGCCATCCCAGGAGTCCCATCAGCAGCAAAATGTGATGGGACCAGAGACAGAGCTGGAGAGAAGGCTACGCCGTGGGTCCAAAGTCTATTCAGGTGGCGAGGCTGGGATCATCTGCCTACAGCATCGCTGTTGGGGGGGAATGATGGCTGCAAACTGAGGTGAAATGGGGCTCTGGGGCCATGGGCAAGGGTGGTGGGGCAGGTGGGGACATTAAGCTGCTGGGTGCCCTGAAGGCTCAGGCATTTTTCTGCAAAAGAAACAAAGCCAGCAGTGCACCACTCACAGTTGGGTGGTTGTGTCTGTTAAGTGCGCATTAAGAGACTAAGAGACATGCTATGTTGCCTTTTCCTCACAACATGTAAATTGTGTTTTTTTTTTAATTATTATTACTTTTTATTTTTTCTTTGTTTGTTTTTAACAGAATTACTATTAAACTAATGAGCATATTCAGTTTTAAGAATCTGCTAATGGTTTTGAGGCTTTTACTAACATAGCTTTTACTAGTACCTGGTACCTTATCTTTGTCTTTTGAATGCAATTTGTAATGCCAAGCTTTTAAGAACTGTTGAAAAACACTGTGTCAGTATCAGCAGGCTTTTTAAAGCACACAGTGTTTTGTAAAAAGGGGTTCTTTAATGAGCCCTTCTGGCATCTCTGTTTATATACATAGAGTAGATGGATTTAAGAATTTGCTTGAGTCTAATCTAATCCTCAACTCCAGTCAAAAGAAGCCTGAATAACACAAGGAAGTTGTTTGTAAAACTAGAAGTTACTGTCTTGCCTGCTTAAGCCCAAACATATGTATCAGAGATCTTAAATAAAGCTGATCACTTTGGGGATGTTTTTCCTCAGGAATTGACAGGATAAGTAGACAAATTCTAAACCCTCTTTCAAGAAGATAGGAATGTTGTAAAAATCCATTTCTCTGCTTGACTTTTTTTTCCACTTCTGGAGAAGTAAATATATACACAGTATTGTGTTGAAGATTGCAGATCACATGAGGACCAACAAATTAGGGGGTGTGGAGGATTATCTAGGGCTTAACTGGAAAAGAAGTTGCTGCTATTTTCCTTGTACTTGATAGTGATGAGAAATGCCTGGCATTATTGTCATTGCTTAAATCTCTGTACCTTTGACAGTGGTGATCTTTCAGGTTATGCATTTCCAATTCCTATATCCAAAACCATTTTTCTTTTTCTTGTATCTGAAAACATAAAGGTTGGAGATTATTGATGTACTTTTGTTACCATAAAAGTTAAAATGTTGCTGATAATGAACAAACAAGGGCATAGAAAATAGAGAACTAGTTGGTATCATGAGTGCTTTGTTTTCTGGATGACTTTTTTGTGAGTACACAATTCCACTAACATACACTTTAACACACTATTTTTTCCACTAAATATATAAACTTCACGGAGGAGTTGTTTTTTTAAATTTATTTATTTTTATTTTATTTTTAATTTTGCTCTGTTTCACATTGTTTCTTCAGCTCAGAATTGCTTCAATGTCAAACTAGTAACTAAAGAAGAAACTTTAACAAACGTGTCCAAACCATACTTTTTCCTCAAGGATCTGACACGAAGGTCTTCTAGTTTCTGAGACCATATTTGTTTATTTCTGAACGTACTAACTGGGGCAGTGATTCTTCCACACGGTAGTGTAGTGGATTCACAGCAGCAGGATTCTGCAGTTTGCTATGCTTAAATAGTGTTCTGTTTGAATTAATACAAAGATCGCTGTGAAGAGTTTATATGCTCAATTTCAGGGTAATGATAGATTGCAGCATAGAAACATTACTTCAGTCTAAGAGATAGCACGTCTCTGGATCAGATAATGTGGTAGCTGGCTAATTTTCTGTGAATAGGTCTGCTTTGATTTACCGTCATTAAAATAAAGAAAAGAAAGAAAGTACAATACATACTGCTCACTCAGGGGTAAGTGCTCTGTTATGTTGTGTGTGCCTTTCAAGATAATAAGTTAGAAGTTCATTGCATGGCAATTGCACATGTTTAACCTGGTTATGACTGTATTATTTTTAAACACTTGATAGATAGTATTAAAACATATGAAAAGTAGAGAATTATACTCTCCTAGTATATGGAAAAATACTATACTTTTTGATGCCTTTGGTTTAGAAATACCTGTTCATGGAAACTTAGCATAGTATGAGTAATTCCAACTTTTCAGAGAAATGAAACAATAGCAATCTTAATAGATGCAGTTAGCAAGACTAGTGTCTTCTCTAATGATGTGAAGGTTTACAGTGTAGTGACCTACAGAACTGGCTCCCATCCAAGCCTCCTGTTTTACAGTTGCGGCTGGTCTGTTTGCCTAGCAACATCCTTAATGGACCCGTAGGGAATTTAGACTTACAGCTAGATGAGTGTAGAATGCTGAAGAGGAAGACCAACAGTTCAGGTAGAGGAAACAATGAATAGAAGAAAGCATCTTCTCTGACAGAAGCCTGAAACTTTTTTTTTTTTTTTTTTTTTTCACAGAAACAGCTCCTTCCTAGTTTTCCTTTCACTTGCTTTATATATACACGTATATAAACCTTCAAAGTTCCTACTATAAAGACAAGAAAGTAAACTTCAGTTGATTTTATTATCTTAAAGCATAAACGTTTTTTACTTTCCAGCACAAGTTTTCATTTAATGAAGTTGTACTGGATGAAAAAAGAGTTTGAAAGTAAAATGAGTGAATTGTGAAGAGACAAAAAAAAAAAAAAAAAGCCTGACAGAAATAAGCAAGGGAATTTTCTGCTGATAACGGATGTCCTTGATTCTGTTTGTCAGTCTTTCAAACAAACTGCTACCTAATAAAGGTTTTCTATGAGCTTGCCCACTAAATTAAATAGTCCCTGCAAAGGGAAAATGTCTTTCAACATTTTCTGTGGTGTCTAAGTGATGTCTTAGATATAAATCAAAACACAAATCAATTCTTTGTATATGGGGAGGTAATACTTTCAAACAGTAGAAATCTAAATTAAGTTTCAGTTATTTTTTTTCTAAATCACCCTTCTAGATACAAATCTCAATTTGTTTTCTTCAACAGATATGCTTTTTTTTTTTTTTTTCCCAAATTTATCCAGTGAAAGATTTTGCTGTGTTTCAAGTAACAAATAATGGCAGACACTGTTTGGAGGTCATTACGTTATTTCTTTCTTCATAACATTGCATCAATCAATTAAACTAAAATTTCAACCCTTTTTGTATTGTGTTATTTTGACCCTGCATTATAACATTGCAAAAGCAGGTCCTCCGTATTTTAATTTTATCAAATAATGTGTATGCTCTAGATCAACAGTATGTTGCCTCAGGAACTAAAGTGGTGTGATTTTCAGGAGGTTAGACTAGATTATGTTAGTAATGTCATGTCATTTTGAAAATGCATTAGTACTGTCGTAAGACAATCATCCATTTCCATGCAGAAAGGTCTATAAGGCAATGTTATGTTATAACATTGCAATGCTACAAAAACACATCCATACCACTTAAAGTTCCCCTCAGGTCTGAAAATGGTCTACTTTCATTTGGCATGGAGTCAAAAGGCAGCAAAATGTCTGTACCTGTTGTGTACCCTACAGTTATGATACACTGATGTCTACCTTTGTTGGGTCCTTGGTGCAGGTTGTGTCCACTGTCCTCTTGAATGCTTAGATTTCCTTCTGTTGAAGCCCAGACAAATAGTTGGGCAATGTCAGCAAATTATGTGGATTAGGTTATTGAGTATCCAGGATATTTGCTTTTCCCAATGGAAACAAAACAAAACAAAACAAAACAAAACAAACAAACAACAACAACAACAACAAAAAACAGAGAAATGATTATGCTTGAGAAGGTCTAGTCTCTGAAGAGTAAGTCCCAAATGTATTCACACTTTTGGATCCTGGGCATGGATGTTATTCTTTAGGTTCCATCTTTATTTCCCCCCTGAATATTTCAATCTTTGTTACTACTCACTTGCCTTCACTCATGAAGTGCAAATAGAGCACATGAGCATTCTGTTGGCTTTAGTGTTTTAGTTGCTACTGTGATCTGAGCTGGGTTACCTAATTCAGTAACAGAAACATCTCTACTGGAGCTGAATCTATTTGGCTAAAGTGGCTTTTTGGAGAATTGATCTGAAGGGTAACTTTCCCTGACATACTGTGAAATCTGTGGTTGTAAAAATAGTCACAGCGCTATTTAGTTTTCACCACTTGATAACCAAAATAAATAAATATATCCCCAGCTGTTTTTATAAAACTAGACCGTGTCCTATAATGTTTTTATATTCTCACTGTCATGGAGAAGAATTCTTTTTGCTTTCTGTAGGAAAAGCATAGGAATGTCCTGTGATCAATGGTCCAGGATAGCCTGAAAAATTAAAAAATGATAATGAAGGACAATTCAAAGAAGATGTGATCCAAGAAATCCATTATTTTTTCAGATTTTGTCTAGGGAAGGCCCTGAATGGCCTTATCAAACTACAAAGTTAACAATGGTTTGAGCAGGATGATGTCCACAAGTCCTTAGCACTGAAAATCATTCTATGATTCATTGTCAGTAAATTTTAAATTTAGATAATTTTAATTTTAAAATTTATTTTTATTTATTTATTTATTTATTTTAACTTAGGCAACATTTGTTTTAGAGATATAATTAAAATATTTATAGTGCTTTTAATTGAACCATATAAAAGCCCGTAATAAAAGTGTGCAATTCAAGAAAAGTTAACAGGAAATGAAGCTAGCAAACATCTAACACAGGTGAGATTTAATAAGCATCTCGGAAGGATTTTTTCTCATATTTTGGCTTAATCAAAATGTGACAGCTGTAAACTGGGGTCACCTTTTGCTTCCTGTAATTGATTAGGCAGTTTAGCAATAACATACGTTGTGGAAGCAAGTAGATTGTTTTCTCACAAGAATTTCACACATGATTTATTTCCTTCATCAGATGCTTTTTCTCATTTAGCTGTTCTATAAAATAAAAGAGAGGTATACATCATTTGCAGTTCTAAAATTTATTGTTCTAATCATGACACTGGTATATGGCATACTGTATCTTATTTTGTATTATAAATTGCTGTGACAGAATAGAACAATAGTGATGGGCTTAGTTTATGATCAGAGTACTGATTTGCTGTTACTTACTGCTGCAGAATAGTTTCTGTCATAATTCCTTGTTTCTTAGTCAAAAACATTTCCTTTGATGCTGAAAATCCATTTTATTAGAAAAAAAAAAAAAACAACAAACAAAAACAGTTCTTTGAATATCTATAGTTGTAGCCAGAGCAGATAAACAAAGATTTGTCCTTTTGCTAGATGTAGCTGGCAGGCCAGCATGAGTTGTATGAGTATGCACATTTCAAATAATAAAACATTATGAAAAATTCAGTATTATGAGATTATTACAAATCACAAAAAAATGGAGTTATGCAGATTATAATCTTCTAGAAGAGACAGAGTAGATCTAAATTATGACATTATTTGAGAAAAATAACAGACTATTTCCCTGTGTAAGGCTAAATGACACCTTAAGTATTCCCCAGGAAATGTGACAGACTCCATTAAAATTGCCTTATTGCTATTGATTTTGTGCAGATGGTATTCAGATACCGTGGTAGTAATTCTAAGGTAAGACTGGAGAGATCAGATTAATGAAAGAGTAAGAATGAAGGGTCCTTTTTAGTATGACAACATAGTAAATTAATATATTGTTCTAAGATTTGGGCTGTTTAGGAATCATGCTATTGAAAAGGAGATGAATTTCACATGTAATATTGAATGATTCGAATGAGTTAATACAATGGAAGACTGAGGAACTCCAGAAAAAAAGCCAGGGTGAATAGGTAATCTAATGGGATATAAAGCTCATCAGAAACAGATGAACAGAAGTAGTAAGCTGGGTTACCCTAAGAATTCCTAGCTGAATTAAATTTACTATGACTATGCAGAAAGGTGGAATGATGAATTCGTGGAGAGATTTTCTTGAGAGAAGAGGGTTTAAAAACTACAACTATTTCATTTGGTCAATTGATGAATAAATGTTCTCTGGAGAAGTGTAAAAATTAATGATTGATACAAGGAAAGCAATTGAATTGTGCTTATTACTGTTCCTGGAATCACAAGAATATATTCAAAAGCCACAAAAAGCCTTTAAGAAATTCAAAAGCCACAAAATTATAAACACATTAGGGTTTAATTTTTCCTTTCCTGTCACAGTACATGTGGGCACACAGAACAAAAGGCATTACTGTACTGAGAAGAATTACTCAGATATAAAATAATGTCTCCTTGCTTGTGGTTCCTGCCTTCTTTTCCAGGATAAATTGCAATAAGTGCAGATGTCTTGGCAGTGATAAAGTAAGGGGCCTTTAGCAGATACGTTACACCTGTGAAGCTCTCTGGTCAGACTGAAGCTGCAAGCTGCGTCTGACTCCATAAGTACTTGAACACACATAGAGAGAACTAATAAAAATGTATTTGATGTGGTATAAATGCTAATCATCAGAGGAAAGCAAGAATAAATTAAATGTATATTGTTTGATAAGTATGGGTGCGTTGCCTCGGTGCTATGTAATACATGTGCTATGTATTAGAATCTGATGTATATATTTAGAAACTGTTTGAATGGTTTTCTTTAACTGAGTCATTTAAACTAAAAGGTACACTCTCCTTAGCAGGAAATTCACATTAATTCCCTTGTTATACAAAAGGTTGTACTGGTTTTGTGGTAAGAATAGTGTGTACAGTGATTGAGCAATAGCATAGTCATTTTCTGAATATAAATAAAACAAATGCTAAAAAAGATGCAGAAGGCTGGTTGAGACCCATCCTCAGGAACAAACAAACATCTGTTTGTGTCATCTTGATGGTAATAGATACTGTGTTTGTTTTTGTTTGTTTGTTTTGTTTTTTTCCAATACTGTTCTCCTGAACCTCTGTTGTACTCTGTTGTATTATGCTGCCATTGCATGTCACTAAATCAGAACAACAACAAAAAGATTTAGGGAGATTTATAAAATTTTGTTGGGCTTGAACCTCCCTCTCTCCAGGGTAAGGTCTTTCTCTGGCTTAAATTAATTTTGATTCCAAGCCTGAAGAAGTTTCATGAAATTGCTTCTTCTGTGGATTTCATTTTTTAATATGTATGTTATATAGTTGTATATTGATAGCTAAACTTATATCACTGTATTCATACCTTTTTTGAAGTTAATTTTGACTGAAATAATTTCCAAAGACTAGTTCAATGTTTGTAGCATCCTTTTCAGTGCTATAGAAGGTAACAGTTGTGTGGACCATTACATTTTAGATTAGTAATTAAGGCAGTTGTTGCTAGCCATGGTACTAGCCTTTTCAAACTCTCTAATCTTGGAAAAAAAAAAAAATCTTCATCCTCAAATGTAATTATAGTTGATTCTTTTCTAATACTGACATTCTTTCTTTCCTGCTTTTTGTCCTTTACTTATATGGAAATTTTATGTCATTGTGTGATATTGATACCCAGGAAAAAAAAAAAAAAAAAAAAAAAAGATGTTTCATGGCAGCTCAACTGACTGTAAATATAAGAGCTATTTTTGCTGCAATGTTAGTGTTGAATCTAACAATACATGTGAAATAAGTAATTGCATATTAGCCAGATGTTTTTCCAAGTTGCTTATAGTTTATAAGAAGCTTTTATCTAAAGCAAATCAGGTTTTGTGTGTGTGTATGAAATGGAATGAAAAAGGTGCTCAGTAAGCTTTAACCTTGATAAACATGCATTTGTGCATTTTTCTGTGCAGAATGAGGGAGCTGGCATTTTGATTTTTTTTTTTATATACTTTACTTTAGAAAATAATGTAATTTCATGGTGTTCAAGGTTGTGTATCCACTGATCACAGTCCTGTTTTCTGAATTTCTTATCAAAATTAGAGATGGAACGTTTAACTGTACTTCTGTATTACAGTGTTGTAAAATGTACTTGCTTATGTGGTAAAATGGCGAAATGCCAGAAATCATTTAGTTATTAGCGATGTTTTGGGACTAGTGCTGGAATGACAGTTCAAATGGTCTCAGAATCTTTTGAACACTTGGGTATCTCATACTGAATATAGTGGTGGCTGATTTCTACTTTGAGCAGAAGGCGATAGGGCAAATGATCCGATGACCACAGCACTCTGGGACAGAGTCTATAGGCACTTATGTTCTTAAGTACGTGCTAAATTTTATGCTTGAATCTAGTCTTAAAGTCAATGATTGCAAGACTAGAAGATTGTGTCCTTATATGAATATTAATGATATAATGGTAATCTCAATGCTGTTTTTTGTTGTTTTTAAGGTGAGAATTAACCTTGTAATTTCTGCCATTTGTAGTAGTTGCTGGCTACTGTAAGTAATAATAATGTTTTCTAGAGGACATATGCATTCATAATTTTTTTTTTTAATGTAATATGTAGGAAAGAGATTATGAATGACTCATTCTGTGACTATGAAATTACTGGGAACTCTCTCTAAATAAAAGGAAGAAAGCAAGGGTGTATGAACCTTCAATTGGCTCTTTTTTTTTTTTTTTTGTGGAGAATCATTCATTGTAACATTTTGAGACAACTAGAAAATGAGATTTGAAGTACACAAAATTTGAATAAGCAGTAGAAAATGTGAATCTTTTTGTCCTTCTTTTAACTAGATACAGTAAATTGTGTTGTGCACAAGGGAAAAATATCCATGTACTTTATGTGGCAATCATTTATACTGAGTAGATATGAACAGTCATTCAGAGAACAATTGATTTTGCAGTATCCTAGACTGGGTTGGAGACTTTTGCATTCATTGCACCATATGCTACTAAAATTTATATAAAAAGTTCACATTAAAGTGGCTGTTTTAGTAGGAAAATATTTTAAAATTGAAACTTGCCTATCTTAGCTGCAGAAGAGGATGTTTTATCAGTGTTGTAGAAAATTTTGAACAAACATGAACTTAAATATAGAAGTTATTCCACTATTATCAGCTTGACAAAAGAGAGGAATTATTGCTGTTGCTGCAGCATGATTGACATGATTGACATGAACAAGGATTAATGGAGGTCTGTATGACTCAAGACTTTAAGAAACTGGTGTTTTAAATAAAACTTGATTCCGTGCTTCTAGTATTTTCCATTGGCTGGGAGCTTCTGAGGGAAACAAAAAAGAAATATTGAGGACAGGGATGAAGGTAGAGTTAGGAGTGCTTGTAACAGTGTTAAAGTTTGGTAAGTGCTTAGGAGAGAATGCCAAGATCACAGGCATCAGTCATAACATGGGAGTAAGAACAAGTAAGCAAACAAACTAAATCAATTATTTGTGAGAAAAGTATACTGAACTCAATTTGATATAATTAATTATTGCTTGAAATGAAAGAGCACATTAATATCAGAAAGTAAAATGAAAGCAGTTGCTGTTTCTGAACGTTCTCTCACCAAAGGTAGAGTGACTAATGAAGGTGCAGCTCTCCAAGTACGTTTCTCAGGACACAAGAAGATTTTGACCCTGGTTGAAGCTGTCAGTTTGAATGGTTAGTTGTTAGGATCTCAAAGGTAGAAGCAAAGGTAGCTCTCTTTAGTAGCAAGCAGTTCTTTTGCCTGTGGACAAAAAAGCAAATGGTTTCGATGGTATAGTGTGTTTGAAGTTTGAGAGAAAAGCAGGCAGAGTGTTTGTCAGCATACATCAGAACCAATAATCCTACCCCTGATCAATTCTGATAGCCTGTGGTGATGATGTTGCAGTGAGAGCTTACTTTGTGTTCTAAAGGCAAAAGAAAATGTGAAACAGTTTGGAAAAGTTTTATAGTGAAATATTTTAAACTAGAAACTGTTGTTTTTAAACTAGAAAAGCACATATATATATAACCAGTGCGATTAATGCAGCCAATCATCTGATATTATTGCTTACTACAAATATAGATAGGGTAATCTTACAAATTGTGTCAGAGGCATCAGATCCTATGAACCTAAAGACTCAGGGTTCTTTGTGGTCTGCTGGAGCCATCTTTGGTAAGACCTGGTGATGCCTCCTGTCCTGGTGCAATACACGTGAGGTTGCTGCAGTTCTGTGTCCCGAGGTTCAGCCAGTGGGAAGGCTGGACACGCATTTCCCATAGGCAGATGCACACGCTGTTCAGTACACACATGGCCAGCCACACAGATCAGCATGGACATGAAACAGCATCTTTAACATCAGAAAGCTAAGCACACAAACAACGTGGATCAGCTGATCCTGTTCCCCCTGATAAGGACTGAAGTTTGCCAGTGCTCCCATCCAAAACCATACACAACACATCATGGTTCTCTGAATAGCTGGTTTCAGACATTCATTCAATCTACCCCTAAGCTGTGCCCCAGGCTCCAGTTTCCTACAGTTACTGCCAGCCAGCCCTATGAGCCCCCCAGACCTGCAGACCCTCTTGAGCAGTTGGCACTGAGACCTCCTGTCCCACAGAGGTCTGGATGTTCCCCAGCAGATCATGCATGCACGCACACGGACTGGAAAGTATGCTTACACAGAAAACAGTTGGGACTAGAGTTTAATGAGACAGGACGGATGGCAGTGATCAGGTAACACTTGGCCTGACAAAGTGTACTGACCAGCCACTGGCTTACAGGTGAGTGGCCCCTTTTATGCTTTTTTTCCCTATGTTTTCCTTACTGGTTCCCACCAAATACACCTCGATTCTTTCTTCCTGCTTTTCCTCTTACTACTTAAAACTTCCTACACAATTACACAATCCCCAAATTCTTTTTCCTCTGTATCCCAGATCAAATTTTAACACCTCTTTGGGCAGTAATCCCCTTTAAATTGCATAGTATTTGGGGACAGTTTCTTCCGTTGGGTCACCTTGGTGGCTTTCACACCAGGGTTCACATTAGGGTTCCTCCACCTATCATTATTCCTCTGATCCCCAACTGGTGTTTAATTTGCTAAGTCTTTACTCAGGTAATGTAACATAGTGTAGCACCTATTTTAGGATGTTGGCCACATTAAAATTCTAACAGCAAATTAACCAAACATTTGAGAAAGTTGATCCTTAAGTTAAAAATGAAAAGTGTTTGTGAATCCTCTGCATATATGAAAAAAAAAAGTCTCTATAGTTGCATAAGGCTGTAAAAAAAATCACACATCTCTTTAGCATGTTAAACATTATTAGAACTCATTGGCACATTGGAAGGATGTTTTGAATGCTAAATACTTCCATAGATTCAAAAGCTGCTCAGATGAATTTATGAGGGAAGAGTCCAAGACAGGCATCATGAAGATGCATGAGGGTTCCCCTGTGCAAGAAAGTTCCCAAGGTCCAGGAATACAGAGATGGTAAGGTATTGTGGAAAATCACCCCATTCCTATGCTCTTCATTAGGCATTTTCTGTTGAACATTGTCAGAGACAGGATACCAAGCAAAGCAAACTTGTGATTTAAATTGTTTTCCTTTGTATATACCAGAACGTTAGTTGGTTGCTTAATAATAAGAACGTAATGCATGTTTAGTTTAGATTACCAGATTATTATTTCTTTCTGAAGTATTCCCACTAGCCAGTGATATTATATCCATATTTGAGCTCTACTTATTATTGTTTTTTTCCTTTGTGACTGAATGTCTTGATTTCTGCTGCATTTTCCATGCGTATTTTCAATAATTTTTCTGAAGGGATAGATGTCTCAATTTTATCATTTTTATTTCCTTTCTTCTTCTTCTTTTTCTTCTTCTTCTTCTCCTTCTTTTTTTTTTTTTTTTTTTTTTTTGGTGTTAATTCGAATCTTTTTTTCATGTTGATGAATTTATTTTAATTTTTTTTATATTCCAGAAAAATGGATGATAGTTATAGCTAGTTACTCATGTCTGGGTTAGAAAAAAAAAAAGCTGGAAACATTCTTAAATTTAGTTTCACAGTCTGTTGCTCTACATTTATGCAAAATCATGCCATTTGTACAGTTAGAAGGAACATCACAGTGAAAATGGTAGATTACACATGTAAGAAATTCCTAAGAATTTCTTCCAAAAAAAAGTAGATTACGTATCTTTATTTTAAAGTATGATCACATATTGAAAAGGTATGGAAATGTCTTTCTGCATTATGAATATCGTTTTTAAATTTAGGGATTCAAAAGACCTAATGATCTACCTAAACTAGATCTCCTTTGTGAGACTGCAGCTATTTTGAAACCTTTTAAAATGATAACTTGAAAAGGAATAAGACGATATTCCTGTTCAAAACTTTGGAGTCATTTCAGCTAGAATATTTCTGCTTCTCTAAAGAGTTTACATCTTGTATATAATCCCTGGGGATATAATTCCTCTTCAAAATTATTCAGATTGAAGAGAGGTCATCTAGTTCAAACTCCTGGTCAAAACAGGGTCAAGTGTGAATCAGATCATGTTGCTTGTGATTTTTCCCAGTTGGGTCCTGAAAACCTCCAAAACCAGAAATTTCGTAACATTGCTGGGCAACTTGTTTCCAAGATTATTTTCCTCATAATTAATTCTTTCTTTTTCCTATATCTGAATGAGACTTCCCTCTCCCCTCCTTTCATTTCATGGATGTTGTCACTCATTGTCCTGCTGTGCACCTCAGTAATGTGCCTGGCTCTGTCTTCTTTGTACCTCTCACATACAGGAAAGATGCTGCTTACTCCACCCAATCCTTTTTTCTTCTGGGCTGAACAAGCCCAGCTCCCTCAGCCTTCCCTCTCAGAGCAAGTGCTCCAGCCCCCAACAGCTTGGTAGTCTCTTGCTGGACTTGTTCCACTTGAGCAATGTCTTTACTGTGTGGGGGAACCCAGAACTGAACACAGCATTACAGACATGGTCTAACAAGTGATGAGTAAAGAGGAATAATAATTTTCTTCAGTCTACTAGCTACATTCATGTTAATACGATCCAGTATACTGTTAGCTTATGTCACCACCAGGGATATTTAGCCAACTGTCCTTAGGACCCCTAGGTCTGTTTCAGCAGAGCTGCTCCTCATTGAGCCAGTCTTAGGGTTTTACTTCTTCAGGAGTTAGTCTGTCCCAGGTGCAGGACTTGATATGTCTCCTTGCTGGATTTCATGAGCTCTTGTTGGCCTAATTCTCCATCCTGTCTAGGTCCCTCTAAATGGCAGCCCTGTCCCCAGACATATTGACTGCATCCTCCACTTTAGTGTTGTCACACTTGATAATGATTTTGTCTCTTCATCCAGGTCATTGATAAAGCTGCTATGCAGGGTAAATCCCCGATTAGACCCCTGAGGAACATTGGTTATGTCTTGTCTCTACAAATCAGTAGCCACTTTGTGTATTGTTACTCAAACTACTATGGTACTACTACTACTATAGTACTGGGTATTTTAGCATCTTTCTGAATGAATGTGGGGTCCTTCCAAGCTAGTCTGGGGGAGTGATATTAATGTGCCTTTTTGTCAGACTGATTATGTTCAAATGTACTTGGACTCAAGATGGTGAAAGCCTTGAAAGTGCTGCACTGCACTTTGTGGACTTATTTAGATCCCTCCAAACTGCATCTGTGGAGCATCTTTAAGTGTAGATATATGTCCTCAGAGTTTATATATGGACACCTAGTTAGCTCATTCAGTCTTACTTTCAAGTTTTCACTGAGTTTTCAGTTAGTTTGTTCCAGACTTGTAATCCTTTTTTAAAATGGATTTTAAGAATTACTTTTTTTTTTTTTTTAAGTTTTTCATGTTGAATTCTGTCTACCTCTTGCTTCAGTGATATATAACTTAAATATATTATCTTAACTTATGTAACTTAATATTTGTGATTTCCTTCCATCTTTCCTCTTCATAATTTTATGGGTTTTTGATTTCTTTGTTCTCCCCTCTACTCCTCCTCTTCCCAATTCTTTCTCTTCAAGCTTTTAGTCTATGTGACAATGATTGGCTTCTTTTTTTTCGTGGAATACATTTGCTTTGGTTATAACTTAGAACAAACTTGAATATATTCCAATTTCTTTTGTTATTGCCTTTAAATGGATTTTTTGAGTTAATCCTTTAGAATTAATTATTTTTAAAGAGTTTTGAGGCTTCTTAAAAGCAACAATAAGAATAGCTGTGGCTCCACTAATGTTTAAACTTAATTGGTTATTAGTGGCATTAAAATTGATATTGTTAAGCAGTTTCTGGACCTTGAGCTCTGTCCTTAATTAGAGGCAGTAATGTCTCCTTCTCTTTGAGATTTCTTTATGAAAATATTTTGCCTAACACAGGGTTATCAGCTTTCAATTGTCTCCTGGATGAAACATCCCAGATGACGCTACCTGTTGTAGCTGCTTTCCTCATTCTAGCTAGAATTTCCAAACATGCTTTTCTTCATTGTTTAAGCCTTTATTTCTTTTTACATTCTAATAAATATTTTTGTACTGATTGTTTTACAATTAGTACTGTAACTTTTTTTTTCTTGGCACTTGGAGGTACAGAAATTAAAATTTATCTCCTAAACATGTCTCTTTCCCAACATTTCAGAAGATTCTTGTGACTTTCTTTACTAAATATTTTGTCCCAACCAAAGCACATACTCCTGTTGTCTTGTATTTCTTCCCCATTCTTGTTCATTCTTTTTCATTACAAACTTCTGTATATGTATATATTAAATAGTATCTTCAAGGTCACTTGTTTCATTTAGCTGTTCCTTTGTCTCTTTATCATTAGTCTTCCTCTGGTTTTGATAATGCTGTCACTTCCTCTTGTCCAAAATTTGCTTCCAGCTACTGATTTATCTCTTGCTAAATTAAATTTGATTCCAGAATGGGCTGTTAGACCCTTGTCTTAGCTCCTTCCTCTTCAACAGTCTTTGCCATACCTTTCCTCTACCCTATGTTTCTTCTTTCACATCATTAAAACTACTTATAAAAGCTCATTCATTCGTTCATTCTTCTAGTATTTATTGATCTTGTGCTATTGCCAACTTGATCATTTATCAGTTTTGTCCTTTTTGGCCACCCTTTTCCAACTCCTTTTTAATTTGTTCTAAAATATTTCTATATCTGAATACAAAGAACATTCCTTTGCTGGTACACACAATTCTAGACTATCTATTATTTCTTCAATATATATTTAATTATTTAATCCTGAAACAGATGCTCTCCACAAAATATTCTAATCAAAGTATTTTAAATAAGTAATATCATTCTTTTCCCATTTTCTCATAATTAAAAATCTATGTAATGTTTTCAGTTCAATGAATGATGTATATTGCTTTCATACTGTCTTCAGTAGAGCCGTACTTGGGCATAATGTCTTTATTTGTATGTGCTCATAAACTGTATATGCTTTGGAAAGTCTGGATGAATAATAAGATTGTTTTCTTTGTTTTCTCTTTCTAATAAACCAGACAGCGTACAAGTTAGAAATAACTTAAAATTCCTCTGGCACTAGCAGACATCCTCCATTTTGATCAGGTTTTTGAAGACCAAGGGAGAGACTGAACTTTAGTTAACATAATGTTAAGGATTAAGAAGGGTTAACTGTTGAAGAAGGTAGGGGAACAGAACAGCAAAAATTTCAGCATTACAAATCTTAAAATTTTACCAAACTCTCCACTGTTCTCTGGCAGGCTGTGAACGTTGCTGTGATATGGATTGTGGTTCATATGTCTTGTTTATTGACAGAAGCAATTTTCCTCTGGCTACGCTTGAAATTTGCACTCAAATCCACAAAACAATTCAGCTTTTTTTTTTTTTTTTTTTTTTTTTTTTTTATAAAAATGCAGATAAAAATTAAAAATATACATGGGAAATTGTTGTGGTTTAACCCGGCTGGCAGCTAAACACCACACAGCCGTTCGCTCACCCTCCCCCCTCCCTCTCTGGGATGGGGGAGAGAAACGGGAAAGTGAAGCCTGTGGGTTGAGATAAGATGGTTTATTAAGATAGAAAATAATAATAATAATAATGTGTACAAACAAGTGATGCACAATGCAACCGGCAACCGGCCCCCCACCCCGGCTAGCCACCCCTATATATTGTTCAGCATGCAGTCAGATGGTATGGAATACCCCTTTGGCCAGTTTGGGTCAGCTGTCCTGGGTCTGTCCCCTCCCAGCTCTTGCTGCACCCCCAGCCTGCCCACTGGCAGGACAGAGCGAGAAGCTGAAAAGTCCTTGGCTTAGTGTAAGCATTGCTCTGCAGCAATTAAAACATCAGCATGTTATCAGCACTCTTCTCAGCTATTAGGAGGAAAATTAACTCTGTCCTACCTGAAACCAGGACAGAAATATTTCATAGGAGCATGGGAAAAAGACATTAATAATGTAGAATGTAGTTAGAAAGGAGCATGTCCATGCTGCTGTGATTTTGTATAAGGACAAACAGTTTAGGTTAATGCTAAGTGAATGGAAGAAATATGGAAGGTGAGAGAGAGACTGAAATTTTAAGAAGGGCTGAAAAGAAAGTAGTTTTGAATTGGATCTCTAACATGTTGCAAGTCAACAGTGATTTAGACATACATTCACGTAAGTCAGAAATGTCCAAATTTGTAAAATGAATACACATTTATAAGTGTTGTGAGGATGGACATTGCTATTCTGAAGCTCAAACTACGAGTCTGGAAGTCATGGAGGTACAATTCATACTAGCTGGAGGATTGAATCCTCTTGTGGCTTTAGAAGAAATTGAATTGATGTGGTTGTGTTCATGTGTTTTATTACTTTAGGTAAAGTTGTGCAAGCAGGTATTTTACGAGAAGACAACATGGTATCACATTTAGGAATACATTATGTGGCACATGAATATTCAATGTAGCACTTGGCTAAAAATGGGCATATACTAATAAATAACTGCAGAGTATTTATGAACTAAATTACATAAGGCTAACACTTAAGGTCAGTAAACACTTCAATTTTTTGCAAAACACAGAAACACTACTGAGTTGGTAAAATGCATATGACTGCATTTTAGCATGATGATTCAAAGTCATATAAATGGATTTATAGAACTTTTTTTTTTTTCCTCCTCAGAAGCTGTCATAGTGTTACTGTTTACACAATAGTCTAACTAAGCAAAAATGTATTTTTTAAAACAGCTACCCAAATAATATATATTTACCTATCCGATTTTATAGTAAATGTTAAGGTAAGATTAAATTAACCTGAGAAAGTTGAATTGATAATAAGTTTGATTTCATTTAATCCTTTTACTACCTAGTATGTAAAGAAAGACATCTGATTGCCTGTAGTTTAATGATCATGGTTGCTTTATTATAGTGAAATGAAGTTTAAAGTTATGTTTTATTTTGTGTAATAATTGCACACTTTGTACTTAATTTAAAATTGATAATTCTAACTCTGTAGGCCTTTTCTTAAAGCTTCAATTTAAATGTGAGAATATACAGAATATTGTAAATATAGGATATATTGAATAAATGAATTTCCTCAAATGACTGAGTGTCCTATAAAATCATTCTGTCTTTATGTCAGAGCATTGTCTTTTAGATGTACTCAGCAGTCATCAGAGAGAAACCCAATTTCTTTGGTGCTAGGAAGTATTAGGCTGTATGTTTTTAATTTTAGCTGAAATTCATGGTAGAGGCACAAACAAAAAGACAAGACAATTTTTCAAAGGAGTGGCCAGCAGGTTGAGGGAAGTGATTGTCCTTCTCTATTCTGCCCTTGTGAGGCCACACTTGGAGTACTGAGTCCAGGCCTGGGGCCCCCAGCACAAGAATGTGGACGTCTTAGAACAGGTCCAGAGGAGGGCCACACAGATGATCAGAGAGCTGCAGCACCTCTCCTATGAAGAAAGGCTGAAAGAGCAGGGGATCTTCATCCTAAAGAAGAGAAGGCTCCAGGGTGATCTTACTGCAGCTTAAAGGGGGCTTGTAAAAAAGATGGAGAGGGAGAGCGACTTTTTGCTTAATCAGATAATGACAGGGCAAGGGAGAATGGTTTTATACTAAAAGATCATTTAGATTAGATGTTAGGAGGAAATTCTTCACTCAGAGGGTGGTGAGGCACTGGAACAGGTTGCCCAGAGAGGTAGTGGATGCCCCATCCCTGGAGGTGTTCAAGACCAGGTTGGATGGCACTGGGCACTGGGCAACCTGATCTAGTGGGTGGCATCCCGGCCCATAGCCAGGTTGGAACTGGATGATCTTTAATGTTTCTTCCAACCCAAGCCATTCTATGAATCATGAATCATTCTATGATTCTATGAAAAGCATAGAGTACATTTATACACACACACACACACACAAAAAGACAAGATTTTGCCCTCAAATGTTATGCCCAACAGCCATCTTATGGAATCTGAGTTGTGCTCACAAGCAAAAAGACAAAACTGTAAACCTTTTGACCTGTAAAGTGTATTACATGAATTCTACAATGCTTTCTTTGTAGAGTCTAGGGCTTGAAAAAATGCATTTAGAAGAAAAGAATCATCACTGCTATTTCAACACTAGCATTAAATATTTCTCTTTGAGGTTTGTCTGTCCTTGACCAGTGCAAAATCCATGTTTATTCTACTTTTAAAATGAGCATATTCCCTTTTTTCTGATAAGGTTCTGAAGCACAACTAAGTATCAGGAAAGCTATAAGATTTATTTATTTTTTTTCCTAATTATTTGGTTAGCTTGAAAAGCAGCATACTGTTGTCCATACTGTTGCACACCTCATTTTGGGCATGCCTCAGTACTTTTTTTTTTTTTTTTTTTTTTTTTCTGTTACTGAGATAACCTTCTCATTTGTTTCTCCTTCAAGGTGTACTGATGCAGATGATGTTGTTGCTAGCCTTAAAAAGATGAATAAGGTAATTTCTGCACTGTTGTGATGCCGCTGGAAACTGAATTTAGTGAGTTTAGTCCTTGAGAAAGAATATATATATAGACTCACTTTTGTGTCTTGATTTCTTCCTTGTCTTTTGCCTTACTATTGGTAGAAGAGACTCTTACTGCTCTACTTGTCCTTGTTCTTCTGGCAGCTAGCTCTCAGATCATCCCATATGATGGAGTGAAATAAGTACATGCTTCTGCAGGAGTTCAGTTCTTGCTTTTTCATCTGTAACAACAGGCAAAACTGAAGAGATCAAGTTTATTAATAACCTTGTTATTAATATGGGACTGTTTTAGTTTCCTTCTCTGTGTGAACTTGAGAGCTGTCTCTTTGGCTACCAACATTTTTTGTCTGATTAAATCCAGTCTGTTCAAGGACTGGAAAGGTGGTACATTATGCCAAATGTCGTGGAGAAGCCTATTGTTGCATTGGAAATATAAGTGTAAATCTGCATGGCATATGGAGATTAAAAAAAAATAATGTTGGGTTGAACTGTCAAAAGGAATCAACCAGTATATTTTATGATAATGACTTGGAAAGTAGCTTTGTGTCATGTGTGGACATTTTGACTCAGTAAGTACTATCTAGGGCAAGAGTTATCGCCTTCCTTCCCGCTTAATTTAGCACTGAGCTATGGAAGACTATCTCTTGTAGGTACAGCTGTCCTCAGCATTTCTGTTTTCCCTTGAGTTCTAGCCAGGACGCACAATGAGTCGTGAATTCAGAGTAGTGCTTAGAACTCAATAATCTGTAGATCTTGGTAGTGTGTTTAATGGGTAATTTAGTGGGAAGGAAAAATAGGATTATTTATGATAGCTGTTCTAAGAAGGTGTTTCAGTATGGACTTATCTTTCCATGTGCTTTCCTTTCATTCATTTCTGTTTTAGTGGATAATTTCCACTTCAGGAAATCCTGTTAGATGATTGAGGTGTTATGTGACTATATACTTTGAGTGGGTGGGAGAAAATCACTGAATTCAATTTGTGGGAGGAAGTTCCAAAATTCCAAATTCCCATCTACCATTAGAGGGTATATTTTGTAGACGTGCATGTAAATGGTCTTGGATCAAGAAACTACGATTATTATAATAAATAATATCTTGTTCTTTTGACCATTTATTCTAAATTTCTCTTCACACCTGAATACATCCAGCATATAGCTTTGTGATTCCCAAAAGCATTATGGCTATTTGGAGCACAGCACGAAATTGTCATCACCACGAATAAGGAACAATAGCTACATAAGGATAAGGCAGATGGAGTAGTTTTCCACTCTTCTAAACTGTAATGTTAAAAAGAACATCATCTATTTTAGGATCAGGAATAGGCCATCTGCCCGAATTGCCTGCCCTTTCAGCTTTACCTTACTCCCACATTACTGTCATTATTTTCATCTGAATGCCATTACATTTTCATGCTGTATTTCCCTGAAAGATACTTCATGTCATTAGGTGATTTGTTTTACACCAGGGTTTTCTTTTAAGAATTCCATGTCTTTCTTTAATATTTGTAGTTTACTATTCAAGTGTTTTGCTTCCAAATATGATGTTTGCTTGATAATTTCATTAAGTCAGACAACATCTGTCCTTAATGGCAGTGTTGGAAATGATATGACAGCCTGGCAACAATAGTAGCAGGAAATAAGCAAAGGACTAACAGGGATCATGAAAGGCACAGGAGGCAGCAAGGCCAAGAAAAGGACTTTGGACCAAAAGGGTGTAAAAATAATTGAAGCTGAGAGAAAAACAAAACAAAACACTGGATTAAGTGAACGAGATAAGTAAAAAACGTTTTTTTAGCAGCCAGAGGAATTCTATTTGTAGTTTTCATCTGTCTCTGAAGGGAAAAATGATTCAGTTGCTTTGAAGACTATTGATTTACAGACTTGAATGTCTTTGTGGGTTGAGCAATAGAAAGAATTAAACATTTTCCAATGAAAGTTTTTAAAATCTGAAACTGTTGGTTCAATGAATATCAATTGTTCTGCAAGAATGTCAACACTTCATATCTGCATTTCTTTTCTTTCTTTTTTTTTTTTTTTAATTAATCCATATTATGTAAATACCCACCTTTGATTTGTTACAATAATTTGGCAAATGAGAATGGAAGGCTTTCTTCCTAAATTTCTAAAGAAATCCTTAAAACCATTTTAATGTTCCAAGTACACTGGACATTTTTTTTCCCCTTTTTTTTCCCTCCCCTAATAAATTGAAATACATTCCTATCTGAGTCAAGAAAACGTAATTTAGGGAACTAAATTGCTATCCCAGTTGGGTGCGGAAAATAAGAGTTTCATTTATAGTGAATAGAAATGAGCTCCACTAACTGTAAAATCACAATTTAGATAAAATTTTCTTTGTGTACGTGATTGTTCATTCATAGCTATGTTCCTAAACATAAACAACATAAACATCTAGAGGTGTGTTTTTGTTTGTTTGTTTTTGGTGTTCTGGTGTACATACAAGGTTGACAAGACCTATGAGAGACAGGAAGATAGGTGTTCTTCGGAACAGAAACTCAGTGTCAGAAGGGATGCACCTAAAAGCTTTCAAAATGAAACAGGATATTTGTGTTTTGTTATACCTTTGTCCTCTATGTTATACCTATTGTCATCAATTCGGTTTAGCAGGTACATGAGTTTACAGGTTATCTAAATGGTTGTAGCCAAATAATAAATTGCTTATCTACCTGTAAAGATAGATATTGATATTCTTTTATTGGCATTAATTAAATATATAAACTACTTTGTATTCAATTTCTGTAGTTGTAATTCTAGAAATGGAAATTAAACAGTTGTAGTTTATGTTTTGTCCATATTTGGTAGCTCTGACAACTGATCATAATTTCTTAAGCAGACAAGGACAAAAGCAATTAGTTTTGGTTTGTTTTGTTGGGGGGGGTGGAGGTTGGGAGGGGGAACAGTTGAGGTTAATGATTACTTGCAATATTTCTTTTACAGTTGCATTCTTTGAAGATCAGCCTACTTTTTTTTTTTTTTAATGAAATTTGGAAGAATTCAATATAACTGCAGTTTTATATCTTTCTAAGAATATCATAGCTAAGCAGGTAGGCAAGACAGTGCATGTCTGTGTGCTACTACTCACCTACTCACTATAGAAATTAAATACTACTTAATGTAAACACAACAGTAAGATGAAGTGTTTCAATTTGTGTATATAGTGTAGTTAGTCTCTTTTTATAGGGTCAGTTTTCATTATTTGTTACTACTTCTACTATATGCTTATGCTATGTACAAATGATATCTGTACCTTTTGTCTCATGGACAGAATTTAGTCTGATACAATATATTATTTTTACACTGTCCTGTAATTCAAACAATCAAGAGGATTCAACTCCTTCAGAACTTTTATTGAATTTTCAGTGAATAGGTCAGTTCTCAGTTTGACAGCACAGTTCTCGTGAGATAGGTTATGGTCATGTACTTTAACATTCCAATCATGCAGATCTCACCAGATGTCAGTAATCAGGTTTCACTCATCTTGAATTTACCTATATACATGTTTAAATACAATTCTTTTCTTTAAAATTCGACTTCTACAACTATCATATGGATAATCTAAGAGTTTTTTTGTTTGTTTGTTTGTTTGTTTTTCATTTTATTCTCATTACCATTGGCAACTTGGTTTCAGTTTTGGTTCTCAGTGTCTAGATTTTATGGTCACAGAATGTTTAGGCAATGTTTCTCCTTTTTTGATAATACTTCTAATTTTGTTGTTATAGCATAGTATTTATTCCCCAGGTATTTCTTTAGCTTGGAAGATTGGATCAGGTTGTTCCAAATGATATACAACTGTAAGCTATTCAAATTAAACATTTGGTAGGGCAACCAACTGACCTGTGAAACCAATTGGTTAGGGAGGTAAACCAATATTACAGAAAAATATATTTTTTGTTTCCCACCTAGCATTTTATGCCAACACCTTTCCAATGTTGCTCACAGGTATTTTAAAAAGATCATTTGCTTAATGGTATCTATCGCTACCCCTCCAACTGTATTTAAGATTCTGTAAGCAGTGTTGTGATGCAGTATCATGATCTAAAGTAGACAAGACCAATATTTTTTAACTCAGTGTATGTTTCTAGTTATCTTGTTTATAATAACCTCTGCAAAAACAGTATGTGGTTGTCAATGGCATACCATGCAGATTTTCTCATCTTTAGTATAACATGAATTGTTAGTCTTGTTTGTGTTCAATGTCTGTTCTCTCTCTTCTGTTTAACTATACCCTTAAAAATGTCTTCTTCACTTTTCATACTGATTGTACACTTTCTGGTATGTAGAGTTTCTTGTCAAGGGTCTGTTTTTATTCTATTCAGTTCATTAACAATAATTATTTTTCTCCTTTAAGTTTGACGGAGTGATTCTTTCCAAATTTTTCTCCTTGATTCAGAAAATGTTTATTATGTGAACTAACTTCCTAGACTATATAGGCACTTTT
Source organism: Stictonetta naevosa (assembly GCA_011074415.1). Lineage (NCBI taxonomy): Eukaryota > Metazoa > Chordata > Aves > Anseriformes > Anatidae > Stictonetta > Stictonetta naevosa. The sequence continues at coordinate 28,458,810 of CM021697.1, forward strand.
CCTAAAATGTTTCCTCTGGTGTCATAACAACTAAGACTACTTGATAACTGTTGATTGAGTCTTTTCTCTGACTGGGCACGACTGAGGCAGGAATCTTTTTATTAGTGAATTAAGGAAATGGAAATTTCCTTTTAGAATGGAAATCAACATTTGTTCTGTGATCTTTTATTTATTATTTTTTTAAGCTACTATTTGGAGTTATTGTTTCACATCGTTGTTGCTAGAATAGAAGTTTAAATGTACATATATATGTTAGCATTTTGGCTGTGTTAGCTGATGGAATTTCGGAATTGATATTTGTAAATGTTTTACCAAGTAGTAAATGCTTATTCTTTCCATGAATAGAACATGGTAATTTTCAGTCTGGTAGCTGACAGAAAGAGGTAAGGTAACTGAATTCAAACATTGAATTAATGTCTTATGTTTTGGGTGTTGCCTAGCCAGACTTTTCAAACATTGATCTTGCCTTCTCCTTTCTTTTGTTAGTAACATGTTTCGGAGTGATTTTTGCTGTCAAATGCTAAGTTAAAATTAATCCTGTTCTGAGCTACTGTTTTCTGGTGTGAATAATCAGTAAGTAGTGCTTTTATTCTGTTGTAGTCCTTAGAGAAAACTATTAAATAAGAAGGAAATACAGGTGTGTAACAATACTTTACTCTGAAGAAATTATTTTTCTGAAGAAATTAAATGTAGCTAGTTGCTAGTTCCTGCTTCCATTAAAGAGAGTAAACAACCCAGCTAATTAAGAAGTAAATGAGTTAAATATAGAGACATGAAACAATACTAAACTAAAATATTGGTAAATCTCCTGAAAGTTCTGCAAAAGTCATAAGTTTGTGTGATAAGTTTTGTAGTGGCTGGTCATGTAACAAAATTTCCTGAAGAACAGATAATTTGTTCTGAATTGTTCTAATTGTTCTGAATTTGTTCTAAAAGGACGTATACTCAATAGTTGCTGCAGTATTTTTAAATCATGGTCAAATGCCATATGTTCCCAAGTACTACCTTGAGTTGCTCACTGTGCAACTCAAAAAATTCAGCAAGGTTACCTGCAAAACTCAGAGCAGTCATTTAGAACCACAAGTGTTTTATATAGAATGTGTGTGTAAGTGTGAAGCAAAGTATTAATGATAGGAAAATATAAACCTGCACAAAAAGCTCATAAATTCATATTTTAATTTTGATTTCCACTTTCTTGGATTTGCAATTAGAGGGGGAACTGGTGTGAAGCTAAGTTAGTTTGAACGTGATTTTCATCAAATAACTCTCTCTCTTTTAAACTCTCTTTATCAGAATTAGAGGAGTTTCCTGGAATTTAAAAGGCCTTTGTACTTTGTTTTTCCTTTGGGCACTTTTTACCAAAAACCTACCTGCTTATCTTAGAAGAATGTAGGAAAGCTGTATACAGAAAATGAAAGTCTGAAATGTAAAGGCCTACTAGTAGAGTGCTTTGTTCTTAGTTTACTGTATTTACTTCATCATGCTGTAATGCATAACATTGAAGATTAGACTTTATAACTTAAATAGTTTAAAATAGTTTATTTTTATAGCAGTAAGTGGAAGTTTGGTGATTTATACAAAATTAGGATATATCTCTGTGTGAGTAAGATATAAAATGGTAATGTCAGAATAAAACTTCTGATTAATTTAAAATGGGATACAAATGAACTGAAATTAATAAAAAACAGAAAAAAATAGGCCTTGTGTGAAAAACAAACAAACAAAACCAAAAAACAATCTCCCTGTAAATGAAGAGATTATTAAAAAGTTTACTATATATTGGAAGTTTTTCCAATAGTTTTGTTTGTTTGTTTTACAGGGGCTGTTTGGCTGGGAAAAATCTGTTTAGAATTTTTTTTTACATGTCTGTAAAGTAATGTAAGTTAAATATTTACTAAAATATTGCAGCTGAAAAGATGATTTATAAATTCATATGTTTATGGAGTAATATATCTGCAGAAGGAACAGCTATCCATTTTTACTTATTACTACACAATCCCACTGCTTGCCTGTAGCTTCACTGAGGATTTTAATGTGAAGAATGTATTTGGTCATGGAGAAATAATGAACCTTTTTCAGAGATTAGTTAGGCTACTATCATGGAGAGTTTCTATGTAGATATTAAAGATGTTATCTTTATATGGATGGGAGGTGGCTCACAGTAGTGCCATTCTGAGCATTGCCATGTGTCATACACATGCATAAAATAATATGAAATAGATATAATGAAATAGAGGTCTGCAGGCTGGCTAACATGTTGCTAATGGAACACAGGTACTTCACACACACACACACACAGGTGTGTATATAATAAGAGGGTTAAAAATGGTTTGTATATAATAGAAGGATAAAACACCCATTCATTAATCAATATACATATTTAAATCTGTTTTACGTGAGTTTTAATGGCTTCACCACCAACATGCTTTTAGCCTTTGACATATTCTTACTGTAAATAGAATGATTTCAAAATGTCACTACTTGCCTGTTAGAAACATGTAAATTTTCAACTTAAATGCAAAGTGTCAATAGAATACTAAAGAACTGCAACGCTGTTGATGTATATGTTCATGAATAAATGGATGCTGGTATTATCTTGAATGCATTAGTAAGTATGTCTATTAAAAGTTTTAATCTAATTTTGCATGCGTTTCATTCTCCAGATTTTTTGGTAAGAGTGAGAAATCTTTGAAGGAATATTCAAAGGAATATTCTGATTATTGTAGTTGTATTCCTCCTCTGTACCAATTAGATAAGCACCCCTAAAAAATTCTCAAATGTTTTATTGGATGAACTATTTAAAATCCTGTGATCTTGTAACCTATTGTAGAGAAACTGTTGACCTTGTTCCTAATTTTCCTAATATTTCTTCAAGTGGCACTTTTAAGTGAAGCTATACTTGTACAAATAATATTACTCAATTTATTTATGATTAAAATTATGATTAATTACAAGAGATGCATCTTTGTGGTTGTTTGGTTACCAAAGTGTTTTTTTGTTTGTTTGTTTGTTTTTTTTCCTACTGAAAAGAAAAGCTCAGCTTATTCTTTAAGAGATATAGATAGGAAAATGTAAAGCTGTAAAATGTCTTCTTCAAGGTCATGGGAGAGGAGGATGGCAAAGGCACTTTAACAAAATGCAGTTGTATTTTTCTTTTTGACAGATAGGTGAAAACATATGCATCTGAGCAATTAGAAATAGAATAATCCATTTCTTCTTAAAATGTTACATATATTTTCATTTGGTATCAGTATTAAGTATGGAATTATTCAAATTAGTTACTCAGCAGGTTAGTATGAAAATTCTATATATCAATGCATTTGGTCTATCGAGGAAAAAAATTTGGTGAGATATTTAAATAAAGCAAGTATAATCTGTATTTATTCAGTGGGGCAGGAAGTGTGAAATTTTCATATCAGTACTCCCGGTTAGACTTGTATTCATGTGCTGTTTTATAACACTCTGTGGAGCTGTTTTTGCATGAAAGAAATTAGATTCTTGTTTCTAAGCTCTAATAAGTGTTAGTTCTAAAAGTAACTTGATTCTAGAGGTAGGCGTGCAAGGTATATCCACAAAGTTCTTGTTACCGTGTACTGTGTGCACAGTGAAGGCTGTGGTGATGGGTACCTGTTTTTCATTAAAAAATCCCCCCCAGAAGCTCTGTCCATGGTGCTAAAATCTGACATGCCCTTTCAGCATCTTTATCTGATACATTTCAATATGCCTGTGCGTGCTGCAGCGATTCATCGTGGTTTTTTTTTCTTTTTTTTTTTTTTTCTTCAGCGAAGCATATACAATCTATGAATATCCTATTGTTTGATAGTTTATAATTAACATCAGGTTGTTCTTTCTGCCTTTGACAACTTTGAAAACAACCTTTAAGTGATTTTGAAATCCTGGGATTTAATTAGAAAAAGGACATCTTTAACATGAAAGTATGTTATTCATTAGCAGTAGGTAAAATGAAATGATTTTTCCATGTTATAAATGTTTAAAGACCAATAATATTTTGAAAGTATGTAAAAAATCTACAAGTGGAAAAGTTAATGTCTATGCACAAAAAGTAGCTTGTCTGCTTCTATCTCCAAAAATCTTGTCAGTGATTCCACATAAATGTTTACTTCAGCCAAATCTATTAAAAATGTAAGTTATTATAGAGTTTAAAAAATATAAAGTTTACTAATGACTTACAAGAAATATCAATCACTCCTATTTTTACTGTGTAATGCAAGCTACCTATTCATCCAATAATTATTTAATTCCCTAAGTACAATTTACAAGGGTAACAATGATAACTTTTTTTTCTTTTTTTTTCATTCTCCCTATTTGAATGTATAACTATCAACTGAAATAACATAAAAATTTTGCTACTAATTTCTTTGTTTGGAGTCACCATATTTTCTCATCAGCTATCTTAACAGTCAGATATCTTTTCTGTACTGGACTTAGGAGTAGTCACTTTTTTCATCCTAACAGAATTGGTTTTAGCTTGTAATCAACATTCTGATCAACAGTTTTTTGTGCACATTTGCTGCTTATGGGCCCAGTCCTACTCCCAGGGGAACTTTAACTTCAATATGAGTAGAGTCAGGTATTCATTGTTCTCTTTTCATCTCATTTCACTTCATTTCTACTAATAATGTTTCTGTCAGTCATTTATTGCTTGTTACACTGTGAAAGCTGGGGAGGTTTATAAACTAGTCAGTTGTTATTGCTGAACAGAAGTGTGCAGGTGCAGAAAGAAATCCTTAATATCATATAAACTGTTCAAACTAGCCAAGTTCACTCTATCGCCAACCTAAAGTTTAGACATTATTAATAACTGAATTACCCATTTGACTGAAGACAAAATATTGAATTTACATTTTCTGAGTCGAAAAATTGCATTTAGTTTTCAGGTTTCTGGGGAGGTATCAAAGCAATTCAAAATGTGCTTAAAGCAGTAGCTAATAGCCTGTTGCTCTATCAGCCTTATGCCTCCTTTATGCACTTCTCTCTTCCTCCTTCCACAATAAGCAACATGTAAAATACAACATTATTACTTACCAGCATGGGTAAGTACTTTGTGATAGTGTTTATTGTGTAGTTCATTGCAGTTGTACAGCCTAAAACCAGCAAAAATAATCTATGTGCTCAGATTGGCATTTCAACAGGAGAATATGTAAGGAAATATTTTATCAGACTTTATAATGAATTTGTTTACTGTTAGACAAGAGCTCCCAGAATATGTTTTGGAAACAAACAAGACAAAAACTGTTTTGATTTTAATCAAAAATGTATTTTCCTCATAAAAAAATTTTACATACTCACGGTGTCTACTCTACAGAATTTGTCCATTTCATTACACCATATGTCAATCCTAGTATATCTGTTCACTGCAAAAACTCGTGGCTAGTGTGTGTAATACAGCACAGGAGGAGGTATTGCTCAGTTCCACTACTTTTATGTAATAATAATTAAAAAAAAATACAGAAATTGTGGCTACTTTCACTGTATTCCAGACTTAAAAGTCTCATGGAAGTTCTAGAAAATGAAGTTAATCGTATTTGGTTGGTATAATACCCTTAGAAGCCATATTTAAAATTCTTCTCTTATGCTGAGGCAGTACATATTCCCATTTGTCAGCAGCAGCAAAGTCCAGGCATCTAATTTCTAAATGAAATACTTTTTCTTGTTCCCTTTTTATTCAGCACAAATGCAGTCATGTGCTTTTTATGTCAGAAGTTGATTGATATTTATGACATATTGGTTGGTACACCTATTACAGTTGCTTTTACTTCCATTGCTGTGCTTTTTTCTTTGCCCATGTCCCAAAGACTGATTAAAGGAGGATAAAGCTCATTGAGTGAAAAGGATTGCTTCTTCAGGTAATTCTTTAGATAGCTGTGTCCGACGTCATAGTTCATCTCTCGTGAGATGCAGTTGTAGAGATATACCACAGAGATGATTCCCAAAAGAGTACCAAGGCAGACAAGGAATCCTATTATGTTGTTCTTTTCATAGCCTTTCGCTACCAAGTCCAGTCCTTTTGTGGTTACATTGACACATTGTTTCTTATTTTGTGGATAGATAGTGGGAATATCTATACAAATTTTGTATTCAGTTGATGGATTTAAATGTGTAAGGTTGTATACCTGTATATCAGACGGTACTCGAGCGCTCTGTGCAGCCTGAGAGTTTTCAGCTTTCAGAAAAGCAGTCCATGTAATACTGGACTTCAGAATTTTAGAACTTGCTTTCCATGAAACCAAAACAGAATTAGATTTTATATCTTTTATTTTAATGTTCAAAGGTCCATTGCTGTCCTGAGGGAAGGAGCCATCCACTTTAATCATGACTGACTTTAGGTCTGCCCCAACTAAATTTGTTGCTATGCATGTGTATAAACCACTTTCTTTTTGTGTTACATCACTTATGTCTAATGTTCCTTCAGAATGAATGTAGTACTTATTAGAAATAGTATTAGGCAAAAGTTTGTGTCCTGATGGTGTTATCCAGTAGATTTCAGGTTCTGGTTCTGCTGTTGCTCTGCAGTGTAAGGAAATATGGCTGCCAGTTTTCAAATCCAGGGTAGATGGAAAGCTTTCAGGAGCTATCAGAGGGAGACAGATTTCCATCATTTCTCGGAAGTGTATTTGTCTCACATTCTGGCCTTGGAATTCGGGAGGGTCTACACAAAACAGAGACTCCGGCTCCATGAAGCGAATATTTGTTTTATTCATGTTAATCCAGCGGATGACACAATCACATCTAATGGGATTGCTGTGTATACTGACTTCCTTCAGGTTAGGCAACGATTCAATTGTGCTGCGGTACAGGGCACTCAGCGCATTGCTGTTGAGCATGAGTGATTCCAGCTTGGGAAGTCTGTAGAATGCATTTGGATGAATGTATGATAATCTAGGGTTGTTGGTAGCTTCTATTTTTCTTAAATCTGGCAAATTATCAACAGCAAGGCTATCTATGGAAATCAGTTCAGGCATGTTGTTAATTCCTAACTCTTTCAGGTGCAGCATATTGCTAAAATCTCCTCTTCGTATTCTGTTAATGGGATTCTTATTTAGGTCCAGAAATTTAAGATTTGTAACCTTTTGAAGAGCAATGTGGGGCACTCTAGCAAATCTATTGTCATAAAAGGAAATGCTTTCTAAGTTGTCAAGGCCAGCCAAGGCATTATCTGGTATTTCAGTGAGATTTATTCCAGCTAAAACTAGGCTGCGCAGATTGGTAAGGGCCTTGAAGTTCATATCTTCAATTCTGATTATTGGATTTTCTCCAATCATAAGAATCTCCAGATTAGGAATAGCTTCAAACCACTTACTGTTGATCATTTGCAGACCGTTTGAATTGAGATGAAGTCTGAGAAGATTATTGAGGCCTATGAAAGCTCCAGGTGCAATCACAGAAAGCAGGTTATGATTAATATAAAGCTCTTGCAAATTGTGGAGTCCAGAGAGACATTCTTCAGGGAGTTCAGTAAGTTTGTTTTCTTCAAGGTACACAGAAAGCAACTGTGATATCTTTGTAAGATTAATACTGGCCACTGAGGATAAATTGTTCTGAGATAAATCTAGACCAGTTAAATTCACTGGAAAGTCTACTGAGTGTTCAATTTTTGCAATATTGTTAGTCTGTAGAAGTAAAACCTGTGTGTCGGCAGGCAGTCTGGCTGGAAAATTAAAAAGGCCTAAATCATTACAGTCCACTGTTGGAGCCTCCATATACACAGACTTGGGAGTGAACCAAGGTCTGATCTCACATATACATGACTCTGGGCAGTCTGCTTTTTTTTCTACAGCTTGTACTACTGCAGTGATAACTAGGCCAAGTAGAAAATTAATTTTGAGTTGTGTGTCCTTCATCTTAGCTCAAATATTCAGAAAAGTAACAGACCCCGTAAGTATTCCACGGTTATGGTTTTGCAATTCAGTATAACCCGGTCAATTGATAAAACACACACTTGCATTTGTCAAATGCTGATTGCGAAGGACTTTCTTCCTGAGGATAAGTGATAAATTTGCAACCAACTTGTCCAGTAGTAAGAGACATTTTGTGGAAATGAAGGTCACTCTGTCCTTGATGACATAAAATTGATAAGCTTTGTGAAGATGAAGCATGTATAGATGGTCATAGGAGATTAAGCAATTCATTTATTTAGTAGTATTAACTTCAAATCCCATGATTGATTAGTGTTTGCAGGAATGACAGGATGACCTAAAATATAAGAAGAGGAAATAATTAGTATAAGAAACTATAAAGTTATAAATTAATTTAGCCATCTCTTGCTATCTAGTGTTAATTATTGCAAGTAAGAAAAGAAAATGACTGTGGTGCCTAGAGTATTGTAGTGGTATCCGGATAGCATAAATGAAGTTAATATAGTAATATATCTTCAGACTTGTAGCTTGTCATACGTCCAGTGGAGCATTGCTCTGAAGAAAGATGAAGATCCATAAAGTATAAAGCAAAATATATCAGTGAGATTTTTCTACATATTTTAAGCCCCTTTAAAATATTTTTTCTTACAGTTATCACTAGAAGCAGACTGAGTTCTGTTGGCTTTGAAAATGTAAACACTGAGCAAAATCCTACAGAGCATGAATATTTAACTTTTGAACATAAAATTTATAAATATAAAGAACATAATTTATGTGTAATCAAAGGAAAATTGAATGGTTGGATTAATAGACATTCCTAATGATGACATTCTTAGGCAAGCCTTTGAGATATTTATACAGATATTTACAAAATTGATAATCCACTAATTTTATCATTTTCTAGTTCTTTTTGTAGCTGATGTTTAGGAAGAAAACTGTTTTTCTCTCTCTCTTTCAAGCAATTAGAAAAGAATATGTACCTTATATTAAATGGCTTGTCATTTTGGCAAATTTAGTCTAATTACTGGCTTGCTTATTTTGGCTTCAGTAACTTCAGTTGCAGGGAATAATAAAAACAGAAAATTGTCTTTAGAGTGATAAGAATATGAGAAAAAACAGCCAATACCAGCAGTTGCTTTTTCATCTGTAGCTCTGCAAGAATCTGAAATTTGCTATTAAGTTGTAGATTGTCTTCGTATCCCAAATGATCATAAAGACTGGAGTCATAGCATTCTGAAATGTCAGATGTGTCTTCTCTTTAGGTTTTTGGTATCTACTTACTTTTCCTGGGGAAAAATATCCTACTACGAGTGTACATTGTATTCCAAGTGATATAATTCAAAAGTTTCCGTGTTTTTATATATTACGTATTATACATTAGATGCTGCATTTACTTTAGAATATAGAATATACACTAACTGTTACCAGACTTTGTCTCAGAAGGTTGCTGTATGATACACATTTATGCCCTTTTTCCCTTTGGCTTTTGTATTAAAATTCACAGTGACATTGTTTACAAACTGTAAGATGAGATCAATGCTTCATTGACATTGATAAATAACTTCTGAGATGTTGTTGGTATCGATAGACAGAATTACAAAAGTCAAGTGTCAAGGATTTGGATTTTAGATTTCCTTTGCAGGCTCGGGAGGATTGGACATGTTGATCAAATAGGCATTTCATATCAGCTCAGAAGAAAGGTGTTGGACAGTGTTGGGTATTGAAGAACATTTGGCAAATGTTTGTGGCTTCTGTGTTATGTACATTTTAAGACATTTAATATTTTTAACATGTAAGTATATCAAAAAAGTGAACAGACAATGTGTGAGGTAAACATACAGAAACATTCTGCTGTTTTGAGGATTAATAATATGTTTTTTGTGGAAATGGCCCAGTTTATACTGAAATGCAAAGCTATGTCGATAGAAATAGTAAAAATATATTCTGTTCCTTTGTTCTGGAAAATGAGATGAACTTGGGGCTTGCAGAAAAATAGAGATTTGCACTGGACAGCTAATGCCTATAACTTGCTCTTAATTTAGTCATCAGAAGGCAAGGTGATGTGCCTATATGGAGTACTGTCCCATTTACTAAAGGTCTCTCAGTAGAAATCATTCAGTGCCAAATGCACAGATGTAATTTGCTATATAGGCAGAGGAGAGGATTTGGAGGAGGGGGGGGAGCACTTTTTGAGTCCTGTTCCTGATGCACTTTCTTAGGCACATGTTCCATTGACTTCCAGAATTGTAATTGGATTGTACATTACAAATATATTTGTATGGCAAATACAAAATGTAAGCTCCTACTAATTGAAATGTCATTGGAACTCTTACCTGAGTAAAATAGACATTGAGGTTCAATGAATTGCTCCTGCAGATATCTAAGCTCAGCATTTAAATTCTATTATGATGCCTAGGACTTCTGCTCGGTAGAGGTACTGGGAAAGTATTTTGGGGGAGCATGACTATATAATTGACCTGCTTTTCTGCTGCACCCTGGACATTTGCTGTTGGTCACTGTGAATGATAGGATGTAGACAGAGATGGGCTTTTCGTGTGTAAAGTACTAGGTATCTGAGATGCCGTTCCAGTAAAAGTATGTAAATTACTACATTTTTTGTGTACATAAAACCAACATCAGTTAGTACTTCAGCTTCTATGGGATTCTTGAGCCCAAAACAAGGGCATTAGTGGACATTTTCACATCATGTATTAATTAGACTGGGCTTTCTGCAAAAGGCGTCAAAAAGATGAGAGATCCAGGTTGAAATTCTTCTTTATGATTTAATCTGATGTCTTTTCTGTTTCTGGTGAATGCTTCAGCTAATAAGACACCAGCTCAAGCTCATGTAGTGTTCTAGCATTAATCTCTCTTATTTCTCCAGTTGAAGGGCTTCTGCCTTGTATAAAATATTCACTGGGGTTGAATGCCTTGAATAACAGATTGTAGAATAATTTTCACTCTCTCCAAGCCTATAGAGTCATCATTCCAAAATACATTGTTTCACTTCAGAAAGATTTTTGGTTTAAATAGTGTTATATTTGTGTATTATTTTACATGAAAATGATTTGCTATTGACTTCATTCAAGGTATGGAATAAAAGAATATTTCTAGAGTAGTATGGGCATCCATGGTGGCTTGTGGGACACTATACAAAAAAAAAAAAAAAAAAAAAGAGCGAGAAGCACAGGAAAAACAGTGTAGGATGGTTTGGGTGGCAAAGCATTTGCTTTGGTCTTTTTGTTTCTAATAGTATTATTGCATGAATTTTCAATATACAATATTGACAAAAATATTAAGAAAGCATGGATTACTGATGTTCAGTTTTCTGGTCCCATTTGAAGAGATCAAAACCCAAAATGAAGTTAGGCAGTATGACTTTGCTTATGTCAACTGGTTGTATTGATTGTGTGAGTCTGTGTTTCTGCGTGTATGTAATTAATTTCTAACCTTGAGATGTGTACAAACCATTTTGAACTGAGAAGTGAGCTACAGTTTACTGTAATAAAATAAACCTCATGTAAACTGCTATCTTGCACTCAAGACTATAAATTGTAATTGAAGTTCAATTTCCTTGAAGAATGCAGCCTCACAGAGATAAATGTTTATATTGGAAAATAAGCATTTAACTTTGTGATACTTTGAACTTTGGGAACATGTTGATTCCCTTTCTTCATTAATATACTGATTACAGTAAATAAAGATTAAATTGAAATACTGTTACTAACTGCGGCTTTCAGAAGTTTTATTAATGCCTTCCAGTGCTTTAAAGCTCAGTGCTTTTTATCATCTGGAGCTTTATGCGAAAGTTTTGCATTTCACATGTCCAGTTTTAAAGGTACTAGTAAGGAGGACAAAGAGAACCTGAAGGTCATTTGTCCTGTTCCTTGGAATAGTATTTAAGGTATCTGAGATTTACATACAGACGCTTCCTGTGCAGAAGTGGATTTTTTTTTTTTTCTAAACAAACAAAATAATTCAAATACTGCAGTTATGTAAGCATAATCTGTTAAATAAAAAACACTATTTTTATTATAGCTCTTTTTAGTGGATTTTGATGGTGATTCAATGTATTTGATGTGATGCAATTGATTCTTAAAACTTGTGCTGACTATGATGCACAACAGACAAGCCTTTAGAGATGAGGCTCAGCAGCAAACTACCACCCGCTAACTGAGCTGTGGGATTAGTGTTTTCACACAAGCAGCAGCAGGAGCTATGCACGGTAGTTTTAGGGTCTTTGATGTAAAAGTATTTATTTGAGTGCACTGAAAAATTATTATTAGCAGTCTGATTGTACACATATGTCTTCATTTGGATAAAATGTTATGGTTTGCTTTTTAGTGTCTGCAATTGAAAAGCCCAAATAGCTTCTGCATCTAAAATGTTACTATTGCTTATTAGTGATAATAATTATTCAATATTTTATTATTGTTTTTCTGTGCTATAACTTCTATGATAAAGTATTTAAATTTTTGTCGAGAGACTCTTTAATTTCTTCTGGAAGTTCATCCCTGTTACATTCAATCCATAGCTACGGTCTTATTGAAAACAGTGTGTCTCTTGCTTGTAAGGTATTACCTCTCGATTTTAGGAAGACACGCCCTGGATTCTTTGGTAAGTGTGACTTTTTGCAACCTAATTATCTCTTGTGTAGACAATGATTGGTATGTCTTAATTAGGTTTGTTTTGTTCACTGCTATTGACAGCTGGAGCCTTGGTTTACAAGAGGGTATCACCATTATTTGAGCTGGAAAAGACATTCAGTGAATGAATAAACTGAGCAATGTTTCTCGTCACTGGAGCAACAGACAGCTAAAAACCAAGTCAGAGTGGGCAGAAAGGAAAAGAAACACGTCAGGTTTTGGCAATCTTTCTTTTCCACTTCAGCAGTTAGAGAGACAGTGATAAAAACTAAAAATGCAGCAGCTACACTGCAATGTGCCCTGCTGGCAATAAGGCAAACAGTTCACTTCACAAGGACCAATTTAGAGGTGGCAAGCATTTTGAAAACACAGCTGTTCATACAAAGCTACCTTTCAAAAACATCAACTGAAAGAGCCACTTCTCGGTTCTTGTCATTATAACCACTTCGAGCGTTTTTGTGGACAGAAATCCTGGAAATGTCAACTAACCAAAAAACTGGGGATGAGATTTCATTCCTCACTTGACTGTGGTTGCAGCACATAGTTTTTGTTTGTTTGTTTGTTTGTTATATATATATATATATTTATATATATATATATAAAGGAAGAGTCATGGAGTTATACAGGCTCCATTTGAAAATTTAGTATTTTTGTGACACTTTTTGTGATGTTCTTCTTCCTTGCTTGTTGAATGATTAAAATAGAAAAGGTGTTTTTCTTGGGGCATTTTTATTACAATACTATTGATTAAAAAAAAAAAAAAAGTGCAACAATTTATTTTTTGAAATTGGTACTTTTTTCCCTATATAATAGGATGTTTTTGTTGAAATAAGTGTGGAGTTTGTGACCGATAGGTTAAAGCACAAAAAGATAATATAGTATATTTTCATAAGAGAACCTGTCCTGGAATAAGATATTTCTGGAAGTATGCTCTAGTAGATGGTCTGATACAATTGCTGGAAATTATGTAGGCTTCGTAAAAATGGAAGGAATTTCTGCTGGAAGGAATATGGAGTCTTGCTTTCATTCCACTCTCCACAGCAAGGAGTTTCATACAGAATCCTGTTTCTCTTTACAAATTAACAAGTGCAAATTAACAGTTAACTGTAATACACTACACTCTTACTGTTTTATGTTGTTATATATGGCTAAGATACAGTTTCACATTGAAATGCAAATGTGAATGGGTGTTTCTGAGAATCTCAGTTTTGAGGTGTTCAGCTTGGGTGACTGACAGTATCAGATGATAGTTGGATTTTTAGAATCTTAGATTGAAAAATTCAAAAGTAAGTATCTAAAATTTGTGGACATGTTTGAAAAAAATGACTAGGGCTTACTGTTGGGATGTTGTTTTAATTATGAAAATCTATTTTATTTTCTTCTACTGATGGATTTTTAGAAATTCAGGCTTGCCCTGTATAGCAAGATGCAAAGGAAACAGCAAAGCTACTTGTATTTAACCCTAGAAGCAATTTGCAGTGTCTGAATATTTATTTCAGTGCATGTGTTTATATTTATTTTGTGAACTTGTTACACTTTCCATTTTCTTTCCATTTTTGGAATAAATTTTCCTGAGGAAAGCCAAAAGCACAAGATGATTAATATGTCTGTAAAACAGAACAATTTCTCACACCATAGACACTACAAGATAAGAATGGCATGATTTTATATGTCATTAAAAGTTCTTTGTACTCATGGGCATTATGTGCTTTGAGTGTACTTTAATGTAAAAGTAAGAATAAATTCAGAAAGATACTATGATCAGATAGATCCACATGAGATTTACCCTTTCTCCTTCATTAAATGAGTTTGGTCTACTATCCTTGTGCTCTTGTTTACTCTTATCTTGAAAGAATTTCACAGGTATCAGAGGAATTATCACCATATACAATTCATTAGAACTTACTGTAGTTTTATTTCTTGTATCAGTTAAAAACTACATTACACAAATTTTGTGATATTATAAAGCACAAAGCTTTGAAAATAGATTTAAAATAGATATATTGAAAGTATGAACAAGAAAGTAAAATGGAAGCCAACAGAATATTAATACATGATATGTGATAATTTATTACACCTTTTTGGTTTAAAATCACTTTTAAAAGGACCCAAATGAACAGTTGGTAAAACCTTTTAAAAATTTGAGAGTGGAACAGATATTGCACTTGTTTCCTAATGTATTTAAAACTGGATTAGCATGATTGACCATGGAATGGCAGATAACTGTGGGACCACCTGCATGTGAAACAAGGCATTTATCAATCATAATCACAGTGCTCAATTGAAATAATATATAATTTTGTTACTATTCTAAATTTGGCAGTGGTTGCAGCAGCATCATTGTGCATTCTAGCCGTAGTGGTGGATGAGGACCACTGTCCTGTGCGCTAACTTGCTGCAGAACAAAATTGTGATCTTTATGCCATGAAGCTTACAATTCAAATACAGGAAAAGTGACAACAGATGATAGGGCAAGAAAGAAAGAAAAGTCACCATGACAATCTCAGAACATACCAGGTTTTATTTTTTTCCTTTAACCATGGCATAGTAATTTACTATCATGATCTTGGATTAGTTTTCCAGGCTTTTCTTTTCAATTTTCAGTCTGTAAAACTGAAACTTTCTCTTTCATGCGTTTTTGACTTATTTAATTGCACACTCCCTAGCCATGAAGTAAACCTGACTGTTTCACAAGTGGCATGGCAAAAGAGGATGAAAAGTTTGTGCAATGATACTGGGTAAAGGAAATCATTGTTTCATCAATTAGTTATTATTTATTTTTTTTTTTGATTACTACTCCTAACCTGAAATGTACAAAGTAATATGTAGGTATTTCTTTCTGAGTGAGCCGAGATACTAGAAAATTATATTTACATGACAAGATGATGAATTTCAATTGAAGTTGTGCACTTTTCCATTTTTGTTATAATCTATCATCTATGTTCTGATTCCTTGTATAGCATTCCAAATCCTCTTGCAATAATTTCAATGTTTGTCAGACTATATCTAATAACTTTATAGACTTGGATTAGCTGTAAAATAAGCCTCAAAGTAATCAGATTTCTTCTTCAAAAATCAGATATTGAATGTATAATTCTGATGTTTTTTCTGTTTTTTTCATTGCTACAATTACTTGTTTTGATTTCTAAAATAAAACTACATATCTATTTCCTAGTTGTCAGGGAGAACAGTAAAAAGATTGAAAATAACTTCGAAGTACTTAAATCTTTTGTATTCTTGTCATAGTTCCTACCCTCAGAAGTGTTTCTCTGTGTAAGTGGGTTATCTATTGTTGCCATTACTAGGCAATTATGTTAAAAAAAAATTATTGCTGTAAGTTTGGGAAAGTAATGTGTTAGTTCAATTTATATTCATCCATATACGTTCAACTTCTTTTTGACAGTTGTCATGTTAGGAGCAGCAAAGCACATTTTGGCAGTTACCTAGGCACATAGTTGGCAAGGGAATGATCACGTTCTGGATGTGGGTGAATGTACCCAGTTACCAGATGCTCCAAGCAGATGGCCAGAACTAAAGATGAGTTAGACCAGTTTTGGCTGGATTTTCTAGAAAGCTACCACACCAATTCTGGGGGCCTATAATACATATGACTAGTACAGAATCCTAGCCAAAATCAAGCAGAGCTGTTGGCCAAGTCTGCATTTTGTATTTTTATTTTGTGGTTCTTACAATGTAAATGTTAAACATGCCTACAACATAGAAGCAGGTGTGCTCAGGTAGTTGTAATATAGGCAAAGAAAGATAGTGGCGGTACTTATCATATAATATTTTCCTTGTGAATTTATTATGATTTTTTTTTTTTTAATTTATAATGGGAAAAAAAGGTCACTGTAATAAAATTAGCATAATAGTACGGAAGATAATTTTAGGAGCTGTAATTTCTGTTGTATAATTTTTCAATAACAAAGATTTAGGTTTGAAAGACCTGAATTAATTTAAACCATCAATCTTTAATGGCAGACTCCAAATGTTTAGTGTTTTCACCTTTTAGTTATTGCTATATTTATAATCTGTTTTGAGATATCATCATGTCAAGGTAAATGTCCCTATACCTAAAAAAAATAAACACCCACTAACAAACAAAACCAAGATGAACAAACAAACAAACAAAAAACCCACAATGCACACTATATGTGATTTTAAACTACAATAATCTAAAGATATAAAAGGGGCTAGTGAATACAATTGTATCAGGAACATCCTGATACAGTCTCAGCCTGTATTTGATGTATACAGCATGGAATGTGGTTTAAGATCCACGAAGGGGAAAAAAAATTATGGCTTGTCATAGCAATTAGTGAAAAGTCTTCAGTAAAATGTATATTTATATATTTGAGGTGCTAATAGTGATGAGATAATCTTTTCTGTATGTTGAATCTTCCCAGCAATTTAGGCTGAATTGCTTTAACTTTATAATTGTGAATATATGGGGTGATTACTTTTATCCTGAGCCACTGTGGAATCAGATTCACAATGTATTGTTCAACAGAAGAGGAGATATATATATATATATCTATATATATCTATATAAATATTCTTCAGGCAGTGTAGAGATATGGACTGGTGAAAAAAACAATTTCAGGATGCAAAAACTGACAAGGTGTAAAACAGAATATTCTTTGTAAGGATTAGGAAATAATCCTTACAATCCTATTTTCTGCTGTGTTTTATATCCATTGGAGTGATTTATGCATACTCATAAATTACCTCACAAAGATAGTCATTTCTGATTGCAGAAAGTATTTTGATTTGTGTTTAGTTTTAATTACAGTTTTTGCTCAGTTGAGCATCTCATTGCTAATATTTCATGTAAAGTTTTTTTTTTACATGATTTACAAAACTAATATTATTTTCAGACCTGAAATTATTGCTTTTTTGTATTTATGACCCATTTGTAAGCTCTAATCCACACTATAAGATTATCATGGTTTATTTCTTATTTCCCCCGAAATGAATACATTTAAATGTAGATCTTATTTTCTTTTTATGATTTGTTTTTCAATATAGGAACAGAAGAAAAAGGATAAATACAAGATAAATAAATAGAAACATTTAAGCTAAGTACAGTATCCCTTCTTGTATGTATAGCACTACAGCTCAATAATCACGTACTTCTAGAAACACTAACTGTATCTTCTTTCATTTTTTTTCTTCATTTCAGGTTGTTAAGACAATTTATGTCCAAGTTTGCAAACTTATTGATTCCATTGTACCTCTCCAGCATGTGTAGACTCAGAGGTACCCTTCCCATCTCATTTTTCCTCAGTATATAGTCCTTCTATTTTTTCCCATTAATTTAAAGGATTTTTTTTGTATACCTGAGTTTTTTAAAGTCATTCATGTAATCTGTGTTGCTGTGTTTCAGAGAAGAAAAGTACACATACACCATGGAAAAACTTAAAGCAAAGAACATGGTATCATGGAAGGGGCTGATTTATCTCTTACTTGGTCCTTCCTTGGCCACTGAAACCAGGCAGAGAGTATCTCAAAAGTAGTTAATCCACTATCTCAAAAGAAGAGGTGCAGGTGGCAAGTTGATACTCTAAAATTGTAATGTAAGTCTGCTTTCTTGCAGTAGTGTGTAATAATAGGTAATGCAGGTATTTGTGAAGGCCAATAGCAGACCTACTTGCTTGCATTACCTGATGCAGTACAAAGGCCAATACCAATAAATGTGCATTGGGGATTAAGTAGTTTAACCATAGCTTAAACTGATAAACAAGAATAATTTAGCTTTGCTGTGTGGCTTTTTCTGCCAGTTCTTATAAATGTGAACTGAATATGCAGTATAAGTTCTCTTGCAGGATAATTATCCTTCCTTCAGGCAACAGGTGTCACCTTATTTAGTATTATAATGATGGAAGATATAAACCACCTGTCTTTCTCCTTGCAAATGACTCTGTGTCCTCTGTTAATGAGCATGGAAATGTCACCTTAAATTGCTTTAATATTCTCAATCCTAAGAAAACCAAGCATGGAAATAATTTGAAGTTCAAAATCCACACCAGTTGTTAAGTTTTCCTTAGTATACTTTAAATTGTCCTTACTATGATATCCTATTCTTATGTGGACAGTGCTGATTTTGAAAGTAAGTCTAGATTTGACTTTTATAATTTGGAACACAGAGTACAGAGCAGTGTGAGCAGTCTAACTTTTTTATTTTCAGACCCTATGTCTGGCTCAATTTTCAGTACTGGTTATCAAGAATCGTCACGTATTCCTGAAATTCCAGTTCTGAATCTCCAGTGCCATCTGGTAACTTTCAACTGGTTAAAGGTTGAGATTATTCTGGAATCAAATGAATGGGTAAAGCAACACATCTGAATGGATGAGAACTTGAAAAGTCCTGAAAGCATTTCCCTCAAAGTGACAGAATGTTCTTTTCTGTCTCCTGTCATCCATGAGACAGAAGAGATAATGTGAGCTAAAGAAGGAATCCAGGAAACATTTGAAAGTTACAGAAGTAATAAGTAGAAAGTTATAGCAAATATGAGGTGAAATAGCTTTGTTTGGCAGTCCTTCAGGAACAGGCTTTTAGGGTTGATCAAGACTTGCATTACAAGCAGTAAGGAAAATACTCTGAAGGCCATAAAAATGTTTGGCTTGAAAACTGGGTTTCAGTTTCATTGGTTAATAAAGGTCTTTCTTGGAACAAAACAATGAAAAATTATTGAGATGAGCTCTCTTTACAGTCAGGATGTCTAATTCCTTTTAATGTCTTTGTGGTTTATACAGCCATATGGCCATAGAAAACTGATTTTCACTAGCCTAAACTTTTAATGAAAGGTGCAGAATCTACTCTAGGTAGGGACATAGACACCTAGTTACAAAAATCTATCATTACCCTGAAAGAAAACTGGAAGACTGCAGTTTCATATTGATGAAGATAAAGTGAAACTTGGTTTTTGGTTATTGTCAGGTAGGGATCTGTGCCCGGCCAAAAAGATTTCACAGCAGGTTGAGCAGGTTGTGTTAACAGTAGCTTGGTCTGTTATCATTTTTATTTATTTATTTATTTTGTCAAGAGAATCCCTGTTTTGAATATTTTTTGAATGGATTTCCAGCAGGATTGTGTGTGCTTTATCATAGCTATAATAAATAAGACAATAATAAATAATAATAAATAAGACAGTATTTAGGATATTTTGGATATAAGCAATTCTTACTTGATATTTGCAGATCAAAATATTAACTATTACCTTTTTAGGATGAATAATATTATTATAATGCTGTGTACTTGCCAAAATGATAACCTAGGAAATGCTTAGTTGAAGAAGTCTTAATGACTTCCATTTGTTCCTCTTACTGGTTTTCCTTGCTGCCTCCTGGGTTTTATTAATTTCAGGCACTGCTATAAGACTTTGTGACTGTGTGTCAGAGAAGAAAGAATTACATTCTGTTCAAGCAGAAAGGCTCCTGATGATGTCCCCAAATACTTCTTCCCTATATGTGGACTCAGTTCTAGAGCTGTTAAGGAAAGAGGCAACATGTCTCTTCTCTGAAGTAGTTTACAGAACACACAGTCCTACAGCAACCCACTAATTCTTTTTCGAATTGAAAGGTTTGTTTTATTTTGCTTTCCTTTGTAGATAAAACAGTAGATTATGTGCAAATGTGATCCTTGAAAAATAAACCTGTATATTCTAATGAAAAATATTTCTGCTTAATGTGCTCAATTGTGAAATACCATATATTTCAAGCAGTTTCTAAGGTTTGACATGATTAGCCTTCATTAGTTTGGTAATTAGCTTAAGCAGATTGTTTTCGAACAGGCTCATTCCTTCTACTGAGTCAATCATATTTTGTTACAAAAGTTCACTCTAGAAGTATTTTTCACCACAATTTTAATTGCTTTCTTCTTCTTTTTTTTTCTTTTTTTTTTTTTTTTAAAAAAGAGATAGTTAAGAAGCATGAAACTGCATATTTGTTTTACTGAGAAAAATCCTTCATTTCAGAAGCTGCACATACTAGTTTGATATTTAAAGTTTGTGTTCTGCTTCCATTCTGCATGTTATAGAATGAATGTTGCAGGGTTAGATGGATTGTATAGATAGGTAACAGAGAAATGTGGGTAATTACCAGGAAGCATCCTTCCACTGTAACAGTTGTTGTAGTACAATCTTTATTAAATATCCTTTGTTATGTTCAAAATTATGATCATCAGATTTTCTGTCTGATGTGACAATACTAATGGGAGCACTGACAATGCCTGAAATACCACGTGTCTTCATAAAATAGATGCCAGATAAAGATAAAGTCGAAGAGATTGGCCATAGGAAGGGAGGATCCATTTAGAGTGTTCAGAAGTTAGGACGTGTTAGAATCCAGGTAAAGTTAATTGTGGTCTCATTTAATTTTGTAACTGGAAAACATTCAGAATAGTTATTGATGAGAAATCAATTCAAGGTAGCTCCATCCATATCACCCAGCCTTGCACATATTGATTTGGGAGATGCTGATATGTAGCATTCACAGTCTTCTTGTCAGTCAGTTTCAGAGTTTAAAAGAATAGTATTTGGTAAGAAGAGTTGTCGAACTCTTCATCATGGCTATGACTGTTTTATTGTTTTGTTTCAGTTTGGTCATCTTAGATGCTACTTAGCTTTGTAAAATAGCTTTGGAATTATAAGGAATTTGTTAATTTCCTTCTTAATACCTAAGATTCTGAGCTCAAAAGCACAATTTAATCTGGTAATATAGTACCAAAATAAAGCTTTGTTTTGTTATGAAAACTATAAGTGCAAACAGTCATAACTCAGCTTTTCTCTGCTAGAGGCAGAGAGGAGAGTAAGATGAGGGGAAAAGAGAATATCTTTTTTTTCTGTCTGGTTTTGTCTTTCTCTTGCTCACCATCTTTGGAAGTTAACTGAGTTGGAAGTAAAAATGAACATATTTTAACTTAATTCTACTTCTACTCTACTAGATGAATAGCAGCACTTCACTGAAAAAAAACAAAACCAAAAACATTTATTTTATATATCCTTTGAGGACTCTCTTTTTTTCTCAATCTGAGGGCTTGTTTTGCTCAGGCTGAAGCTATCTGTGTAATGGATGTTTGGAGACCCATGTGGCAAGATTAGACTTCTCAATCCTTTTTATGCCCAAAAGAGGCAAGTGAAAACAGCAATTATCATGCCATCAGCCTCCTACCAGACCTCAGCTTTCATCATGCATAATTTGAAAGATCTCAAATTGTAGTCTAAGCTCTATGTTTCTCTGGGATATCAGTGTTTCCTACTTTCTGCAGTGTGCTATCGTGTTCACTTACCAGTTCTGGATAACGGATTTTAACAGCAAATGATTAATTGATAAATTTGACCACTCCATTCAAAAATCACATGAAAACAGGTTATGACTTCTAAATAATTTTTGTAATACTTTTTGCATATAAGAGATTTGAATTAATACAATAATTCAGATTTATTGTTTGATATTCTCAGTTTACTGTTTAATCTGTGTAACTTTAATCTGTGTAATGCTTTCAGTTGGAATTACTCTGTAAGTGAATGACTCACTTTTCCAAAATTTATTTCTTATAAACTGTGTTGAATCCAAACCACAATTTTCTCTGCAGTTGAAGGATTGCAGTAATAGACCCCAAATTTATTTTGAACAGCTCTTTGCATGATTATGGTTTTATTCGTAGAAACAAGTTTGAGAAGAAAAAAAAAAGTGAATGTATTTATGAATAAATATATTATAAATTTATTTTAATATATAATTATATGTATGAAAATATGTGAATATTGTTCTAAGATATGATGCAGAAAGTCTCAGACATCTTGCATTATTTCCTCCCATGTTTAACTTCCTACGTTATAGACATAGGTTCTAAAAATGCTACAAATACTTGTAAACTGTCTCCTGTTTTTTTTACATACAAGGAACTTGCAGAGTGGTCCAGTGCACAGTGTTTTTTTTGTGTTTGTTTGTTTGTTTTTCTGCTGAGAGGTGCTTTTTATGCCACTCAGAAAAGTCTATTATTTCCTAAGGGCTCAATTGTGTCTGGTTAGGCATAGATTACAGAATAAAGAGGTGATGAGCTGCATTTTCTAAGATAACCACATGGACCTAGAGTGTTTCTGAGATTAGACTTGTACAGAGTCATGCAAAACTTTTCTGAGATAACCACATTGGCCTAGAATACCACTGGATGTTAGTCTTGCACAGAGTTGTAAACGACTTTTCCTATCTTCTTGCAATGGTTCGTCAATGTTGTATCATTGGTGGATCAAATTCCCTGTCTGATGACAGGTACTGAAATTTGGGGTTCTCAAATCTTTGCTTCCGTGATACAAGAAGCAAAAATCACAAGGCACTGTTTTTCATATAAGCAATAAGATTTTGACTGACAGTTCTAGTCACAATCAGGTTAAGTTAGTGTCAGTTTGCTTCCATTGTTATAAATAGAAATGAAATATTATTAAACCAAAACATAACATAATAAAGAAGCTACAGTTTAAGATACCAGAACAGGATGTTTCATGGATAAGAATAGAAAAGTATTGCACAGATAAATCCTCTGGAACGGTCATTATACACACCAAATTATTGCTCACTCACTTTTTAATAGCATGTCTATGGCCTTGAGATTTAATCAGAGCAAGAATGGCATTTATTGAATCTCATTCAATAAGTCACCAATTAGAATTATTTTTTAAGGCCAGTAAAATGCAAAATGCTTGTTATTTTTCCTTTATTACTTTATGTGCTTTTGTTTTCCCTTGAAAATGTGTTTGGAAACTTTAACCATAAAGTGTTGTTTCCCTGCATTTCATATATTTATTTTATCTGTTTATCTATCTGCACAAATACAAGAGAAAATGTAGGCAGGATTTTGTTTAAAAATAAGGAGAACAATTTCTAGATGTATATATTGATACCACTAAAAAGATTATTAGTTTCTACTGAAACAACTAGTACTTGAATCAGATATTAAGTTTATATAAGAAATTAAGTAAGTAATCTATGAAGAGCTAGAACTGACTTGAAAGCGTTTGTGCAGATAGAATGCACAACATAAAACCTCTGTGCTGTCATGGATGGCTTTACATATCTATACCAAGTGTGTCCAAATGTAATAAAATCTTTATAATTTCTCATCAATTGATGGAGGATTTGATACACTCATAGAAATTTTCTAGTAGTTTGACTCTAGTTTTACTTGTTTAATAGAGATGTAGATTATGGTTTATTGGTATTTACATCCTTGGTAATTGTCTTGCTTCTCAATATAAAGAACTAGGCTGCATACATGCATAACATATTAGAAATGCCATTAAGCAAATGAATGTGAATTAATGTTTTGCCTCTTTATGCTATGCAAAACACAAATTTTCCCCAATTAATTTACAATTGATTGCTCTATATTGTGCCCTAAGGGAATGGAAAAAAAAGTCTGTTTCTGTGTTCCCTACTATTCTGTTTCTGTAGTTTGATTAAACTAAGCATCAAAAGAATAAATTATTTACGCATTACTAAAGGTAAATGATTTTAGTGGTAAGAATCTAATCACTTCTATGTGTGTGTATTCTGGACTAGGATAACATTGCACCTGAATTTATTGTGTTTATTTATCTGTGATCTATTTTTAAAGCATGTTTCCAAAGGCAGGCATGTGTTTTCAGCATTTGGACTGCCCAATATATGTGGTCTATATGAAACAAATACGTTGATCTTTGTCCAATTCACCAACATAAGCTTTCATTAATGTCTGAAGTACCTGTAGCTTGCATTCTCGCCAAAGGATAAACACATATTTAGCCTCTGTTAGTTTACCTTCTCAGTCTAAGAGTCTCCTGTGCTGCTCAACCTGTTCAGAACTTCTGACCTGTTCATGACTGCTGCAACACTGTTTTCTTGTCAATCTAATATCAAAATTCAGTTTTAGCCAATGCCTTTCTTCCTATGTTTTACAAAATCTTCTGGGAAAAATATAACTGGGCTTCTTTATACTTCTTTTTGTTCCTCAGCTTCTAAGGTGCATGGTGATATAGAAGAAATCAGAAGAGACAAGTAAAATAGGCAGAGCAGTGTTTGCTTGTTAGAACTTGTGAAAATAGCCGTCAGGAAGAATACTCAAACATACAAATGCTTATTTAAATCCAAAGTTTTAAATTTTTGATTATTCTGTTTCAAGTACAAATTTAGAAATACTTTTTTTATCTGAATTGGCACAGTCATGTATTTTGGATAATGAATCAGGATTTAAGCAAGTATTTTCCTGTATTTTATCCCGAAGTCCCATCTAGACAAAAAATGAACTGGGAGTTGGGGAAAAAAGCTTAAGATCACTGGCTTGACTTATGGAACTGAGGCAGGACTCATAGTTTATATTGACTGCACAGAAAAAGGCCTGCGTCCAGGACCTGAGCTGTAGACCTCAGGTGGCCTCTTTCCAGCCTTCAAAATGCAGAAGAATGACAGAATTCTCCTTAATGTGTGCTCATTAATGGCTGGCTTCAGATGGCTCCCTTTTTAGCATGCTGGTAGTTTGGTATTATTATTCTGAGGCATCTCTTCATAAATTATATAGCACCTAGCCATGTAACAGAGTTCACTTCATTTAGGCGGGGAGGGCAGATAATTAAAGATTACCTGTGAAATGTTTTAATTCTTACTTTGAACTAAACCTTAACCCCTGACAGGTGATGGGAGTTGGAGATCTACCTTCTGATTATGCTTTGGAAGATGGCATCTCCTACATCATTAAATAGGTTTTGAAAGTTTTACTCATTTGGTATATGGCATAGAAATATACTAGAGCTGTAATAAAAAGAGAATGTGGAAAACAGCTGCCAGATTGGGCAGAATATGAATCCTTCCTCACACAATGCTTAATCTTTGCTTCCCATTTACACATAAAGCAATAAAGAAAATGAGACTGCAAAAAAGATAAATGCAAAATATATAGCTTTTCTTCCTTTGATATGCCTTCTTGAAACTTTGGGGAAAACTGTGTGCGTGTTGTGACGCTTAGTTCCCAGTTCTCTGTGGCGTTGAGACATCCTGATAAAAGTGAACAGTATTATTCTTTTATAGACTGCTCTGTATCTCAGAAATAAAATGAGTAACATGTGGCAGTTGCCAGGGTAACAATTTTTTTTTTTTTCATGTAGAAAAAAATCCAAGAATAAAACACGTGTAAAATGGCAGTGTGGAAAACAGTATCATATCCAGTCTCATATACTCAATTTGATTTTTATGGTTTTCCTCCATAGTATTTACATAACAATGAATTAGATCTGTTTCAGCTTTTACCTTGAATCTCTCTGTACTCCTGTATTTTGCCTGGCTCAGGAAGTAATTTAAGCATTCAGCTTAAACTGATTTTTGCCCTGTCAAACTATCTATACTTACTGTCAATAAGATGTAGCTGGGAGTAGTGTAAGTGATGATGATGTTCTCTGGGTGTGATTATCAGGTCGTGTAAGCAGAAGTGAAATCTAATTTTAAAACTTGTTTCATTCACTTAAATGTGAGTTGTAATCGGTCAAATTCCATTAAGCATCTATCTAGAATATGAGTATCAGTGAGGAGCCAGAAGGCATTTAGAAAGCTGAGATTTTGCTGCTTACAGAGGAGCCTAGTTTAGGGCCTAAACAGAAGTTCTTATTAAGGGAAACTTTTTTGTGCTTGTTTTGAAACATGTTTGGTAATGAATTCTGTGAGTTGTTGCATAATGAGAAAAGCATCGTTGTAAGAGGAAATAATTGTATCATTAACATTTAGATTTGAACCAAGTGCAAATACTTAACCCCATTAATGGCAACAAGCAGGCTTTGTCAGACATCTTTGTAAAGATCATAGCTAAGAAATAGTTAATGGCACCATGTTGGTATTATTTTGGTGAAACACTTGGTGCTTCTAAAACTTCATTGCATTTTAAACTTTTGAATTTATAGTATACTCATGTTGGGATATTGGTTTAGTAACTTGATATAATACCAGTGATTAATATAAACAATCTAATTTAATTTTTGCAGGAGTACTCTCTGTAAAAAAACATTATCAAAGTGTAGCTTTTACTCATTGTAAAGAACAGAGTTACAAATTATCTACATAGATAATGTATTCTCTTATTAGAAAAATACTTTAAGGACTTCCCGACACTCCCTCTAACCCTAGTACCAAATATATCTCATTACAATGACTTTATCTATGTTCAGACCTTCAAACTGAAAAAGCTTTCGTATATAGTGGATAACACCAGAGCAAACTCTGGAATTTGGTGCTGCAGCTAATTTCTGCCCTGTTTTACGTGTAGTATAATAGCATTTTTCTAGTTTGTCATCGTTTGCACATTCCTGTCTTTTTTTTTTCAAAGTTTAGGACTAAAAATGGTGTTCATTTAACCATCTGTATGAGTGTTCTCTAAATTTTCAGTGACTCTAATTGACCAGTTCATGTTTCTTAAATTACTCTGGCAGAAGTAATTACTGGGTGGATCTTGATATTGGAGATAACTCTGAGAAAATCAGCACAAATAATAACTCGAAACAGGCAAGATTTCTCAGCAGAATCCCTTCTCGTGAAACTTGTTGCAGGTTTATATCATGTAAAGACTGAAACAGATTAAATATATTCACTACATGAAATAAAATACCACTCCAGGAACTGAAAGCTGAAGTTTAGAGCTTAACATGAAGTGGTTATTATGTTAACTCTTGTTCACAACTGTTAATGCTGTATTTTCAAGACTGTGTATAAATCTGTAGTATATTCAGCATCATATTTGTGGAATACACTGAACACCTGGTTGAGCAGAAATACATGGGTCACAGACTAAGGTGGTAAAGCTCCAGGGAATTGTTCTCCCTGGATATTTTCTGTTACCTGAATAAAATTGTGTTATTTTAACAACTTAAAACAAAATAGGAGGGCATTTAAAGAATTGTTTTTGTATCTGTTTGGATGTGGTCAAGGTACCCTTGTCTTGATGGTTAACAACAAAGCAAATCCTGCCTCATGTTTATACAGCTTTATTTTCTTTGTATCTGTGAGCAGTCTATCAGACTGTCCACCTTCTGGAAATTTTCAGTTCCATACCACTGGATGAGATACCGAACTCAAAGCATGTAGAGATTAACAACATTCCTTCCACCTCTGGTAGCATCTTAATTATTCTCATGCAATGCAGTCATACTGAGCCATCTAAGCAGACTCTGATGAAGATGGTGATAATGTAAATTGTCACCTATGTCAGCAAAGTAGCAAGCCCCTGTACTGAAAAGATCATAACACCATAGGATACTTCAGGTTGGAAGGGACATCAGCAAATTAGTAGTCTGACTTCCTGCTCAAAGCAGGGTCTGCTTGTATGTCAGACCAGCTCATGGAAGGTAAAGTTTATATATATATATGTATATATATATATATATAGTATAAACCTTTTATCAATTTCTAATAGAATTGTAGAATGACTTGAGTTGGAAAGGATCTTAAAGATCATCTAATTCCAACCCCCTGACATAGGGGGGTCATCTTCTTTTTATTTTATTTTTTTGTAGTGTTTTCTCTGTCTTTGTGCTATTGCTAGCATTGATATAATGATGTACCAACACAAGACACTGATGGGATAACTGCTATGTAAAACATTTAAAGCAAGGACTACAAAAGTTTAATCCACATCCACCGTAAGTAAATGGGAAGATTTCTCATGCTTTCTGTGAACTTCTGGTAAGCATCAGAAACTGTCAATGCAGTGATGAAAAGTAACACTTGAAAAACAGAAAGTTTAAGAATTTTTTAACACTTAAAAGAGCAAGGTATTGCTTTTCTTTTGTAAACTTAAATACCTGTGTTGGTGTAACTCCACTGATGGAGCTCTACTTTACTTCAGCTGAAAGGATGACCAAGGACCCTAAACATACTTGAGAATTTGGACAATGTATGGGGAATTTAATCTTTCAGCAATTAAATCTTTGAAATTTCATGTAATTTTACTTCTTTATTCTATTTATAGTTTTATTGTTGCATGATACCTGGGGAAGGTAATATTTAAATGCCTTAAAAAGGCAACAGGATCTGGATTACAATGAGAAGCCTCTGAAGGCACTTGTAGCACTGAAAATCAAAATTAAAACAACAACGATAATAAACCACCTTTATTAGAGGAAGTTCTTTTATGTAAGTACCTAAATATAAATTAGAAAAACCTTTCTCTGACTTCCACTTTCAAACCCCTTAAGGCAAATACACAATTATAAGAAAAATCATTCCATTCTATTTGAATCAATATTTTTCCAGTGAAATCACACATTTTTTTATAGGCATACTGTACTATATAAATAATACAATCCTTTTAGAGCAGCTTCTAAATCTAACTGTTGATTAAATAATAGGCGTAGAAGTGGGAAATAAAGCCTAATCATAGAAACTATATAGTATAGAAGCTGTAAGTATTATAGTTTCTATCCTTAAAATGCACTATTGTAATTAATTCTGGCAATGTAGACATTGAATTGGGCCTATTTCTTTAAAATCTTTTAAAAAATGGTAAAAAAATTCTCTTTTCTCCATAATGTCAGTGACATCTGGGCTAGCAGCTTGAGAGCACAGGTCAAAATATGTAAAAAGAAACAATTCTGTTATTTTCATTTGCTTTGAGATTTTACTACTCAGTGTGACAATAAAGATCATGGATAGAATAACAGAATTATTGAGATGTGCTAACTATAGGTGAATGGAGCATTCTATCAGTAATAGGCAAACATTAATGTCTGTGTTAGATATCTTTCTGATAGGCTGGAGAGGATGGATTTTTGCAGCAAACATGCAAAGATCTGCGTATCTGAATATCTCAATATGAACATTTATTTTCCAAGAGATAAAACTCATTAATGGACAAGAGGAAGGTACATGAGGCTAGAATGGAACTGGAGAAGATAGGACACAAGTCACAAACTGTTTGGAAAAAAATCTCAGTTGCAAGTTATCTGTTAAGACAAAAGAATATAGAGCAAAAGCTTTATTGGAAGTCTGAATGATTGGGAGAATTAAGTTGAACTCATAATCCTGTCATTAATAGCAGTAGGAATACTTCTTTGATGTCCGTGCTGCCTGGACAAAACTTTGTACTTTCATCGTTCATTTGCTAAGTAGCCATAGACCTCCCCATCTTCCCCAAGTAAATTGATTATGGCAGTTCTAAAAACTGCCTAATCTTATTCTGCTTACTCCCAGGTAATAAGCTGACAATTTAAGCACTGATGTTCTTCATGGAAAAATGCCTAACTACAGTCAAGTGAGATATGAAATAGGGGGACCATATGTTTCCGTTTTGGAGCTTCAATTTACTTTCCATGAGTTACATTTCAAAGTAAGGTTTGTCTTATATATTGAAAAGGCCTGCTTCTCCTTATCAAGACTGATGATATGCCATTTGTTGTTTCTGAGTATTCCTGTTTCATCACGCAGGCAAAACAAAATGTACAATAGTTGCAAAATGTTTGCTGTAATTCTGCTTAATTAAACTCCATTTAACCCAAAGTTGAGAATTCAGCTTGCTTCCAGGGTCTCTCAGTGCGGTGCCTGAAAACTACCTAGCCAACTTTTCTAGGGGATACGGACTGATTCCAAAGTTGGTTTTGTTTTGTTTTGTTTTATTTTTGGAGCTGGCTAAGTAGATTCCTTTTCATCTGAAATCCTGGTTTTCAGAAAGTTTTGGATCTCCATCTAGGTGTTTAAGATAAAGAGGCTGTGCCATAATATGTATAATAATCAGGATTATTCTGAAAAAGAAGAAAAGGTCTCAAGGATCTTTTACTTTGTGGCATTAGCAGCAGTGAACCAACATGATGAATTTCATGTTTCTAGATAGAAACATGATGGAAGCACCAAAAAGCAAAGAGAAAAAGCTTTTACAAATCCCTTCTGCATCTGTTGA
This sequence comes from Stictonetta naevosa, assembly GCA_011074415.1. Classification (NCBI taxonomy): domain Eukaryota; kingdom Metazoa; phylum Chordata; class Aves; order Anseriformes; family Anatidae; genus Stictonetta; species Stictonetta naevosa. Next base: position 28,489,241 of record CM021697.1, read on the forward strand.
CATCAATGGGAATTTTGCCATTTACCACAAATGGAAGTAAAATTACACTCAAAGATAGCAATTCTGAGGACCATCTGTGAAAGGTTTCTGGATTGTTCTATCTAGTATGGAAATTTTAATGGTAACAGTTTCATTTGTGTGTTTTTAGCAGATAGTTCTCTTATAATTACTTTTACAGAGAACTCTGTTAAAACATGTTAATGGGAAAGTAGAAACAAACACAATTAGCAAAAAATCAAGAAAGAATAAAAGATAACAATTTCAGTTGAAGCTCTCATGATGGTTTAGATCCAGCCTGGTTTTACTGAGGTATTTCTATGGAACAGAAATCAGCAGCAATATACACTATCACCAGATTTAGAGGTACATAGGAGGGCAATTTGTGTTTTAGTATCTTTGGGTAATGGCACAAAATTATAGCTAACAGGTGAGTTTTTAACCAGATTTTCTTTGGCTTATATCTTAAAGTTGTTTTACCATGCTCTAAAGGCATGGAAGTGTTAATACCAGCATGGACACAAACACACTAGCTCTCCTGACTGCTGCTGAAATGAAGCAGTGGTGAGGCTTTGTTCTGAACCCTAGATTCTTGAAAGCAAGTTTAGGTTTTATTTTACCAATAACAACACTTGATATATTCAGGAAAGTTCATCCTATTAAAATTAGTCTATGCACTAATATCTAAGCAGATTGGTTCTTATCTGAATGTGTATCAGGTTTGTATAGTGTATGCCCAAACATGCACATTATTTTGGGGCTTGTGGAAGTGGAAGAAGTAGGACCAGTGCTGTGCAGTACCTCAGATTCATGGGCTGTTCTTTCTGCCCAAGAAAGGTAGAGTCCAGCAGCTTATCTGCTGTTCTTGAACAGCAGTATACGTTTCCGTATGTGTTTTGGGAGTTTAGAGTCTAACCCTAGAATAATATGCTGAATATCCTTTTTTATCCTGTATTGCACAATAAAAATGGAATGACTGAAAATGTGTGTTTGTCTGACAGTATGATGATGACTACATAGCAAAGCAACATTCAAGAGGGTATGTTACCTGAATTATACGTGCAGGGTGAAATTGCTGTTCAGACAACCATTTCTAGCTTTACAGATGATTGTATTTGCAATTACCTCATTTTGTCTTCTCTCACCTCATAATGATACCTCTGTAAACTGGCGTAACAGGCATTAATCTTTTCCTTTCTCTCAGGTGTTGTAGTGTTTTAGCCTTATGTTTGTGCTTACCAGTAACTGGCCAAAAAAAAATTAAAATGGAGTGAACAGTGAAATTACTGGATTCCAGAAGAGTGTCATAAAACAGGTAGTGTACAGCCTCAGCTGTCTTTTTTCAAAGTTAATATGGCACATCCATTGTAAAAAGGAATAGATATGCGAAAAGGTGTAGTACACTGAATGTATCTAGGATAAACTTAGAGTTTTATGCTTTAAGAGTAACCTAAATAGATAGCTGTGCTTTGTTATAAACTGGTATTAAATGGGAGTTATGCAGATAACATCCCTCAAGCTACTCTTGGGTAATGAAATTACTTGGCTGTAATTCTATTTTTCATACTGAAAGACTTTTTCTGTTGGTTTAGAACTTGCTAAGGGGAAACAGTATATTTAATAAACCCATTTTACTGTTTCTGAAACACTTTTGCACTTGGGAGGGAGGAAGAATTTTTGAAAGACTGGCTGATTTCTGTACGGGACATGTGTGAAATGGCAGTTTCATGTGGTGTGGTGGGTTTGGAGGGGTTGTCATGGTGGGGAAGAGGTTTTTCTGTGAGGCTCGTCCCTGCATGAGTCTTTGCTGGAGTGGGCTCTCCTGTTGTCTGCTCATGTGGCCAGCAACATGGAGCTAGCTGGGGTGGAAAACTCAGCAGGTAATTCTGCACTTTGGTAGAAACACGGGGAATTAGCTCGCTGTTAAGTGGCGTCTGCAATTGCTGATGCTTGACATGACCTCGAGAGATAGCTGCTTTCCAGAGGGGAGAGGAAGTTCAGGGGCTTGAAAGTATGTGGCCACAGGAATGAGCTTAGGGTGAAGAAAATGAATAAATGTCTCTAGTAGATTTACAGCTACCGTGACACTGACTAAAATGTTTGAGAAAAGTCTCTGTTTACGCATAAAAATTATCCCTCTCAGGATGAACAATTTTATTAGGACTTCAGGTACAGAATAAATCACATAAATATGATATAAATAGTGACACGAATATATATCTGTTTTCAGCAGAGATGTGGTATTATGCAGCAGAACGAGGAGACATTTGTGTTTATCCTTATTCAGGGAACAAGTTAAACATTTGCAGTTATTTAAGTGCCTCCCAAGTCAGGGATATATTTCTTTGTCTCTCTTTAGTATGGATGACTGCGTTTTAGCACCCGGATGACAAAGCCAACATGATTGTCAGCTGGGGTTTCCTTGAACATCTCAACACCACTCTAGAAGAGCTCTGGCAATTTCTGACCTTTGTGTTGCCATTACACTGCCTTTGTAAAGACTATTAGGGGACTTGTCTTCTTTTCCCCAGGATGATGGCTATGTTGTGATGATTTAAAAAATGCCTTGGTGCACAACTTTGATCTTCATTTTGTGTTCTATTACCTGATGATAATTCTGGATTATTGTTCTGTAATTTATTCAACAGGCAATTTCTGAAATTACCTGATCCCTAGGCAGAGAATTATATAAACAATCTTTTTTTTTTTTTTTTTTTTTTTTTTTTAATACTGGTAACTAAATAGCCAGGGAATTTTTTTTGCAGTTAAACTTAAGATAGGTATTTTTACTTTTCTTCTACCACATGTTTTAGAGACTTTGAAGTATTTCCTTTCTGAGTGTTATTTGCATGACAAGAACCCTCTCGTAAAAGATTATTGAGGTAATTCTAATAATCAGTAGATACTTTGAAAAAAAAAAAAAATCCTATAGCATTTCACTCAGCTTTGCAGTATTTGCATCTAAGTACAGGAAAGGGAACTGCTAAATTATTTCTTTTGTGCCAGTGTTGTCAAAAAGCATTTCCCTGTTTGACTGGAATTGTGGGAGTTGAGAGCAGAAAAGAGGCAAAAAAAAATTTCTGTTCTAAATCAGAGGTCAGTAGAGTTAAGCTACCATTAAATATGGGGCAGATATTTTAATGAATTCCATAAATACAGCAGATGAATAGAAATAATGGGAGCACAGAGATCTTATTTTCTTTGAATTATAGTGTTACTGCTTGTGGCCAAGCAGTTACAGCAAATAGGCTGGCTGAAAGTTTTATAGAGACAAATCTTTGGTGAACAAGAAATATTTCCAAATGAATGATAATCATTTCAAGAATGCAATGTATAAATATGTGTTTATGAAATTAAGCTTTCCATTCATTTTAATGTCCATGCAGTTGTTTGTGCTTTGCAACAACCCAGTAAGCAGGTTTGGGAATGCTAGGGGTGACAGCCCATCTGTAGTTTGTTGTTCCAAACACTTTGTAAATTAAAGCTAAGAAATCATAAAATAGAAGTAAATGAGCATGATAAATATAATCCTATTTATCAAATGATATATAATTTTCCATGTATGACTACAGCATGTCTTTATTGACAGAAGAAAATGTGCACATGTTGACTCTCTTTATTCCTTTACTATTCATTTTATTATATAGTACCATCTTCCATGTATAAAGAATAGGAAATCCTGTCAGAGTAGGGTAGTCAGATCAATTAAAATTGTGAAAGTAGTTTGTATTTTGCCCTCATGAAAGTGCTCTTTCTCAGCAGGTGGCACACAGCTACTCCAAAAGAGCCCAGTGTGGAATGACTTTATTGACATCTATATTGTCAATATGCATTCCTCTGGTGCAGATGAGTACAGCTCCATGGGCTGTGCTAATGATACTTCATCAGTTCAGGTCAGCTGAGGATATGAATTTTTTGTGGTGACATGGATGACATCATTTATAGATTTGTTGTGGTGACGTTGATGGTGTCATTTTTAGATTTTGTGTATAACATTGAGGTTCATACAGTTTGTTTCAGTAAAGTTTTTGGCATCAAGAGCATTAAGGAATGTTCTTGTGAACAGTGTTTCACAACAATGGCATTTAAGTTTGTGGATTTGTCAGTTGAATAAGTAAAAGGTAGGGTAATTTTGTTTTACAGTTACATTACAGTTTTAATGAAGAAGTATTGATTTTCTATTAATACTAATGTGCTTAATGACCTTTTTAATGACATCTGTCGTTACTGTTTCTCCTCAAATTTTACTGACATTTTCCCTTCAAAAAAAAAAAAAAAGAGGAAAGGATTTTAATTATTTATTGTATTTTTAGAATGAGAATTACTGTTCTTTTTGAGGTAATACGGGGGCTTAAAAACATGGGGGAGGGGATTGTTAAAAAAAGAAGAAATTAATGTTTTAGAAGTTACACATTTTTGGACAAATCTACTTTGGGAAACAGTTGCTTGAGTGCTATGTGTCAAACAAGTTTTTCACTGTCAGATTTTGCTAGTTGTTATGTAGAGTTTGTTGAATTTAAAATGGAAGGGTTTGCTAAGGTATTTTATGGCCTTGTCTCTCAAGACTTTTATTTATTTTCCTCCAATTTTAATGGTACTAAGTGAAGGAAGGATATATGATTAAACTGAAACATTGATGTACCGTAACTTACAGAATACATATTTCTATAGTTCAAAAAAATTCTTAATATGGAGTTCACCTTAAAACCTGTTTTCTATAGCTTATGTTCTTCTACTGTGTCAGCTGCCTGAAAATCTGGCTATTAAACACCAACCACTTAAAGATGGAGTTGTTCTCACCAAACAGCAAAGGTGTTTTTGCCTTTTTTTTTTTTTTTTTTTTGTGTAAGTATTAATAGAACAAAGATTAGGGGGTAAGAGTCACAGAAAGTGGCTACAACAGTGCTAAATGGTTTGCTCTCACTTGCAAACACTTAATTTTGTCCTCTAGTGTCAAGGGATGAGTGATCAAAAGTGACATGCAGGATTTATTTTCATAAGCCGCTTTTCTTCATCAGTTGACAAAGATTATACATGATATTTATGATCTGCATTTTAGGTAGCAATGTCGCCCAGCTGATCTGCTCTAACCCTGGTGCAAAAGGGGAACGCTCCCCTACCTGTGGTACTCCAGACGGGCGTGCTGTGATGTCATGCTGGAGCACACCGCCCCGAAAGGCGGTATGGCAGAGTTGCCATAACAACATCAGCCAGTCATTGTCTGACACTACAACGTTATCGCAGGAGCTTTTAGGGAGTATTAACCAAAATAGTCACCAAACATTTGGGCTGGTGTGCTAGTTACGAATGCGTGTGCTGTGTGCTCAGATGGTGCATGTGCAGCGTGTTTTCTCTGTACGTGCAAGGTCGGGATGGCCAAATTTTTCTGAAGCACTTTGGTTTATCTATATAATATCTTAAAGTAGTGCATTAGAGTGGCAAAAATCAGTGCACATTAGTGTAAAGTTACCTACAGTTACTTAATTTTTACATCCAAAACCATTGAAAATCAGAAAAGCCGAGCATGTACCATGATATGTAATAGAAAAAGTTTCATCTGAGTAGTCCTTTGCATACAGCACGAAGAGATCAGAATCAGGCTTTCTCTCCTTTTTGCACACCATGTTCTGTAAAAACACAACCCAGTAGCTTGAAATTCTTGTTTTAACAATGAAAATGCACATGTAATGTGGGTGGAAAAGGGATTTTTAATGAATTGAACCAGAGACTGTAGTTCACATAATAAAATAAACCAGCTTGCTTTAAACAGATTTCATACAACCTCTGAAATAGAGGAAGCAAGCTTGCCAATAGCAGGAGCTAATGCTTCAATACCTTTCATTCTGTACTCTGAAAGGGAAACCTCTTCTTAAGCTCATTCATTTTCCAGAGGGAAAATCGAATGCTGTGGCATATTGTCAGAGCTGCTTTATTGTCACCATTTACAAAGGTCACCTGAATTAATTGACTTCTTACCATACATATTGTTAAGCTACCCGTTTCCTGACATTTATGGAAAGGTGGCAGGCTTACAGCCATTGGCTATCTGTTGATGTTTCACAATGTTTGTTTCTCAAAACACAGTAACTCTAAAATTGCAAGTAAATAATTGCATTGCTGCAAAGGAACAGATTCTTTATGATGCTCTCCAAGGTGTAGAGAGAGGGGGTGGTGGTGGTGGGGAGAAGTAGAAGAAATAATCTAAATACTGAGCTGTTTTTAATACATGCACCGTATTCTAAAAAGCAAACAGGAACATGCAGGAATATTTAGGTTGTAATTTTTCACTTTGAAGCACACAGCAGATAGCTAAACTGTCTTTTCCACAGCATAAACTAAAACCTCTTTGGCTTTCACTGGTACATGAATCACAGATCCATGCTGATGGACTTTACTGAATATGTTTTCATCTGAAGGGATAATAGGATACTGTTATACTGCATGAAAGAAATGACATACGCATGAGGCAACAATATTGCTAGCATGGAATTTTATGTTGATTAAAATAGTAAATAATTACTGTCTTTTTTCTAGCCCCCTCCCCCCCTGCATTTACTGCCCCCTTGGTCTCCTTGTGTTGGGCTCTTGTCTTTCTGAACAGCAGTGCTGGGCAAAAACTCAGACTAGACATGTGAAAACAAAGACATGGAAAGCAAAGACAAACACTTTTGAGCCTTCCTTTACTAAAAGAGGCGAAGCTTTTATAGTGATGGATTTGAACAAGCAGTCTCCTTATATGAAAATACACTTTGGAGACACCCTGCTGTGATCCTGTTAATTACCAAAGAAGATGAGAACTCTTCTGCTTAATGCGATCCTTTTACCTAACACGTCTGTTCCAGCTGCATCAGTAATCAGACATTCACACTGTCCCTTCTGACTGGAAAGGGGATATTTTTAAGCGAAGTCATTTGCCACAATCCTTAAGATGTAGCCTGGCAGAAATTCAATAACTGTTTGTGATATGCTCATTCAGCCCTGCTGCTCAGTGGGTTTTAGGTCCTGACATAAACAGCATTTCCCTTAATCCTTGCACTGGTGAGAAGAAAGGAGGCTGTCCTGTGTCTTGTTTTATTGGTTTCAAAACACAGAGCAACTGTGTAATTTGATTTTGCATCCGAAACATCAGGGGGAACGTTCTCCCTTTATAATTTTCTTCCCTTTGATGTTCTTTCAAGCTAACAAATGCACCAATCTGATACTCTCACAAGCACATTTAGATTATCTCTGGCACAAAAGCAAATTGCATTTGCATTTCCGTTCTGAAAGTAAAACGTAAAAATACGCTAATAAAATAACTTTGCAAAAAGAAGAAAGGAGAAAGAGTTTACATGTTAAAATAAAAGGAGAAAAATGAAAATACAGAGGAACTTACCCTACAATAAGAGTAGTTTCAGAGCTGGAGGAGTTCTTGCACCTCGGTAATTTTGATTCCTTAGTTCAGGCAACCACATACTTGTATTAAAGCCAGAGTCTGAGCAGACGTGCATACGTGTGGGTGTGTGTCTAATGGTATATAATACAAAGATGTATCTACCGATATCCTACAGCATGAGAGCCTCTCGGTGCTGCCAGCTGAGATCCCTTACGTTTGCCAGGGCGCTGTTGCTGTCTGGCTGGCTGAGGCTCGCAATCCAGCGGGGGGAGAGAGGGAGAGGGAAGAGCTGCTCGCTAGCTCTTATTTCGCCTTGTTTCCATGGTGGTTAGCGGTGCGTCGTCCACCCTCCCGGCTGTCACACTGACATGGTGCTGCCTGCTCAGCGGTCATTAATAACCGAGCCCCCTCCACTCCCCAGAGAGGAGCCAATGCCTCGGCGTGCCCGGCTGCGGCGTAGGACGCGCGGCTGCGCCAGGCTGGTTGGCCACGGGAAGCTGTCTGTTACGTGACACGGCTCTCCGGGTAGGGATGCACGAAGCTTGCCTTCGCACGCTTCCAGAGATCTCTTCCGATTCGTGGGAGTTGCGGGGCACGCTTTGTGTTTTCGCAGAACAGCTCGGGAGGCTTACATCCCGTATTATTTATTTGTTTTAAGGGTGTATAAGCATATGGGGATGTTATCTGTGTTCGGCGCAACTGATCAGAGATCGCTGAAGTTCTGCAGAGGTTACTGCAGTTCAGGGGATGCTGTCTGCTGAACCGTTCAGGAAAAATGCCCCCATCCGCCCTGTCATTTTGTTGCCTTTTTAAAAATTATTATTATTATTTTTTTTTAGTTTAAGAAAGTCAAAGATTTTTCATAATCCCCCTTTTCCAAATTTTATAAAATATTAAATTTTATTGCATATGCCTATCAACAGAAAGTAGTACTGATACACCTTTCTGAGAAATAAAAAAATATAGAATAAACTGAGGAAAGGGTCACTGAAATAAAATCACTTTCTTTTAATCTGTCTACCTGATTGTCTCCTTCTTGGCCATCCAGTTATATAAAAGAAGGGCTACACAGATTTTACCTTTCCTTCCTCTCTTCCTTTCCTTCTTCCCTTTCTTTTCCTTTCTCTTTTCTTTGTGTCATATTCTTTGGTGAAGATTTTTTTTCCTTATTTTTTTTTCCTCTGAAAACAAAGGGTATATAAACTATGGAGGTTCAAACATGGTAAAGTAATTCAACTATTCAACTTTACTTTTTTTTTTTTTTTTTTGGTTTAAGGGAAGTCTACACTGAAATTCATTATCCCTTCTAGATATACAAAACAATATAGATGCTGTTAGGAGAAGCTTTTTAATTGTACATAGTGTTTTATGTGAAGGAAATTACTTTGTAATGGAAGTAGAACAAAAGGGAAATACATAGAGTTGGTTATCAACAGGTCAGAGTGAAGTGTTGGCTGCCTTGCGTGCATTCAGCACTCCAGCCCTGAGTGGTACAGGCCACCCTCTAGTGGAGCACAGTGAAATGTGGTTCTCATTTCACTTCTGCTGTGTTTGTAGAAAGCAAGCCTCATGGTCCTCTAATAACAGTAGGAAAATTTTCTGAAGATTAGCAAACAACGTAAATTCATGTACTTTTTGAAACAGCGGTAGCAACAGATTTCTCCTATAAAATGGTTACTGTTTTATGAATGCTATGTATCACTTTGATTCACTTGGACTCTGGGATCGTGGACTGCATTAGTTTTGTTTTTATTCTGTAAGAAAATGATTTTACACTTCACAAAATCACTTATTATGAAAAATGAATTAAGGTACTGCCAACTTCTTCAATAAATTTCTGTTTGTTTTAATTGGTTAGGGGAAATTTTGCAAAACCAATCCTGACTGATTCACCGGTACTTGCATTGTTGTGGCTATAATAAAGCAGCTTTTTTTCCCTTCTCCGTCAAATTTTTGAGTAATGCAATTAGAATAAGTACGGAGAGCAACTTTTGAAAATCTTTAAAGACGTTTGCAGTTCAGGTTTCATCCATGCAACTGAGCATATATAAAATAATTGCATTTAAGTGAGAGGCTAATACATGCAATACGCCTGGGTGGGAGGAAGGCTGTGTGGCCCTTCCATTTTTTCCCTTTTTGCCATTATAGCCATTATTTTAGGGCCAGCCCATCTTTGCCTTTTACTTCTTGCCTGGGACTGGGAAGGAGGGAACACCTCAGGCCGTAAAGGTTTTATGTCACTTTTTCATGAGCTCCGGGTTCACCAGTGAAACCTGGTCTCTCCTGTGTCGCAGGAGGTGGCTCAAAGCACCTCTGATAGTTTTTTAATGTTCACTACTGTGAGCTGCAAATGTGAACTATGGTAAACTTCCCAAAGTGAACCATGAGCCTTCCCTGCTGCCTGTTCCCGATGGGACAGCACTCAGGATGTGTTACAGAAACACAACCGAAAGTAAGAAAAATAAGAGTGCTTGCCAAGCTAGCTCCCATAGGAAAATGGAAATTCTGCTTGATCCCAGCCATGTGTGGGTGGTTGCACCTGGCCCAGGACAAAAGATGTAAACCTATGCTCTATTTATTAGGCATTGGGTGGCCTGGGAGGTGAGAGGGAGAAAAGGTAAAAGAAAAGAAGATAAGAGAATCTCAAAAAGTCTGGTCCAAATGAAAAATAGGAAAAGGTTAAAGCCACCAAAGTACTGCTACTTCTCTGATCTCATTCAGTGGAGAAATGAAGATCTGGAGAAAAGGGAGTAGGTAGGGACTGCTGTTGTTCAATGTAAAGGTCTCTTAAGTTTTGCCCCTAACCTCGCATACTCACTGTCATTCATTCAAAAATCTGGCTTTCTAGTTAACATGAGACTCATGTAAAAACATATTCAGTGATTTGACATGTGAACTTAAGATTATATGTGTTTCATTTTGGTTGATTGGTATGGACTGTGTAATTAGAAGGCTAAATAATTAAATCAGCTAAAGTATACTTGCATAAAGAAAGTGAGTTCTTATGATAGACTATATATGCAATTAAAATACCTCCTTGATAGGTGTACATTTTCATATTAGTTAAAATGTTATTATATCATAATAGAGTTCTGTTTCATAAAATATGAAATAATTGAATTTTTTAATTAGCTAATGCTAAGGAATAATTTTTTTTGAAATGTCTGCAGGTGAAAAATACCTTTTATAACAATACAGTCATGATGATTAAGGTTCATTAAGTTATTTTCCTGTTGATTTCACCGTGATGCATGGTGGTTTAAAATAGCAGTGTAATCCATTTCACCAGAATTATATATATAGGTTATTTGGTTACAGGATAGAAAAAAAAATCTCAAACTGATAGAGAGATGATGAAAGTAATGTGTGCCTGCTCCAGGTATTTATTTTGCATGCATTTTATCTGATCACTGGGTCCACATGAAAATAAACTAAGTATTTATTTAAACATTTAGTATGATGAATAAAAACCTTAGTTATTAAAAAACAGTGGTTCTGTGCCTGCATTCTTCTTAAAATTGAAAGGGGATTTCAGAACTTTTGTCATTAGGGTGAAGGGTGGAGCATCTCTGGGCCTTAATATCCTGTAGGCTTACTGTGGGTCAGGCAATTAGCAGAGATCATTTCTGGTATTCTTAGGGTCTGAGTATATGGCTTTGTTTAGCTATACACAGCAATACAGTTAAAAAGTGAAATAAATGCTATGCAGTTAAATGGAAAAGAAAAAAAAAAAAAAAAAGCCAAACGACCACAAATATTTGACTTAAATTCCAGGGTGAAACACTTTATACTACAATTAACAATTTAAAAATTATTTTCAAGTGCTTATCCACACAGACAATGTCCACATGTAAAAAAGCAGATGCAATTTGAGTAGCTTTATCAATTATGAATATGTGTGCCGCTTTCTTGGTTCCTGAGGCACCACAGTGACAGGCAAGTGGGGTGAGTGGCGACTCTTCGCACTTCACTCTCCCTTCCTGTAGCCTCTAGCGTAGAAGAGAAGGAGCTGAGGTTTGAGAGGCAATCTCACCAGTTCTGCAAAGTATTCCCTTCATGTATCTTCCATGTCAAGTGTGGGGCAGTGTTCTGTCCTGAATGAATGTCAGAATTGCTTGGATTCAAGAAAATCTATCTTGTGACTTCATCAATTAACTTATTAATTGACTTATTAATTATAGGCACTTGTCAGGCATGAGTTGCCTGGGAGAGAAAAAAGAGCCACCGCTTCCTGTAACCCCAGTCTAGCAGCATTTTCAGTGCTGCTTATGCAGTGTCGTTAACCTGACACTGTTGGGCACTTTTAGATATTATGGCAACTAACTGTTGACATTTTTCTAAGGGCTATGCTTCCATACAGACAAGTAGTAACTTTTATTAATGTGTCTCCCTCTGTGATTGAGCCATTTTTTCAAGGCACAAGTAAAAGCAACGTTTCTAGCTCTAGTTCTTTGTCTTTTTTTGAAGATGAAAGGCTTGTTGCCAACAATGAGTTCAAGTTTCTAAATGCAGTTGTACTTCATAATGGAAAGTGTTGTGCTTGCCTTACTTAACCTGCTGCCGACTCTGTTTTATCAGATCTCAGAGTTAGTGTTGATAGGATAGAGATAAAGCAGATGGAAACAAATCTAGGCCGTGAACCTGTAAATAATTTCATATAAGGAAAAGTTCACATCTCCACAAAGCACCAGATACTTCATTAAAAGCTATGCAAGTAGAAGGTGCTGTATGACTTGGCAAAATCTGGAACGGAGTAGTAGAAGGAGCTGAATAGTACAGGCAAATTCAATCATGTATGATGTGGATGAATGAAAACAGTGGTGATGAGCTGACGCTTATCTTGGTGATCAAGGGGATTTTGCATATTCCAGCAAATTTGCCTATTCATATAACAACTGTGCTCGATGAAACAGAAAGGACAAGATCCTGGGCAAGAACTATAGTCTAATTCCTCATTATAGGTTCCAGTGCTCTAGTCAGCCTTCCTCAGGAATAGTCTGAGATCCAGAAAGTCTTAATGTGTTTTATTTATACTGGTACCTATTGGGTCTAACTCGGAGGGATATCTGAGTTCTTCCGGTTTTCATCCCTGGCTCTATTTTAATAGGCAAGAATCTCTGGCATAACAGCATCCACCGAAGGCTGGGAATGAGTCACACGTAGCAACCACAACCTCGCTGTGTCGCGTGGGAATCTTAATGAAGATGGAGTAGTGAAAAGCAGCCAGAGAATTCTTATGTGCAGCTGGATTAGGTAGATGAAATATGAGACCTGTAAAGAGGTTCTCAAGCTCAGTGTATGTATTCTGCTTTACAACTGATTGCATCTCTATATGTTTATGTCTTGCTTGTGGTCATGCCTCAGTTTTTGTAAGCTATAATAATTGGATATAATTTATTGGTATCTTCTCAGTCTTCTCTTGAAGACTGAGGTGTTCTTGCTGATTTCGTAAGAATCTGCCTGTCATTCATGGGACCCAGTGCATGCATGGGATATACCTTAAAGTGCCATGGTTGTCTGAGTTAATCAGTGTCTGCCATTGATAAATAAAATGGTGGCAGTAATGATTTGAATATAGGGTCTAGAACTTTCATAATGATTGTGACCTGTTATAGTTGTTACAGGTGGTGGTAAGTCATGAATTTTGTGTCCTAATCAAGAGGATTTCTCCATTTATTTGCTCAAATCTGTTTTCCTTTCTATGGAGAATTAACTGATTTTTTATGCAAGACAGATTGACCCTTTGTCTGTTAACATTTAATTGATCAGTGAGAGGGAACCTCATTCCCCCTCAAATCTTTTTTTATGGTTTTAGCTATTTTCCCCAGTAAAGTCACATTTATTTTTATAAGTATATATGGCAAGCCTTAGTGTGTTCATCAAGGGCTGAACTTCAAACTTGGGTGAAACTAAACATACACTATTTTGTTATAGTTTATCATTGTTTAATATTAAAAATGGATGGACAATAATACTAATTCTAGATTATTTGCTTTTCATAACTATTTGCATGAGTTACATTGCTGATTTAGAAATCTGTAGAAACACAGTCAATAAGCTAAATATTAGAACTAGAATGTTGTTTTGCTTTTAGTTTTTTGCTCTGAGACTAAGAGAAGTATCATAGTAATTTTCTCATGCTATCAATAGCATTCTCAAACTGTGGTCATGGATAATTGTTACAAAGTTATTTTGGCAGTGACAAGAAACAGCATGGATATGGACAGCATGTGTTCAGAACATGGTTAGCTAATGATAACCAAATACGCTAAACTATTGGAGTGTATTGGGTACCAAGGTGAAGTTCTTAGTACTTTACTTACACAATTTCCTTTTTTACAACTTGCAGATCTAGAAAATTAATTAAAATGTCACTGGAACATACAACATCCTTACTGGCTAGAAAAACAAAATATTTAATTGTGAATGCAGTAAATGTTTTCCTTCTCCTCTGTAATTTGACTGCCAAAAACTGTGGGTACACATTAAATATATTTTGTGGTATACTTCAAAAGTTATCTTTACATTAATAAGTTAGAAGTAGAAAGGATCATGTACATAATGACTTACTGGAGGAGGAGCTGTTTCAGAGGCTTTCACATAGCTCCCATTACTAAGGAAACCACTTATTTTGTCTGTGCATGTTTTGAATAGATCTCTCATTTGAAGTCTGGTGCTCAAACGCTGAGAATTGCATTATAGCACTGAGAACGAAGCAAAGGAGACAAAAGAGTCTTAGAAGGCTTCTTTAAGGAGTACAGTTGAAGACTATTGCATTACATGCTTATAAAAGTGTACACATCTGTTTATATTTCAGGAGTGTATATGTATGCATTTTAATTACTTTGTTCCTACTAAAAAAAGAAAGAAAAAACACAATAGAATGAAGGTATTAATCAGTAAAACAAGGCACTTTGCATGCCTCTGTTGTAAGGACACTTGAGAAATCTGTTGTACCGTTTAGGTAGTATCAGATATGAGTTCTAAAATAAAATGTGGTGCTAACTTGAAATACAAAGAAGTGCCTATCCAATGATGATAGCTAAAACAGTGCTGTGAGGATGGCCATGGATTCAACAGTTGACCAGATTTGTTTAGAAAGTGAGCCTGTGTTGGCAAAATTCCTGTTTTAAGACATGACTGCAAACTCACAGACATATTTACATTATATTAGAGTCAGCACATTTTTCCCATATGAATAGCACCTGTATTTTGGTCAAGAACTGACTAAACACTTGTCTTAATAAGTGAATGCAAAATCCCCCTATTATAAATTGCATGATCTCAATTGATATGCTCAGAAACAAAAGGTTGCTTTAGTACCACCAGAAAAATCTGGTTTGAGGGGATACGTATATAAAGTGTAAGTATTTTGATTACTTGGAACTGAGTCCAAACTATTCCTTAAAATTTATAATTGTTCATAAATAAACTGCAAGTGTCTGAAAGATGTAGTGATCTAACAGATTGACAGGGAGCTGTAGGGAAATTAAGTCTGTGGTCAATAAATTTTCTTATTCAGCATTTCCAATACTTGAATTAGTTTTTAAGTTAGTTTTTCTCTCTAGTGGGACAGACAACTGAAAACAAAGACTGAAATTCCCGTTTTTCACACATACAAATTCCATGACTCTGTAGAGTCATGTGACAGGGCTACAGAAAATTTATTTTCTATGAAAACAGAAATATATTCTATATTTTGAAAGTGTTAGTGTCAGTTTGATTTATTTTAAAATGAAGAACCTTAAGTTGTCAGCAGTTTGGGGTTTATCTGATGTGTAATTATTCTTAATATACATTGCGTAGTTCATATGCCATTGTAGTTGACAAGAGATTACTTTTAAGGCTAACATGCTTTGAAGGGATTTATTTATGCATTTCTGTGCACAATTAATATGCAGGCAGTCCCATATAGATTTTCCTCATTAACTCCTTGACTATTTTATAAGGGAGAGAATGACAGCTGTGGTAAAGCTTATATGTCCTTGGCTTGACCTAGTTGAATACTTTTGGTGAAAGAAAATAAATGTCTTTAAATTACTTAGAGATATCAGGCCTTAGTTGTCTCAGCTAAGAAATATCAATTTTTAATATTCCCTAGTATTTGTGTTGTTTCAGTGCTGTACTGGTTATGTTTGCTTTCTGTTGCCTTACTGCAAGGATTCATAACATGTCTCAAGGTAAACTAAAAGCATTGCTATTCATTATCCTTAAATTTATGTTTGCAGCAAGAAATAAGGTCTTCAGTGTTTGGTAATACTGACAACTTCGTTTATGGTGTGACTGGTTTGTTTCCAAAAGAGTGCATTCAGTCTCCAACTCTTATCAGTATTATCACAAAAGAGATTAAATCAATATTTTTTATAAAATGACTGGGATAGGAACTCTCAGAAAAAGTGAGGATTTGTTTTGATACAAGACTGTCAGTCTCTCTGGTGAGAACTGTAAATGCCTTTGATACTGGAGGACACATAAGAGTTAATAATTAAAATTGTAATCCTTTTTACCAGAAAAGAGAAAGTAACATTTTTATTTATTTATTTATTTTTAATAACTGATCTTAAATATTTGGTTAAAAAATATAAAATGCAGTAGATATGGTAAAAATACTTCAGTCCCAAGTAACTTTTATGATGACATCACTGTGAGGAGGAGGTAAAGGACAGGCAGTAGAGGAGGAGGGAGTTTTTCCCATGATAAGCATCTCAGAGGAACATAGGAATATCATTCAGAAAGGCTGTTTGAACTTCAGTAATAGAAATGGGATTACACTCCAAGTAGACTATGATGAGAGGTCATTTGGAGCCAATAACATGCAATTCTGCTGTAAGTTGTGGGCATATTACTTAGAAATAAATGGGGAGGAGAACATATCTCTGTATTACTGGCTGATCAAGAAGTATGAGCTGACAAAATGGCACAACTGTGAAAAAGGCAAATATGATCCTAGTATGCACTGGGAGACTTATTCCAGTAGCAGTAGGGAATTAGTATTACTTTGGACACCTCATTTGGAGTAATTCATTCAGTTGTGTTTTAAAGCTTGAAAAAAAGGTGAACTCAAGCTGGAACACATGCAATTAAATACTATTTAGATGATGGCAAAGCCCACATTACAGAGCAGTTTATAAAACCTTGCCTTGTTTAGTGTTGGAGAGTCAAGAGAGAAAATAAGATTCCTGCTGATAAATACATCCTGCTGATACACAATGAGAGGTAAAGCTAGCCAAAGAACAAATGTGTAAGTTACTATGATTAAATTTAAATCTATAAATTAGGAGAGGTGTTTTTCTGTTTGCTTGCTTTTGTTTGTTTGTTTGTTTAATTCTTCAAGTTTGAGTCATTACATCCTGGGACAAGTTTCCCATGAAAATAATTTGGGTAGAAAAAACAGTCAAGAAGAAACCAAAATAGTCACAAACCAGATGAAACCAACCAACCAAAACAAACAAACAAACAAACAAAACATCAAAACCAACCAACCAACTAACCAAAATATCCAGCCTTTGAAGATACAGTTTGTTATATTTGTAAAAGAGTTATGTTTACAAATAACTGACTTCACACTTATAGAAGAAGGGGCTAGACTTACCATTTTAGGAAGGTCTTTTCAGTCCTTTAAAAACCTGCCTTAGCAGATTTCTGTATAAATCCCATCCCTATATATTATGTTTTAAATTCTATTAAACCATCTTTGATAATCTGGAACATTTGGAAGGATGGGATTTTCTAACTCCCAATCTGGAGAGAGCACTGTTGTTTCAGTTGTAAAACACCTTCTCTCAATATTTACCCCAGCAAGAATAAGTAAAGAAAATATAAGTTTAGTAATTTACATTTACTTACCATTATAAAATAGTGGTTTACCTATCTTGATTTACTAGCACTTGGGTGGCAGTGCAAAAAAATCGGAAGAAAAAAGGAAACTAACATCCTGCATTATACCCTTCGATTTCCAGTTCTCTTCATATTTTTGAAAACAGTAAAGACCTTGATAATATTATCTAAAACTAATTCTTATCCAAAGGCCATAGGTTTTACCATAACTTTTGTTCCTGTCTGCCAGTTTGATCACCTGATACATGTTGTTCAGGTAATGTTTTCAGTAACCTCAAGTGTTTTGTTTTGTTTTTTTTTTTTTTTTAAGTTACTGTGACAGATAATTAGGGTTTCCAGGTTCAGGTACATGGAAGCATGGAAGTCACAAACATCCTTGTATGCACAAAAGTACATGTAAACCTCATTATCTTAAAGGCAAAGTCCAAATGCCCCCAAATTACCTATTTTTTTTTGGTACAATCCTTTAGCAATTTAATTTTGCTGACATCTACTTTTTCTATGAGTAGCTGCAAGAAATAGTAATAAATCCACTTTTTAGATAGTTCTATATTTTTTCATTGGGCCTTAGGTTGAATTTCTCTAGCAAATAGGCCACCTATGTATTCACCCATCTTTTAAAGTGGCTTTAATAGGCAAGTACATTAACTCATTTCAGGATTTCCTACAGAGAGAGATTCATCATGGTAACAAACTTGATGATGGAAGAGCGTACTTTTCTCATTACTCCTAATTCAAATGTTGTGCCAAATGGGCTTTCAGGAACCGGAACACAAATAGTTTTGGCCTTAATGAAATAGTAATAACATTCAAACTGGAAACCCAACAAGTTAAAATGCCTGGGTCGAAGAGGGAGAAATCAAACTGCTGATTCAGTGTCAGATTTTGCTAAATGTAATCTCAGGCCACATATTTTTATCATGGTTACTGTTATTTCAAATGAAGAATATTGAACTTAATATAAAGGAGACTTTATATTGTCATTTACAAATGTGCCTCAAGAGTGACCTAAATGGAGGATAATTTGGTATGTCAGGCAGGAGCACTAACTTTTGACCAGGAGAGGAGATTCTAGTAATTCCATTAATTCCACTACCCCCTCCTGAGACTCTCTCTTAGGCCTGGATGTCAGTGCAGCTGCTTTTGGAAACAAGCCAAAACCTTCATTGCTGCCTACACTGTACTTCAAAACCTTTAATTGAATATCCCTAACTTGGCTAATCATAAATTACCTTAGGCTTTGAATCTCACCTTCCACTGATTCATCTTTCCAGTCTTTCCCTCCTCTTTGTGGCTGAGCAAAGAACATTCAGTTGTTTTCTCCCACCTTGCTCCTCATTTTGAAAGAAAGTGGTCGACCCTACTTTTGTCTGAAGAAGAATGGAACAGAACAGAACAGAACAGAACAGAATATCTCGAGTTGAAAGGGACCCACAACAATCATTGTAGTCCAATTACAACAGTAGTCCAACCAGACCGTATGTCCAAGAACGTTGTCCAAACATTTCTTGAACTCCAGCAGGCTTGGTGCCATGACCTGGGCAGCCTGTCCCAGTGCCTGACCACCCTCTGGGTGCAGAACCTTTCCCTAACCCCCAGCCTGACCCTCCCCTGTCCCAGCTCCATGCCGTTCCCTCGGGTCCTGTCGCTGTCCCCAGAGAGCAGAGCTCAGCGCCTGCCCCTCCACTCCCCATCATGAAGAGGTGATAGAAGTCTTGGCTGACACTGACAGCTCATGTCTTTGTCCCGGCTAGTTTCTTTGTCTTTGCTAGCTTCTGTCTTGAGGGATGAATATTTCAGTCCTCTGCTTCCTGCTCAGCTCTAATAAAGGCATCTTTAGCACAAGCCACTTTCAGAGATGTCAAAGGAAAAGATGGGCCTTGCTGGTTTTGTGGAATCCATTTCTTCCTTTGCTCTTGGTTAAAAGACCCCTTTGAAGGCGTCTGCTTTAACAGAGCTCAACACATGGCCACTCTGACCCCGGGACACAGCTGTCAGCCCAAGACCTGTTTCCACGTCTGCTGATATGGATTTCCCTTTTTTCCATACAGACTGTGGGGCAGCCAGGGAGGCCCGTATGGACACATGCTGTGTGATCAACACCTGCCCCCCCTTACTGCATTGCTCCTGGACTCAGATGGTGAAACCGCATTTCTGTTTAAATTGTGGGAAGGCAAAATCATGAGCGCAGTCACGTTTTCTTCTTTTTGGTGGGCTGGAAGGGCAGAAAGAGATGTAGCAAGGCATGTAATTCATGGGTAAATGCTTGGAAAGCTTGTAAGGCAAGTGGATTGAGAAGTCAATGTTGTGGCTATGATAAACTGGTGAGGGAAGCTTCCATGTGGCATGTGCCAGTATGACCTTCTCCTTGCCGACTTTCAGCACAACTGTACTCCAAGGGCTCTAGGGTATTTGTGGCACCAAACATCCAGCATTTCTCTATGCAAATTTTCATACCACTCTGTGCATTGAATACATTTTCTCTCTGTAAAGCTTGAAGGTCTATGTTGAGAATTTACTAAAGCCCATTTAAATATTTATTTATAAATTAGGCTGACACTTTCGGTATATTTATGGTCAACCATTATTTCTGTGTTTAAAAAAAATGTTCTGCAGATTGCTTTTTTTAAAGGGAGTCTAAAGTTTTATGATCTTGGCTAAGGAGAGGTACAATATGAATTATTATCCTTATTCTATACAGTTTTTATGGTTCTTCTGAGTCAACATAAATGACAAATTTCAATGCAAATGCAAACAACAACAAATTAAGCCTTTTTTTTTTTTTTTTTTTTTCTTAACCTACAAATCACTGAAGAGTTAAGATATGCTAATTAAGTGGCTCCAACTCAAAGCAACAAGCAGGGTCCAAAAAGGTTCAGAATTGAAAACCAAGTGTCCCGACATGTGAGGTATCTTTTGCATAGGTTAGTAACTGTGAATTACTAACTCTGCCTGTATTAGTTTGAGCATAAATGTGTCACAACCTTTAAATAGTACGATTAATCAACCCTTTCAGAAGAGCTCCAGTGTTAGGAGCTCTATAATACATGGCAAATCTTTTGTTCTGAGAACCATACGTCTATTATTTTACCTGTGTCTAAATCCTGAGAATATTAAAATCTTTCAGAAGCTTTATAAAGGATTTAAAGAAAGAGAGAAACATCTTTTAAACAATGAAAGGCTGTAGGTTTTTATTTTTGAAAGCATTCAATAGTCTATATAAACACGTACCTTAACTTAATACTGCATAATTCAGTATTTCAGTAGTTCAGTGGGATAATGCTCTGGCTCCTTAGAGAGCTTGTGGAAATGAAACATTTTGCAACAACAACATGGGGCTTATTTGGTAGCTAATTTGCAATAATTTATTGATAACATCTCAAGGAAGCATGGAATCATTCTCACATTCATTGACAAATCATTCCACGATATATTTGTAGGGGATGAGATAGATGGTGTAATAAAATCTTTTACATTATGAGTTTAAAAATTAAAGTTTTATAAAGACAAATTTACTACTGATTTTCCTGAAGCCATTAAAATTGTGAAATGGTGGCTTTCATGATACCAATCACTGCTATGGTCACTTTTCTAAGGCCTATTGTAAACTCTCCAAATTACCCATAAGCTAAAATAAATACTAGTGAGCAGTACATATAAATTAAAACCTGGGTAAAATGTCGGTTTTGTTGAAGAGTTTTGTGAATTACTGATTTCAGTGTGCTCAGAATTTTATGTCTTGGTTTTAGCAATATTAATGCAAAAGAAGTCCATTAAGAAGAAGAGAAGAAAGAGGCTATATTTTTAGATATGCAGCTTTAACAGTTAACAGTTAATGTAATGTATGTGCTCCTAGATAACATTTGCTGAAACACTCCCCTGTCCTGTTTGTGTGGGTGTGTGTGTGTATGCATTTCTAATTAATTTGTTCTTGGGGAATATGATCCCATTTTCCATCTACTGTTGTGTTGGACAAAAGACATTAATTAGAAGAACTTTTGGCCTGATTCTAGTTTCATTTTCTTTCATCATCTACATTTAGTCCACATATACAAGTTAGCTCCTTGTGGCTGTGATATTCTGCTATTTACTATTTTCTGCTTCCACAGTGTACCTGGTTAACATAGAAGCTTATTTCCATTGCCTTGGGAACTTGAGTCAGTTATTAAACTTAGTCATCCTTCCAGGCATATGTATATGTATATAAGTACATCTTGTTTAAATAATATATATATAAATGAATACAAATAAAGCATGTGGTATACATTCTTAATTCTGCTCAAAACAGGTCTCTAAGGTGGTTCCAAACAGTGGCAAATGCATACAACACCATGTGAATGTGTGAACATGTTCAAGAGGGTTTTGAATACACTTAATAAGGCTAATTCTAATTATCTTGAAAGGAGGGCCATCCTGAACTAGCAGTACGACTCTGAGTTTCAGTCCTGGCTCTCCATATTATACAAGGTATTCTCAAATTGAGCTCCAATGTGATATGAACTTCTTTTTTCCTAGGAATATAAAATGACAAATTTTATAGCTGTTTCATTTTTCTGTTATCAGCTTATGAAAAGAACCTTTGGTATAATATATAAAGGAAAGAAAATTATATTGTTTGGAACGATGGATGATTATTTCTCTTGGTTCTAAATCTTTTATTTAAACATTGGCTGATTAAATTTTAGGATTTTAGTCCACCTGTAGTGCTGCTTACATTGTAGGCTAATAATGATGTTTTCAGGTTTGTTTTTAAATATATCTTAAATACATATACAGAAGACAGTATACCATGAGTAGACCCCAAACATGGCAGCTTTGCACAAAACCAAACAGCTTAAATATCAGGCTTAAGATCATTACCATTGACCCACCTATGTATTTAAAATCCATGTTAGTTCATTTCCTTGAATGTTATTTTATATAGCCTTCACCATATTCATACTATAACTCTTTAAGCAGTTATAGCCTGTTCTTATATGTTATCCTTTTCTTTCAAAATACCAAATTAATTTTTGTTTGGGCAAGTATGTTCTATCTGTCATTCAATTTCTAGCCTTACTGTCAGAACTAAGAGATGTTGTATTCAGTCTGCTGGCTGTTCTTCAGGTGTAAAAGATGTATTGAAAAAGGATGATTTGGGTAACATTATTTGCTAATCTAGGCAGATAAGCCTTTCTGTAATTTTTACTGCAGGGGAAAAATGTACCATCAACTAAGGTAAACAGTTTTGAAACTGTCCTAATTTCATTCATGTTTCTTACTGCAGTTCATTTCTTCATATGAAACTTGAGGCTATATCATACAACACGTGTCTCTTGAGTTTTCTGTTTTTTCATGTGGGTGGTTTATATGAATAGTCTTCTTGTGTATTTTCTGTTTTTGTTATCTATTTGAAACAAAGCCATGTATTTTCGTATTCATTTCAAAATTTTGCCCAAATGATTAAATCCATGTCCAAACTTACATAGGAAATGTTATTTTCCAATAATATTGTGAAGATTCCTTACAGATCACATTGCTTTGTTTTAAAGATATTAATATAACTTACCTCCCTATCCCTCTTTGTTGTCCTGTATGTTGTGTTCTAAAAGTATATGCTACATGCATATGCTACATGCTACGTGTGTATGCTACATGCATGGGAAATTACTGAGGGTCTGATGACTGTCTGGAAACTAACACAGTTTAAAGTGAGAGGCACAAGATAGAACTAGAAGGCTCATCGTAGATGGTAGATTGTACACTGGTGGATATTACACAGAATCTTTAAGCAGTCGTACAATTATTTTACAATGGTATCATAGTTCTTTCATATCAGATATTTAATTCATGATATTCTTTTATTTCTAATCCCAGAAGTGTCATTAGGCTAACATGGCAACTTGTTACCAATAGCACTGTTTTTAGTACCATATTTTGATTCCTTAAAAACTGACCTTGTAGAAAGGTTTAATATACATTTAAATAATAGGTTGTGGTAAAGTGTTCAAAGGGGTAAGTCTGAATTATTTAGAAAAATGTGCAGAGGCAAGTCAAAAATGGCAAGATGGAAAAAGGTATCCAGAAAGCAAAATTAGGCACTATATAGCTGATGCCAGAGTTTATTCCAGAACTCTTGTTGTCCAATTTATTTAAAAAAATAAAAATAAAAAATGGAGATACATTATGAGATAGGAATGCTTGGTGAGCTTTATATATATATATGTATATATATATATAAATGAAAATTTTATTTCTAAGCCAGGAACACATACAGTGTAGATAAATGATTGGAATTTACAGAACAGAACACTTAAAAGTATGTCATTGTATTGGAGAACAGTCTTGGGCTTATTTTCCTACAACAATGGACAAAAAAATAAGGTAACAAATATTTTCTTCTTTCTGATCCTATTTGGAGTTCACAGCTAAGCTGAAGAATGGATAGTACTGCTGAGAGTAAGTTGGGCCAGTAATCAGACAGGGAATTTATAAAATGAAAAGTGTGCTGGGGCACACAGAAAATTTCCCTGGATAGCTTTTTGCACAATTACCTGCAGCAACAAATGTAGTCCATTTGCTACACAAATGTAGAATGTTGCAGTTAAAACAGAAAGAAAAATATATCTTTTCATAAGGATGCTAGGTGACTCAGGAGGAAATAAATTTGTTAAATCTTAATCCTGGAATCCATTTCACACATTCTCGATACTGTTTTGCATAATCCACAAGACTCAGTTAAGTGCACACACAAAAAATGCATCTGCCAGGTTGCGTAAACTAACCTTATCACTTCCAGAAGTTCTGTCCCATACCTTCCCCCTTTTTGCTCTTTTATCTATGTCTTCTGCTCCTGTATTAGTATTTGGTACATAATGCCTGTTCTTATCATCTCTTCCAAATAAATAAAATTTATATGCAGGTTAGGAATATGTTTTTGCACTTCTGATATTTATTTTGAAAAAATAAAAAATAAAAAAAATAACTACTCTGCTTTGTGTGCTTATCAGTTTTGAAGGGTTGCTGGTTTGAGTGGAGTTTGCAAGGTGTACAAATTCTGGTTTTGAAGAAAACAGCACTTATTTTTGGAGAACTTTTCTGTATGGCCAAAAGGTTAATTGTGTCAGAACCTGTTCTCTTTTCCTCTTTTCCCAAGTCACGTAATAACTAGGAGAAGTTTTCTCAGCTGCTGCCCTGGAGTTAAACATAGAGCTCTTTTCACAAGTCTGCTCACTCTGCTGCCTCCTGTCCTCATTAAAGTTTCATGATTTTTTAAAGGAGAAGTTTAACTTTATACAAATAAGTAATTAAGTCATAAATATTTGGACAAGATACATCATTTAATGATGTATTTCTTTGTCTGCAAGTATGCCTGCGCTCTAACACTATGAGATGGTGAATGTCTATTTCAGTACTACAGGGTGTTATCCCAGTATATATATATATATATATATATATATATATATATATATATATATATTCCTTCTGGGCTTCTTCTGAAGAAATGTAGTATCTTTTCTAATTGATCCATGAGGCAATCGACAGTGCCATAAGTTCACATTGTGGAATCTGGCTGAGTTAATTATTTAAATCTTCCCGACTTCTAAATGCCTTTCAAACATTTAAATTGACATCTACAATAATATTTTTAACACTGACTGGCACTCCATTTGGTTTACAGTCAACATCTCAAATACATTGATTAGTTATTAGTTATTAATATTACTAATTCTTCATTTGCATTACAAGTCTATAGATAAAGCAGCTCTGAAGGAGGAGAGATGCAAAATAGAGCTACACGGTTTGGGGGGGGAAAAACAGTATTCCTGTTAGTGAAGCTTTTGAGAGTAAAGATACTTCTACTAGTTATAATTTACTTACTACTTTAACAAAAATATATTGAAAATAAAAACAAAACTTTAATTTAAAACAGCAAAGTATTATCAATTTGATTTGGCTAATTATCTTTAGATGTACAAGTGACTGATATTGGTGGCTGCTAGGATATATGTCTGTGATGTACACAGCCTGTTAAGCTGAAAGAACATGTTAACTGCTAGCAGTCAGGCTGAATGAGGAGCAAATTATTAAATGTCTTTTTTTTTTTTTTTTTTTTTTTTTAAGGAAAGTAGACACAATAGAAGCCATCGTCCATGGTTGCACTGGTCTGCCTCAGCAACAATTGAGGCTGTGGTTTCAAAACTGAGCTTCTACAGCATCTGAAGGCTTCCAAGTCTGCCTTCACAATTCTCTCATCCATTTCTGTTCTTTGCTGAGTGTTCCTGTCACCCAGCTTACGTGCATACTGTCAGTCATTGTATTTGGGGTAGCTGTTTGCTCTGAGTTGGGTGCAGTTCCTAAAGGGGTTGAGCAATGCCCAGAGCAGTGCATGGCATGGAGCAGAGGAGAGAAACAGTAACAGCAGGGAAAGGGACAAGGAGGAAAAGATCTGTCCTGACAGCAGCAAGCTCTTTGTGTGCCTTAGGAGCCCTGGTACTGGGTCATAAGATGACCTGCTGCAGTTGTTCCAGCCTTCCCCATCCACAACCGCTTGTTCCTACTGCCTTCATGGGCTCTCCTACTCCTCTGACCCTTTGCTCAGCCCTGTCTGCATGCTGATATTTGATACTGGCAACGAGCAGGCAGAGCTCTACTTTCCTAACATCCTGGAAGAACGCAGTGAGTGATGGATAGTAGTGATGGAGTGATGGAAGTGCTGTAGCCAGGAAGAGATAAAGGCTAATGGCTAAGAGAAGACCATGGCAATCAGCTGTTAGACAGTCTGAGGCTAGTGAAGAACTGCAGGGTAATGCTTCTGAAGTGTCTGCAGATTACACTGCTGTTGAAAAAAGCACATCCTCCTGTCCCAGGCTTGTTTTCACCCTGATGCTGGCTGTTGGCACAATAACTTGCATGATAAACTGGATAGGGAGGCCAAGCTGGCAGAAAAAAATAGCATTTTCTCCCCCTCTTGGATTAGTGTAATTCAGATCAGTGCTACTGCTGAAAGACATTTTTATTGAACTGTGGATTAACTTGAAGGCAATAGGAAATATTTCCCTGAGTATAAAAATAAAGGCCAGGAAAACGGCAGATAGAAGAAGATGGGAAAGCCAGATCAGGAAAGTCAGAGAAGCAAGGGTGAATGAAACAAAACTGTGTACTACAAAGTCTAATTAGGAACTAATAAGATTTTCTTGTTATAAGCTGGGAGTTATAATTGGAATTGTCAGAGGAAGAGAGATCTGGCTTTATTATTCTCAGGCTGACTAAAGCCACAATGTGACACAGCAATGAAAAAAGGCAAGTGTAAATATATACCAGGATGTATTACTTACAGTGTTTTTCAGAGAAAAGAAAATATTAAAGGCAGTGAACATGATACTAGCGGAATCTCATTTGTTTGTAGTGTTGGTCACTTATGATCAAAACATGAATTCTAAGAGGAAGAGGTACAAGATACCGAGATACAAGGTACCTAAAGGTGAGGAAATACAGACTCTGTCTTATGCAGGTATTATAAATAGATCTGATTATCTAGCCTTACAGAATAAAGAATTTGTACTGTCTTTTCTTCAAAGGGTAATGTACTGCAAGAGAGAGAATGCCTGTTTAAGCTGCAGAACAATGTCAGCAGAGGAACAAATGTGTATATGCTGGCAGTGATGATTTATTTTGTAGAAATGAGAGACAACAACCATCTGGGAGTGAGATTCCGGATTAGTTAGAAAATGTGCAGGTTTGGTTCTTTGTCCCAGCATTAGGATGCAACTTGACCATTTTGTCGTGGAATGTATAAAATAGGTAATTGTAAAAGCTGGAAACAAGACCTAGAACTCAAAAGACTCTTTCTTTACAAACTAAAAACTTACTTTTTTTCCTTTGCACCAGAAATGCTGGAGGATAGAGGTAAAGTGGGAGTAACTAGGCACATACCTCTTTCATTAGAGGAAAACAATTGGTTACACTTCTTTTAATTATGGTATTTAGTGAGGCTGAGGTTTATTTTCTATGACATGAAAGAGTGGTTTTTAAGTAAAATTTGTATATTGCATTACTTCCTCTCCTGAAGCCTTTGAAGGTTAACTAAAATTACAAAGAGAACAGAAATAGAAAATATAGACTAATTTTAGACTAATATTATCTCTTGCTGCTTTGACCAATTCAGAGATTTGCCTTTTTATTTCCATTTAAAATTTTAGTTTTGAATGCATTTTCTGAATTTTTTCCTTTGGGGTATAAATGGTGAATATTTCTTTCCTGAGGATTTTATGTGCTCAAGTATGGTGTGTTTCTGTTGGAGGAGAAAGAAATTAAAAAAAAAAAAATAATGGAAGAATAAAAAGGTGAAAGAGGCCTTGCTTTCCAATAATTAAAAACTCTCTTACTTGTTAACTTTCCAGATTTTATAGCGGTGTTTGCTCCAAAGAGTGTGCCATTACTATCCCAAAAATAAGTGCAAATAAAATTAAATAAAATAGAATGATAAACTGAAAGAGAGTTCCCGGATTTTATGAAGAGGCTTTGGTAAAGATTTTTGGTTTAGGTTTGTTCTTCATTGTGATGTTATACCCAGAATATGAAGAATTCTGCTTCCTCCTTAAGACAATCACATGTACTATTGCTTTCAGAGAAGTGACAGCATAAAAAAACATATATATGAAATACATAAACTCCTCTAAAAGCTTCCTTAATAATTTGAGATTTTCAGCCTAAGGATTCTGGATATTTAGATGCCTTTGCATGGTTGTCTGTGTTTCAAAGTTTCCATTAAACTCTAAGATTTAATGTAGAATGAAAATATGCTTTTCACATTAATTTCTTATAAATATTTCTTATAAATATTCTTATAAATATACACTAATCTATCACTGTATCTTCCTCAGCCCAGCCTTGCAGAGAACAGTCTGTACTATGTAGGTTCATTGTTAACTTCAGGTGTGGCTGTCAATGTATATGTAAATCACTAAATGCTGAGTACATTACATTCTGTTCTTTTTTTTTTTTTTTTTTTTTTTTTTTTCTCTTAGATGATAGAGAAGCTGAATGCATCAGTTCTCTAAGCACATTTGTACATTTTTGTGCATGTTTTTATCTGGCCCTAACTCCACAAAGCACTTAGGCTCAATTCAAGTATTCCCAGCCAAGAGAGCCCTTCAGTACATGGTTAAATGCTTTCCTGAAGTGTGGCCATTTAGAGCAGATTGCCAACATTTCATGTCATGAGCAATAGACATTCTTACTTACATTCGTGCACCTTCATTGTGGTTAATAGCTTGCTTAATGTAGTTACTGCTACAAATCTAGCATGCAGTTAGGAGTCTTACAAAGTAGCTCCTTTAACTCATAAGCTGTGTAGAGCATGAATGTTTTCTTAATTTGGGAGCCCCAGGACCATTTTAGACTGTTGTTACTAAAGTTACATAGCAATAGCCATCTAGCTAGTAATTAAAGAATCTATAAAGTTTGTAGGTTTAGTGTGGCAGAGTGACCAAAGATGTTGACGATTTTTTTCCTTGCTACTGTGCATTTAAATTTGTAAAATTAATATTTTATTAGAGCTGTCTTTCTGTATTTAATATGTATTTTGGCAGCACAGTAAAGTTGGTTTACCGTGAGCATTAGTTTATGATTAACATTCAGAACCTTTGAGCTAATTGTTTAATTAAACATCAGTGCTGGCCAATATCGTGCCCCTGGAGAGAGGTGAGTCCATTCCAAAGTGAGGACTGACTCTCAGTTCCAGAGCAGGAATGGAAGATAATAATGGCTATAATGTTTGTGTATGGTATAATAAATCCTTCATATGCATTTTAAACATTTGTTTATGAGCAGAGAATTGCAAATATAACTCTCTGTGGACAGAGACTTAGGGCCTGGTCTTGAGAAAAATTTGCTCCCTGTACTCTTTGAATTAGTGCTCGTCCTTTGTTTTGTAAATGTTGTCAGGCCTGTCACTATTGATTTTTAAAGAGATTTTTAGATCATTAGATAAAATGCTAAAGCCACATAACTCAGACTAATTAGTATTTCATTAATAATTTGTTTTAATCATCTGGACTTGACTAGGACTTGTGGGTTCAGTCTCACGATGATGGGCTTTCGGTGAGCTCTCTCTCCTTCTTCTTCAGCCCTCACTTGTTGAAGCATTGCAGGTTTAAGCCTCTTGACCGGGTTGTGCCAGAAATCATGACAATATCAATAAAATTATTGATTTTTGTTTCAATTTGTCAGAAACAGACTGCAAACCAATCCACATGTTTTAGAGTTAAAAAGTGAGACTCGTAGGAGCCACTGATGTGTGTGTTACATGGCAGCCTGCATAGGGCTGCTTACTACATTTCCCCATTCCTACTTTGATTCTGCTGCCAGACAGTCCCTAAGTTTTCCATGCTCTTGCTGCAGACCTTGGCCTTCCTCCTTGTAACACTTTTTCCTATCATATGGTCTTGTAATTTTACTCATTTTTACTGTTCTGTTACTACTACTCTTCAGATTGAGGACTTTTCATTCTCTGTGTCCAGTAAAACACCAGAAAAGCCCTTTAGGCCATCACATTGACACATTTTCTTTATTTCATTATTTACCATGCATTCATATTGCTACTTTCCATTCGTATAAAGTGTTATGTCAATATTGATCACCCCTATCAAGTGGCCAAAGAATCCTATCAAGAATCACCCCTACCAAGAGGCTAAGAACCCCAAATGATTTGGCTCATCCTTAAACAGAACACTCTGTTAAATAAGTTTGCTCCATGTTTGTGAGAAAGCAATATTCTAATAGAAATAAAAGCTGACGCTCTTAGCTTGTTCCATAATAGCTGCCTATTTTATTGGAAGTGAAGTTTGATTTAACTTCAGGGATGCTGGCCTATATATCTTTACCCAGCAGAGTGAGAAAGGAGTCTCAAGTGAATACTAAATATTTTGTAGAATGACTGCACAACGTACAGATGTAAATTTTTATAGTGATGTTTTCATTAGTTGTCTTTCTTTTAAAAGTAAAACTAGTGGAAATTGCTTGTGACTGGGGTGACATCATGAATTAGAAAGGACATGAATTTAATCTCTCGTAGAGGCAGCTGTGTCTGGTATTTTAATATGGTTTTGGAAAGAAACAAAGGAAGGCTAATTAATGTGTTTATGTAAATTCTACAGATTACAGTGTTTACCACAGTCAGTTCTGCTTTACCACAGAAGGAAATGATGGTTGTCCTGTCCGTGTCTGTTGCAGTGATTTAGGGCCTACCCAAACAAATAATTAAAAAACTGTGAATGCTCTGGTTGCTAAAGACAAAAACAATTAAACAACAGGCTAATGAGAAGAAGCTTCTGACTAAATAATTTCATACTAAACGAAGAAAGAAAGATTTCAGTTCAGATGGTGATAAGTAGTTGAATTGTGAAACACAGTGCAACATTACCGTGACCATAAAACAATAAAATCTGTTCTGCAGTAACTGAAAACATTTTTAAGGTTGATAACACTAGCAAATATGGATGTACCACTGCGAATCATACTTTACTTTATGGAAGTGGTGAAAAGCCTTGTCTACTTGTTTAAAGGTCTTGCCCTCTTGTTCCAAAACTGAATTCCCTCAGTGGCAGTAACAGAGGCACAGCCACAGGGAATAAGACTTCAGTGACCACCATCATTATTGCTACCATGCTCAGCAGAATTCAAGTGTTGATCAGGTGTCCTTATGCACACCATGAGATGTGTAAGCTATTGTTAATGTCTGAATTAATTTGGACCATTCGATTTTTAATCTGTAACATAGGAATCATCTTTTTTACTGGTTTTATTTCTCTGCAGTTTCTAAGATGTGTAGAACTTTAAGCATTCCTAGTTATATTATTACTAGTCTAGCTTTTATTAAAGTCAATGCTAAGTTAATTGTCATAAACAATTATAATTATATAGATGAAGGAAAATATGAAAAGTAAACAATTTAGTTCTAAGATTCACCTGGCACTGAGATTCAAATGGAAAAAACAGGGTGCAGAAACTCTGTAGCAACTAAGTTAAGCCAGCCCTCAAAAAAAAAAAAAAAAAAAAAAAGTTTTGCAAAGATGTTAATAGAAATGATTTTACGCATTTCTTAAGAAAGAATATTCATACTATAGAAAATAATGATATACAGATAGACTAAAAAACTAATGGAGACAGAAAATCAGTTCTAACACTTCCTTTGCTTCAAATTTGGTAAATAACTTGGGCAAAGATGATAAAATTCAAAACATCTCTTTTTATTTTTATTTTTATTTTTTAGCTTTTTTTTTATATATATATAGTTCATGAGTTTCATTACAAAGCAGCAATTACATTCGTTTGTATTTGAAAATACCAAAGTGGAGTCAAAAATCCTCCATGTCTCTTACAGTAGAGGCAGAGGTCAATATGTTCTGTTTTGTTCCTAGATTTACCATCCCTTGAAGGAATCTTTCTAAGACTGATCTTACTGCTTATGTTTAATGTTGGGATGTCTTTCATCTCAAGGCAGCATTTCTGAATTTATTGTAGGCAGTTGATCCCTTTGCTGATTCTCCAGGTTTAATATTCTGACAGACATGCTGTTTGACATTCCAAAATTCTCCAGAATGCAGACAATAATTCAATATGGTTCAAAAGGCAGAAAACTGACATGAATTAGGTCTTCTTTGTGGTTAAGTTATTGTTTAATGCTTTTCAATGGGCAATGTTTCATCAGTGTAAAACTGGGGTGGGGAATCCCCAGCTTTGAGCTGTTTTACCATATGCTAATGAAGCTATCCTATCCTTTGTACTTTGTTAAATGTGCATTCATACTGACTTAATTCCACTAAAAGTAGGAGTTTTGCCGGTGGGTTTTGCATGTGCCAATAACATGACAGTTGCAATCTGTTATTTTATCTGAACAAAGGGATCAGTGTCATTGGGACAGCCTTGGGTCTGGGGTACTTTGGCTGCCAGTTGAAATTAGGCCAAAGAAGGAAAGAAATAAACACAAAAACCTGCAATGAGAAGAATTTTTCTTTTGCAGAGTGTTACATTTTTATGAAGTGAAAAATCAATATGTAGAGGAACGTTAATTTTATTACATGTTAAAGCTTTAACAGAGTGAGAGAGCTTGACTTAATGTAGCTTTGGTTGGAATAAAGGCAGTTGGGCTGAGTGTGCTGCAGTCTTCAGAGCTGCTCCTTTCCCAGGTGTGCCATATTTAGGTTTTGCCTATTACTCCAAATTACCACTTCATTGATTCTTGCTGATACTAAAGATCTATAGATGACATTTCATTTCACTCTAAAATTGAAATGTCTTTAGATCACTTTACATCAGAAGCTGTAAAGGCTTTAAGGTTTTGGTATCAAATGTGACATTATCAAGTAGAATTTAAGTGTTGTAAGCCTCTGTGGATTTTGATAATGTAACTGTTCACTTTCCGTGTTATCTGAAATCCAGAAGTATTTTGCCTACCTGTAGTGGAATAGTCATAAAGTAGAATGATATATGAAAATTTTCATATTTGAGTAAATCCTGAATTTTGTGTCTTTTGACACAAGACTGCTGTTTGGACCTGGCTGTATGGCAGCTATTTTGCAATTTATCTACTATCAAGCTAATAGGGTGCAAAATCTGTTCCACGGGTAATTGCTGTTGTGCATTTTCTAACTACTAGGTGATATGACAGATCTGTAGAGTTCTGTACAGGGTTAGAGATGCATCTGACAGTAACTCCTAGAAGGCTTGAGCTATTGCTGTGAAATGGCAATTTTAACAGTTTCACTGACAAAAAATCTTAAGATGATAGAGCATTTTTTTTAAGGAAGAAAAAAGAATACCCTAATGTGATCTGATGTAACTGTCAATAGTAAAACCTTCTTGAAGATGAATAAAATCAGTGAAATTTTTAGATGTCTGTAAGAACTCTTATCTACTTATTTTGTATGAATTCATAGTTTGGTTTGAGTGTGGGAAATATAGATCTTGATTTCTATGTTTGTATGTTTAGTATTTTTGTGTCTATTCTTTAGATTAGCATATATACTTGCTGATACATATGAGACTAAGTCATCAAGTTTTTAATGATTTAGGATGAATAGCTACAGTTGTTATCAGTTCATTAAATGAACCATAGAAAACAGGACTACCTGACCTCCTGAGGATGCTTCTAATGTAGCTACCTCTCGTCAATGTAGAGTCAGCTTTATCTAAATTATATCTGACAGTTCTCTGCCTAACCCCCTCTTAATAGCTTTCAGTGACTGACTGGTTTAAACTAGACTGTATTTCCTGAATTTACTTATGTGATAGCACAGGAGTCAGTACCAGCAGTCTAAATTC
This sequence comes from Stictonetta naevosa, assembly GCA_011074415.1. Classification (NCBI taxonomy): domain Eukaryota; kingdom Metazoa; phylum Chordata; class Aves; order Anseriformes; family Anatidae; genus Stictonetta; species Stictonetta naevosa. The sequence continues at coordinate 28,522,755 of CM021697.1, forward strand.
ATTAAGTTACCGAATCTTTTTTTTTTATTATTATTATTTTTTATGGTCACTATTAACATTTAAGAATGAGTTTACACTCATTCCATAATGATAATAAAATAAAAAAGAAAAAGTTGTCTTTTGTGGCAAACTTTGCTATGATTCTAGAGTACTGTATAATGAGGATGGTTTGTAATGTATTATTTTTTAGATGCTGGATTGTTATATGGACCTATTAGATAAAAATTGTCACTGTTGTATGGTAAGAATCAAGACATGTCGAGGGGGAATGGGCTAATGTTATGCCAGGGGAGGTTTAGGTTGGATATTTGGAAGAACTTCTTCACTGAAAGGGTTGTTAGGCATTGGAATGGGCTGCCCAGGGAACTGGTCGAGTCACCATCCCTGGAAGTCTGTAAAAGATGTTTAGATGTAGAGCTCAGTGATATGGTTTAGTGGAGGACTTGTTAGTGTTAGGTCAGAGGTTGGACTTGGTGATCTTGGAGGTCTCTTCCAACCTAGGTGATTCTGTGATTCTGTGATTTTGTGATCGGACTGTGGATGCAATAGCACGCAACAATAAATCAATATTGCAAGAGATACTGACAGTGGCACATTAGGTTGTTGAGGATGATGAACAAAAGTGAGGATGATGGAAGTTTAGATTTCAGAGGGAAACATTAAGTGCCTGTTTATCTTATACATACATATATTTACATCTGTGTGCACCTGTATTAACATTAAAATTATGTATACGCTAGATTTATACTTATGTTTGTGTTATATTTACATAAGATCTCAGAATATATTTTTAATAAAGTAACTGTTTATATTTTAGCTAAAAATTAGGAGATAGTTAAGGAAGATGAAGTTTGAAATATTTTGTATATATGAAGACCAAAGGTAGGAAAGAGTATGTAGGTAGTTCCATAGGATATTATGGATATTATTAAAATAAAAATTTAGGTTGAATCTTAGGAAAAAAGTCTTTAGTTATTAAGTGGAAACAATCTCCCAAGAGGAATGGTAGAAGTCCTAGTTTTAGGGCATTAGAAACTGCACTGGTGAAATACTAGATATGTACCATGATATACTAGATAATGTACCATGGAGAACAGTCTTTGTGTAGTGCAGAGACAGAATAGCTGGCCAACTAGGCATTTTAAATTTGTAATACATATGATTCTGTTTTTCTATTCAGATTTTAAGCATCTCTTTTTAAAAAGGCCTGTTCTATAGATACAGAATAAGATCTAGATATAGAATAGATATAGTAAAGTGTATACTGGGAAAAGGAAGACATGCAGAAAAAGGGCAGCATCCATTTCATGGGCATTAACAAAATGTATACCCTGTATGCTAGTACTTTACCAATAGTGAAAAACACTGCTGCCTCCCTACACACAGGCAAAGATTATAATATGGGGAATAAGAAAAATGGTTTATTAATATGATGCATTGCTTTATTGTAAATGAGATAGATCCTGAGAAACAATTTTCATGTGGCTATTATACTGATATTTCAATATGAACTAGTGAAAGTCACTGGGACAGCACATGAAAAAAGACATGAAAATAATTGTATGAAGAATATCTTAATTAAAGTTGTGATTCAATAACAAATTAAACTGATTCATCTACCCTTAAGCACATGAGAATTTTAATTGACTTCAGTAGGTCAATATGTTGGTGATGTAAGGTAAGTATTTGTGTACATTGGGGCATGCTAGCTTTTGTTGGGGTTGCTGGAAGATAAGTATAAGATGTTGCCTAACAGCATACTACAGTTCTAGTACCTCCTTTGTATTTGGGAAACATGCAAAAAATCAGGCATCCCTTTTTCCATTTCAGTAGCCTGTATTTTAAGAAGACTGACTAGTAATTTACAGTAATAGTGGTATTCCTCTTTGTTCCATTTACCTTGACAAATCAATTCAACCCTTTACTTTTGTTTTTCTTTTCAGATCTTAAGTATCCAACTGTGTTATCTAGTACATTATAGATGAGAGGGAAAAATAAAGCCTGGAGACAGAGTTTTGAAAAATTTTAGTCCAATTATATTTGCCACATATTTTGCTTTAGTTATTTGATCAAATAATTCAATCTCTATAGTGACTGGCTTCATGATGCATTTTAGAATGGCTGATTAGTGGGTACCTGCCTTGGAAAATGAAAGAAGAATCACATTTGGAAATTTGAGATGTTTTTCAGAATTCCGTGATTAACTATGCTACATTCAGCTTCCAGACTTTGTCTAAGCTGGTCAACAGAGATGACTGCATGTCAACTGCAGTTTCATCTAGAATTAACATTTCCTAGAAATAGGGTTTGTTTTGGCAGGTGGTCTTTCTTAACTGAGCAATCTTCAAATATTCACTGGGAAATCACAAAGGCACTGTTAAAACTGAATTGCTAAGTTTAAGAGTTTATCTTTTTTAGTGACAAAAAGGTCACCACTGGGTTTCATCCTTTCTTATTCCGTATAACTAGAATAGCAGAGGAGATTATTTTCCTTCCTTCCTTCCTTCCTTCCTTCCTTCCTTCCTTCCCTCCTTCCTTTTCTCTGAGTTTGTGCTTTATTATGTTGCTCTTAAGCATAAGTGATTTATAAGTGGATAACACATCTAAATGTTAAGAATTGCAAATGCAAGTCAAAAATGTATTTGACTAGCAGTAATTTTGTGTTAGGACATGTGGCTGTTCTTGCTAGTGCTGCCTTTGGATTGCACCATAGGCTTAAAGAGGGACTAGGGAAAACTTTGCTGTGAATTGTTGTTTTTCTAGAGTCAGATGACATGACTTTGAGAATTCCAGACCGTATATCAAAATTAATTGATTGGCATGCATAGTTGAGTGATCCTGAGATCAAAGTATTAAAAGAAGAATGTAACTGTCCTAATAAGAAGGATTTTTTTTTTAAGATAATAAATGCATTCTTATTAAAATATAATTTAAAAATATAAGCCATTCTTTCTGTTATTTTCATGCCTTTAAAGGAGTAATGTGTGTAAATTAAAACTGGACTAGAGAAGAATTCTCACTTAAAAATCTACAGTGAATACACTGGAAAAGTATTATAACCCAGTGAAGTAGTTAATCATTACATGAACTGAAAAGATTAAAGAGTCTTTGGGGTAATGTTAAAATATAATATTTCAAAATGAAGACATGCAATAATTGCTACAGATACATGGAGAAAATAAGTTGTCTGAAAGTTAAAGTGGGAAACAGGAATTCTTATTGCAAATTTTGGTAATATGCTTAAAGATAATAAAGATTTCAGAGCTACAGTATGCTAGTAATTTGATTCAGAGTAGCCACAGTAATCTTGAAATGGAGATGATAATTAAATATGTAATCAGAGTTGCTTATAAGACAGATAGTTCTTTTCTTGGGGAAAGAGTGCTGTTTATGCATAGTTCTTTATGGCTTAAAGGAAGAATGGTGCAGATGTGACTATGTGTGTGACTTTATGTGTCTTTAAATATGTGTGAAAGAGAAAACCAACTAGTAATGGCCTTTAGTGATGGTCACTGTTGTTTAGTAAAGAATTTCATTTTTCAAGATCCTTGTTATTTTGATACTTCTCCTTCCAGATGAAGACTACAGCACCCTTTATAAACACCATTGATGATGTCTCTGGAAAAGAGGAGTGAAAAATGACATCTATTTTTTTCAGATGGTTCCAGTACTTACTCAGTCAAAGCCTTGAGACACTGAGACAGTGTACATGAGATTCTATGTGAGGGGACTCTAAATGGACTGTAGATTTTAAGCAGATCTATCTACTTCAACTTTACAGTAGGCATTTCAGAAATATGTGACTTTAAATACTGTTAGTGATAGGATGCTCAAATAGTGATATGTGCTCAAATGATGGGAAGTTTAATTAATATCTGAACATATTTACCATTATTGCTTGTCTCGTGATTGAAACACAATAACTGATCCACATACATTACGTCTTCAATGAAAACACAACATCTACATACATTACGTTTTAGTTGGAAGTTTCAAAAATGCCTCTTCTGTCTTCTTTGCCAAACTAAACATAAAATACTCTATTTACTCTTGTGTTCACATTATTTTACTTTTACTGCTCTCACCTGGATGGTAATTCAGTGCTGTAGTCCAGAGATGTTCCTTCTCAATTGCAAAATAAATGTATATCTTGACTTTTAGTAGTAAGTACTTATGGTAACAGCAATACATATTTAATCTCGTTCCTACAACCTGATATTCTTCTGATAGACAAATCTGTCCCTTAGTCAGTAGTGGCTTGGCACTGAGAGTGAGGTGTGAATGAGTCTGTGACTAAAGATGGGGTTACTTGGGAGTCAGAATCATCAGTTCAGCCAACTTGTGTGACTCAAAGTTGCAGTGGGTAAGTTGGAACTGACAGATGCCAAATTTGCATTTTATTTAATGTTTATGTATTTTCCTGAAGGTATTTTTGGTAGCCTGTAAATAAAAGTGTCAAGATGTTTCTTGCTAAGTAAATTCAGAACTGTTGTTAAGCTGCTGGCATACAGCATGGTGTCTCAGCACATATTCATGCATTAATAGATAATCTTTTGTGAGAGGTGTTCCACATACTTGGCTTAGACCTTAAAATAAAAACAGCGGAGTAAATTTTATGCACTGTGGTTTTTAGCAAAGTTTCTAAGAAGTGTAGTACTTAAGTGTAGTACAAAAATATCTGTGATCACTGTTTTAGCACAGACTAGTGGGGTGTAGTTGAAAAATGAAGCCTCACTAATGCTAAGCCATTGCAGTACACACAGATTTCTCTAATCATCATCATCCAATCAGGGAATTTTTGCATTCAAAAAACACCCTGTGCATGGTTTTCAGGTGAGTTATTAATTTACAGGCAAGAAATCATGAGTCTTGGGATAACAGTGATCCAGTTTTGTTTTCCTTGAGTGTGAATAAATGTCACTTACCTATGCAGTACCATCTTCCCAAAAATTTCATTAGAAGGCCTGGTTCCAATACACAATTTAGCTAGAATGAGAGTATCCTCAACACACACTTCAGATTTCCTCTGAATGAAAGTTTATTTAGTTGAACTGAAAGTGTGTGTTAATTTACAGTTTAATTAATTTACAAGATGTGTTGTTATACAAATTACCCCACCTCTTTAATAACCTTAGATAGCCACCAAAATTAGAGTGTTTTAGAAAAAAAATAAAATGTAGAAAATATAACTATTCTAGAAAAAACATACTATTTAAGATAGATCTCCAATGATCACTGATCATTAAGACAGACCTTGCAATTCAGCTACATTGCAGATGCTCAAAATTTACACTGGATGATTTATCATTATATTTTTAAAAGTATCTATCTGAAGGTAATATTAAAAACAAAACAAAACCAACACATTAGGCCTTGGTTAATCAGACTTGACGGGTTGATAAGTGAGGGGAATAGCATTTCAACCAGCTTGTAAGCAGGAGCCAGCAAGCATACATGCTACTGATAATTTGTCATTTAAGGCCTGGAAGTTTCCTGGTGCTATAGTCTTTCCTCATGAGTTTAAGCAGGCTCTTGCATTGTGATTTTAAAAAATAATAATCATTTTTTGTAAGTATATAGTAGAAATCATTAAAAAAATACCTGTTTTCTTTGGTCTTTACACTCTTT
>CM021697.1:28528482-28816233 GCA_011074415.1 Stictonetta naevosa
GACAAAAAAAAAAAGAACTTTGAACATTAAACCAAAGCAGTAGTGTCTTCTGTTAAAGAATATGCCTTCAAAAACCTGATCAGCTTAGTACCTTTGATATCTTCAGAATTGTTGCATATTATAAACACTACAATGCCCGTGCTTTCTGAAACCACCTTCGAAAATGTGTTAGGATAAGTTGCATACTAATTGGAGGCTTCTTACCTGTTTTTTTTGAAACAGATACTCTGCTGTAGGAATCAGGCTGTCTTTCTGTGGACAGTTGATCCTGTGAGGCATTTTAAGAATAATACTTTCCTTTTTTGAGTAACGTTTATTATAATATATATACCCAACATTTTTCCTTTTTTTTTTTTTTACTTTCTTGCTTTTTATAATATAAATGCCTATAATTTTTTACTTTCTTGCTTTTAATTTCAAAAATATTTTGTTCTAGATAAAGGCTTCCAGAGGTAAGGAAATCTAATACGTTTATAGAAATCAAGTTATTCTTGGTCAAGAGCTTTTGAACCCCTGAAACTATTAAATCATCAAAACCCTCAAAAAATTAATTTGATAATTAGTGTGAAATTTAGCAGTGGCAGAAGATTTAGTAATAGTACAGTTCTCATATAAATATTTTGAAGTTATGCAGAAGTAATTGAAGAATCATAATAATTCTTGCAAACAGGAACAAAAAGAATTTTGTAGTTTCTATATGCATTAAAGAGAGGACATCAGAATTTATTTATGCTGTAAATGTTATTTCACAGTTCAATCAGTTATCTTGCTGTGTAATAAAAGACCCTGAAATTAAAATGACCCCTCTTTGCTGAGTGTGACTGTAGGATTCTTTTACTGTGAGACTGCCTTGATTTGATCTTATTCCTACTGAAACGGAAAATGATATCCAACTAATGCATCTGAAGTGGGTTTTTATACCATCCAAGGCTCTCTTGTGAAATTAATGGTTTCTGCTTTTGGCCTCAATTACATCTTATGATTATCCAATTTCATATGGTTTTCCTTTTCTTTCTTCTTTGATTTTTCAGTAGACTTCTAGTGATACTCTAAATCTATCTGAAGCACATGCATTTGATACAGCACATATTTACAAAACAAAACAGACCCGCAAAAATTTGAAAATGTCAGGAATGTGATTAATGTTCTGTTCTGTGCAAAGTAGTTAAGGACATCTTAGCCTTTTAAAGCAACTAACAGCTTGATCAAGGAAATAAACCTACAGCAGAACAGCGTAATGATTACAAAATATTAATTAAATTTTTACATGTTTTAAAAAAAAACCATTTCCAACCTGAGTGACCCTAGACAACAAGTTTATTAGCTGAGAGCTAAATAACTGCTTCCTACCTGTAAGTACTCATTAACTGTAAGACCCTTATACTTAGTCTACATCCATACTTTGCTGCAAAGCGTTGTATCACTCACCAAAGTCAAATTTAGAGACCTGTTTTCCTTTCTAACTGCAAACCCCACATTTTTTATTTGAGGGTGATATAAATAATGTATTCTGAATAAGTAATGCAGACTGTTTATATAAGTAAAAAAATAAGACATGACTTCCCTTTTTATCTTTTATTCATTATTAAATTTATAAATTTATATAAAAATCAAAATATAAATTTATATATAAAAGTTCTGTTTCTTCTGATTTAAAATTGTAGAATCACAGAATAGTTTGGGTTGGAAGGGACCTTAAAGACCATCCAGTTCCAGCCCCCTGGACACCTCCCACCAGACCAGGTCGCCCCAAGCCCCATCCAGGATGGCCTTGAACACCTCCAGGGATAGGGCATCCACAGCTTCTCTGGGCAGCCTGTGCCAGTGCCTCACCACCCTCTGAGTAAAGAATTTCCTCCTAACATCTAAACTAAATGTCCCCTCTTTTAGTTTAAAACCATTCTATCTTGTCCTATCATTATCTTCCTGAGCAAAAATTTACTCCCCATGTTTTTATAAGCCCCCTTTTAAGTACTGAAATGCTGCAATGAGGCCTCCCCAGAGCCTTCTCTTCTCCAGGCTGAACAACCCCAACTTTTTCAGCATTTCTTCATAACAGAGGTGCTCCAGCCCTCTGATCATCCTCATGGCCCTCCTCTGGACCTGCTCTAGCAGGTCTACATATATTGTTCCTAATAAAAATAATAAATTGGCAATATTTATAGTGTAATTTCATTCACTAATTTGCTACTCCCAGCATGATAGACCTCTAATTATGGGACACTTTACACTTACACTTTATAGTTAAGAATTCCCTGCAATTTTTAAATTTTCAATTCTCACAAAAATAAAATCTGACGTGTTTTAAAAGTTAAGTAAATGAACAGGGTTGTCCCGAATCATTGTGATATTACTGCATGCTCTATCACCGATTTCAAAATGACTTTGAGTTAAGACTACAGGAAATGTTTTTGTCTGCAGTGTTCATGTTTGTAGGTTCCTCCTGAGTTGGCAGAACCCTTGCTGTCCTGAAGTTGGAGTCGGGATTTATTGTTCTGTTGGATTCCCGAATCAGGTCTAAACCTCTTCATGTCCTCTGCCAGCGGTATTTTTCTCACTTAAACAATCTGAAGAGAGGAAAAAAAAAAAGCTGGGATATGAACTTCTGTCCTCTGTCTAGAGTAATCATTTATAATACTCAGTGAATCCCATGATCCTGGGTTATCTTAAGATTGCTTTCATTTTGTCTTGACTGTTTTAGCCATGCTATCACCACTAATTTGTGTATATATTACTGCAATAAAAACCAGGAAGGAACAGAAATGCTGTTAAAAATTGAATAGTGAATCTGAATGTTTGTTCCATAAAGAATTTTTTATTGCTTACATTATAGATTTGAGTGAGATAAATAGTGTTGCATGTGTTTATTTATTTATTTATTTTCTTTCATTATAACATATACTGGGTTCTGATGAGAAGGAATGTAACTAAATTGCCAATGATGGTCTTTTTAAAGTCTGTTTTGTGGGTTAGTTCATCTGATTCAGTTCAGTTGACAGCAGAGCTGTTTCTTGTGAACAGATGTTTGTCACTGAAGTTTTAGAGTGGCTTATCTCTTATTCATTGTCTTCTGACTGGACACTGATCTGTTATTAATTAAGATAGTTCGTAGCGTACTGCATAAAGCAAAACACAAATTCTCACAAATGCTCAATTCTCAGCTTCACTTGTCACTCAATTCTCACTTGAAAATTTACCAATGACCTTTACTTCCACATCTTCCTTTCTTAGGAGGTCAAACCAATTCAGACTGTCAAGATCATCGTGATTCTATCCCACACCTTCAGATAAACTTGACCGATGCTAAGAGTTGAGCTCTCTTTTGTCATTGGTAGAAACTGAGTTGTCCATTTGGTTGCAATTGACTGTTTTAGTGGAAACTTGTGGAAAAGGTTATTAAATACTTTGGCTCTTTCTCAGCACTCTCTCTGTCAATAGCCTTTCCTCTCTATTGAATGGCAGGTCAATATTTTCTCTAGCTTTCTCTCACTGCTAGTGTATTTACAGGTTTTTTTCATGGTAGTCTTGATGTTTTTTTATTTATATTCCATAATGTGTGTTGGCATTTCTTATTTTGTCACAGTATGTTCTTTTGTACTTGTCCTATTTTATTTTTGTTTAAGATCAATGGAAGCTCTGCTTTAGTGGAATTCCATCCTTTTATCCCATTGGAAAAAATTGCTCTTTGATCCTATCTTCTTAACTTCCTTTTATTGTTTTTATTTCCACTGATTCATCCAAATTTGTTTGTCTCCTGAAATTCATTGTTTTATTTTGCTGCTATCCTTCTCTCAAAGGAATGTGAATTCTGTAAGTTCATCATCAGTTTCACCCAAGCTGCATTTATCCCACTGTCAGATTCTCAGCCAGTTTGTTCCTTGGAGTCAATATCCAGTCTAGAGGAGTCCCTCTTACACTTCCTTTTTCTAGCTGGATACCAAATGTTTGTAATATCAAATAATCTTAAGAAAAATTATATTACGTTCAAAAAGCCATCAGTGATTTTCAAGAACTTGCTGGTCATTATGCTTGTTGCTGTATTCCATTCCCATCATCTTCACTGTTAGTTAACAAGTGGCTTTTGCACCATGCCTTATGCTTTTTGTGATTTGTCTATCTGCTGGTAAAAATCTTCATCCACTTCACAATGACACTGCTTATGTTTTGTTTTGTTTTGTTTTGTTTTTTAAATAATTTTTATTATCATGACTTGTTCAGAGTGTATTGCTGTGTCCTGAAAGCAGGCCCATACAGTTTCCTATCAAGGGTTATCCTAATTAGGAATTTACTGCCATTGAAAATGACAGCAGTTAACAGCATGAGCAGCAGTGGTGGTTAACAACAGCTGTCAGGTCTGTGCTGGATCATGAATCCTATTTTTTGAAACTCTGACCGTTACAACTGTGTTTAGAAACTGCCAGAAATTCTCTTTCAACAATTTTGATAGTTGTTGAAAAGTTATTTTATTTGGCTATATACAACATATTTTATAGAGGTCTCACTAGCAGATAAACAATTCTCTCTAGTGCCTCTCAGGAGCATACTCCAGTGTTGAAATCAGTAGACACTTTTGTGAAAACTGTTGGTACAGAGCTGTACTGTAGCAGTAGTGAAAATGATCTGCTTCCCCTCTGCTTCCCCCCTCTAACTTGAACGCGGAAGTGTGTATACATACATATATATACATATATATATATATATATATATATATATATATAAGCCCATCCATTGATTAACAGTGAAGTTGGGATATCACAACAATGTCTTTGGTGATGTTGCTATTCTGTATTCTAGTAGCATATCTCAGCTCTTAGGCCCTATGAGAATGACAGGATATTTCATTCTTTTTGGCTTTGCTGCCAACGTTAGTGATTTCCATGGGTATTACTTCTCCTTATGTGTCCACTGGGAACTAGGAAAAAAGTGTGTCAAATGCTCATTTCACATGGGCCACTAGGCAGGCATCAGATGTCCTGGGTTCATCTACATTCCTCTTTTCAATAGCAGTTTCATACCTGCTCAAGCATTTACAGTTTGTCCCTATCCCATTAGCTAGGGGTTGGTTTTCCAACACGATGGAAACCATTTGGCTTGCACTGTGAGTTACTGACAATTCTACAAGAAGTGAAAGGGGTGAGTTTTATCACCAGAATTCTTTGTGTGCATGCAACTAACAATCCTGACGTCCACATATACAAGCAGTAGATCATTGCATAAAAGAGGAATTATATGAGTCAGGTTCCAGGCTGTGACCTAGAAGCTGAGGAGCACAGTATGCCATTATCTGTCCCTGGAGCTATATAGTCCTGCTAAAGAATTTACTTTGACATTTGTCTTGTCTCTATAGATTAAGCAGTTTGCTGTTTGCTGCAGTCTCACCACGAGAAAGTAATTTGCTTTGTGTTTTTTCTTCCTTGCTTTCAACCTTTATTGGTATCTAGTAATGTAATAATAATTTATTTACAATGTATTTCCTTGTGTGCTTTGTATGTCTCATAATATAAACACCGTTGAAAGTACACTTTAAATGATTGATGTTGCAGTACAAATAGAAAAATAAAGTGGTTTTGGTCTCTAAAAGTAATGAAGTAGCTGATTTAATACAGTGCAAGTCTTTAGTGGGATCACACTGTGTGGTAAGTCCCATGGTATCAGAAAAAAAAAGTTCAAAACGTGATAAATATATATAAAAATAAAAATACCTACTGTAGCTGTTGAAATGTGCAAATAAAGACACTGATTTATGTCTATGACAAATAATGTTTGTATGGATGCAAAATCATAATAGCAAACTAGAAGCCTTACACATGAATAAAGTTTAATTCACAGTACGATTAATATTTCTGTTTTAGAAGTGTTGCCAGAGCAGGTAGAGGCATTATTATTTGTATATTGACATGTACTGTATTTCTATATAGAAACACAAGTCAGTGTTTTTTTCAACCAATGTATTCATTGTACATCGACTATCTCTCATGTATGATACTGAATTAAAAAAAAATAAAAATAAAAAAATATTGGGCTAGGTCCTGAAGCTCTCCAGTAAGAGAATTTGAACTTTCCTCCATATTTCCTTTTGAAATGTTGAATTCTGCCAAAATACCTTGTGTGTGTCAACTATTTCCAGTTCATATCCTTATCTAAAGCTGTAAAATATTATTTCTGTACATCATAGCCTACTTTTTTTTTTTTTTTTTGGTTTCTGAATTGTCACTTACTAATTACATTTTACATATAGTTCTTTACTGGCTAAACAGGTATAGAATAAGTCTTCAGATCCACAGAGTGTGTATAGAATGCCCAATAAGGGGGATAAAATGGTCCTTTTCCAAGTAGACTGCTATTTCAGTTGAACCTGAGAGTCTTCATGAAGGTCTTCATTAGCTATAATAAGATTCTTAAAGCATCCCAGGTGTTCTTTCTCAAAGTGAGAGAAAAGCTTTGATTTTCCTCCATCCTTCCCCTCCTCAACCCCAAGCTATTTTTTTACTGAGTCAAACTGTTGTCATTGACTTCCCATTTTAGATTATTCATCTTTTATGTTGGGCATGCCTTTTATGACATTTCTCTACACAGCTTTTGCCACAGGAGCACCTCAAATAACAGGTGCAGTACATACATAAAGAAAACAAAATAATTGAGAAAAAGAAAATTTTATTAGTGATATACACAACATTTACAAAGAAAGAAACTGACTGAGGAGTTTTTGCTATATAAATGAGTTGCATGTGAGAAAATTTTAGATAGGTAGATAATATTTTTTTTGTTTGCTTTTGCAAGAGCCTCTAATCAAATAGTAGGTATAGGAATGTTTGCAGAATACTGTAGATGCATTTTGAAATGCTCTCTTTGCATTGGGATTTTGTCATTAATTACTGGTGCTGGTTTATGTGTATATTCTTTAGAGGATAATTACTGAGCAGCTTCAAAGGTGATGACATCTGCGATGCCTCTACACTGATTGCAACAGCTAGTTTGTACAATTTAAACACAAAATATGTCCTAAAAGTATTGTGACACTTTGCTGTAACATCACTTGCTGCTAGTGTTTGTTATTTCAGAACTGTATGGAAAGTAGGAAGTGGCTAGAAAACAACTATTATAATAGTAGAAATAATACTCGTATTATAGCTGATTAAATATTTTTTCATGTTTACAAGCTGAACTTCAGGAGTTGCATTCAGTGATTTATTATCAAACAATATTAAATATTCATTTTTTTTCCTTTGGGATTGTGTTTGTACAACTGTGCAGGAAAGAAGATTATAGGAGATTAAAGAGTAGTTGTACAGAATACTTTCATCATTTCGTCAAAGCTTTTAAATTCCTCCGTTCATTTTTTTTTTTTTCTGTTTTAAATTTCATTAACTATTAAAGCAGATGCTTTTAACTATTGTATAGACTGCAGAACTCTTCTTTTCCTGTTTGTTGCAGGTTTGTTATTTGAACTGACACTGCTAATCTTAATGTAATCTCAATAAGAATTCCATTAATTCATTTCCTGTTGGGACATTAATAATAATAATAATAATAATAATAATAATAAAACCCCAGTTTGCATTTGAAAATCATTGCAATTCTAGTCTCTGAAATTGAATCTCATATTTGAGATTTTGTCATTTGGTAGTGGTGCAAGTACTTACTATTCCTTTTAACTTCCTAGGTTTTTAAAGTTTGAAAAAGGAAGGGAAAGAAAAAAAAAAAAAAAAAAAAAGAGAGAGAGATAAATGTTCTGGTCTTCTCTGTTTCTTTTGAATTTGCTTGTTCTTGGTCAGTGGAAGAATGCCTATGACCTTAGGCCTGCAATAGTAATATGCCTCTAAAATACGTGCAAAATTGTCCTTTTTGACTGGGAATCCCTTGAGAAAGGTACTGTCAGCCACATTTCTTCCACTAGCCTTTAGCGATTGAAAGTTTCATCTCTGTGGGACAACCTGTATGAAAATTTCCTTACAAGAGTCTGAGGCTCAAGTGGTCTAATTAAAAAACAGGATTTATTAACAGCACAAGAGCAGCTCAAGATTAGAAGGAATATTTTGCATAGTGTATCTAGCCTGACATTCTGCAAAACTCATCTAGATAGATCTCCCCTGAGTTTAGTTACAGTGAATAAAAATACCTTACATTTATAGAGAATTTTTTTATTTTTTATTTTTTTTATTTTCATTTCAGTAGTTTATTTGCAGAAATCTTTCCTTTCTGGGGACTCAGGCTTTCTTTTTTCTTCTTTATACTCCACTCTTTTACATTGGTGACCTTTTCTGTTGTTAAAGATTAATTTTCATTTTACTGTGTCAAGTCCCTGTTAGAGTGAGTATATATATACCTTCCTAAGACATGTCACCCTATTCCTGATGAGGGAACTCAGCACCCTTTAGAGACACTTGTTCAAATCAATTAACAGTTATGAGTGGGCATCTGGTCATGTCCACAGTCTGGGTTATCTGCAGACCCCACCTGTGTCTTTGCCAACTGAGTGGTCAGTGAGCAAGGCAATGGTTTAGTAGAGACAACACTGTTGATAAACCCCTTGCTGCTAAATGATAGTGGTTTTGATGTTTTGATGACATTATTATTGCCAATAGGACTTGTTTCCTGTGCCAGGAAGATATCACTGAAAATAACGTTTCCATTAAGAGTTGTCCCACTTGTGGCCATATGCCCACAACAGCCTTGTTAAATCTGCTTAGTTTTCATGTGCAATTCATGCACCTTAGTTCTGTAGTTTGTAATTGGTGAGGCTTTATTAATGGCATGGGATAAGTAAGTAAAATAGGGTGGAATTCACATGTACAAATATTGCCAGATCTACTGAGTCTACTTTACCACACCACCTTGGATTGGGTGGGCAGCAACTGAGGAGGCAGCAGCAGTCTTAAGACAGAGCAAATAGTGAGTTGAGCTTAGTGAGAGTCAGAATATTTCCATCTTTCTCAAGCAAGCCTACAAAATGTTGGGGGTCACTAACTTAACTTACAGGTATCCCATTGACTAAGCTTTGGACTATAAGTAAGGTATTCCTAGGCAGAAATAGAAATAGAGTGTGTTCAAACTATATTCTCAGTGTTATTCTTTTTTCTCGCATTCTGCTCTGTGGAACTCTTACGTAGGCATGACTGGCTGATACTAGAACTGAACCTTTCAAATGACAGGAATTTGTGATACCAGAGGTCTGATTGGTATGGGAGTGCTTTAAAAACTCTACAGCTCTTTCTCTTCCAATAAAGACTCTATAATGGATTTTCGTCTTTTCTTTGTTGGATGCATGGTTGCTGAAATCACCTCACCAAGCACTGAGATGGAACTAAGCCTTGTGTTACTGAACTTCTTATTCTATACCTTAAGGTACATCTTGGGTTGAAATTTCTTGGCTATTTTTATGTAAATAACTAAACTTCCTCTAATTGCTACCAGACTAGTCTGCTTTCAGCCCAGTAATCTAATCTAAGTTGCATTTTTTTCTTCATTATCCATTCATAATGGCATTTGAGGGCAAACAGTTTGATCCATCTGTCAACATCACTTTCCTGTGTAATAACTAAGAAAAAAAGAAACTTTGCTTTCTGGATTGAATGCAGATTTTTTAATTTTTTTTTTTTTTGTTAGCAACATACAGTGTTAGACATGGCACAACTGAGTAGGGAGCTTTTCAACAAAAAGAAAAAAGGATTTAAACTGTTTGCTTAAAAAAGGCATAGAAAGAAAAGAGAGATAATTGGGATTTACAGGAGATGGGAGACCCAGAACAGTACATTGAACAGTACATCAAGCAAATAAGTTTGGAATATAAAATTTTGGTATTTAGCTCATAAAGGCATATGTTCCACCACAGAGCTAATTCAAGGCTCTTTGGAGACAATGGAGAGCTTTCACACACTCTGGTGAAGTTAAATCAAACCTATGTAAAAGATCCCTGTGCTGCTACAAACAGGACAGTCATATGTTACATCCAGAAAATGTCCATATTGAAGGGAAAGAAATGGCTGTTTAAGACCATCCCTCAAAAAGAACTGACAATGATCTTAATGACGTTGATATTTAAGTCCATTTAGTTACGTCAATGCAAGTTCTTCAGAGTACTCATTTGAATCTACTGCAACTGATCTATATCACGGGAGTTTTACAATATGGTCAGTTGCCTTATTAGTTTAATTTATTTATAGATAACACAATATGATTGTGTATATACAGTTGGGAAGTTATGGGCAAGTAAGTCATATTTCTCTAGGAAGAGCACTGGGTGTGGAAGACCTCAAAAATAGTTTTGAGAGAGTAGATGGAGGAAAGATCAGTGTAACAAGAAAACAATGCCAGATCTCAGAATAGACATAAAAGTAGTTTTGTCAAGGAGACCTGTATTTCCAGGTGGCATCATGCAAACAGACATTTTGCTGATTGATTTTGAGTCCTTGTGCTGGGTATCTCAAAGAACTCGATTTAGAACTTTTAGTGGATTTGGCACATTTCAGTAGTCTGAGTGGAGAGAGCCCTGGGTTGGCACAAGAACTTCAACAGTACTGTTTGCAAAGCTAGCAGCAAGGAAGAGGGTGACTTATTCAGAAATACTTCATGCATGTGCTACAAAAGACTGGAAATGTGTAACTATTCATAGCAGAGCATTACTTACATTAGGTATAGTGGGAAAGTTGAGTTTTTAGTTTTGCCCAGAGTATATTAAGAGTATTCTTTTATGAAAAACATGGAAGAGAATGGGAAGTATTGCTTGAATGTTGTTTGCAATTTGGTATGTGTAGACTCATGCATGTGTATGTTAAGCTATTACAGGCTTGTAATTTAGGTGTTATGTATTCTCAATGTAGTCTATTAAGGCACAGTGCAGATTCCTGCAGAGGGTAATTCAGAGCATCTAAGCTAGATATTGAGGAGCCTGACAATGAGATAGTATCCCTGAAGGTCTAGATGTCACTTATCAAAAAGTGGTACAAAATGTCTCATTTATGTTCATTGTCATTCATGCAGTTTTCATGAACTCTTACATATTTTAGTGAATGTTCATGTAGTGTGGTCAGTGAAGAATTGTGTAGTATTCATGAATATACATTCATATTTAATAACTACTCCCAAGGGGTTCTTCCTGTTCTGGTAATTTGTGTTTCACATTCCAGCTCCTGTACTTGTGAAACAAATTGTGTCCAATTTGACAGGCAGAGAGACTGCACAAAAGATTGTTCTGGAAGCTGGATAAGTTGCTTGACGTTTCAAACACAACAACATTCACACTCTAAAAATGGCTAAAATTTCATTAGACCTTTTCTATGGGAGACATTTTTCTGTTCTGTCATCAATCTGGTAACTGCCTTCTGTTCTTTCTCCCACAGAAGTCTTCTTAGCTAGATCCTGTGGAGTAGCAGTTTTGTGCCAAACACCTGTATAGTCTGACCTTAAAGCTAGTTTAATCAGTTTGAGCATGCTTCTTTCAGGTCAAGAAGTGGTTTTCTCATGGTATAAAGACAACCTGTTAGCCTGACATTGTCACTGTTTTTGATTTAATGAGAAAGTAGTGCCATGAAGACTAGAAGGTAATCTTTAGTGTTCTTTGGCACCAATTTTGATTTTGGATACTCTTGCAATGTACTGTAAATTAAAGATGCCTTCAAGCCTGGGCAGATGAAGGAAATTTAAAGGTAACGTGCATTTCAGTTTCCACACATTGTTACCTACTCTTCCCAGAAGAAAGCATGCAAATACCTGCAGATTATTGTGGTGGGATTGTTGCAAGGATCTATGAAAATCACTTGTCTCCAGGATGGTTCACTATAGCAGCAGTTTACATGGAACTATTTACCAATATATACCTGAAAACATTATTCCAACTAGGAAAATTTTGTTCATTATAACAGCTTTCTAGCAATTGGAGCTATTTTCTGTAATTATCCAACAATGTTTACGCTCCAAAGGGAGACTTGCAATGCTTGATAAACCTTAAAGACTAATGACAGTATGCCTTCAAATGGTACCTTGGAGAAAATGCTGCAAGAACATATCTTTGGAACAGAAATATTTTGCTTTTCCTTCACTGTGTTGTCTAAAATGGATAGAAAATGGACTAAAAATGTTATAAAATAATATTAATCATATTACATGCTTGGAAAGCTTAATCATGAATGAAAAAAAAATGTTATCAAAAGTAGAATTCCTCATTAAACACTTGATTTTTCATGATTTTTTTTTCCTCTGTTAAGTCTGAGAGAGAGAGAAAAAGAGAGATGAGACTAATATTTTTTGATTTGGATGATGCACTCATTTAGTAGGACAAATCCTCTTTTCTCTACAGAAGCACATATGGCAGCAGGAAGCAAAATAAATCTGGTTCCTTTTTGTACAACGGAACAGGATGTGGAAAGCTTATGTTAGAGCGTAAGAAGGATGCAGCCTTTTGCGTTAGGGACATATGCTTGGAGGGGATCCGTCTGTACTGCCGTGCAGAAGTGTCATTGGGGCTCTGTGACTGCACTGGGCAGGAGCCAAGGCTGCTGCTGCTGTAAGGGACTCCAGCTATCTCCCAGCTAGTGCTTGGAGTGAGTCAGGGTTCTCTGCCCTACTGAGGGCTCCTCTGTCAAATTGACCTTCTTCACAGCGTTGCTTGGTTTGCTCTGTGTGTTCATGGATATTTATTTATTTATTTATGTTTTAATTTCTCCTCAGATGCTTCCTGGAAAAAAAATAAAAATCTAAATATCTGTTTTTGCCTGAAACCCAGTGTCTCCCAGGAGTATATTTTCATGGGTGAATTCTGAACCCCTTCACAGTAGAGAATTTTAATAGTAAAGAAATTTAGTTTGAAACTCAGAACAGAACTTAGTTACTGTGCAGCTGTAACACGTTATCTGAGTTGAATAGCATGAACAATGAAGAGCTTTCAACTTAAGTGCCAGGTAAACAGGAAGCAAGAGCATTTCTTATTCTTATTCTTGAAATTCTTTGGCCTTAAGCCAGTGTGCTTAGCATTCCATGATTAGCACTTTATTTTAATACAGAATTATTGGAGTCTGGACAAATAGTAAACAGTGATTCAAAGTAGAAAATTCTATACTACATAAAGTAACTGCCACTCACTGACTATAACTGTCTTTGGTCAAGGGCCTTTTGAGGTAGTTTGACTCAAATTCAAACCACACAGCTATTGATTAAATATCATCTTTTAGTCACAGGGAGAAGGATGTTTATGTTCCTTTTATTTAATTTTCTTTTCACTTTTCTTGCCCATGTTGTCAGTATATGACTCGACCAATTGCTGTAGCTGAGCAGTTATAATAACATAGGAAAAGAAATTCAAACATATTTGCATGTAAACTGAAGAACTGACCTGCTTCATTTTGACTCACTGCTTCCCTACTGTTTTCCAGGCATTGATAACATCTATTTATTACCAGAACTGCCACTGCTGAGGATGGTATGGATTAAACTTTACTACAGTGTTGTGGTAGTATGAGATTGCTCTTTCAGTGTGGTGAAATAAATGTTTTCATCACTGCCTTAAAACAAATACATTCGGTGCCTTGAAGGTTACAATGCAAGCAAACCCGAACTATCTTTAGAAATCTTCACTACATGGAAATAATTTCTTCTTCTTCCTAGTGAAATATTGCTGACCTTTCATTTGCCACAGTTTCTGTCCTATGTCTGTCTTAATGCCAATAAGCAAGATTTTTCATAGGGCCAAAATCATCCTTCAACACTGTTTTCTTGCTGAAGATTCAGTCTACCATTTGTATAGTTACAACCTGCTCTACTCAGTGCAATGTACTGCTTAGTACAATCATGTTTTTAGAGTCATGGGGACACAGGTGCAGACCCCAGCCACACTCCCATTCTATTTCAGTAGAGACATGTCCTATTTTCCCTGGAAAGGAGATGTGCCAGTTCAAGAAAGAACATCTGTGTGTCACCTGTTGTAGATGATCAGGAGACCAGAACTTCAGGACCATTGCAGCAGACATCTCTCTCGCTCTAGACCTGGTCAGGACCTGTCGCTCAGAATACCAGAGGGCATAATGTGCACCCCAAATATACCTGTCTCTGTGTCTTCCAATAAACAGGGGTCCAAATACTGCAGGGAATAAATATACATAGGTATCTACACCTGTAGTGCAGGCTTGGAAGACTGTTTCCCTGCCTGATCTGAGAAAACATAAAACCGACTTATATGCTCAAAGATGCACTCAGTTTCTTCCAGCATTGTCTGGAATCCTGTATTGAAGCAGGCATAGCTACTTTGCCTGAAGCAGAAAGCATTCTCCCAATGGTATCTTTAAATAAAAGGCAGTCTGTCCTTTTCTTGCTTCAGTGGTACTAAAACATTTGTTTTTGCTATGTCCACAAAAAATGTATGTGCATGTGTCTCTGCGTTTGTGTTGGGGTGGTAGTGGTATTAATCACTGTTCAGTTTTCTTTTCATAGCCTTTTATAGTCAAATCATCCTAGTTTCATCTGAGATTACAAGTGCTTCAAGCAAGGAAAAACCTTTATTTTGTGTGTTGAATAGTTTCTAGACTACTGACAAAATTTGCAAATAAGGACTAGCTTCACATTACATGAAACAAATGGATTGTGGGGGTAATGTTGTTTTACATAGACAAGACAGGAATGACTAATTGGGTGTATGTCATTCAAACAGAAAATTAGTTCATTGGGAGGACTGAGAATTAGAAATTTTGTGTCAGAGTATAGAAAGTCAAATGATTATCTCTTTAGAATAATACTATAAAGGTAAAAATATATAAGTAGTTGAAAGATACCAGAATGATAAACCACAGAAGTAATAGAAATCAAACCTTAATAATTTATTTTCAAACTCTCTGATGAATAAGATTTCTGCTATTTTAATCCTATGAAGTCTTTGATATGTCTTGGGAACACTGCAGTTAAAGTCAAGCAAAACATTCAGTCACCAGCTATGATGTTCTTATTATAAGTTATTATTAAGATTTTAAACCAACTCTTATCCGTAACTAAGATGAGAGGAAAAAAGCTCACCAATTTTGGCCTCGTTAGATTTGAAATTAGTTGTCATCTCTTGTTTGGCTCAACACTTGTGTGAGTTGGTCTTCATGATTCATCAGCTTTTCAGCTGGTAGTCCATTTGCATGTCTGCAGCAAATCTGTAATTTTCTTTCCCTTTCCCTTCTCCTTTTTCTCTTCTTATCTGACACTCTGAAAGCATCTTTAAGCTTAGAGTATTATATTTTAAATTTAAGCTATTTTAAATTTAAATTTAAATTTAAATTTAAGCTATTTGGTTTAGACTTCTTCAAAATTTAACAGAAGCTTTTCATAAACCTGAGTAACTTATGTTCATGTACTAGTTTGCTATCGCACAAGAAAATTACACAGAAACTGAAGTTCAATAGTCATGATCTCATCTCTGTATCTACATATTTCTTAAACAGATTAATGCAGTATGCACACATTTGTTGAATATTATTAGTAATAGTGGGGTGTGTCTGTCAGATCACTCTGGTTTTGCACAGTGCAGCTGAAAAGCAGCCCAAAGAGGGCAACTGAGTACTTACGTAGGCCAGTGAGATGAGACCAGTATAATTTATCCTTTTCTCTTACCAAAGAGAAAGAAGTGTTAAGAGCTGACCAGAGAAAACATTTTTTTTTTTTTGCTAATTGGCATCCAAAGACCCTTTTAGAAATCTCTGTGGGTTATAAAAGCATATAGGCTAACCTCTTATATATGAGAGCTAGATGGTTCTACAACTTCTTGAGTGTGTAGAGAAAGCAGGAACGTGATAGAGAACCATTGATTTAAGTAAGCATTGTTAGGTATTGAGTCTGTCACATCAGAGAAAAAGTCCTACAAGTCCTCTACAAGACATTTCCATAAATAGAATCACTCTGGAAAGAATTCAAATCCTGTCATCAGTGGAGTATGTTGTTTTTTACCTTAATAATTCAAGCTACTTTATTTATTGTAGTGCTATAATGATGCTATGGGGTAATAGCATGCTTAATCCAGATTTCCTAAAGCTTTTGGAAGAGTAGTTGACCTGTGGAGGTATCATGTTTTATACTGTCTTTTATTTAAAATCTGGGAATATTTACTTAAGTTTAAATTAGGTGATTTTTTTAACTTACATAGGAATTCCCTTAGAAATACATAAAGAGTTATTCGAAGAAGAGAGCTTAGTGTTCTTCATTAATATTATGAATATAATTAATAGAACTAAGCAAGCGAAATGAATTGACATTTCAATAACTGTCCAATGGACCGTGGATTTACTAGTCTTTTGTTTGCAGCAATTTTGATCAAACTTGGATCTGACAGGCGTGAAAATAAATGAATTCTCTAAGTTGAAAAGGTTCTCTATTGTTTTATACTCTGATGCAAAGTAGTCTTGTAATAAATGTAGTTACTTTGGTATGATGAGGTTGGCTAGCGTTTCAATTGGTTATGGTGGTCTAGTTGAAAGGGATGACTCATACTGTGCACTTTACCTATACATGCAGTTTTTTTCATGATTTCTGTGTGTATGTAATCTCTAGAGGCTGTATTTTTCTATTTACAGGGTCAGTAATGCAGGATTGCATATATGTTGGCTTCGTTCAGTTGGGCTCGTGCTTGGGGATAGTTTAATTTTTGCGAGTACTTTATTAGTAGCCTTTCTGATAATAGAACAAAGAGCACCAAATACTTCTTTGTTATGTGGACTCATCATAGAGAAACTATATGTGTAAATACCAACTTTACTCCCTTATGCTATCAGTAAAATTGCATCTAGTAATTACTTGCCAAAGTTACCATAACAGCAGTCCTTTTGTTCATGTGTTGTCCTGCTGTCATTGTGGGATTTAAGCTTTTGTAACCCTTGTATGACTGCAGCCAGGGAATAAAATTGCAGTCTTCCATATTGTACTCATTTTGATAAGCTAAATTAAAATAGCTGACCCATTATAGTATCAGTTCTTTTTTACGTATATCCCTGTATAACATATGCTACATATTTCTCATCCTGGGAAAAAAAGAACTGATACTATAATGGGTAAAAGAGAGAAAGAAAAAAACAGGTGTTAATTGGGGCATACACAGCCAGAAAAGAGCAAGGATGTAATCAAGAGAAGGTGGCTGGATTAGGGTTGAAAAAGCCACTCTGTCAAGCATTGGCATATCACTCGGTGACATTGATTAAAGTAAACAATCTATGTTGCAAGATTGATGTCTGCATATATTGCATTTGTATAATTCATGTCCATTTCCTTCAGATTGAAAACTGAAATGGCAGATGATGAAATATGGAAGTTTCAGCATAAATATTGAAAAATAACAACTTCAATATCTAGTCACATTATGCTGCAGGTAGTAACAGTAAAAATGAACTGTTATCATCAAAGTCATTTTTGTGTAGAAATTATATCTGTTAGAATCTAAAACAGCATGATTTATAACAGTTTTATTGGTTTCCTTTAGCCAGGGCCATGCCTACTTAAATGCCTACTTGCAAGGTAACAAATAGGAATCATTTCCTATATATATGAAAAAAAAAATCATGGTAAACTCCCAGTGATGCTCTCACATATTTAAAAATGACTGCCTGAGAGAGGAAATATTCAATAATGGAAGTAGTGGGTTAAAAATTTGTTTTCACAGTATATATTACTGCATTCTATTTTTATTATTATTTTTTTTTCCAAATTGAACTTCCAAGTTTGGATCAAAAGAACACCACTGTTTTCACACACCACATTTTTCATTTTTCTTCACTTAATTAAAAAAAAAAAAAAACAGAGGAGAAAAAGAAAACATGAAAAGTTTGATGACAATGATTACAGGGTTACATTTTATTACTGTTTGCTCAAAAACAAGAGATTAGTACTGCAGTTGCAGCACTACATTCAGCTGTATAGTGCTTATGCTACAGGTGAGTGTTTATTCTCTGGGGAGATTGATTTCACTGAGCAGACAAGTATAATTGCTCATCAGCGTTGATAAAGGTTTTGCAGTTTGCCAATGTGATTAGATTACAGTAAGATACTACAGCTACTTCTGTGGCCTGCAGTATGTTAGTCTGCTGTATCAAAAATCACTGGTGTCTAAAAATATCAGGGAAATGTACAGTGGTGAGTCAGGAGTGACAGTTGGATGTAGTTCATTATTTGTGTGTTTGCTACGTGAGATGCCAGCTGTATAAAACTTGCTCCCACTTCTTAGAATGGAGAATATTTCAGCTGATTTTCACTTATCTGAGAATCCAGCAAATGAGCTACTATTTGATGAAATAACTGGATATTCTTCTTTAAATTCTTGCCTGAATAGAGCATTTAGGCAAGCTGAAATTGTGCTCATCAAGTAACATGGTATCTGCATTTCCTAGGAAGTGATGGGAACGAATGTAATTTGGTACTATCACAAAGTGTGTTGCTCAGTAATGTACTGACATTTCCAGGGCAATAGTACAAAGTTGTCTCCCCCTACGTTTGGGAAAAGGGTGCTAGAATGCACCCGCTGCTTCATGAAAATCTGTCTCCCACTGTCCTCTGCATCAACATCGTATTCTTAAAATAGTCTTAAGTTTTATCCTATAAATGGTTGGAGTTTTGTTTGTTTGTTTTATGCTTACTACTCATATTTGGAGGCTCCCATGGGAATGATTATAGCATTTGTCTAATCCCAGACTAAGTTAATTTGTGATAATTTTATGGTCTTCAGTCCAGTGTCAACGTCTTCTATCCTCACAATATTGAAAGAGATCAATTAATGCCTCTTTTCACCTTTCACTCCACATGCCATCCCCATAGTTTATATAGCAAAGTATTATGCAGTCTTGTGTCTTTGCTTTGTCAGGCAAACCAAATGCTGTTAGTCGCTTTTGTGAAATAGTGTGTGACTTTTGGTCTTGCAATTGCCTCTCCTTGTCATGTGTGCTGAATTGCTTCAAAATGGATGGTCGGATTTGTATACAGTGCTGCAGTGATACTTTCCAGCCTTTACTGCAAATAGGCTACAGGCATCTTTTTCATAGCTGCATCACAGTGGTGCCTTGTAGTCACCTTGACTGACGGTTATGCCACGTCTTATTCTTCTGCTCTTCTGTGTGTTCGGAACATATGTTTATTCTCCATAGGAATGAAAGTAAAATTTTAGTTCTTTGCTGTGTTTTGATTTTTTAAAAACAGCTGTTTCTGTAACTTGTATAATATTATGAAGGGGATCTTTATTAACAACATGAACTTTTAATATTAGTAATTGTTCTATTGAAAAATTCTTAAGAGCACACCTCTAACATTTTTGGTTTTGGTGAAAGTGTCTATTAAGAACAAAATAAGGAAATTATATGATTATATGTTCTTATAGGCTTTTGTTTTTATATAAATTGAGATAATTTTTGCTGGGTTGGATCTGGCCTTCATCAAAAAATATGTATAGTTCCTGATACCATGACATGGGAAATGTCTTAATACTCATCCATAGAAGCTACAGACACAATGATATGATTAAAACCATTAACTGTCCAATTAGAGCTAAATTGCATGTCAGCCTACGGCAAGTTTGGTTTAATAATGGATATGATGATATAGAGATTTTATTTCTTAATTCCTATGCCAGTGAAAAAATATATTTTAAAAATGTGAGTGTTGTCTTAAAACATTGACACAGTGCATGAATGAATTTCAGGACTGATTTTTAATTTCTCTTCAAAGCCTGTTGCATTGCCCTCAAACCACAGAATTTTTGATTGTCAGTGAGAGCCCTGTATGTATGTAAAATAGATTTCCTTAGGTTATTTTTGCTGTTCACAGTGTTTGCCCGACTTTCATTGGGCAATGGTATTTACCTTCTAACAGTCTTTGGGACCCTGTTAGGCTCTTAAATAACTGCAACCAGACCACTGGGACTGCCTGAGACAGGAGCCCATAACTTTCATCTTACCACTGCTTAGATCAGTGATTTTATACATTTAAAAAATTGAAAAGCTTTTTACAATTTTCTGTTGGAAGTGTAGACCCCGGAATGGTGCTTCTATTGAAAATACAAAATCAATTGAAAATAGGCCTGCATTTCACCATCACCTCACACAGACTCCTTACAATAGTCTACAGCACATCTCTTCCTCTCCCCATCTGTTCCCCTACTTCTGTTGTTGCGCCACGTAAGCTCTATGGTTTAACAAATGACTTGAATGTGTGCTGTGTATCTTTAAAAAGTTTACACTGTTATATTTTATATCTGAGTTTTATGTGGAGGAGAGACCTGCTGCAAAAAGGACCCCATCCAGCTCTCCAGGACTTTCTCTCTCCTGGCATACTCTGTTGTTTTAGGAAGGAAAAACTCTTCATCATTTGTTTTTGATATCTATCCCAAGAAATATGTAGCAATCAGCGTATGGTGGAGAACAAGCTGGGAGGTTCTCCTCCATTGTAGTCTTTGTTATCAGCGCAAGCTGAATAATTCTGTTCTGATAAATAGAAAAGTAGGCATTTAAGTAGAATGTGGGATTTACATTGAATTATGTAAATAAAACTTAATTTTTATGTTATGGGTCAGACTTCTGGCCCATCTCTGACCAAGATTCAAATTCGCATTCAGGCTAACTCCTAGGTGATCACATGGCATGGCAGAGAGAGTTGTCTGTATCCATGAGATACTTCATCATTCTCATGAGAAGTTATAATGTAAGGTTTGGACATGAAGATTTTAGACACTGGAATAAAATACAATTTCCGTGTAAATGACTAGAATGAAAACTCATTAATGTGAAGCCACACTGATTGCACCCAAATGAGATGTGACCAACTCTATTTCTTTAATTAACCAACACAGAAATTAACAAAAATATACTTAAACCTGTAATCATTTCTAAATGACAGTTGGGGTTATACTTAGCAAAAGTTAAAAAATAAATATATAAATAGTCATATTTTACTACATTTGGACTCTTTTTATGAAGGCCACAACCTACTGCCAAAATCAGTTTGTAAACCGTGTTTTCCACTTCTGAGTGCCCTGTGATTTGACAGTTCTATCTTACGAAATGCATAGTATTAAATGATAATCCTATACCAGAATTGGAGTAGGTAAGTACAACCATTGTGAAATGATGTGGTTACTGCTTATTGTGGTGAGCAGCTTAGGTTATAAATGAAATTGTAATAGCTAATACGGAGGGATTATATTAATGATGAAAATCACTAAGTAATCCTAAATGGAATAAAAATAGTACAGTGAGGAAAGCAAGATGAAAAGAGTTACAATAATTCTTTCTTTACATAACTATAATAATGATATATGCTGAATTTCACCCCAGTAGATTTTACAAATGCATATGACAGAACGTGTTTGAACAACAGAGTATCTTTGTTCCCTTGAACATCACAATATTACAATGATGGGCTGTCTGATTTTCTAATGAAGATGTTACTGTATTGAAATGACAAATTTAATGTCCCTTCCAAAATATCTGTACTCAATAATGTCTTGCAAGAAAGACAGAAAAGTTCAACTGTAAAATTTAATCTATGTATTAACCAAATTCTGCGAGAGCTTTAGAGTATTTTTTTTCATTAATTTTCACTATATTAAATGCAAGACATAGAAAACTTATTCAAAAATATTATACAACCTGTTGTGAAAGACAAATAAATAAATAAATAAATAAATAAAATCTACAAAACTTATTTGTTACACCTAATTCTTTAATCCAAAATAGCCTGTACGATCAGGTCAGAGGCCTACCTTAAATACCTCAACAATTAGATTAAACATACACACACACACAAAACAAACCAAAACAAACAAACAGAAAAAACCATGAATAGTAACTATAACCAATAAAGGAATAAAACTGTAGTTTTTGTATGCTGAAGATGATCTCTCAAAATGGGTGAGATGTACACTGGCACTGTTTCTTTGTTATTGTTGTTATTCATAACAGTCTTTAAATGCCTTTCACTAGAATAGTGCTGCATATTATAAAGGCTAAAATTATATTTTTAAAATGGTAATAGTCTCCTTCATTGGGATATATTTTCTAAGAGGAGTTTTTAGGCCTGCATCTGAAGAAGCTTCATATTAATATCTTCAAATGTCTTACCAGTAGTAGTGGAACTTCATCCTACCTGCTCACACAATTTTGTCTGAAATATACAGTATGTTTGACATCGTTGCATTCATAGTTCTAGCATGCCTCTGCAATGTACCCATTCTCAGGAGCATCCAAATCCATTAAACTAGATTTCTTATACTGCCCTGCTTGAGTGTCAAGAAGAAATATTTGCCCTTTTTGAGAAAATAGATGTGATTTAATAAGTTCAGGAATGAAGACAATTCAATAATTTGGACAGAGTAGGCTAGCAGAGCTAACTGTTGTTTTTTTTTTTTCAGTTGCTATTTCATACATAACACATTTAATGGCAAAGTATTAGCTAATTTGTTATTGTTTTCCTCAAGAGGCTATTACTTTCTCCTCACTTTCTTCTTGCTAGTCAGTGTTTTCTACTACTTTTTGAATTGTTTTGAAAATTGAATTAATTGAATGAATTCAATGAATTTTCACTGAATTAATTTTGAAAATCCACTCACATCTGTTAGTGGGTGTGGCCTGCAAAGTAGCATTCAGTAGTCCTTTAGTTGTTGTAGAATGTTTTGATTATATATTAATTAGTTATAGTGTAGAGATTCTTGCCCATGAATGGAAAATAACCAGTCATTCATGGATAACAACAAGGTTAGGTTAAAGCTCAAGTAGCTACAAGTTGCTTGTAATTATCTTTCATTTTATATTTCCTTTCTGATCCAATGAATATTCACCAAGGGAATGATAATTTTAACTAAGTGATTTGTAGCTGGATGTTAGCCAAATTGCTTTAACTCCAGGGACTAAATGCAAGTGACATACAAGGACAATGCTAATATATTCTCTGTGAAGTTGTCACTCTGAAAAAATATAAAAAAGTAATAGTATGCCTGACTGTATCCTTAATCATAAGTATTTTGATATTGGCTTAGAATTTTGTTGCATTTGGATGAACTTTTCCTGTGAACAAATGCTCAAATGGTCTTATTAAAGCTGTCTAATGAATCTGCTGTATACTATTAAATTCTTGCCAAGACATTTAGAAGTGCAATTAACTAAAAGAAAGGTGCAATGGCAGAAGTTATTTTCACAGAAAAATAATATATTTGTTTTATTCAAACTTCATTCTTAAAGTCCCTGGTGGTGGCTGCTTGCCTTAAAAATGCTTTACTGTTATATTTTGTTGGATAACAATAAAACATCTGTGTCATACTTAAAATGATAGTGAAGGAATAATTCCCCTGCTTATTACTAACTAGAAAGTCTGTGGTTTCAAATGCTGTAGCATATTGCTGTATTCCCATTCTGTTGCCAAAATTAATCAAGCATCTTTTGCTTGTCTCTGGATTGTTCAGGTAGGCCCCCCAGAAGGTCTAAAACTCTCTTCTCTGGAAAAGGCAGCAATTAAAATCATGTATTTCCTGTCAAAGAAGACTGCTTCAGGACTCTCACTTTAGTCAGCGTTTGTCTTGGAAATCACCTTCCATTTTATGAGTGGAAAGTTAAACAAATCATTGGAAACAGACACTATACCATACTCTAAAATTCTCTGGTTGGTTGAGAAACCTCAAAGTGTGAGCTGCATTTCAAGTCTAGGTTATAGCTTATAGTTTGATAGTTATTTACAGGTTTCCTTGTTCTAGTCCTGAAGATTTCAAATAAGAATTACAGGCTTAGTCTTGGCCTGACTTGATCAGGGGAAGCTTTTCTACGATTTATTTCTACAGAGCTAAACTAAGTACTGTAACTTAGTTTGCATTAGATTGATATATACTTGAAAATGATACCTTCTTCTAGAGTCAAGCAAATTGACCTTTTAGCTTTTACAGTAGAAACCTGCTTATTTGAAGCTGAAGAACCAAAGTGCACATGGGTAATGTACACATGTAATTTCATGTTGTTTGATTTTTGTTTCTTAAAGAACAGCTAATTTCTCAGGGATAGAGACTCCTGTTTTCAGTCTACATCAATCCCTTTTTCACTAGTGAAACAGAACACTTCTATATTTTTCTCTGTATCATTACTAATTATGTTTTTCTGTGAATTATG
The DNA here is from genome assembly GCA_011074415.1 of Stictonetta naevosa. Taxonomy (NCBI): domain Eukaryota; kingdom Metazoa; phylum Chordata; class Aves; order Anseriformes; family Anatidae; genus Stictonetta; species Stictonetta naevosa. Next base: position 28,552,569 of record CM021697.1, read on the forward strand.
TTGATCTTAGATTCTGTTGTAAATCTTTTCATATTGCAAATTTCTTTTCAATATTGAAATATTTTCAGTATTCCAAAATCAAATTTTTCTAGCATGTCCTTTGTTTCACATTCTCCCTGCTAGAATCCTATTGTAACTCATAATTAGAAACAGGCTGATTTGGATGCAAGTTCGGAATAAGTAGCATCTTTGGAAAAGAGAAAAATGCAGTTACTGGTATGTGGAGAAAAGACAGTTTTTACAGTGAAACTCAAAGAAACAAAAATTACATGGCAAAAATAATATATTTTCACGAGAAGCTTTGTAACAAACCTCAGTGACAAACCTTAAATGGTTCAGGTAAGGTTAGGTAGTATGACTTCTGAGAGATCATCTTGCTTTAATGACTTATTTGGTTAGAATTCAGTATTTTCACATGCTCAGTCCCTTTACTAAATACAGACAAGCTGTTATTTGTTTAACAAGAATTTTATTTAGAAACCACATGCTCATTTTCAGTTACAATACATTTGTGTGTGTGTGTGTGTGTGTGGAGCTTTTGCAAAAATGCTTGATATCAAATGTTAGCAAATAGCTTGGAGTCCCAAAGATGATGATGTGGAAAGCAGCAGATTTTCAGAAGCTTATTAAAGAAATCACAGTTGAGTTTGTTGGGAGACTTTATTCAGCAGATATTATGGTCAGGAAACTATGGGTAGATAGGCTCTAAGTAGATAGGCTTTGAGTAATATATTTTGTCAGGAATACACATATATGTATATATATTATGAAAATATAAAATACTTGGTCATATTCTATGTGCATGAGCTTCTATTTAATGCAGATAAGATATAACTTCTACTAACGTTCTCATTTTCTGACTATCTTTGAAGATGGTCCATGTGTTGTAACTGGTAGGAAACCTCTAGAAAGTGCCTTCCACCTGAGCAGAATCAGAACATGCTGCATTCAAGCTCTATGCCTTGCCCTAGGGGAGGAGTGGTAGGTATGTTGGTACTCTAACTTGAAGCTTGCTGTGAGGGTCACACAGGAAATTTCTGGAAAGAAGGCTGGTAGCACCACATCATTTCTGCTGCCTTTTGTGCAAGGAGAATGGGGCAGGGCAGAGAGAATTTGTTCTTAAATACTGAGCTCATTCCTCAGACCTGGGTGTCTGTGGGCTATCTGTGTGATTGTATCGAGCACTTTACTTTACAGAGCCAGAGTTATTAGCACTTACTGAACAGTGAAAAATGTACCGGTCTGTAGAAGCTGGAGAATCACTTTGACAAGTACCCTTATATATAAACAGTGGTTAATTGCAGAGGCCTCTGATATATCCATTTCAATGATACCTACTATTAAGGTGACCCTCACTTTTACTAGATGATTTAATTTCTAAATTTTAATGATGTGTGGTTACTTTGTTCTGTTAGGTATTTAAATATAGCTTGATATTCTCTTATTTTACAAAACCTTGAAAACAGTAAATATCTTTATGTGATAGTTAAGCTCTGTATGTGATTTTTCAACTCTCAGAAAATCCAATATGCAGTTGTGCATGTAAATAATGGGTTTTTGCAGTATGGTACTGTGTATACATTATCTATCAAATCTGTTTATTCCTACAAGACTTAACTGCAGCAACTATTATTCAAAGTGAGAAAATCTATTTAGAGCTGTCTCATTGCCTTGTGTAATCTGCTAAATCACTTGTGGCCACAGTGGCCATTTATTGTTACAGTAAATAGTGTAAAAATTCCACACCCACATTGGACTGAGAAAACTCTCAGTCCAAATCTCTCCCAAGATGGAGAAAACAAGCATTGCCCTCCCTCGCAGAAAAGAAGTAAACTGAAATGAACTACTTTGGAAGGGTGAGGGTAAGACTCTAAAGACTTACTTTTATTAATTACAGAGAAGGAAGAAGTGTGTAACAACTTCCCAATTGTGGCCTGAAATCAGAGTCTTTTTAAGGTTTAATGAAGCAGAGTACTTGAAAATAGCAGGAACGTAGCTGGGTGAGTGAGTGGGTTGGTGATCTGAGAGAAAGTTGTTAAGCTGTACACAAATGATGATGAACACAGAGGCATTGATGCAGGAGGCTATCAGGACCCATTCCTTCCCCTGCTGTTACCATAATTATTATGCCCCGTGACAGCCAAATAGGAAACGATACGTGGTGGATAACAGGCTGTTTTTAGTAAAGTTGTTCAGTTTTAACTTCATTCACCAAGTGGAGCAAACCAAACCTTAAATTTGCTTAAACTGATTTAAGCAAGGACTGGGTTTGTCTGAGTGCAATCAGGCAGTTACACAGAATTGAGTTAAAGCAGTTTAAATAGTTACTATCCCTCTACAAACGTTGCTGATCTCAATGTAATAATAATAATTAAAAAGTCTAATATTTTGTTTCACATTGCTTGACTAGTTTCATGAATACTGTTACTCACTGACTTCAACCAGATTGGTAAATTCTCGCAATGTTTTCTTAAACCATCCCAGTTGTAATTGTCTAGCCATGCCATAACTTTCTGGTTACTTCAGAATAAAACAATTTCTGACCTTCTGTCCACCCATCTGTTCCATCCCACAGTTAATGATACCTTAGTCTCCAGCCCACTGACAGGCTAGATTGTGCAGCTTTAGGCATGTGGTTTTCTTTTTGTCCAGCATAGGAAAACTGTGAAGCTTCCACTTTTCCCCACAAAGCAATAATTTTATTTCTTACCCTGAGCTCCTCAGCTAGCTTTTGGAATGGTCTAACCAGCTGGCAGATGCAATTGTTTTACTCAACACCCTTTCATTTACCCATTCATCAAAAGCTTTCATTTGCCATCCTCAAGAAATAGCTGTTTCTGCTACGCTGAATCAAGAACATGCATGGAAATGACCTAGAGCTTTATTAAACTGGTTTAAGCTCAACTACATTAGGGAATTTGAATTTGCTTAATTAAATTAATTAAAATTTACTTTAGCTACTTTGAAGCCACTTTGTCAATGCTAATCAGGTCTTTGTAGTGCTTTAGTGCTGTATGAATTGAGACAAAGGCATTCTGGCTTCGTGGGTGGCAAGACTGCTTAAAGAGTTGCAACCAAAAACTCTCAGAGAGCAACAGGAGAGAAGAAGGGACACGGGGAGCTGGGGGCAGCAGGGTGACAGGGCAGTCCCTCAACCCCAGGGCTCAGCCCCTGGACAAGCAGCACGCAAGGGACGTGGTCAGAGCAGCCCAGAGTCCAGCTTGCCAGACACGTCTCCTTGTATGAGGCAGGTACAGGGTCAAGCTGGCAGGTTAAATTTGAGGTTAGGACCATCAGTCCACCTGATAGGAAGAAAAAAATTGCATCTGTCTGTAAAGCACTCCAAAAAAAGGTACTATAGTATTTCCTCATGACAAAGACTATCTCTAGATAATGAGAGATCTATTGATTAACTCAGCCTTGTCTTTGGATGCAGACTTTCAGTCTGTGTTAATTCAGAAATGCGAGATCAAGTGATATAAGCACCTGCAGCTTGTGTGTAGTGCACAGTTAAGGGTCCTTCAAATAGATATTGGTTGGCAAGCTTTTTTTGCCTTTTTTTTTTTTTTTTTTATACATCTAATGACTTTTGTACCCACTTTGAACTAAGCGAAAAAGAAGCTCTTAACCAAGAAAATAATGAGACCCTCAGGTGTCTTATGTTGGGTATCCAGTACCACTGCTCATTTTATAAAATTTCATTTGAACTATATTAGCTTTCTAAAATATATATGATTAGAAACTGATCAGTTGAGTACAGGGGTGTAATTCCACACATAATAAAAAACATTAAATACACAGTATGCCCTAGTGTTTATATAGCTAATTTTCTTGCCAGCATTTATTATGCTTTTTAGGGCTTGTTGTGTTAAAATGGGGAAGGCCTTTTCAATTTCATTCTTATATTTTGTGCTTCAGTACATGAATGAAGACATTGTGATTCAACAGTTATAGAGAAGACTGCATCTGTCTCATTAAGATGCTTACAGTCTAAATTTTTTTCTGGAAGACGCGTGATTTCTCACTGAACTGCTGCCAGCAATCGAAAACTCATTTATTCACAAATGAACTTGGCAGTAAAAATTCTAGTTTATACATTTTTTCTCCCTTTCCGTGTTATCTCCAAAAGCTACCTCTTGATGTCATTAATATTTTAAGAAAAAAAAAAAAAAGTTTGTTTTCATAATATGGTTATAAGCTGTTATTGTAGCTTACAAAATTGTTCTTGAGTGAACAGGTTTGTATGTACAGTTAAATGTAATCTATGCAGTTTTTAATTATTTACATTTACCCTTTTATGCAAGTAGTTTGGGATTTTCCATAAACTGGGAAATATCATCTTGTACTTTTAGGAGAATATTTCTATTGCCTTTTGCAAAGACCAGATGACATGCCGTCTTCTCAAGGTTGAGAATATATTTATTAGAACAAATGTGACCTAAGATCTATCAGCCAAGGTTGTTATAGAAATTTATTTACTCATCCAACACTCTGCTGGATGGACCAGCACTGATCTGAATTTTTTTATTTTTTTTTTTGGAATGCAGTTCTTGTGATTTTGTTCAAATAAATTCACAGTTCCTGGTTTATGCTTTCTTAATTATAATCTTTATTGTTTATTTGGGTTTTACGCTGTTAAACAAGCTTCCTCTTAGCCTGTCTGACCTTCTTTTCAAAATTTTCTACTTAGACACCAATGTCAAAAATTCACATACTAACATTTACAATGTACCAAAATAAAATAAATTAAAAAAAAAGAGAGAGAAAACGAGATAAAATCTGTTATTAATTTCCTTATTTCACACTCTCACTTAAACAATGGCAACACCTTTTCTTCAGGTTACATCGTGGCATATTTTTTTTCACTTTTTTTTTTTTCTTTACATATTTTTGCCATTTTTTAAAGTCAGCTTTTCCTCTGGCTAAAACAGCCACTTCTCTTCACCCAAGGTTTACGTCTGCAAATGTAAGTTAGTAGAGCAGAAGAGGGGAGGGGAAAGTTTAAAGAAATGGAGAATAATGTGAGGGCAATGCAAGATTTTTTTACCCTGTTTAATTTATTTTATTTTTTTTTTCAAACATAGCATTAAATTATTCAAAAAGTGGTCATGATGCTGCGGATTATAATTATATAAAAGAAAGAAAGTGTCTTGCATCTGTCTTTGGACTGAATAACGACTTATAGGATGTAAAATAAACATGTTTGTCAACCATATCTTGAAAAAGGGGAAGATGTGTTCTTATACCCAGCATTTGTCATGCATAAATGTAGGCAGTAGAAATGACATTAGCATTCCTAGCATGTATATACAAACCCTGGCACGTGTCAGAAAACAAACTCCATATTATTTCCTTTTCTTATGGACACTGAACTTTAAAAAACAAACAAACAAATGAAAAACTCTGAGGAATAAGCTAAGAAACCACTTGAAATTTTCTCACAATTGTGCCACAACAATGACGTATACATAATAATAATATAATTACATACTACAGAAGTTAGGCCACTAATATCTTCCTTGCATTATAGAAGTTCAGCCGACACAATGCCATGTTTTTTTGAGGTGTCTAGCCTTGAATGTGCTTTAGATTCCCGCCTTCCCATTCAGTATGGGTATGCAGGCTGTATTTTTCGCACGGTAGAAACCCCATGAAGAAAATGCATGTTGAAGTTATGCAGTTATCTTTATTAATTATAGGAATTGAAAAAGAGCATGAATTATCCATGCCATTCACAACAATTTTTCAACCTGTTACAGTCACAGTGTATAAACTAATTATTGATGGGATAAGAAGTCTGTATATAATATTATGTTATGTACTTTCATCTCTCAGTGGAAGACAAAATATAATGTACTATGGTAAGGTTTTTCAACTATTCCCTTTATGTATAATGTCCCATTGTTTATTTATTCAGTAAAAATATAATAACAAACCAAAATATTTATTTTTCCAGATAGTGATTGTGTTGGCTTGCCTAATCCAGCTGTAGATGTAGCAGATGTTGAGAGAAGGCAACTGGAGAGACAACTGTGCATGTACCAACAGTGTAGCCCTGCGATGCCTATGTGGGGTTACAGGTCAGGGTCTATTACGGGTCTATTCACTTCATTCAGAGATAATACTGCATAATCCCAGCAAAGACAAGTTTGTGAAAGTCTAAAGGAAGAACAGGTTTATTTTCTCCCTCTGAGGAGCTGATAAACAGGCGGGAACTTGCGGGAGTTCCTGTTTGTTCCTATACAACATGTTTAAGTCACAAACGTTGCCTGCTGAGCAGTCCTTGCTGTCACTAGTTGTTTTGCAGTTGGTGATTCATCTTGCCAACTTGAACTGATTGCAGCTTAAAGCTGGGAAATGTCTTCTCTTTCAAACTATATTTGTATTTTTAATAATGTTTTGATTATGTTCTGATTATTTATTTTTAAGACTAGAAGACTAGTCCCATACTGTCTGCATAGCAGACTTGAACATCAGAGATGTGTGCACTGGTAGCTTTCGATCAAACATTATAAATCACAAATGTTAGTAGTACTGTCAATTAGGGCTCTGAATGTACAGAGTTACTTGAGTGCTACGTGTTAGCATTGCTAAGTGTTAGCGTTGTAACCTCTCAGTTAAAAAAAGATGTAGTCTAATCCTGAAATATATGCATTAAACAATCCTTTAACCAAAATTTGTAGACAGCTTTTTATACTCTCGTATAGTTTCTTTCAAACAAGTAAAGCTTATTCTTAGAATCATAGAATCATTAAGATTGGAAAAGACCTCTGAGATCATCTAGTCCAACCATCACCCTACCACCAATGTCACCCACTAAACCATGTCCCCAGGCACCAAGTCCAACCTTTACCATCATGGCTCTAACAGCCCTACTGTTGTATCATGTCCTAAATATTGCCAGCTTGAGTCTTAAGGAACTGTGTGAATAACCATTCTGCAGTGATGCATCATTTGGAGCATATATGCAAAACCTATATTTGGATTTTGAGACAGAATTATCTCAGAACACTATGCCATAAAACTCTAATACATTTCAGTATATGTATTTATGGTCTTTGTCTGCAACAAATGCCTATTAGAAATTGATAGTAACATATTACTGAGAGAATCCACATCAAATGGTTAGACTGTTCTAAATTATTAAATTTGTGATGCAATAGGCACCACTGTTGTAAAGATCTATATTGTTTTCCACAATGTTCCCTTGATATTTGTCTCTTCATAACCCCAGTAATGTGTAGTGCTGTTCTTGCTTTCTTAAAGTAAGGGGCTGAAAGTGCTTCTCTCAAATGGCAGTTTGTGTTTCAAAACTGTTATGGAGGTGCACTTGTCATGGAAATAGGAAGTCTTAAGTTTAAATGCCAAGGAAGGTAACAATGCTAAATTTGAATTAACTGAGTTAATCTTTCTGTGCTTCTTACAGATGTTCTGTGTCAACAAGATATACAACATCAACACATTTCAGAATCTGCCAGTACTGTCCAAAATATACAGAATAATATGTGAACCACATATTTATAAGATTCAATCCAAGATCCAGTAGAAATTTTTAAAAGTTCTGTTAATGCTGCTGCATATCCTGCATTTATTCCTCCCAGGTTTTCATGCTGCTAGCACTGATCACGTTTCCAACCACTAAAAAGTAAAGATTTGTTTTCTTCCATATTAGTTTCTTATGCAAGCCTATATCATCAATACTCCTAGCATGAATTTTATTTGCTAACCTCCTGACTGTTTTCTTGGAGGCGACTTTCATCCTTTTTTCTAGGAAATGTTCAGAAAAATAAAGCTTTTTTAAAAATAAAATGTGGATCAACAGACTAGAGAAACATTAAGCTGGTGTAAACATTTTGACACTTATCAGAACTGTAGAATTCACCTATTTCTAACATGGATTCAATCTGAAAAAAAAAATAAAGATACAAAATTGATAATTTATTTGAACTTTTGCCTCATGGAGGGTGGTGAGGAAGGAATCCCTAGAATGTGTGGCAAGTATATGGAAAGTTTAATTCATCCTTTTCCCCTCCCTTCTTGCTTCTCCTGCCAGTCTCTCCCTTTTCTAGCAATATTCTGAACAGTGTATCATTTACTTGGAGAAAAAGGTGACAGCGACCTTCTGCAGGGAACCATCACACAGGATTGGGTTTGACAGGCTGGGTGGGCGAGGGCTGGTTTTGCTGCTGCCTGAGAGGGAAGAATACATTTTGGGTGGAATAACCGGTAGGGACAGTAGTGTAGGAAGAGAAGCATTGCTGGGGAGCTGGGGAGCAAGTGTGCAGACCTGACCCTCAGGCTGTGTGTACAGATTGGCCTTCACAGAGCCGGGGAACACAATCTAAGAAGCTTGTAAACTGCTTTGTGTGAAGGGAAAATCATCTGTAAGTACAGATATTTTACTAATTCATCCTGTTCACTGTTGTAGATACTTCTGGTTTCTCTCATCTTTCCTTTAATTTTTTTAAATAAATAATATCACAAATTTTATGTTTATCATCATACAAGACAGGAAGTGTCAGGATTCTGAAAATCTTGTGGCCAAAACCAGCATAGGACAGCATTTTATTCTTGGCAAACTTTTCAGAGTTCTTTCCTGTCTGCTCAGGCGATCAAAGTCTCTTAAAGCGATATCCTCAGTTACTGTTCAGGGTCCCTTCTGCTATCTGTGAAAGCACACAAGTAGAGGATAATGCAATTAGTATCAAATGGAGCACAATGTTTGATGACCTGCTGACATAGTAGATCAGCTTTTGACAAAGAATATCATGTGGAAATATACTCCCTATTAAATTTCTTGTTGCTGCTCTTTGCCAAATCCTCATAAGCAGGTCATAACTCTCATTATTACAAGGATTTCTCTCACAGTAGCCAATCTATGGTTAATTCAGTCTGACTTCATCTTCAGAGTGAACTCCTGCAGTTAATTGTGGGCATTTTTCCTGAAAGGCTATCTAAGCTAAAAGCAGAAGTTGTGAAGGAAAAAAAAAAAAAGTTAGTGTTTTCATTTCATTGTGAGTGGTTGTAACCATGTCCAGTTGTCTTAGTACTGCTTTTTTATTATTTATTTATTTATTATTATTTTTTAACAAATGTTAAAATATTCTTCTCCAAAAGATAATTCATGCCATTTTAATTATTACCTTCTGTGCCTTGACAATAATGGAAAAAACATGTATATAGTATGTGGCAATATTTTTAAAAAATATTTTTAAAAATAAAAATTCAAAACTTGTATTGGCCTCTGTAGATATCTTCTAAATTGTTTTTATTTTTCTTTGACTTTATGTTGAACTGATTCTCTATTTTTTTTTCTGATTTCTGAACAGAACAAGCTAAACTAGAATGTAAGAATTCAAAGCTATAAACAGTTTGTCTTTTTTACCTGTTGTAGAAGTAGCAGTAGAAATTCATTTAGCTTCCAGGAATTTTGCTGCTGATCTTAGCAGACAAAGATCACCTTGATCTCTTATTTCTTAATCCACATGACATTTGATGATTTTTTATTAAATATGTGTGTTACTAATATACAATTTTGAGAGTATACATTTTGTTGTTATTGGTCTTCCCTTTATCTCACTGCTAATATCCGCTAATATTTTATTTGCTGTCCTGTTTTTTTTTCTTTTTTTCTTTTTCTTTTTAATCTATTCTAGATTCTTATAAAGTAGATGAAACAATATTTTAAAGAAATTTATCTTTAATCATTTCATATAGAGATGGTTAGAGTAAGCTGAAGTTTGGCTTCCTTAGTAGTCAATGAGGAGAAAGATTCTCCCCCAAAAGGTGATTCATTCCACTTTAATTGTCTGTTATCTTCTGTGCCCTGACAATAACAGACTTAACTCTTCTGAAAGGCTTAGCCTCTTGACCATAGTAGAGGTTAAATGCAAGAAAGTATCAAGCTGTTCAGAAATATCAAGAATGAGATTTTCTCAGCAGGTGCTTGAAGTGGCATTTAGGAAAATGTAAAAAGCAATGTGCTTCTTCTCATTTTTAGGTGACTGAAAAAAGTAGACAAAAACAGGATTCTTCAGAATCACAAGATAGTTTCCTCTCTAAATTAAATAAATTATGTCTATCTAGTATCCCATATGGCAATCTGAGAATGATTTTCAAACATTTGATTATATTTTGTAGTTTTTTGTGCCTTTCTCTGTTGTCTGTTTCAGCAGAAATAAGTCATGTTTTATTTCTAATCAGAGTAGAATATTTGAGCAGCTATGATAATGATGAAATTTGTTTCCTACACTACAGCATAATGGTTAACAAAATTGAATATTTTACTGTTGTTGACTTAAGTGTAAAAGACCAGATATTCTCATAGATCGTAATAACTTCCTATTTCATAGACAGATATTTCTGTGTATGCTTTCAAAAGCAAATGTTAAAGTATAGAGTTTTTCAACCCTTTGGAAAAGGTGAAGATGAGGTGAAATGGCCAGTTAAAACAGCAAGTAATTAATTGAGTCTCTCTGTTAACAGGAAGAAGGTCAAGTGCACATAACTGTTGTGATTACACAGTCTGCATTACAAGCGGCTGAGTCATTTAATCTCAAAGTGGTTAGACTGGAAGGCTATTAAATGCAATTTTACTTCAAAATACTATCTATACTTGTGAGTTACTATACTATCTTAAAATTTTCAGGGTGAATTGTCATACAGTTGTGCACTCTACCAATTATTTTTACTCTAATAAAACATTTTAATTATTTTTCAGTTTTTCATTTGCTTTGTTTTTGCTTTTCTTGCCTCACTTTAGCTAACACTGAACTCTTGAAAAGTTAACTTACTGTCTTACAGAGACACGTTCAATTTTTTTCTTTCCCTCTTTTGTCTTGACTTTGCCCCATAAGTGATTCTGAAAGTTTTTTAAATACATAGTTTTGATTGCTGGATCAAAAAAGGCCCGCTTAATTTTGTCACATGGCAATTGTAGATCTAGTTTCCACATGGGAAAAGTTCAAAGTTACCCACTAAGAACCAGCTTACTTGTGATAACTTTTCAACATCTCTGTTGAAATGAAGAAAATCTTCTGCTACTGATGTCTCATTTGAAAATGAGGCTGCAGCTATATAGCATGCTGTAGATAGACTAGGGAAAACTCAATTTCACTTGAAGTGTGCAGATCATAGAATCGTAGAATCATTCAGGCTGGGAAAAACCTCTAAGACAATATAGTCCAACCTTTAACGTAGTACTGACAGTTCCACCACTAAGCCATGCTACTAACCACCATATCTACGCATTTCTTGAAGACCTCCAGGGATGGTGACTCAACCACTTCCCTGGGCAGCTGATTCCAATGATGAACAACCCTTTCAGTAAAGAAATTTCTCCTAATAATCCAACTAAGACAACCTGGTGCAACTTGAGGCCATTTTCTCTCATCACTTGGTTCTTGGGAGAAGAGCCTGATCCCCACCTCATTACAACCTCCTTTAAGGTAGTTGTAAAGTGCAATAAGGTCTCCCCTGAGCCTTCTCTTCTCCAAGCTAAACAACCCCAGCTCCCTAAGGCACTCATAAGATTTGCTCTCTAGACCCTTTTCCAGCTTCGTTGCCCTTTGGACATGCTCCAGCACCTTGATGTCCTTATACTCAGGGTCCCAACACAGTATTCAAGGTGCAGCCTTACCAGAGTTGAAAACCAGGGGACAATCACTTCCCTAGTCCTGCTGACCACGCTATTTCTGATCCTTATTCTTTTCCTCCTGACTCCTAATTTATCTTAAAGATCTCTGCTAAATAACATTTGGTACCAGGAAATGCATTATGGATGGGTATTTATCATGAAATCTACTTTTTTTCCTGAATGCATTATCTTTGGAGAGATACTTTCCTGCTCTGTTGGAAGACTCAAGACTAAATCAGAATGTAGAGAGGAACTAAAGCTCCCTGTGGCATGGGGGACAGTGAGAAGGGAAGTGTGAGTATCCAAGAACTGCAGATCTTGAGGTAGTTGTTTACATGTCCTACACATTCCATGGCTATATGGCAAATTGTATGAGTGCTTCACGGGGGCCTTAAGTTTTATGATATTCAGATTGTTATTTCTCTGTAGAGTGTGCTTAAAATTCCCCATGAAATTTCATGGATGCTTTGCTTTTGATGCTGTGAAGTTTAAAAATTAATAAAACTAAACTTTCCAACAGTACATGCTTGCAATCTCAAATTGTTACAAAACACTACTTTGTGTAAAAATATATATATATATATATATATATAGGCAGTGAGTGCTTTTTAACAGAGGTTCGACTAATAAATGCTAATACAATGTGGAGTTAAATTAAGAATCGCAGGACATTATTAGAAATATAATTTTCCTTGTATTTTTAATTATATCATTGTACATATTTTCCAGTGGAGCTGCTGAGCAAATTAAGCATCACAGGAACTTATGCTTAACCAGTTGGTGCAACTGCTGTCTTGAAATACTTATTTTGTAAATTATGGATGAAAAATGGTAAATGTTCAAAATGGTTCACAACAAAGAGAATTCAGGAACAATTGAAGAATGTTTTCCATTGCTGTCATTATCTGTTAACATTGTGAAAATTATGCATGATTTTTCAGTTTCAGTTTGAAAAAAATTCTAAACTGTGTAGGTTCCTTTAAAGTTATAATACTGTTTAAAGTCAAAAGGTGCAAACATTTCTGGCAGGCAAGCATGGGCTCAAACATGGTTTTTATAATGTGGAATACCATTTGGAAAATGCCTCTTCAGCAGCTGAAGGGAAAGAAAGACAAAAGGGAAAATGCAAATAATTTCAAAATTTGCAATACATTTTCAGTATTTAAAACAAACAAAGAGAAGGGCCTTAAGAAAGTCCTATCTGAACAAAATGATCACAAGGCTTATTCTTACCCTATCAGTAGAAATTAAAATATGGTTTAGGTTAGTCAATTCAGAAATAGGATTTGTCAAGCAAACCTGGAAACTCTTACCAATAAAATTACGAAATGATTAGGTAAAGGCAATTTTGATGATAGCAATAATATAGAATATATGTTTTCATTAAGAGTATTTTTTACTACCACATAATATCCTGATGTAGAAGCTTGCCTTTTATGTAATAAATGTAGGCCATAGTAGACATTGTAAATTGGTTTAGTTCAACTGTGAAGATGTATGGTAATATATCTATCAGATGGCTTTGTGATCCAAAGTCAAGTACCCTTTTTTTTTTTTTTGTCAGTTATCTTCATAATCATTGGTTAAGCCTGCAAATAACATAGGGATAGACAGGGCAGTAAATAAAGTATCCCAGTTATAGCATGTCCTGAATCACCTGGTTAATATCCCAATAGATATATACCACTTTACAGAATGTGAAGTACAAGGAGTAATCAAAACTTACGGATTGACTGTTTTAGCAAGCAGTTTACTCAGAGAAGAGTTTAAATGTTACTTTTTGTATCCTTTCAACATCAGCTTCTACTATGAAAAAGATGAACTTATTGCCTGAATATATGAAATTAATGGAAAATAAAAAAGAAAAAAAAGAAAAGAGTTTTTTCATTAAGACAACATAATAATGCTTAGATTACTCTCCTAAATTTATTATTAAGTATAGTAGTAAACCCTGCTGAATCTTCTCATGTTTGTGTGCCATGAAGAAATTTTAAATGTAGGAGACAGTTTGAAGTCTGGTCATGAAAATGATCTTGGAATTCGAAAACTAACAGTATGCTAAGGAGCTTAAGGAGCTGATGTATCCAAGAGAAGTCTAAGAAAATTGTTGTGCCTAAATCTTTCTGCATGAAGGAGAAATAAAACATTGAGGGTTTTTCTGCCTTGGAGGAGAAGGCATGAAATTGAAATTGAAGTTGGATAAATTCCATTTTGAATGCAGATGCGGTTTCCTAATAGCAAAGATAATTAAAGTTTGAAGTAATTTATCTGTATGATAGACTCATTGTCATTCGGAATGTTTGAAATGATACTACAACCTTCTATACAATGCTTTATGGTAGAATTAGGTACTGTTCAAAAAGACAAGCAAAAAGGGAGCTGTAGATGATCATTAAGATGATCAGTATGATTCTTTTGGCATGCAGAAGCTGAATATTGTTGTTTTTTAAGGTATCAGAATAATGATTCCTCATATATTTGAATGGGACCAAAGGCTCTGCATAGTTACAAGTACAAAATAGCATATGTTGGAAGGCACCACTGTTGACCATTTAGGCCTACCAACCACTCAAAGCAAGGTCTTCTATAAAGTTAGGTCAGCCTTCTGAGAGCCTTCTCCAGTCAAGCTCTGAGCGTCTCTGAGTTTCACAGTCTATCCGTGAAGCCTGTACTTCCGCTTAACCACATGCGGTGTGATTTTTTTCTTTTAATTATTTTTTTCTGGTGTCCATCTAGAATTTCCCTTGCTGCAACTCATGCTGTTCCCTTTCCTCTTTCTGTTGTGCACTTCTCAGAAAAGTCTGACTCTTTTCTTTCTAATCACCAATCAGATAGTTGAGAGCAGTAATTAAACCTTTTTCTTCATCTCTCATCTGCACAAACCCAGTTTACTGTTAAAGTCAAAGTATTAACTGTGATCTTTCTCTGCATAAAGAATTATGGAATTAAAACAAAACCTATGGATTGGGAAAAAGTGAATTGAACGTATTAAAAATGTTTTGAGTTAGAAAATATGTACATATATTAGGTAAATTTGTATTCTTATACAACTTTTATAAATAGATCTGCTGGATCTGTTTTATCCTAGCTATAGTACTAGGAGTGATGAAAGAATGAAATAATGGATATTGCTACATATTTACCACTGCACAGAGCTTAAGCATCAGCTGCTATGCTGACAATGAGAAGCTCCTTCTTCATTGACCAAGGGCACAGATCTTGTTTTGATGGTAAATATCTTTATCTAGTGTATGATTCAACCAAGTAGAACACCATGTTTGTCTTATTAAGCAAAGCCAGCAAGTAAAGATGAGATAGCTACTACCTCTGTTTTTCCTCTTCCTCCATCCATGGTTTAAAAATAAAGCCACCAAAATTGTATTTTGAATTGTACCCAAGTCTGGAGGTATATTAGTGCCATTTATTTTGGGCTCCAACTACATTTTAGTTACTGCTTTGACTATTTTCTGGATCCACGGAAGGCTCAAGGAGATAAACAACTAATTTTTCATCCTGCAGCAGTTTTGGAAATGCCCAGAAGTGTAAACTCTAACCATATCGGAATTTTCAAATCAGACCGGAATGAATTTTGGGAAATGAAGAGGTCATTGAATGGATGGCTTTGAATGACAGCTTTAGATTAAGATCTCAGAAGCTCCCCCTTCATCCCGTTTTCTGGAATTGAAACCTTATTATCTAGCATTAATGACGTAAATCAAAGCGGAAATGATGTTTGTGAAGGAGATAGCCTCCATTATTTCAGTCTTTTCATGCTATAACAAAACAGTGTTCATTGTTTCAGTCACTTCCATATAAATGGTAATCAAACCACATAAATCTCAATCTGAATTAAACGCAATAATCTGAAGGCAAACTTCTATCTGCTGGTTAAACATCTTCCTTTGAAGTCATAGAAAAATAAAACCAGGTGTTAACAGTAATATATATATATATGCATGTAAATAGATACATTTAAACACAACACAAACTTCAGGCACCTTTCACTTCACCTTTTTAATAAATACCATTCGATGGCCTGTTTTGTAAAATGCTCACAGTATCAAAATTCCAAGAATTTTCAAAAGTGAGCACAAAAAAACTAAACAGGTTGACTAAGATAATGGATAGGTAAAATTAAACTTCTAGATCATTAAAATATTCAATTCAAGCTGTTTAAAACATATTAGCTGCTTTTTCACAATGAGTTCACAGTATAAGATCTTTTCCCAGAAAATGCACCTAGAAACTCTGAGTGCTCATTCAAGGAAGAAAGTAGTGTAGTAGTATGAAGTAGTTATTTAGTATTAGTATTTAGTTAAATTTTGTAGCTATTCAAGTCAAATTTTTGTCTTCTGATGATAGCTATTGTGCTAATATGTGTTGAAAAGTATAATTGCTTTTGGTGTGTCTACTGTGTGTCTGAACATCAAACATTGTGTTTGAACATTTTCTGGGATCAGTGGATTCCTTTTTTTATTTATTACAGAGACAGCACGCTTGGCAGGGAATGATATCATATAGTATTTGGCTACACATGTTAATATATCCCTTTAGGGAGTAGAAATAAATTAACTGTTTTCCTTTACTTATTTTGCTGGGATCTTAGGGTATAGCCCAAAGAGTACTCCCTCTAGAAAAGCCTGTAGAAACTTCAGTTCTAAGCTCTTACATGATTTGCTGTGGGCACTTTTGAGAATAATATAGTTAGACGATATAGGTAGACAAATCAAAGGGTTAAGTAACACATACAAAAAGTGGAATTGCGATAGTCAATCAGGAAAGCAAGCCTTCAGAGAGTCATCAGCCTTCCTCCAATTGTTTTCCAGGTAAATGTGTTCTGTAGTACTGCTATCCTACATTGTACATTCCCCAATACAAGAATGAACATAGAAGAATGCATGCTTGTATAAATTGATGTATGTGTACTTGTTCATGTGTGTATGTATGTAGATATTTATGTGTTGTTTTTTTTTTTTTTGTAGGAGTTTATGTTTAAATAAAAACATAATCAATGTTTCAGTTTTAGTGGAGTAGAGGTAATAACTCTAAAAGGTTGTCAGTACTTTCCTGAAATAGAGCAAGGTCTTACTTTCTAACAGAGAAGTAACTGTTATACCCCTCCTCAATAAACTACCTCTTCATAAACTTGTCAATTATCAGTTTATTTCAGACTCTGATTTGGGGGTTGTACCACTTTAAAAACCTAGCTGTAGCTGTCTCACCAGTCTTCTTTTTCTCAACATTTTCTTTCCATGATGATATGCTATGATATCTTTAGCTCTGAAATTATTATATTTATTTATTTATTTATTCAGTAATAAAGAAATTGAGCTCTTTATAGCTTTACTTCTAAAGCATATCTTTTAGCTTTTGAATCTAATGTGTGTGTAAGCAAGAGAAGGTTCCTATGTATTCTCCTTTTTTTTTTTTTTTTTTTTTTTTTTCCCACCAGTATCAGTTGGAGAGATAAAAGTGCCAGAATACTGTGTAGGCTGGAGATTAGAATATTGTATCCTAAAGTACTTGCTGATGATGCATAAGAAATTTGAATCTGCCCTAATTGCTGGGGCAGATTCTCGTCTACTTAACCTAACTCCTAATTTCCTTTTCAAACAAGTTGCTCAACATGACAGGCTTTAATCCAAAGTTAATGATGTCCTGATGGCATAGGCATTTGTTTTTCTTCTTTTACTGTAGTGGAATTGCTCATTAGTTTTTAACGAAAGCTGTGTGTAGATGATGGCTCTACAGTTGAAAGAGTAAGGCAAACATACAGGTTTAGGATATCCAGCTAGGTTTAGGAGAAGGCTAGGATTATTACTAGAAATTAATTATGTCAGGTTGCTTATACTGAGTTGCTAAGGCTGCATCTGGAAAACTCAGATGCAGCCTAATGTTCCACATGCCTAATGTTCCCTTGGTATTTATTTTTTACCTTAAAGCTCTGAATCTGGATTTTGATATCATGACTTTTGATATCATGATTCATGACTTTGTGAACGAGGCTGGGATTTCTGCATAAGCTTACTCTTAGTAACAAATTAGAAATCGTTGCTAAGGCAGAGTGAAATGTCCCATCAACAAATGGTGTTTCAGACAGAGAGGATGTTGCTTCTTTGTTCTATTATTTGCAGCCAGCCATCAGATGATCTGTAGGTGAAGTTTAAAGAATTGTTTTGACAGATAAAAATCTAAAATATTTATCAGTCTTGGATGCTACAGAGATCATTGCTTTCTTTTTGTATTACAGTGTTTGTTCTCCTGAGGTGCTTGAAAAAAATAGTAGTTCGGCTTAAACAGAAGTTGTTAACAATGAATTATCATCAAACTTGAGAGACACACTGCTAGACTTGCCTCTTCTACTTTTCTTCACAAAAAAAAAGGAAAAGTGACTATAGGTGGAGTAGAATTCAATCTGGATTTAGCAAGTGAATTTATTTTCCAGAGATGTTTTTCCTAGTGCATTCCTGATGTGTTGCTACCTGCTACTTAAGCATTACTATTTGTAATGTGCTTGAGATTTTCATAGTGATCCTGACTGTTTCTACTTGCTCTATTGTCCCTAATTCATGCATAGTGAGAAACGGTTTTATGTAAAAGAGAAAACATAGGGAAAATATGTCCATAGGGAAAATATGGACTTAACATTTTTAGAGACCGATTTAGAAAAACTGACTCCTCTGTGAAACGTAAGATCTGGATCTGGCTGTCAAGCGTATGGATGGTTGTTATTAATTCATATTAATGATATTTATGTCTTCTGAATGCCATCTTCGGGAGGAGAATATTCATTGTGTGTTAGAAATCTCATCTCTTCCCACACAATATTGTTTGAAATGAACTTGTCTGAACGTGACCTTTTATGTAAGGAGAATGAAGAAACCGTGTAATTTAGGAGCAGTTCAAAGAAGTAGATCAACAATTTCTTTAATTTTTTCATCTATTTCCTTCTGTTTTGAAAAAATCCCATTTTCAAATATTATCTTTTCTTATCTCATGCAGATATTAGTGAGAGAGGAGTACTAAACAATTACTGGTTGTTTGTTTCTTTCCCCACTTTATTGTTTAATTTTATCTACACCTTAATATGGTGAAATTTCAAAGACAGAAATTGCCTATGTCTGCATGTTATTGTGATTTCCATAATCAATGAAATCCCACTGTTAAACTAAGCACCTTTCAAGAAGGCATCAATATCCATCATTTCAGAACTACTCTCTCACCTCCTGTTTATTTAATGTGGCTCTTGAACAAAGTATTCTGATCTCCTGTTGAAGATCCTTGATTTAAAAGTGTCTGTGAGCCTGCTACTTCTTCTCTTACCATTCCTTTGCCATTTTCATAACTTTGAATCAAAATGTTAATATAAAATTTATTTTAAATTATTCTGGCTTCAAATATTGAAAATATTCATGAGTTATAATAACCATCTACAAGGAATTCCTTGAAGTCTCTTTGATAAGTTATGTGTTTTGGTTAAATATGTCATTAGTAGCAGAAAGGTACCCATACTTCAGAACAAATACTCATATCTCAGAGGGATGTTTAGTCTTCCTCGAAGATGTGAGGTGTTGTTTTGGTGGTTTTTCTTGTTTGTTTGTTTGTTGGTTGGTTTTTTTTGTTTGTTTGTTTTTGTTTTTGTTTTATTTTGTTTTGTTTGTTTATTCTTTTTTTCAGAAAGAAGGCATATTAAGGGAGATGTTAGCAGTTTCACTACAATATATACGTACTAATCAAGTGTAAATGCTAACATGGGACATTTCAAAGAACCTTTTGAAAGTAAAGTGTTAAAACAGGACAGAATTTTGAAAGAGTGAACCTAAAATGTGTTTTCATTCAGTCTTTAATGAACACACAATTCATCACAAACACTATGTATTATTTCCATTAGTTAAATTTTTACAGGAAAATGCTAAAATCTGAGTCTAAGTGTATAAATGATAATTAGCAATGAAATAGTTTTTGGAAGTAGTGGGACATTTTGTTTCTAATGAGGTGAATTATATTTTTCATGATAAAAGGTATGTTGATTATTGTAGTGTTCGTATGCAGGTCACTTTTCAGCATCTACTCTTCAATGACGGTTTGCAATGAGAATGATTACAGTAGCTTCACTTCAGGATGGAACACCATGATTGATGCTATATCAAGGAGAACTTGGAATCTCCTAATGACTTTAATAGTGTCTATTTCTTTGTGGAATTTCTTTTCATTTTCTTAAAACAACTGGAACATTACTGATTGTATAACCTTATCCCCTGTCTCAGGTCTCCTAGAAACCCTGAACAGAAGATCATTAAACGAGTGATTGCTCTTGAAGGAGACATTATCAAGTAAGTATTTTAAGCCTTAGTCTCTGAGTCTTTATAGGAATAGTGCAGCTTTTCAGTGGATTTTAAATCAGTATCCTAGACAACGAGAACTTTCTAGTATTTTCTTTCTATCTGTCCTTAACAGAGTGTCATTGTTGTACCT
The DNA here is from genome assembly GCA_011074415.1 of Stictonetta naevosa. Taxonomy (NCBI): domain Eukaryota; kingdom Metazoa; phylum Chordata; class Aves; order Anseriformes; family Anatidae; genus Stictonetta; species Stictonetta naevosa. The sequence continues at coordinate 28,572,679 of CM021697.1, forward strand.
GTTTCCTTTTTAATGAGAGGAGAAATGCTACACAAAGCTACTCACTCTCTCATGAAAGGTACATGTGTGCAAATAATACTTGTTTCTTAGAATATCATATATTCAGGCAGGTAACCATACATTATTTTTTAAAATAAGATTATAGGGCTCTGATTTTTTAGTTAGAGTCCAGCTGCTGTTTCATACTATGGCTGGCAAATTAAGGTCAGATATTCTGAGTTTTTCTCTCTTTTGGGGGGGGGAGGAGAGGTGGGTCTTTTTTTTTTTTTTTTTTTTCCTTTATTTTTGAGACAAAGAACCCTCACAGATGATTGCTTTTTCCTGCAGTCTGTAGGACTCTGTAGGGAACATGGTGGGACTGGTTTGGAGTAAATTATTCTATCAGAAAAAGAATTGCAGGAAGAGTAGACTCTCGAGTACCCCAGAACTTTTTACTTTTTACTCTGATAGATAACCCTTCCTACTGGAGTACTGGGGCTGATTGGAAATAAATTACTAGTAGATGTAAATCAAAAGTTTTTGTGGAAACAGTATCATTTTGATGAAAACACTTATTTGAAAGGGTTTCTTTTTCCCAGGTATAGAACAGAATAGGCATAGAGCTGGGATGGTAAATCCCTAGTTTCCCACACATATGAATGATCCTGGGAGCTCTTAGGCAATATGGCAGTCTGAGACTCAATTCATTTGGATAATGATTCTTGCTCTGCTGTAGTGAATATTTAAGAAGTACTTGGCAGGTGCAATTCAAATCAAGAATTTGAGTGTGGTCTCAGTGAGCCCTAGTGAATGGCAGCACTGACGGGCTGTTGGGCACTGTGGGGTGTGTCTGTGTCTTCTTTTTTTTTTTTTTTTTTTTTTTTTTTCCTTTTGCAGTCCATATCACTTTTGTTTTACTAAAAAATTCCCAAACATCTCAGTTTGAGAAAGAAATTCTGACATTTCTGTTGAAGCAAAAGATTGAAATAATAAATACTAAGAAAAGATTTTAATGTTCAAAACTAAGGATATCTACAGCTAAGACTAGCTATCACATTAAAGAAATAAAAACGTAGGAATAACATGTGCTACTGAGTCAAAACCTATATCTGAGTAAACACATATCCTAAAGAAAGCACTCATTCCTTGATATAGTTGATATTACTGCTGACATTAATAGTGGTAAGAATGGTATTCATAATTCAGTATTCCTCATTAATTTCTGTAGCAATGTCAGAAAAAGATTGCAATAGAAAAAAATTTCAAGTTTTACTTTTCAATATTCTGTATTAACATTATTTGTCGGTATTTTTGAAATGGAATGGAATTTTTGATAATATGAAAGATGTTTAATAACTTAAATTCCAATTATAGGAAATTATGCTTTACATTCAAATGCCTTAAAACTGAACTATTTGTTAATTTCTGTGGGTGTTCTTGGCCAAGTGGACAAAGGTGTTGGAGCATAATAGCTGAGCGTGTGTGAAGAATATTGACAAGCCTGTAGGTTAGTATATCACATGGGGGTATAGAAGACTGAGTGATGATTCTCATTTGTCTTTGTAAAAACAGGTTAGGTTAATTTATTGTTAGAAATATTAATACCAGTAATTCAAATTTATTTATTTATTTATTTATTTTTCCTATCTGATCACATGGAAATTGTCTCAGAGTCTTTTGCTTAATCTGTAGAAAGTTGTTTTTAGCTAAAGAATACGTTATTGGGCTATTACAACTTTTAAGTTTTTTTACATGCCATTGTCCCTTAATTGTGTGTATGTGTAGACAATGTAAATAATACTTTTTGTAGGACTAGGTAAAGCAAAAGCTTAGATAATAAAACAACAAACTGGCATTTTTTTTTTTCTAAAATAAATATTATTTTTGTAATGAAACCACAAGCAGATGCCCAACTAGGATATTTCTTACTCAAAGAGATGACTGGTTACGCTAAGAAACATGAACTTTTTGACTAGGATTTTGATAGAATTTTGACTCCTATTTGATATATCTGAAGACAGTCTTTATTACAAACCCGAAAGTATCGCTGTTGATGATGAATATTTTATATCTATCTATATACATTAAATTAATCCAGATCAACATAAAATGATTCTCTTAATAAAACTGAGAGTTTCTGAACATGTGCAAAAAGTAGATCTGAAGGTATTAAAATGATACTCTTATCTATTGTTCTGACTCCTATGTGGAACTGGTACATGCTGACCTTAGAGGAACATTTGAAAATCCTTGCTCCTAATGTCTGAGGTGGAATATATATGCCTGTACACTAAAACAAACAAACAAACAAACAAACAAAAAAACATTTAGTTAGGCCTCTTGCTGCTCCAGTGATCAATCAGAATTTCTTCTTGCCAAGAAAACATCCTGTCTCACTGCAGAGCAGTTATTTCATTTCCCACGTACAGAAAAGTAATAATCATGAATTCTGTATAGTGAGGTTCATGTGCTTATGGAGCTACTTGCAGGTATAGCAGTTTTGCACAGAGGTGGTGGTTATATAAAGAATTGTGCCATGTTAGACATTTTATGTGGAAGGTCAGTGAAATGTATGAAGTCTGTCTGTTGCTCTGCAAATTTTGATTGATGTCAACAAACAGAATTAATGAAGGCATGCTTTCAGTGATGAGCAGACTTTCATTGTGAAGAATGCTATGCAAATAATTGTGAGTTGGAAGGTATTTTCATTTAGTGCTTCACTTGATGGGTGATAGATGATACGGTCTGTGGGTCTGTAGTTATGCTATCATAGATGAATGAATCATCTGTATTCAATCTGTTTGGTGCTTGATACAGGAAAATTTGTTACAAGAATACTGTACTGTCTTATTAATTAAAATAAGTTAGTTTTCATTTACTATCTGTAAATAACTGAAATGAATGAGAGACCATATCGACAGAGCCATTATTATCAAAGGGCAGGTTCCATGTATTTTGACTTGTGTACAGGTATTTTAAGTCCACAGTAGAAAAATCCTGTTTTTCAGTCCTTCATTTCTAAAAGGATTAAATAAGAGGGAAAAAAAATAGCTATATTTTGAAAATACAAATGGCTACATTCTATTTTTTGAAAATAAATGTAGGTGAGACATCTGTAATGGGTCCATTTTGACCGTTCATTTTGCGTTATTCAGGTAGTCAGAAATTATGAACGACATAGTACTTCACTTTTTGAAATATGCTTTGATGGGTGGAAAAATAGTACAAACTTGCTGAATAAAAATCCTGGAATTTCAGTTCTCAGATCTTGTTTCTAATCTAGCTGAAAGTCCAGGTGTAATGAGTTGTGTCATGTAAATCCCTAGAAGACTGTAATACACTTCACAAAAGTATAACTCATAATTTAATTTGGATAAGCTAGTGTAACTTCCTCCTGAAAGGAATTTAAAGAATAGAAAATCATCATTTAGCCCTTGATCTGTCAGCTTGTATATAGATAATATTGCACGGTGTACATCCCATAAATCAGTTTTTGTTTTATCTTCCATGGATTCACAAGAGAATTAGCTTTAAGTAGGAAATCATTACAATGATTCCTGAAAACTATTTAAATTATAATTCTTCCAAGGCAGGACTTCTTTTAAAAGTCAATATAATTTAATTTGTTAAAAATAAATGTTGGTATTATAAAACACTTTATATATTTTGAAATTAAACATATTAAAAGTCATTTATCTTAAATGCACTAATGCAAATTCAAAAATCTATAGCAATCTATCACAGATGGCTGAGTCACGGTATGTTTTCAGTAGCACAGATAATGAAGGTTTATGAAAAGGAAAACAATATTAAAATTGGAATTAAACTAGTAACATTTAAAATTAAGTCCATTCAGCAACTTGCTGAACTAATTTTTCTTCTGTCTATCACAGTTGCCCAGGTCTGCAAGAGCTTGGTGTGCTAATTCTCATTCTTATGTGTCATTGTTTGTTTCTTAACACCATAGCTGATTTAGGAATTACTGGTGAGCCACTAGAAAATGTAATTTTAAAAACTTTTGTCCAGGGATATTGTTAAGCTATGAGGAGACAATGTTATAGTACTGAATGGTTCAGCAAAACAATGTTGCATTTAAGTGTAGCATCTTGCAAAACTGCTCTGAAGATGTGAATAAGGAGATATTTACTTCCATTTTCTCTCATTATGACAGTGCAGAAATATATAATGATATTACTGTTCAGTAGGTCTAAAACAAGCATCAGTAACTTTTCTAATTTTACTATGAGGTGCATCATTACATTGCAGAAACTATTGCCACAAAATATTGGGAAGGAAAAAATTATAAATGAGTTTGAAATAGGAGTAGAGATTTCATAGGAATAAAGCCCATCAGCAGCTATTAAATACAGTAATCACAGTATAAATTCATGTACTCCTGTTGTCATGCAGGATGTTATATTTCTTCCAGGCAAAGATCCCATAATGCATTAAGATATGACCAAAACCTGGTTATTCTGTCCACTTGTTGGAGTACTCTTTCAGATTCAAGCAAACCCCTTGCCCTATCACTGCATGCTGCTGTAAAAAAAATCCCTCTCCAGCTTTCTTGTAGGCCCCCTTAAGGTACTGGAAGGCTGCTGAAAGTTCTGTCCCAAGTATTCTCTTCTCAAGACTGAACAATCCAAAATCCCTCAGCCTGTCTTCATAATAGAGTTGCTCCAGCTCTCTGATCATCTTTGTGGCCCTCCTCTGGACTTACTCCTCCAGGTCCACGTACTTCTTATGTTGTGGGCCCCAGAACTGAATTCAGTACTGCAGGTGGAAGAGAGCAGAGGGGGATAATCATCTCCCTTGACCTTCTGGCCACACTTCTTTTGATGCAGCCCAGGATACGGTTTGCTTTCTGGGCAGTATGCATGCATCTCCAGCTCACGTTGAGTTTCTCATCAACCAACAGCCTAGGTCCTTCTCCTCAGAACTGCTCTCAATCCATTCTCCATCCATCCTGTATTTGTGCTTGGAATTGCCCTGACCCAGATGCAGGACCTTGCAACCTGGTTTCGTTGAACTTCATGAGGTCCATCTCTCAAGCCTCTCCAGGTCCCTCTGGATGGCATCCCTTCCCTCCAGTGTGTCAACTGCACAACACAGCTTGGTGTTATTGGCAAACGTGCTGAGGGTGCACTCAATCTCACTCTCCATGTCACTGACAAAGATGTTAAACAGCACCAGTCCCAATACAGACCACTGAGGAATACCACTTGGACATTGAACACAGCTCGTGTGAGTGTGACCATCCAGCCAATTCCTTACCCACCAAGTAATCCATCTGTCAAATCCATGTCTCTCCAATTTAGAGGCAAGGATGTAGAAAAGTGTCAAATGCTTTGCAGAAGACCAGGTAGCTGATGTCAGTTCTTCTTCCCTTATCAACCACTGCTGTAAGGCCACAGAAGACCACCAAATTTGTCGGGCACAATTTGCCCTTATTGAAGCCGTATTGGCTGTCACCTTTAAAAGACTAGCAATCACAGCTGATAATGATATACAGGCTATGTTTATGGCTATTCCCTTCCTCCTCAAAGTCCATTGTCTCTGTTGGGCTTGTCAGCACAGAATGTGGGGATCCACATTGACAAGGTTGCTGGTGGGATCAAAAGAAATGAGAGCAGTCAACTCTACAGGTTCACAGCACTGTCCTTGGAGACTACAAATTTTGGAACATCTTTCCTTTGGAGTGAGCAATTGTAGTCTTCATATTGTTCTGTCTTTGCAATTCATGTATCTAAAGGAAGTAGTAACAGTCAAGCTTCTCCTTAGATGAAAAGCTCTTAGTCATCAAAAATGTTTTTATTTTGTGTCTTTATGCACGGAATGCATATCTCGTGGTATCTATGCCGTTTATTTTGCACTACTTATAGTTAGGTACTAATGGGACTTTATAAGTCAATGAAAGCTCTTGTTATTTTCCAGAAATACTGCTCTGTCATGACTCTTCAGCATTGATTGTATCATTGCAAAACTCCTAAATAGAGTTTCCATTGATTTTGATTCTGTTTCGATATGCAGAGTCCTTGCATGACTGGACTCCATTTCTTTAAGTGCAAATGATAAGAATGAATATTTGTACAGTGTCTTCAAGTTATAAAGGCAATGCAACAAAACTGGAATGAAGATTTCCTATATCCACAATGAATTTCCGAGGTTCTGTAGATCTTTAGCCCCAGTAATGAAGTTCAGCAAAGCTAGATTTCTAAAATTCGGCATTATTCAGAACCACTATAAAGTAGGGAGAGGCGTTTTTGCTTGGCATTAGATTTTTGGTTGTCTAATATTTAGGAAAGATGCTAAGAGAAAAAAGGTTAAGAACAGAAAGTTGAATTTCAGGAAGAAATATATAAATACACTGTCTTTTGTCTTCAGAGAAAAGAGTTATATATTTTTTCAAAAATGCATTAAAAAAGAGGAAAAAAAAGAAAAGGCAATGCCAAAAATGATAATTTGCAGTTTTCTGAGCTGCCTTTTAACCCCCCCCCCCGCCATGATATAAGGGTGATTATTAATATTATATTAATATTTACTCATTGTTCCATGTACTTAGGTCTTAATTCCTTAAACTGTATCCATAATATTTATAATTTAGGTGGTGGAGTCACCATCCCTGGGTGTGTTTAAGGAAAGCTTGGCTGTGATACTTAGGGACATGGTTTAGTGGATAATAATGGTGGTAGGGAGATGATTAGACTAGATGATCTTGGAGGTCTTTTCCAACCTTAATGATACTATGATTCCATCTATAAAATAATATCTGTAACATTTTAAACATATTTTCCTCTTCAGAGTACAGACAGCAGCAGTAAGATTGCTAAAAGGTTGTGTGTACCATCAGTGCCATTTCTCTCATATTTCTGTTGGTTGTATTTGTTTAAGCTGAGTCAAGGCAAGGGATTTTCCATGTAGATGCTTTGTGACCTCTGGAACTCTTATATTAAAGGGAAAGAGGCAGTATAATGTGATGCTCCAACACTGTCCAGAATTTGAAGGATTGGCTTATAGAAAACAAAACAAAACAGAAACAACGTATCCTATTGCCTCTGAAGTGAGGCCATTTGATTTGGGCAACATTGAGAAAATAGAAGAAATACTATCAACACTAGTTTTCACAGCTATTACTCAGACTAAAACCAAAAGTACTAAAAAGTTGTAATAAAATAAAATAAATAAAGTATAATAAAATGTGCAATTGTGATAAAATAAGTAGTCAGCAACTCTCTATTAGTGTGCATCTGAAGCAAGACACAAATGACAGCTGCATCTACAGGAGGGAGAAAGGTTTTTTTAATCATTTCTCCTGCTTCCGCTCCCCCCTTCCTTTTTGGGGGAGTTTAATTGGGGAAGCAGCACTCTAAAATGCAAAAATCAGCATCTCTTTTAAGATGGCATAGCTGCGAACACCACGAGTCTCAGTAGCGTTCAAAGACTATTTTAATCTGCCATAGTAATAAACAGTGGGGAAGGTTTTTAAATGCTCTGTAGCCAACTTGGAGTAACACTTGTCTTGGCTTTCAGTAAATCCCTGTAGTTATGCAGCCTATGGTTATTGTGAAGTACACTCCAGCATATGCATGAAATGTATCTTCAGACACTTATTGCCAGCATTAGCTGTAGCCATGAGAAGTACCATTCTATCTTGTGAGAATATATATTGTAGAAATAAGAGAAAAGAGACAAACAAACATTTTATCATTGAAAACTACAAGGATGGAGAACAGAAATATTGGAGAGGAGCTGGGAAAAGTGCTTTTTAAATAACCTCAGTCTATCTGGAAAGTGCTTGCATCAACACCTGGGAGCATGCAGCTTCAGCTGGTTCATTCCACCACTGGTCAGTTGTGAAGTTCTCTGTGGTGTAAATATTCAGTAGAGTTATGGTCACCAATTTACTTCTCCTGTCAGGCTTCCATTTGATGGTCACTGAGTAGAAACCAGCATAAGAAAGGGTAATAATACTATTAGGCAGGTCTTTATTTTCTAGGAAATTATCTCTTAGGATGCTGAGGCATTTTGATTGGTTTTAAATGCAAACATTCTGAATAGGGCTGTGACAGGGGCACAAATACTATTTTAAGAAAAGAAAAGTACCCTTGTGTCATAGACAGTACATAGCCTTCCAATGTCCAGTTTGGGGCAGGAAATACATCAATAACCTGGAGTGAGTTCAGCAGAAGGAACCCAAGCTGGCTAGGGACTGCAGCACTTGCCCTGTAAAAAGAAGATGAGACAGCAGGACATCATGGAGGAGAGGAGGCTTTGGGTCACCTAACATCAACACCCCAGTATTTATGGGGAGATTTGCAAGAAGATGGAATTAGGCTCTTCATAGTGACAGGAGGACAAGACAGTAGGCATAACTTGAAATAAAGAGAGATTCAGACCAGACAGAAGAAACTTTTTCCCCATGAAGGTGGCCAGGCAGTGGAGCAGTTGCCAGAGAGTTTGTGGTCTACATCATTGATGTTTAAGATCCATCTGGATAAAACCCTGCTCTGAACCACCTGGTCTGATCTTATAGCTAACCCTGGTTTGGGTGGGACATCAGACTACAGACCTCCTCAGGGACCTTCCAACATGAACTATGCTATGATTTTATGACACTCAATACTAATTTTTAAATGTATTATGTCACATTTAGAGGAATTATATATTTATTATATGTTCTCTTATTTAAGAGAGGATGTATTTTGTAGGCTTTTTTTTCTTTAAAGAAACACATTTGATTTCTGTTTCACTGAAAGTAGATGTGCTGCCAAGATATCAGATGGTTAGAAAAGACATGCACACAAGTGTAATCATCTCAATGGGAAGCTCAATAGGTTGTCTTTATGAAGATATTTTTAAAAAGTGAGCAGCAAGTGATTAAAATGCAGTAACATTTTAAAACATTTCGTAGTTAATAAAATGCTTTCACATAATTTAATTCCAGCAAATTATTTTCTTTCTTTGTAAACTGTGGATACAAATGTCATTGGTGGTCCGAAATCTGGCACTGGAATACATACTTAGGCATCAGAATAAAGGATATTTAGGAAAAATAGTTTTTATCCCAAGCAATTTAGGACTTCATCTTCTCAACTTCTAGATGTTTGCTTAGTAGTTCCTGGAGCAATGTTAAGATCACAGATAGTGTTGTGTTTGTGAATTGAAGGAAAATATGCTGAAACAAAGAAGTCTACTCTGAATAACATAAATAAATCCTACTGTTTATTATTTCATTTTACAGCAGTGCAAAAGTCCTCTTTCTATCCTATGTAAGTATATTTAGGGTGGTAAACTCAGCCAGTGACATGGTGAAGGAGTTGTAGCCACTTAACAATAATGGCTAGAACACTGTCCTGTGAAGTAGGCTAGATATGGGGTTGTTTCATCATCTGTATGGGTTCAGAGTCCTGGACCATGACTTTTTTTCTTTCTTGACCAAATTCCATTGCTGCCTTTGGAGTAGAAATTAAGCAGATTTTCTGTTCTTTTCAAATCAATTAATGGTCAGGTAACTGCAAGTGACTGCTTTGGTGGTTTTAAAAGGTATTACTTTTCTTGTCTCCCATTTCTACATGCACACACACTTCCCTGCCTTCTTCACTTCCCAAAGCTGGAGATACTGCCTCCTGAAGTGATTCATATAAACTGACCGCATGCATGATACTACTCCAGTCTAATGAAGAAGATCAATTTCAATCTTTACTAGTGCAGGGAAACAACAGCAGTTGTAACACAATAGCAGCTGTAACACAATATGAACAATAGTTCACCCCCAAACCGTTCTTTTTAAGTGTCCATTTTTCCCTTGGTTTCACTTGGGCTCCCTTTTGGAACTGCTGAAGGCAATTCAAGTGAAAAATGTATACTTGACATTGCTATGAGGTAACAGGGACGATGTGTCTGCCTACCAATGCTAGCTGAAGCACAGTAACTTCTTTAGAAGCACTGACACCCCCAGTTGTGACCATATGAGCATACTCTCATTGGATCAATCTCGGTGTGAACCATATTCGCTCTCTTAATGTTAAGAGACATAGACCAATTTAGTCTAAATGAAAATCTGGTTAAAATGTATTTTCTGCAGTATCTTTCTTATCTTACATGGTCTTTCCTGGGATGAAAATATATATAAAGACTACAAAAAAGTCACTTCTTCAAAGATTTATAGTTGTTTGATATGCTTCATATTTTTCCACTGAGTGAATTAATCACCACAAAATTATACAAAATATGACCTGATGATATTTTCTCTCTCTCTCTCTCAAATTTAGAAAAAACAGTGTAAAGTTTCACATTTGTTTGCTTCTTTTCTGCATTTAGAGCCTGACAAAGTTCTTTAGTGCCAATTTGTGTTTTATAGCACTATTTGTCAACCTTAAACAATGATTGCCCATGTTGTAATTTGAAAATTTTGATATGATTGTGTTTGTCATTATGTAAAGCTTACAAATATATATTGGCAGAAATATTAATTGTAAATTGTTCATTTGAAAAGATTGCCTCCATAGTGTTGTGCTGCAAACAGATCTTGAAATGAGGGTCTGACTAGGTCATAATAGCAGAACTGATAAGGTTTTGAATTTGATCACCCCAGTGGTTACGAGATTCAAATGAGAATAGGAGGGAAAATGACTATTATCTTTTTTCATTATTATAGAACTCACTATTGTTGACATTCTACTTCTGTGAAGTAAATTGTGTGATAAAACTGTAGAGTATTTTGGGTATAATGGGTAGCAAGTCATTAAGCAGGGTCTCCAGCATCTGCGATTAGGGGAGACAAAAATGTCTTATGCTTTACTGTTGTTAGTTGGCAGTGATTGCACAAATGATTTCTGCTCACTGACCATTATGCCACAAGCTTTTTAATATTCAGCCATTATGATGAACTGTATGTCACATATTTCTATAGCTTCAGGTATATCTCAGGTCATATTTCTAATGAATAGGTTTCATTTTTGTACATATAGCAAAAATAAATTACAATTTAATCTTTTATTATAGCATGAAGGGGAGCAAGTGATACATGCTGAAAAAGATTGTGATACAATTTACTATAATTGAAAACCAAAGCATAGTGCCCTACTAGTAGAGGTAAGAGTCTAATAAGTGATGGACCTCTGAAAGAGATAGAATAGAATAATGGATGAGGAAATCAACGAACAGATTAGAAACTGGTACATGCCTAAAAAAGAAAGGTGACCTTTAATGGATTTCCGGGGACTGATTTGGCGACTGGCTAAATTAATCACAGTTCCACAGCTAGTGCAACTTTCTGTGCAAAAAAACCACAAATTTTTCTACATGCAACATAATAGAAATGGATGGTATCTAATTAAAAGTAGTAGTATCATGTGTGATTCAGAAATATTCTGGAGTATGTCTTGTCATATTTCCAATGTAGTATATGTAGATATGATCATATTTAAAAGAAGGATTTAGATTTCTAGTAATAAAAGTCATTCTACTCTTTCTAAAGCTCTTGCAGTAGTTAAAACTTTAATTAAACAGGTTTGCAAGAATGGGAAATAGAGACTAAGTTCATAAACCAGACAGATATGCTTTGTAAATGAAAAAGAAAGCTAATTAAGCCAAGCATAGCAGCATAATATTAATTTTTAAAAACACTTCAAGCATATTTGTAGTAAATATTTCCTAATGAGTTATTCTACAGTTTAAGTTCAGCATTTATGCTGCCAACACTCCATAGTCAGGTATAAAAATTGTATCCTTAGGCATTATGCTAATGTTTATTTCAGTAAAGTAAGGCTCTTTGAGCCCTATTTATGAAAACAAAACAGCAAAAATGACATATGGAGTTTTTAGGTACCAGGATATTTTTCTTTCTTGTAAGTTGGATTTGGCTAATGTTAATTCTAATTTCTTTTCAAAGAGACAGAGATTAATATGGAGGACATGATTGTCTCTGTTAAGAGCTCTCTCACATGGCATAGAAGAGGGCTAAGTTTTGTAATAATTATGTAAGACAATTAATGAACTGCTGCATTTTCTTCCATATGGAGGCAATATACCGCTACATGTTTTTTACATTGTGAGATTTAGATAGTTATGTTGATAGCACTATCTAGTGTTTGGATACGGTGTTTGTTCATGCTTCTCTGTTTCCTTAAACTATTTAAAAACAAACAAACAAACAAACAAAAAACTTTAAACATTTTGAAGTGCAAGTATTTGAGAGAGGTGATAAGCCTGCTAGACTACTGTTCCTTTAGCTGTATTTCTTTAAAGAAAGCCTTCATTTCATGACAGGTTACCAAGGGATCCCTTATTCTTTTCTTCTTCGGGTGGGAAATATTGATGATGTTTGAAAAGGTTCAGATAGATTAGCTTCAGATATGTTCTTTTGGGATCTCTATTAAATAGAATCTGAGAATTTGGGACAATTTTTGAAGTAATATCAAATGCCTAAGGACTTTTGAACTGTTTACCTCTGTCACCTCAAATACCTTTTTTTTTTCTTTTTTTTCCTCTACAGGATACATAGTTGCTGTTGAATTTTTTATAATTATTTTCCTTCTGTCTCATCCACTTAGACTTAAGTTGTTTTATTGTTATAAATAGTAGAACCTTTAATGTATTTTTGTTCGTTCATGCTTGAATTTATCCAAACTTGGCCAAAAGTACCATATATAGTGTATGTATATAATTCTTAAAGTCCAGATTATTGTCTTTGTTGCATGAGGGATGAGGAGGTATTTCTGAGCCACTTAAATAATAATTATCTACTAGTGTTATCTACTCAGCTCTGTGTATTCCTGAGTTTAAATTTGTAATCCAAAAGCTACAAAGTAAGAGGTAAAAAAGGAAAAGGAGAAGAAAGGGTGACTTAAACATCATTCACAATGCATTCCCTTGAGAAAACCAACATCAGAGACATATCGATGTCTTGAAATTTGAAGGTACAAGGCCATGAGGACAAAAGCCTTTGGGTGTACAAGGTAAAAATATTGCCCCAGAAGCCATGGGGTATGTCAGTGAATGACTTAAAAAGTCAAAGGTAGACTTCAGGGCAACAAGTGAAAAGTTACAGGGCTGTAAATGGAAAGACTCTAATTTTGCAAAACTTAAAATACATGGCAACATCTGTACCCTTCATTTCTCTGTGACTATAATGTGAATAATAATGTGAATTTTCTCTGAGAATGATAATGTGAATTTTTGTGATAATGATGGTGAGAAAGAAAATCCAGGATCATTTCATAGGAAATTTGAGACAGTATTTAATGTGAAGACTAAAATTCTGCATGAACAGAACTAACCATTTACAGTAGAAATACCTGCATCCACAGTTAATCATATCTTGTTTTGCAATGTGGTGCAACACATCCCATAACCTCTCTTTTAATTTAAATGAACATTTTAGGAAATGATGTTTGATCCCTACCCCATTTCCCCACCCCCAAGTATCCTCTATACATCTTTGTACAGTTGCTAAAATCGGCCTGTAAAACCCTGCATAGGTAATTATGTCCCACTCCTCTGACATCTATAACACATTTTGAGGAGTATTTTAGAAATATTTACAGATTAGTATAAACTGCCCTTCATACACAGGCATGTGACATGACATTTTGAACATGCCATGATAAGTTGGATGTCTGCACTTTAGACCACACTTTAAATTTACCAGAGCTTAAGAAGTTTCTGACAAGTTTCATTTTTTAGTTGTTTAATCCTTTTCTCCTGCATTCAACTGTTAGATGATGACTTATTGCCAGGACAAGGACAAGAGGTTTGCATATGTTGCTGAAGGATGTTTTTATTGTTTTTTTACGGTGTTTGTTTGTTTGTTTGTTTTTTCCTTCTCTTATTGGTGGCTACTTTAGGGCTTGAAATAAAATGTTTCCTGCTATGAGCACTTTCCATGTTGTATATTCAGCGGTGAAAGAAAATCATGTAATTCAAAGTTGAAATTTTTTAATCCAAATTCTTCTATAATAAACAATTGAGGGCTAAGTGATTAAACAAAAATCTCTTCCTGCACAATCTTTACTTTTTGAATGAAAACAGTAGATTTTACTACAGGTTTTATAGGTGTGATTCATTTGCTTAAATATACCTATCTAGAGACATTTTAGATTTCCTAGATATGATGTCTGGTCTTACAAGTTGCAGTTTCAGAAAGTCCTTTGAGCATTGTGTTATAGCTGCCCCTGTCATGAGGATGTACTCAGTAGAGTACCTAAAATAGCAGCAGTCACTTATGTATAGGCACACAGGTCATTCTTCGTAACAAATTATATGGTTCATGAGAAGCAATTAAAAACATCATGCTGAAGTTATGGCAAACATCCAGCAGCATTTTGGGGCTTAAAACTTTGAGTCATTTTACTCTATAGAAGTTCTTGAAATTTTCTTATATGTATGTAAAGTTAGCTTAAGGACAGTGTTTATCTTTGGAATGTAAGGAGTACACCTTTAACCACAATGAGTGAAAACTCATTGTATTTGAATTATTGTTTCCCAAGTAGTTGAATTTTGAAGAATAGTCAACAATAGAACAACATCACTGATGTTAAGATAAGTGCCCTGCTTCCAGTGCAATTGTCTTCCAGACAGTATTTAACATATGATTGTTAACTGCTTTGTTCTGGTGAAGAAGTTTGTGTAGAGCACTGCCTGTGATAGTGTACAGTAAGGACAGAAAGTGACAGGGCTCTATTTTTGCTAAATTTATAAGCCTTTCTAAATATTTTATATAGTGGACAGATTTTCAATTTGTATATAGAATAGAGATATATATATGCATATATGTACTCATAGAAATGTATACATATGAAGTACACATGAATAAGAAAAAAACTGCTGAATTTGTTAAGAATCAAGAGGTATGATATTGGTCTTCAAGGAACAGAACTGAAAAATAGACTGAAATGAATCATGATTCAGCTATTCAAAACCTAGATTCTGTGTTGTCACTTTACAGGGAACTCAAGCTTTCAATGTAAATATAAATTAAGTGTATGCTTAAGCAGACTGACTTTAATTACAAGAAATTCAAAACATCCATTACTCACTGGAGACAAATTGTGTTATTTTGCTTAGATTAAACAGAATCAGATTGGAGGAATAAGCTTCATGTCTCTTATATCAAGGAAAGATTGCTAAACTGGAGTTCTGACATACCTGAAACTTTCCATCATACACTCACAGCAACTCGCAATAAATGCAAAATTGAAAACAAATTAAGTCAAAAAACTTAAATTGTTTTGCTTTCCCTCTTTTGGAGCTTTGATTGGTATGCTATACCACAATGATATTGTCAGTGTTGCATCTTTGAAGACTGGATTTGCATCCCTGTAGATCTGCAGAAAGATCTGATAATGAGAAATTTTCCAGAAATTGCACCTGAAATTCAGATTAAATTTAACATAATTATTTTATTTTCAGTTCTGGCCTCAGTTTTAAAGTATTGAACAGAAATAAGTGTGATTTGCTAAAGCAGATATTTCTCATGTCAAACACTTAAACACTGGCAACTGTGGTCACCCTTCAAGCTTCTGTGTAGAGATTGTTGTTAGATAGGTCAGTAGTTGAGAGATAATCAGAATCATTAGTCATGTTTATTCCCTGACAGATTTTTAGATACTTTAATTAAGCTAGATATAAAACTCCTATTGCCAAATGGAGTCTGTAGTCCCCACTGGAAGATGTAATGCAACATGAATCTTGAATTCCAAAATAAAATGTATGGTTTAAATTGGGGCACCAGAAAAGAGATCATGTTTGTGAAAGAGAATGGAGTTCCAGCTTCACAAAGATATATCTCCATTCCATCTCACCCATGTTCTGGGTGGATATTGAAAATAAAATGAGTCTTAATTTCTGACATGTCACCCAATAGCAGTTGTATCAACATAATATCAGAGTCCCAAGAGTATCACATTATTGGCTACTGAAGGTCAAGGCCATACATAAGTGTAAACCAGCAGATTTCTGACACACAAAATCCAGTTGAGAATTGGATATCATGAAGCTGGCTGTGCCCAGACATTTAGACTGTCAAAAAGAAGAAGGGGACCTATCACCAAAAAGTAAAAGAAAACAAGTATATATAGATATAAATGTGTGGGAAATAATTGTTAAGTTACAATATTTAATGTATGTTAAAAATATTGAGAATCCCTGAGAATAGTGGCTGGTAGAAGCTTAGGAAGTTGTTAGGAAACTTATTAGTCAAACTAATAATCTTGTGTTTTGTAAATATCTCCAAGCTTTTTTAACAGTAACAATCACATAGATATGCAATGTACACATGATGTTTATACATATATTATTTTAAAACATTCAGTGGATTTCTGATCCCCTGATCAGTTTTTTTTTTTTTTTTTTTTTTTTTTCTGCAGTAACAAGTATTCTGACCCACAAAGTTGTAAAAACAAACAAGCTGTCTAGTTTTGCAGAGGACTGTTTCTCCTTGTTTCAGCAAAGAAATAATTAACTCTTCCCTTTATTTGTCAGGTTTAGAAAACAAAATACCTAACTAAATTTTTTCAAGCTCTTCAGTTTCATTGCCATCAATATCTTTGACAAGAATCTCCTGCAAAAGTTAGGATCTGTTTATACACAGGAAGGCCAAGGCCAAGGACTGTAACAAGTCTTTAAGGCTACCTTTCAGCACTTAATAATACAAATATTAACAAAACCTTACTTGAACTGTTGAGGGAATTGTGGATCAGATCTCTGCATTATGGTAAGCACTGGAAATTCTGAATGGCACTTGCTGAATAGGTGTCTGAATATGAGGTGTTATTGGCCAAGCTTTCACAGGTTATTCGATGGAGACATCTCAGTACAGGTTTGAAAAAACCTTACTTTTGGCTTTTAGAAACTATGTCCCATTTAGCTTAGAAGTTATACTGACAAAAGGCTATTCTGAAACAAACAAAAATTTACAGAGTACTACATCCAGTCTGTAAAATCAAAGTTAAAAAGCTGTGCAGTTGTCTCAGTCCTGCTGCAAACACAATTCCTTCTCTGCTCCCGGGAACAACACTTGTAATTCTCTACTTGTGAAAATGGAAAAGCTCAACAACAATGACAGCATAAGAGGCTGAAAAACTTGACACACGTTACCACATCTCACTCACAATAATAGGTGCAGATGTCATTTTTCTGCTGTTCTTTGGAAGAGGCTCTGGAGGTTTGTCACAGTCTGGAGCATCTCTACAGCCACAATATTACGTCTTTTGGACAAAGCCTGTAGCAGGCAATGATAAATTTCTGTTGATTCTTGACAACAAACTTCGGTTTATATATTTAGTTTATATGAAACAGTAACTTCAGGATTTTGAAATGCTACTGAATACTTGATCATATAATATACAGTATAATGTACAGTTAATATAGCTGTAAATTCATATCTGGCTTTCTAACACCTTCTATGTTCAGTGGTCATTACTTTAAAAAAATGTTGAGCAGTAATCTTGAAAACCCCTGTGCAAATCTGCAAATACATCAGTGACTCTTCACTGATGTTATATTAAAGTTAAGTTGTGTTCAATTTTTTTCATGTCTTGTCAATTTTATTACAGTGGAACTGCACAAAAATAAATGAATCTGGGGAGTTCTAGAATTTCTAACATGGGGGAAGTATATGCTAAGTAGTTAATTTATGTTTATTTCACCTCATTTAGAGCTATGTTTTGTTCTGAGATTCATACTATATTGTACTGGGAGATAAATTATACATCTAAGAGGCTAGCAGTAATATCTGTTTGAGATTGCTGCTCCAACAGCATCTACAGGCTCCTAAGAGTGAACTAATGTAGTTATTAAGGCTTAATATGCCTTACCCTGTGACAGTTAAGAGTATATTTGACTAAACTTACTGGAGAACTTTCTAGTTCCACATACCAGTTAATCTCCTGTATTCTCTTAAGAACTAGACGATCAGTATTATTTTCTATGATTATGATATATTCCATTAGTTTGGTGGCATAATGAATATAAATCAGTCTTCCCAAATCTAAGCTCAATAGAGAACTACCAGTCTGTATGTGATTTCACAGATTGCTTGTCTAAATGGAAGATCTAGATGCAAGTTTTTGCACTGGAACTAGTATGTAGATTTGATCCCCAAACAAGGATCCATCTTGTTGATAAACTGATGAATGTGTGGTACGAACAAATGTATAAGCAAAGGCTTTCTTTTTTCCATGCAGTGCATATATTTTATTAGTAATCCTTTGGGAATTGGAGATACTAAATACAATATAATCACAAATTCAAAACAAAGCGAAGTATGATAGACAATATCTAAATACAAAAAGCAGGAATATATATATATATATTCTTCCCTGTCCATTACATGGAATAAGGCAGATCTTTTCTGAAATGAACCTCCATTAAAATAAATAAATAAATAAATCCATCCAAAGAATTCAGGTTTTCTTAAATAAAAAATAAACAAAATTTGGTGTAGACAATGTCTTCTTGCTGTAGTGATGCATTGATATAGGTAGTCTGTCACAGCTGATAAGGTAGTTTGTAATGTGCTTTTTAATTCACTGAGAGGCATCCTTCTTGTCATCTCATTTGTCATAAAAATTGCAAGGCTAGGATTTATTGTAAAATAAAAAAGATTGGAGTAGGGGGAATATATGTAACAAATTGTGAATAGTGAGCAGGAATGCAATAATTTTACAGAAACTATAACAGAAACATCATCTGAGGATATAGTAGATAATTGTTCACTACTGGAGAAACCTCAGCAAGAATGGCAGGTTGATTTCTGAGTGCACCTAAAAGATGCACATGATCTGTATAGATGAGAAAAGGCTGACAGAATTGGGTTTGTTTAATTTAGAAATTAGCTCTTCATCGAGGAGGTCTGATAATTTTCAATAAGTAAAAGTTTGCTACATGATTAATGTGATTAACTACTCACCATAGTTTTTGAGGATGAAAGGAATATGAGATTAGAATAAGTGCTTGGATTAAGTTATTAAGAATTATGCATTAAATATTAGGAATAATTTGATAACTAAAGGATTGTTATATATTACGCATTATTTTATGCTAGGAATTTGTGGTACATCTGCCACTGGGAGACTGTAATAACAGCTTGAACCAACTTTTGAAGAGATGACTATTTTTCATCAGATTTTGTTTATTAGCTTAACTGTGAATGATATGTAAATATTTATAGATATATATAGATATTTAATATGGAGACCTGATCTCCATCCTATGTCATTTCTGGGTAAAAAAGAAGAATGTGGATGTGTTTCTTGTGACCATATTTGCAAGATGACTGGACCTAAAAATTCTCAAGGAGATCACTCATGATTCCATTAAAATAATCAGAGCTCTGTAAATGTATGTAGAGTTGAAATGAAATTGTTTCTAGTCTACATAACAAAACATAATGCACTCTTTGTTCTCAGTCCTGCATAACTCATGCTGTGCTTCCTTTCTGGCCTTTGTATACTTTATCTTCCTTTCCAAGGAAAGTAAGGAAGGAGAGGATACAATGTACTTGTGGGTCTTGTACTAACACAAGTCTAGGATGGACGAGGGGTAATCTGGGAGTCAGGACATGTTCCTGAGATCTACAGGTTGGCAATACCCTGGATCTTATAATTTTAATAGGGTAATGGTCTAGTTCAGAAGTCCCGAACTTAAAATACTTATGTACCACAGAGCAAACTGAAAGTTAGGAATACAGAGCTGCATCATCTACAAGCCCCCATAGTAAGAAAAGACACAAGTATAAGGTAATTTCTTTCCACAATCACAGCCTTTCAAAATGTCATGGGTTTTAAATAATTTTCATCACTTTTTAGTGACTACAGTTGGTAATGCAGAGAGCTACTTGAAGACATAATCTTGGGAAGTAAGTCACTAACTTAAATTCCTCCCTCCCCCCCCCCCTTTTTTTTTTGTCCTCAGAACATGTGGAGGTTTTGTTGTATAACATTTTATGTATATACACACAGATGTGTATTCAGTGTGTATGTATAAAATATAATACATTGTATTATTAGAAATTATGTTATATGTTTATAACTGTATGTATGTGTATGTATATACATGTACACAAAATTGCTGTCAGAGTTTCCTAGTGTACCATGGCTGGAAGAACAGGGTTTTCTACTGCTATTCTGCCATCTTAAGGAGAGTACAAAAGGAGTCCCATCTTCTTGGAACACAAAGTCGCAGCAGTTACCACAGTCAATATGATGAGATATAACAGAATTAAAGTCTAAGAATTTTAGCTTCTCTTCCTACCTGGAATGAGGAGGTGGGAGCACAGCTATTTAGAAGAGTACATTTTAATGCATATTAAAATGCAGTGTGTTTAAATGCATATATAAAATGGACTTCTCCAGGCAAGAGAGAAAAAAGAAAGATTTAAGCTATTTGAACATTTTCTGAACGTGGTTATCTTTTGCATTCTCTCTGTCTCCTTGGAGATTTTGCATTCCAGTTCTGTCCTCAAGCACTGCCCATTTTCATCTTTTGTCCTAGATGCTGTTGGAGGAGGAGCCCAGGGAAAATTCCTTCTGGACAATAATTATTTTACTATGTAAAATAGTGGGAAAGGGCACTTTGTGCTTTGAACAGAAGGCCTAATTGAGCATGCAATTGTATCATGTCTCTCCAATAGCCCTTCTTTTGTGCTGTTAGTATCTCTTAGCAGCTCTATACTCCCCCCAGTCTCCCCACCACTTTTGAAAGAGACCATGATAAACCATAAGAAGACAACTGCATTTCAGGATTTTTTTCTTGTCACTAGAGATTTCATCAAATAAAATATGTACATTTCCGTAAATAATATAAATGCATATGATTTTTCTCTCTACTCCATTTTTTCTATACAAATACAGTGATTTCTGTGAGATAAAGGTGATTCCTGTTTCCCTCCATTTCTCTCATTACCTCCTGTTCTACTCTTTCCAGTTATAGATGCAACAACTTTTTTTGTCAACTGTATTTCTCTGTCCTTTGATGATTTTTTTTCTTCTGTTTCTTTGATGAATTTTTACTCTTCATCCTCTTTTATTTAATCTTTTGATTTTTAATCGTTTATCTGTCTCTTTCCCCTCATTCTGTAAAGACTCATTGTTCAAGTCTGTCTTAAAGAAACTTGTCTTTGATCCCAGTTGTCTTTTTAGCATGTATCTCATTTCATTATTATTTTTTTAATCTATGAAATAACTGAATGCTCACTATTTATTTATTTATTATGATCAGTGTCTCCAGTTTCTGGCCTACTCTTCCATCATAGACACTTTCCAGTTTGATTTGCCCCCTTACATTCACCTGAAACTTTTCTCACCAGTCTTCCTATGCAACTTTTAGGACCCTTATTCTGTTCTTCTCTTCCTTGATCAACCAGCTACTTTCCACATTGCATTCAAAGTTTATGTCTAGTATAAAATCCAGGGTATAGCCACTATTTATTTATTTATGTTCCCATCACAGAATCAGCTTTGATAAGTGACTTGATACTGTGCGTAAGTTATTTTCTTAACTGTTCCCAGTTCTGGGTATATGTTGTGCTGCTGACATCATTAAGCTATCTAATATAAATCTCAGTCATGTTAGGTGAGGTCATTCATGTAGCTGCGGGATGGAGTTATTTCTACTCCAAATCTGCTTCCAACTGTCCAAAGTAAAATCTTGTTCTGCCTCCCTGACACCACCCTCTGGGTGTGTAATCAGTAACACATTTGATGTATTCTAGTGCTTTCATTTGCCTTACATCCTGGCTGGTCTCACAGTTTTCTTTTTCATTCCTTGCATGTCATACTGTCTATGTTGTATTTCATCTCACTTGGGTCCACATGCCAAAATGCACTGCATGATTTTCTCAGTTCTCATATCAGACTACAGTTATGTTCTAAGCTCACATCACAAAGAATATTTCATAACTATGGGGTAGTAAAAATGGGGTAGTAAAAGTCCAGTAAGGGTTGAGTATCTTTAGACTTGATTACTGTAGCTCCAACTTCAAAACACTGCAGAAGATGTGTTTTGTATTTATCTGTGTAGTACTCTCATTGTTCTTTTGTATGCTGCATGCTGATTTGTATCCAGTGCAACTTATACTTTGATTGCAGACCTTTTGGGACATGATTAAAAAAAAAAAAAGCTGTCAGAGTAATGACAGTAGTCTGTTGGTAGAGATCCTAGATGCTAGTATAACACAAATAATAAATTCCCATAAATAAAGACTTTACTTGCTCTTAGCTATCTGCTTGCATGAAGTTTACAATGTGAATTTGACCTATATAATTGATGGTGTTTCTACAGAAAGCTTAAAGAGTCTTTTATATATATAATAGAAATTAGTTATACAGCAGCTTGAAATATTTAAAATAGATACCTGTTGGAAAAGGGAAAGGGAAAGGGAAAGGAAAAGGAAAAGAAGAAAAATATGTGTTTTTGAAGTGCTACGTAGCACTGATGTTACTTTGTATATATATCTTTCTTTATTTTCTGCATTTTTCTCTGTTGTTTTTGAAAATCAAAATCCTTTGGTAATGTGATTTGTAGGAGACGAAGAATAAAGCACCACAGATGAAGTGCTTTTAAACAAACTGTAATTAATTACATGTGCAAATGCATTGTCTAAGTTTGGGTTTGCAATTAGATAACTAATTATGTTGAAAATGGCATAGCATATTTAAATAGATGTTGGTGCCTCTGGCTCATCTAGCTCTCTCTAGGCCATTACTTAAGTATGCAACTATTCTCTTGCTGCTAGGTATCACCTGTTCTAGTTTAAAAGCATGGTTGCATGCCTAATTAGACATATAATTGTGACATTTACATATGGAAAATATAAAATCTTTGTATTAATTTAAGGTGCGTTCTGCTACTTCCCGCAACTGTCTGTCAAACACTGTACAGAAGACTTGTTTATTATTGCAGCATTTCTTAACAGAAAGAATAAGCTTTCCTCACTATGAAGTACAGAATCCAAATTGTGACCCCTTGTATAATGTCTAGCAACTACCTAGTTCATTTCTTTATAGTAACACTTTTAGCTACCTGTTTATACCTGGTTCCAACCTCATCAGTTTTTCAAGGTAATTGTTTTAGAGGAGATTTAATGTCCCCATAAGAGGAACAGTTAGAGGTAAGAAAGAAGATAGACAATTTTCTCTCAGAAATAGTGTAGACCCAGCCTAGCTGCAAAGAGTAGGAGGAGATAAATCATTTCACCAGTTTCAATGCCATTATTATTTTCTTGTATTTAATTTTTGGCTAATAATACATGAGAACCATAATTCTGATAACAAATATTAGAATTGCCAGAACAATCACCATCAAAGCTAGCTTGAAGGGTATTTTATGCAGAATTTTTGTATATTTATGGCCTGATAAATTGGATTCTAAATAGCAAATAACTATTTGGATAGCCAGTTTTTTTATCTGTCTGCCAAAGGATAATACTGTCTACTTATATATGTTCCCATTAACAGAAGATACTTAAGGTGTTCAAGTCAATGTATATGATTTGAATATACTGTATATGCACATACTTCTGAATTATTTCTTTTCAAAGGCAGTATTGATTCCTTGTACTGTAGATGATAGTCTCATTGTTTTAAAAAGAAGGCAAATACTCATTTAACGTTCATGTCTATTTAAGCATTACATTTAGGAGAGACTCTGAGGACAGTATTTTGATTTTAAAGTTGTTCTATGAATGACATAATAACACCTTCTATAAAAAAAAAAAAAAAGAAAACCAAAAAACAAGCAAACAAAAACACCACAATCACATACAAATACTTAAAGAGCCAGCATTCCCTTTATCAGTTCTCAGACAGTGCTGTAATAGTAGACATTAGGCAGATCTGATGCAGACTCCTTGATATTACACAAGATACCAGTGTAGAAAAGGCTACTCTTCATCTTCCTGTGTTTTTCCTGTCAATTTTCATAACATGGTTATAATTTAACTGTGTAAACCTCAGATTAGTGAACCAGTTTTCCTGCCAGAACAAGTTTAGTGCTGCTTGGTGCTCCATTGTACTTTTTTTCCATGGCTATAGTGTGTGTACATATATATACATATATTTACATATATATATATTTACAAATATATATATGTTTATTCCAAAAAATAAATATATTACCTTCACAGGATAAAGAAAATCTGATTGTCATGTGTAGAATTTGGAAAATGGCCAACCAAGAACTTTTAATGCTTTTTATTTTGTGATTACTCTCTTCTGTGGGAAATTTTACTCAATAGCACTTTCAGAAAGTAATTATCTTCAACTCTCAGTTAAAAAGTCTTCTTCCGCTTGTATTTTAGAGGGATTTTCACATTTAAGAAGCAATTACCTTTCTTCCTTTCATCCCCCTTTTTCTCACATATATTGGTAAAAATCTGTGCTGGAAAAAATACTAAGCTTAGGCCCTCTTCATAGATTATTGCAGTATTTTCACCTTAAAATATTGCTGATAGAGATCCACCATTAATTATGTTTGACAAGTTTGCTAGAAATACTACAACACCTTTTTACAGGGAAAAATCACATAAACGTCAGCATATTGTAATGATATTTTTTTTCTAAAAAAAATAAATTGGTTTGGCTTCATCAAGGCATCTTTCATGGTTGACTATTTTAATATTCATTATGTCAGCTGCAATTTGAAGGTTATTAAGCCTGACCTAGATTTTGTTGGTGTATAGGTTAATCTACTCTGTTATCTTTTTGTATCTGTATGCATTTTAACTCTCACCAATTTCTACTTTTGAGTTAGTGATTAAGAAACTCTTAAGACTAACCCAGAAAAGGTAAGAGAATTATTCTTTGTAAAAGTTAATGATGTACTTTTTTTTTTTTTTTCCTTTGCACATTATCCTTTTCGAAAACAGTTATCCAATTATAAAATGGATAAAAGTAATGGTTTAACAAGCACTGCATCATGCTTCACTAGTCTGGTACAGCAGCAGTTACCATAGGAAGTCAGATCTTTATCCCTCATCCCGTGCCATACAGAGAGGAGAATGTGAGATAAAGAGGGAAGATAAAGAGGGGTTCAGATAATGGACAGACTCTGTGGTAACAATCAGATGATAGAAGAAAGTTGCTGGAAGCACAACTATTCCCACTCTGAAAAGAGAACAATACTTCCTCTGGAGAGACCTCACATTGCCTCTTCTTTTGAAGCTTTATTCTAAACAAACTAGAAGGTTTTGAACTTTGCATCTAGATGAACAAAAGTGGTATCTTTTTTTGTTGTTGTTTTGTTTTATCTTATTAAATATTTGTTTAATACTGAAAAATGCTTTCACATTTATTATTATTTTTTGGTGTTGTTTGGAGTTCTTTTCAACTGAAAATAATTGTTTGGAAAATCTTGGAGTTTTAAGTGTGCTATATTTATCCAAAAATGGACTCTGTACAAGATAACAGGAGCTCATATATGGGCTTATTCTCTTTTTATTCGAGAGGTGACCTTCTGTTAATACTCATGCACTGAAGCTCAATTCTATGCTTATAGTTAATTTTCCATCACTCAGGCTTACTTTCTCTTCCTATCTAAAAGATTTTAAATGATAAAAAGTGCCAGAACATTTTTTTAAATAAAACCTTCAGTTTTGTCCATCACAGAGTAGTTTTCTGAAAGAAAACCCCATATATGCTGTCTTAAACCTTTACTTAATAATTTCATTAGGCTTAAGGTGTTTTTAGTTAAAAAGCACCTTTTATTGACAAACATCTTTAATTTTCTTCATCTACTCCGGTAGCAATTGTAGCCATAAAATAGAAATGAAATGGAGAGAATGGTTTAATCAGTTTTCTTGTGAAGAATGAACATAACCATGTTCTGACAAATGTTTGTCTGTATTGTTCTAAACCTCGCAGAAAGCTATTCTACAGTTATTTGAGTAGCCAGAATATTTTTCACAGTAACTCAGAAAAGTAAATTATCTTAGTGAAAATTAAGCAATTTTCTCCTGCTGCTTCTAAAGTTATTGAAAAAATTGATCATCATTTCTTCTGAAGAACATCATAGGGCACTGCAATTTTGCATGCTTCTTCTTCCCCTTAGTCTACTTTTTCTAGAGTAAAGAAGCCAAGCTTCTGTTTTTCCTGATGAATCTTATTTGTCACAAACCATCCAGGTCAGAGAAGAGTCTGAAGAGAAGGCAAGTGCATAGAGACACTTCTCATAGCATCATAGAATCATTAGGGTTGGAAAAGACTTCCAAGATCATCTGGTCCAACCATCACACTACCACCAATGTCATCCACTAAACCATGTCTCTAAGCACCAGGTCCAACCTTTCCTTAAACACCCCCAGGGATGACTGCACCACTTCCCTAGGCAAACAGTTCCAATGCCTGAATTCCAATGCCATTCTTAGAATATTCTTCCAGCTTTGAGCAGTGTCTTGAAGACTTCCCAGGGCTGATGATGCCTTCAAAAAAACTTTTAAGCAGACCAGTGTCTGATCGCTTTTCAAACCCTTAAAACTCATAGCATCCACAACACCCCGTTCAAGCAGTTCTGAATTTCTGTGCACTATTTGAAGAAGCAGTTAGTTTTGAACTTAATACTTTTTGTTTGATGTTCCCTACTTTGTCTATTGGAAAAGCAGTTCCCTATTTACCTTCATAAGGTACACCTTTGTACCTTTACTGTTCATAATTTTTTTGATCCTCATGATTCTCTTCTGCCCAGTTATCTCTTTCCCAAGCTGAAGAATACAAGTAATTTTTAACAAGTGTATTGCCCTTCTCTGAATCTTTGTCAGCTTTACTGTGTTATTTTCATTTTTTATCAAGATCTATCATATCAGGCATCTATAATAAAACTGCACACAGTACTCAAGAGGAGATACACCATGGTTTTATATAATAACAGAAGGACAATGTCTGTGTGTTTGTGTGTTTTTTTTTTTGTTTGTTTGTTTGTTTGTTTTTGTTAATTTTTTCCTCTTACTATGCCTAACACTGGATTTGACTGCTAATAATCATTGAGCTGACCTTTGATCAAATTGTCAATAATTTTCTCAATTATAATTTACTGTGGTGTAAGTAAGCCCATCCTTCTGTGTATAAAATTATCCCATAATTATTGCTTTACCTACACTGAGACCTAAATCTATGTTTTAAATCTAGCATGACTTGTTTGCTCTTTCCTGGATTCTCTCCAGTAGGTTTTTTGATTTGGAACTTCAGCATGGACCTAAGCAATTCATAGAAGAAACAATTAGTCTATTTCCCTCATGTTTTATATGCAACAAGTCTGTTAACAAATCTCTGTATTACAGCTCTCAAGTACTCTTGTCTTTTTTTTTTTTTTTTTTAAATCAATATTACCTCATATTTTGTTAGCAGGTATAGTGACCAAATCCTTTCCTGCAAAATACTTGTGGAAATAAAATTAATTTTTTCAGTTTCTCCTTCCTACATACAGTATTTTGTTCATCTTTAGTCAATCTCACTATTTGTGGCCATCTTTAAAATTTAATGGAATCATTTAAAATTCTCATATTTCTTTTCAAAGTGTTTAAATCCCATCACAATTTTGTTTCGTTAGAGTACTCTCTATTTCATCTCCTACTTCCATAGTAAAAAGGCCGTGAAGAGCTAAGCATACACTTAGAAATCTTTCACCCATCTAGTTTTACTGTGAGATGAGCATAATTCTAACAAATACTCTATCAAATAGGTTTAATTAGAGATACTGTAAAGCAGGTAGTCCAGGTACTATGGAATGCATTTCAGAAGCCTTAAGCAACTGTAACTCCAGGTCTGCAGTGTAGTGATGGTACAGCTGGCACTAAGCTTCTCCTGTGGAGGCTAATTTTTGCAGAGCCACACTGGAGAATATATGCTGTGCTCTTTGATGCTCTGGAAGGTTTAGTGCATCTTAATTTTTCTTGCCCCTCACAGAATCTAGAAGATGTCATAATAATGTGGCATGCTGCAATAAACAGTGATCTCTCCCTCCTCTTTTCTGTTGGGTGCTTTACAATATGCACTGCTGCATTACTGTTACACATGAATGTGGCAGATTTATTCCCGTGACTACAAAACAAAATCACCCCAAAAAACATAAAACACTTGTTTGAGGATGTTTCTGGGAGGACACCAAAAGGCTTCTTAAAAGGAAGATAAAACGCTTCTGTTGCTTTTCCTATGTGTGATAGGCCAGGAGCTATATTAAAAATAATAAAAAATGAATTGATTTAACAAAATTACTTTTTAAAATCCAAACTGAAACAAAAAAATCCAAAATTGAAACAAATTCATCCTTGTATGTATGCTTCATATAGAATTTATCATAACATCCTCTAGCATTTTTTTGGCTGTTGAAAAGAGACCAACTGCTCAGCAATCTCTGGATCCTCCTCTTCATCTGATATGAACATAGGCACTATGCTTACTTTTGTTAGGTTTCAGAGATATCTTACGTCCTGCAAGAATTCTTGAAGATAATCATTGGTTCAGAGACTGTATTGGCTAAGGGAATTTCATTCTACATTACCTTATTGAGTTTATCCAGAATGTATATCTTATATCATTTATTCTTTCTGTGTTCTGGTTTGCCATCCCAGCCCATCATTAAAATTCTTTTAATTAAGTGTTTGGCCATGAATTAAACTTTTCTGTGAAGGCCAATGCAAGCAGAGTATTTATGTCCTCCAGCCTTCTCTCAGCTCTATGACAGAAAATCATAGCTTTTAATTCTATGTAAGTATTATGACCATATTATAACTATTTTTTTCTCTCATTCTATTGAGTAAATGCATTTGAAACTGAAATGCATTTTCCTTCACTTTGTTTTCCCATTTTTTAATTAAACTGTTTGCTCTTGCCTTTTAGGCTTCTTTCTTCTTTCAACTCATTTTGTTCTTTATGTTACCAATTCTATGCCTACAAATTTTAGCTATTCATTTGTAACTATCTTTTTTTTTTTTTTTTTCCTACATCTTTGTTTCCATTTTCTATAAAAAAGAAATGGCTTTCTCCCCATCTTTAAAGCATGTTCTGTAGTTTTACGATTGCTTTCACAGAGACATGTTTCATTTTCAATTTTACAATGAGTAAAATTTAATAAGTAACAAGTAACTTACAAGGCGGAAAAAAATGAACACTGTTGTGCCACCTTCCTAATTTCAGCAGTTTGAAAATATGAGACTTTCAGAGAAACTGTGTGATATCCTGTTTCTGTTACAAACATTTGTTGAGGAGTTAAAATTCCCCATTGCAATTACCCTTCCTATTGAGAGTTGCCTCTAAAACTCATCCGTCTACTACCTCCCACTTTTTATATTGCAATTATATTGAATAAAATAGGCTGTTAAGATAGATGCAGTGGATGATAATTCATCTGAATGTGTCTTCTTTGATAGTAAAGAGTTTAGAATAGGTTTGTAACCTTTAAACTTAACTAAGAGAGTTCCCAGTTAATGGGTATATACAGTATCTAACAATGGGACTCCAATCTTGATTGCTGCTTTTACAATCTTAGAGGAGAAGAATGGTAAAAAGCATATTTTAACATACAGTAGATATAGATATAAAATACTACTGATATTTTCTATCTACTGTACAGTAGATAGAAAATCTTGGGATTAAGGGTCATTGACTTTGAGTCTGAGCAGATAATTGGTAAAAGATATCACCATTTATAATTTTAGAAGGAAAAATCCACTTTCATAGAACTATTTAAAATATAGCCTTATTTAATTTTTGTAGTATGACAAGGTTAAACTAATCACAGTGGAATCTAATAATTGTCGGGGTGATGACCCTTCCTGTAAGTTGTTACCTAACAATAATCTTTGCAATAGTAAAGGTTTTGGGGGGAGGATATTTACATAAGAATTTAAAAAACTTAAAGTTGAAAAATGTATTATAAGACTATAATATCTATTAAATACACAGCAATGGGAAATTATTAGGCCAGTATTTGATCTGCCAGTTAGTAACTGATGCTCCTAATGCTAGTAAAATAATGAGGGACATAATCCTGATAAAATACTGAATAAATTACAAAATATTAATGATTGTGGATTTTGATTAAATAAAATGCATATCAAACATCATAGTGTAACGAGAAGTAAATGTGTTAACATATATTTCATATATGCCAAATGTATACTATTCACCTTTCAGTCAGTTATTGCAAAATTTTCTGGCATGCAAAGTGTGATAATGTGTGAGAAAAAGCCTGGTGTGTACTGCAAAATCAGAGATATTTGTGCAATGTGACAAGATGAGTTGGACTGTAATACAATAAATTGTATCTGCAGAGACATACATCTGCAGCCAGGCAGCACCACTTATCTTCTGGTTTTCTAAGACAAAATATAAATTCAGAGAAGGTCATTATTCTGAAAAACCTTGAAGGGAGACAGATATCACCAGTGCATTTTCGTACAGCAAACTTTAGTAGCATACACAATGTAGTAGTCTGGATACCTGAAGAACTTCTAATGGTTATATATAAATTACAAAACAGTGTTAATTAAACATTGATTTTCTAAATTTTTTTTTTTTAATTTCAGACACAAATTATGCATAAATATATTTCTATTGAAAGATGTACTGTGGGTTGCAATCTAATGGCTCATAAACTGGGTCTAAAAAACAAAACCAGGTAAAATTCATAATTTTTTAAAGTAAGTTTTAAAGAATATTTGGGTTTATCTAGAAGGAAAGCATGATCTAACAAAAGAGTCAACTGGAATTATGCTAAGAGGTGGTTTTGACCAGTTTATTGAGTGTACAGTAGAAAAGTACAGACACTGAGTTTTCAAAATAGCAGTAAGCATGACATACATTAGTAGTCTTGTCAGCTTTTTGAACCTTAGATTTTTTGTCTGTTCTTTTCAAGCAGGTTAAATATTAGTGAGTTATGTGTAAGATAATTAGATATTTGAAGGTTGAAAGGTTTGTATTATTGTCAGAGGGTATAAAGTTAAAAAATACACATTGGATTTCATTACAGTGCCTATTAGCTTTTCAGTATTTCTAGTCTTCATTTTCTTTTCTAAGTTTTATGTATTGAAACACTATGGAAGAATAAAATTTCATTTTTAGACTTAAAATCATTCTAGTTTTATTCTTACTCCTTTACTGTATGCAATTCATTGATTGTTCCAACAATATAAAAAACATTTTTTGCCCCAATATATGAATTCACTGAAGAGTTTACCACTTAAGGTCCTCTACACTACTCTATGGTTGGCAGACACATCAGTCTTCCAGGAAGGCTATTTCTTCTGTACGTCAGATAAGTCTGAGAGAGTAGGAGTTTTATCATTCACATTTATCCATTACTTTGACCCCAACAGTCATCTTCTTCTTCTTAACAGATATAGGAGATAAAAAAGAAACAAATGAAAAAGAAGCCTGACATTTGGAGATTGACATAGCCTTTGATTTTCAACGGTGAGGAACATCTAGAGCTCTTACTGATTGTGAAGTGTGCATAGTCATATCTTCCGAGAGTCACTCACAGAAATTTACAGATCAAATACTCTTATTCATTCATGCTAAAAAAAAACACTTTTTTTTTTTTTTTTTTTTTTTAAATCATGCCAATTTCTGACACCTCTGTCTCCTTACTTACTCTGTAGGGAACTGTGTGTTAGTTAGGATTATTTGGATTATTTGGGACTGGAATAGTCGGTATGCATAATTCTTATACATCATACTGGAGTACATATATAAGAACATATGAACGCACACACATGCTCACACACAAACACATACAGTATTCCTATCAGACCTCAATAGGCCTTCAGGAAGCTCCATTTGTACAGCACTCACAGATAATTGGAAGGTGACTAAGCCCTTTAAATGGTCAGCTGAAGCAGAGAAATTCCATGTCTGAATCTGTAAATGGCAAAGTAAAACAGACAGGCCCATAAATTTTGATGTCAAAATGTTTGCCATTAATGCTCTCTCTTTGGACACTACTTCCTCTAGATATGCCCAGCTATCAAATCACATCTGAACTTATATTTAGAGCCTTAATAAATGTCTGACTTCATTTTGAAAAAGAACAGATGGGGTCATTGACAAAAACCAGGCTAGGTAGTTCCTGAGACATAAAACTGTCCTGATTATATTACGTTTGGATTTATATTGTTAAACTGAATGATGGGAAAATAGCCAAAGAAAATATTAGCATATAAACCTGAAATGGAAGAGAAGACTTGCTTGTTATCTTACTTTCTCTAGCTTTCTCTTGCTTTCTTGCACTCACGCTCTGTCTCTCCCTGTCTCTCTGTCTCTCTCACTTTTTCTGTTCAGAATAAGTGAGATCAGAATCAGATCTGCAGGGCATATTCCTAAACAAATGGTTTTGGTGCAGAGATGTGGGATGAAATGATGACCCCCACTGCAGCTGACAGTAGAACTCCCATTGATTTCAAAAAAGGCAGAAGTTCACCCAGGGAGAGCAGCGTACCTCTTGTGAGGAAGTAGTCCACAGAAGACTGGTGGGGAAAGAGGAAATTTGTTACAAAATATTACATGAAAGAAGCATTATGTCTGATAATGTATGTACATAAATCAGAAAGTTTAATATTTTAGTTCCTATAGCAACAATAACAATGCCACATTGCACATTTCTGATAAGGTGTCAGGTTTTTAAAAGCATATAATGTAACAACACACTATTCAATATATAATGTAGAAGAAGACATTATAGGGTCTATAACTTTGAATTTCTTTCTTCTTTTAGATCCTCAAGAAATTTTTAAACATTTTTCTTCAGGTTGAGTAATTAATAACTTGTTTATATTTATATGCCATATTCCATAACCATGGGTGCCCTGCAGATAATGCTATAATCTGAACACTATTTTTATGTTTTGTCAGGTTTTGGTAGCTGATGAGACTTTTGATAAGATACATCTCATGGTGGTGACTTGTTTGGGATCAATATATCCAATAATATTTTCTAACTGTCTATCTCTGACTAGATAGAAGACCCAAGATAAATCATAAAATCATAGAATCATAGAATGGCTTGGGTTGGAAAGGTCATCTACTTCCAACTCTGTTGTCACGAGCAGGGGGACACCTTCCAGTAGCTCAGTTTGCTCAAAGCCCTATCCAGCCTGGCCTTGAATACTTCCAGGGAGGAGGCAATTTGTAAGATCAGAAGGAATATGAACCTGTAATTCAGAAATGAGAAGGTTCTCTCTTCTGAGCCATCCCGCTTTGCAAGTAAGTTATATTACTGTACAAGATATAAGCCATTTGCGGTAAAGACATTGACTTCATGTTTGCACACTGATGTTCATGAAATGGCAGTACTGAAAATAAATATGGTAACTAATTGAACAGGTGAATCATCTGTTTATACTCCTGACATTTCTTCAATTTATCTTTTTATCTTTTACTGCCATTTTTCTCTTACAACCATTTGATTGAAAATATGCATCGAACAGACATAAAACAAGACTCAAATGAGAGGTGATGAAATACGAAAATCAGACCTTTATTGAGGTTTTCTCATTAAAGATGTATTATCTATTAATAATCAGACTAGTCAAATGTTTACCTGATGGTTTCTTAGTGAAATACATTAGCTCTGCCACTCCTGCTTCTAGTTAGTTGGTTCAATGAAACCCTGAAGAAATCTTTTTGTGGACTCCCAAAATGTATGCAGGAAACATTGCCATTTACTAGACATTCAGTAAGAGAGGAAAACTTCTCACTCAATTCAGTATTCTTGAACCCCAGATTTATTCATAAAAGAGATGGATGCAGTAAACCTTGGTACGTAGGAACGTATTTACCGAGACTGCTATTTGTAGCAACAGCGTGCAACAAAACCTACTTCTTCATTAGTTTTCTTGCTTTCTCGTAAGGAGTGAAGTTAAATAGTTTTCAGATTCTGTGGGGTTTTATGGAGAAAATTATTATCCTGTTCTTTTATTCCGTATTTTTGGAAGGCTGAAGCAATGTATACTCCTCATTACATATGTTGTATTTCCTCAGTACGGATTGAAGAATTTTGTCATCCATCTTCCTAACCTACTGCAGTCAGACTCACAGACTGAGTGTTGAGTTTCATAAATGCCATAAATGCCTTAAATTAAATATGAGACTGATGTGATTTGTTATATTAAGAAAACTCAGTTTCATGGAAAGCTACAGAAAACTAAGAATTGTAATTGTGCCTTGTGTATCATCTACATATTAACTGAATACAAATGTCTATATATCAGAACATTATATATTTGTCCATTCCTATTACTGATTAGTCTATAAAATATCATGTCTTTTATAATTAATTTAGAGTTAGAAATTTCACTCTAATGTATTCATTTTTATCCTGCTCTGTTTTTCTTATATTTTTGTACTTTCCTTTTTATGCAATATGGTTTTGTTAATGAATACTTAATGATAACAGTAATGCTGTAGACCCAGGAAATGTTCCATTAGTGACAGGTTAAGGTAGAAGTACCTATTTCTGACTTTTTCATGTTTTCATGATTTTTTTTCACTGTGCTCAAAAGCTGCCATCCATTTCTTTGCACTTTATGTTATGTGTATCATGTATGCACTGTGTATGTATTGTTGTCTAATATTCTCTGGCTACAGAAATATCAAGGAAGTTAGGAAGTGTGCTGTCTTGCCTGAAAAAAAATAAAAATAAAACATCTACCTAATATCTTCAGCCTGAAAAATCCAGTGCTCTTACAAATTTAATGGCTTACAACCTGTCTTTTAGCTGTTGTTGCCTCTACCGATGTCCTGTTAGAGCCACTATATTTCTTATCAGCAAGATTGTCATTTTGGAGAAGCAGGTATGCACAGCAGCAGAGAGCTGTGTTGACAGAAGAACTTGCAGATAAAGAACATACTTTAATGTGCTTTTCACAAAGCAAATCTTTGCAGCCTCATGTGAACAGCTGCAGCTCTGAAGCATGTAGGTAATCTTTTGCTGGCTATAGTTAGTAAATGACATCCTATGAAGAGAGAAGAGATGCCATGGAGCTTAAGAGTATGGCTCTATAGAAGGGCTGTATCAAAGCGTAACAGTGCTCAAGGTTTTGCTTGTTCTATCTCAACAAGCACTAAGAATTTATTGGACCGATTCCACTGAACCCTTGTGAAGTGCATGCTGTCTCTAGAAGTATTCCTTAGGGTTGCTGAGAAATCTCAAAGCCATTGTAGAACAGATCTAACATTTATTAGCTTTTCCCTTGAGGAAACATAGAAGGGAAGAAGTATGTGAAAGGAAGATATAATGGCCTACAGAGAAAGAAATGATGATGATGACGACAATAATAATAGTAATAATAATAATATTAATAATAATATAACTAAACCATTCCTAAAAAGCAACAGAAGTCTGAAATGGAAGTGACTGTTTTGTCTGCTGTGGAATTGCTCAGTTTTATTTCCAAGTTTCCCAGCAGCTGTTTTTAAGCTATTGGTACAACTGAGAAGTCCCTTTGCAGTTACAGTGTGAAAGGCTTGGGCAGAAAACCTGCTTCCTTCCTCCCTCCCCCTCAGTAACTCCCCTGTTAGATAATTTCAATGTTGCTAGTAATTTGCTTTTTCTCATTATGTCAAGTTCTGTAGTATTTCCACAGCAATCTGGTATGTAACTTGTAGCTCTGAAGTTTATCTCAGACATACCAAGTGTACTGTCCAGTGCCACAGCGAGGCACTGGTTCCGGTTTATCAGGTGAGACTCTGAGGAATAAATGGGATTTGCCCTACAGGGGAAAAGCACATGATGTGCCCTTAGTCATTTTCCCAGAGGAGATAAAGTCTGAGTGTCCCTCTTGTAAAGAAAACACAAACTGATTCATTGAATGGGACAAAGAGTTGGCAGTCATCTGACTGCAACTCTGTTTCACTTTCCTATGCAACCCTATTTTCCTTCTCTCAGTGAATGGCCTATACAGAAGAATTGAACTCTAAAGCTTCCTCTGAAGAAATTCACGTGTGCATCTTTTTGCTTTGAAGCAAATATTTAATTTTTTTTTGAGCTGTCACGTGTCTATCAGATTATTTCTCTTTCTCTTGTAAAGATGCTGCATTATGACAGGGAGAGCTACTCACGGGGGATTATATAGTGCCACTTCCTTGTGTAGCTAGGCATGAGGAATTAATTACAGTCTTAATGCTCCAGGGAAGTGACAGATTATGACTGACAGGGAGTTGTGCTGGAGCAGCTCATCTAAAAGAAAGGCAGGAAAGGTTGGATCTCTGGCTCCCCTCCCACTGTTAGGCAGTACAGATATGTGTTTTTTAAATGGCAAGTGGGATAGGAGCCTCCCCATCCCATCCCTGCCCTACAGCAACATAGACCATTTGGTCAATGCCAGCCTGAATCTGAGTCAGCAGTGTGCCCTGGAAGCCAAAAGGTCCAGTTGTACCCTGGGATGCATCAAGCAAGGCCTTGCTAGCTGGTTGAAGGAAGTGATTATCTAGCACTGCTCTGTATTCACCTCTGCCTTACCTTAAATACTGTGCAGTTTTGGGCACCACAATATAAGAAGGACATAAAACAGAGAGACTACAGGAGGGCTACAAAGCTGGTGAAGTGTCTAGAGGGGAAGATGTATGTGGAGTGGCTGAAGTCACTGAGATTGTTCAGCCTAGAGAAAAAGACTGAGGGGAGGTCTCATGGCAGCCTATAGATTCCTTACAAGGGGAGCAGAGGGGTAGATGCTGATCTCTTCTCTCTGGTGACAGTGACAGGACATGAGGGAAGGGCATGGAGCTGAGACAGGGGAAGGTCAGACTGGATTTCAGGAAAAGGGTCTTTACCAAGAGGGTAGTCAAGCACTACAGCAGGCTCCCCAGAGATGTGAGCACTGAGCCTCCCAGAGTTCAAGAAGCACTCTCAAACATTTAGTTTTTTGGGTAATTCTGTGTGGAGCCAGGTGTTGGACTTGGCGGTCTTTGTGGGTGCCTTCCAACTTGGGATATGCTATGATTCTATATCATGTGAAGTGAACACGTTATCTTTCTTGCTACATGCAGTACAAAAGAAATGTGCAACCCAAACTTGGAAGTGATTTTCCCATTTCACATCAAAGTCTTTCAAAAAGTTTCCAAGAGAACTGACAGTGAAAACGTCAGTATGATTGCCGACTGCAACTTATTTTATTCACAGTTTTATCAGTACTAGTTTTAACCATCTCTATATAGCTAATATGTTTATTCTTGTCCATCACCTTAATCTGGTAGGTGTTTGTGTCTGATGGACATTTCCACTGAACCCAAGAACTGATTCAGGTAATCTGACTCCTCTTTCTAATGTCACTTTTTTTCTACTCATTTGTAGTAGTCTGGCAAAGTGCTAGCCCAAAATAAGGGGTTCAGGGGATTCAGTGTCTCCCTCTAGAAAGATACTGGAAACTTTTCCAGTCTCTTTGGGTCTCCATATTTTTATCCTCTGACATTACTGGGGGTACTCAGGATATTTTCAGATTTTATTTTAAAAAAATATTATTATTATTATTATTAATCAGGAAATGCAGAATTTGTGTGATTTGCTATTCAAAATCTATATAGATATTGGTAAATGTTTAGTTATGGGTGTTACTCATTCTGAGGATGGAAATTCTCATCAGAACTAAAAAGATCCAACCCAAGGACTGTAACTCAGTAGTAGCCTTTGGTTTGAATCTGAGTTAGGCAGAGCTGGATCACCATGTGGAGTATCCAAGATGGCCTAGGACAGTCTGTAGGATACAACACTTGTCCTGGCTAACTTTCTCCTCTCAGTGCGGTGAAAGATGTCTGTTTCATCCTTATGAAGAAAGGGAATGTACTTGAATGAGCAGACTTTCTCTGGGGACATGAAAATAATTTCCACTGGGTTGAGTCACCAACCTATGGAATCTGATGTTAATAATCTAAAATTGGGAGTTATAAAGTTTAAATAGATTAATTCCACAATTTTAAGATTGAATCTTACTCATTTTCCTTTTGCTTTGCAGCATGCCAATAAACTTTCAAACTTTTCAGTATATATTAACAGAAAATAGAGTAACTTTTCTGTGATTTTTTAATAAGAATTTGGATATTTGTGTGTGTCTCAGGCTATTATGGTTCGAAGCCTTTTGTATGGCTTCCTGTCACTGTATTCTCGCTTCTTTAGAACCATCTGATCATGCAGATAGTACTTCTCTTTCCAGAAATGCTGGGATTCTCCATTGTTAATACCAAAATATCTAATTTTTTCCTGGTCTCACACTGCAAGATTATGTAAACCAAAATAAGGAATACTTCTTGTGTAGCACTTTGCAGCTCAAAAAAGAAATATAAAAGTACTCCTAGCTGCCAAGTATTTCGTAATGATACAAGACTCAGTAAAATGTGCGGCATACTTGTATTCCTGTTAACATACAAGTCAGTGACATGCAAGTTGCTGCAATGGCCAGACGCAGGCTTAGGTTCTCTATTGATATGAAAAATGATCAAAGAATAATTCTAAAGGCTTTTTCAAGAACTGATATTGAATGAACATTTTCTTGGCTTAGTAACTTTAAATGGAAAACCATACCTGGGGAGAAGGAGAATAGGGGCAATATGCCAGTTTAATGAGACATCAATTGACTCAGTGCTGTGAGGTTACTGAATGCAATGGAAGTATTAATGAGGGCAATGTCCTTTTCTTTTCTAAGTGATTCAGATTATTTCTTGGAGGATCTTTGGTCTGAAATTTCTACTGCTTTGCAGTGTTTTGCTGTTAACAAGACAAGATGAAATTCCAGTATTGTGAGAAAAAAAGAAAACTATCATTATTGTCTATTCTTAAGAGCAAAGATCAGCTTTCTAAAGCTTTTTAGGCTCCATGAAGCACCACTTTACTATAGTCCAATATTAGACTGCATGTAATTGAGCTCTTTCAGAAAAAAAATGTTTAAAGATGGACTCATGGCAAATAGTAGGCTGCTCTGAACAGTATTAGACTATTCCTAAGTTAAGTGTTTTTGTTTGTTAAGTTTCCACTGGTGATGTAAATTGCAGTACTAAATCTGAGCATAAAAAAATAAAATAAAAAATAAAAAAATGGAAATAAAAATCAGCATAGATCTGCCTTAACAGGCCAAGAATGTAAAGCCCCTAAAGAACACTGTACTTCTTGAGACGTGATTTTAAAGACAGACAGAGAGAGATTAAAGAGAAAAACAACTAAAATGATGCTGATGGAGCAGTTGCTGGATATGGACAACTGAATCTTCAGTTTGCAGAGGGTGAGGAGAGAAATACAAAGGTTTGTAAACTGAAGATTTACAAAATCGGGAAAGCAGTGTGTGAGCTGAATTGATCACCAGATCCCACATACATAATTTGGGACACTACACAAGATTGCTAGGAGATTGGTCTATAGCAAATCAGAAAAAATACTTAGTGAATTTCTGGAATTTGTTGGCCCAGGAAATTGTGCAGGTAGAGAGTATTAACAGGTTCAAAAAGGGGCTAGACAAATTCATGGATTATGGATCAATAAAGAGATACTAAAAGAAGTAGACAATGACATGTGATCAGACATGTCCAATACAGTAAATATTGATGCTGGGAAAGTAGCTTGGAGGGAGTGGCCAGGCTTACATGCTTGTCCTCGTCATCGTCTACTTTTGCAGGTCTTTGGAGACAGAATATAGGGCTAGATGGACTGCTGTTTAGACCTATTTCATACAACATATTTCTTATACTCTAAATATAAGATTAAAGATGAGTATGCTTTTTGAAGATGTTGTAATGTAGTCTTATCCTTAAACACCAAGAACTATTAATAGCTATTTTCAAATGCTAATCTAATATCAGGAAAAGAGTGCATAATGTTTACTTCATAATGTAATTGTTTAGCTGAGTAGTAATAATTGTTTGCAGAAACCTCCTAGAAATTGTTGCCTTTGAAAACAAAAAGCAAAAAAAAAAAAAAAAAAAAAAAACCCCCCCTTTAAAAATTTTTATTTTTTTTTTTTTTTTTTTTTTTTTTTTTTCCTTAAAATAATCATACAGCTGCTGTAAGGAAAAAAAAAATCACCATTCACTTTGGCTGATTGCTCATTTAGTGAGTGCTTTACAGGACAAGAATTTTCTCATATTGGCAACTCAAGGTGGATATGTTAGCCCTCTGAATAAACTGAATAAATACGTATATGTTCACACGTTCGTGCACACACCTGTACTTAAGTTAAAATACTTTGTAATATGAAGAGGTGATAGTTTTCCTTCTCTAGTCTTTTTCTGTTTTGGGTAAGATTAGAAAGAGGAGGAAGAACCTGAATCCTAAGTTAATGTTTAGACAGTTGGCTAGAAATTAATACCAGCTGTTGTGTGCTGTGATCTCTACATTTTTTTGTTTGTACTAACTGTCAGGCATGAAGGCACTAACATCATCTAATTAATGAGTTTAATTAGAATTGTGAAGAAATTATGGAATTAGGCACCTGTGACTTTAGTAAAAAACAAACAAACAAACAAACAAAAAACTTATTTTTAAAAAAATGAAAAGAAAAAATAATGGCATTTTTTCAGTCCTTTTGTTCAGTAATTTATGTGTCTACTACTTGAAATTATTTCAGGGGTCTCTTTGGAGTAACATGTATCAGATGCAAATATATTGGTAGACTCATTTCAAGCAAAACTCCTCTTTTATCCAACTTTCCTTGCTTGAACTTGTTAACAAACTCAAATAGACACAGTTTGAATTCAGTTTGGATAAATCTTGAATACCCTTCAAGACTTCCATCTGTGGAAGGCCATAAGATTTTATTCTAGACCAAAATTACCTGGGATGTGACACTGCAGTGAGGTTTCAGGACAACAGGGAGAGAAAATATGCCTCACTGTTACCTGGGTAGACCCAGGTAAACACTTGTGTGCACAGTGAGCAAGGTGGGCATACCAGATAACTGGTATTAGCTGACTTTGGGTTATCAATGAGTGACAGTGGGATCCTTCTCGGGAGATCTGGAGGCTGCCTACCCAAGTACAGGTAGTACATGCAGGCAAGGAAAGTTATTCAGCCATATGCTCCATGGGCATTGTCGAGAACCTTAGGCACCGTCAGGTGTCAGTAGGGGTATGTGGATCCGGGTCAGATAGCATGGTGAGATGAAGACAAGATAGGTGTAGCCAGTGAATGAGAATTAAGTGCATTGTTTTGTAATATTTAGTTCAGCAACAACAGTACATTATCAGCTCATTTTTGTTATGGACAGGCAGTAACCCATTTCTGACTACTTCAATTTTCTCTTAATCTTCTGATCAGGATTTTTTTTTTTTTTAAATTCAATTAATGTAGCTGTGATGGAGAAGACATTAAACAGTTAATGTTTTACACAAGAAATCTATATCTTTCACGGGACATTTCCCAATAAAAAGAAAAAAAATGAAACCTCTCTACAATCACATGAATTCATAATGCTAAACAGAAAAAAATAACTGAAATATTTTACAAACCAAAATGCCAATTTTGAGAAGTGCTCCATGATAAAGGCTCCTGAAAGTGACATTCTGTATCTTTTGAAAGTTTGTATCTGGAATTATTTAAATGCTCCTTCAGAAAAATCTGTATTACAACTGCTTTATTATATTTTTTAATTTGCATAATGATGTGTACTACTTTCACCATGTGTCAAGACATTTCAAGAGTAGCAATTTATACTATGGTGTACAGTGGTAATGCTGGAAAAAAATCACACCTGGAAGTTTCTTTTATAAAATATTTGTAGGCAGTTGAGGATCATATTGTAGGTCATTTTAAATTTAAACATGATTTGAAATAATGTTGATATATAATCCAAGGTTGATTTTAATTGTATATAAGAGATGGACAAACCTCAAATAATAAAGTCTTGCAAAACTGTGATTTCAAAATTCAGTCTGAAATAGAATCACTTGTTCAAAAGTAGCTGTTTTCTGCAGCCTGATCACTGTCTCTCTGTGTTGATATCTCTTAACAGAAGCCATATGAAACATATTGTTTTTTAGGTTTTAGGAGGAAGCTTTTGAGATTAAGTACAGGCACATCCAACCTTTTTATGACCACAGCTATTGTCGCATGGGAAAGCAAACAAACCAATAAACAAAACCAACCAATTCCTTCTCTTATTTAGCTTTTTTTTAAAAAAAAAAAAAAATCAAGAAAGCTTTTAATGAATGGTACTTGCAATTTAAATTGTTCTTGGTTCTGCATTACATCTCCCA
The DNA here is from genome assembly GCA_011074415.1 of Stictonetta naevosa. Classification (NCBI taxonomy): domain Eukaryota; kingdom Metazoa; phylum Chordata; class Aves; order Anseriformes; family Anatidae; genus Stictonetta; species Stictonetta naevosa. Next base: position 28,614,819 of record CM021697.1, read on the forward strand.
AATTCTGATCAGTGTCATATTGCGTTTAAAAAGGCTATTCTGATGGCGTAACTCTATTTCCTTGAGGTTACATCAATTATTCCTGATTTTTTTCCACATGAAATATCAGTCTGATCAGTCTGATTTCTTTATTACTGTTACATCTTTATTAATATTAAATATTTTTCCTGAATATTTGAGATAAAATAATTTTAATATTTGGGAATTTGAAAATTCATAACTTGTATAATTGAAAAACACATTAATTCAATATCACAGTTTTTTTTTTGTTGTTTGTTTGTTTGTTTGTTTTTTAATGGCTTTACTTGCCAGCTTCTTAATGATCTGTTTGATAGGAGACTCCTTTCAAAATGAAAATGTGCTTTTAAAGGAAAAATAATAAAGGGTATCTTTTCTTACTTTTCCCTAACTTTAACAGAAGGAAGCATGTAAAGTTTCAGGCTTCCATTGTACAGAGAATAACAACTTTCCAGTTTCCATAAATAAAAAAAATACATCTTGAAAGCACTTATTAAATTAAGTTTCCACATTTTGTCTGTGCTGCCTAAAGCAGATTAGGAAATTTTAATACCTTTAGTTAGTGTTAAGCAATAATGAAGGTAGAACAATTAGCTTCTGTATGAGAGGTGTGTGGGTGGGGAATTATTTTGCACATTTGGAGCTAGGCAGAGATATTGCCCAATTATTTTAGCAGTCACAGGTCTACAAGACTCTGATTCTAACAGAGACAGCTATTCAACAGTTGATCTTATAAGGTTAAAAAAAAAAAAAAAAAAAAAAAAAAAAGAACACAACACCTAGCAAATGGAGTATTGTTCTATGTGATGTGTTAAAACTTCTTTTTGCACTTGCAAATGTCATTCTGACACGTACAGCTCTGCAGAATCTCTTTACTAACTAAACTGTATGCGGTCATAGATCCTACTTTTTCTCAGTCTTGAGTAAGTTATTTTAGTCTTTGCAGAGAAGACAACATTAAAAATGTATGTTTTGAATGGCCCCTTTGCACCACCAAGCAAAGTATGTTTTCATTCTTGGCAGAACTGGTTAGACTACGCTGAATATATATGGTGCTCCAACAGTACTTTGTTTAGCATGGCTGTCTATTTCAGGCTTTGTGGGACCAGTAAAACTGAATCATCTGAATCTCAGCTCACTGCAGACTTCTTGCTGCCACTTCTACCCCAGAAAGAGCTTTGCTACTACAGCAGTTCCTTGGTACTTTATTGTAGGCACCTAGACATGGACAGAAGTGCCAGGTACCTAAAACACCAAAACAGATGTGGTCAAAAGCACAACTAAAGTCTTATAAAGTCCAAGAGGAGTTTAACCCCCCTTCTTATTGCTACAGAATGCTGTAATCACCAAGCTGCAAGCATGTTCATGGTGACTCTGTGCCCTTTTCTTCCTTCATGAGCTGAGTTGAGGATTGAAAGAGGTTGTTGAAGTTTAATTGAAAGTGATTCAGCAAGAGAGCAGGTGAAAAACAACAACAAAAAAATAAAAAAGAAAAAGAAAAAAAAGATACTAGTTCTAGTCCAGTTGCTAGCACACCCTTCCTGAGAAGATGAAAGATCTGTGATCACCCCAAAGGGTTTGGTTGTCTTAATGCAATTATTTCATGTTACAGAACCAAGATACCCTTGTTGCTTACATCAAGAGTCTAGAGTGCTAGGTTGGTACACAAAAAGTCTTTTTCTCCTTGACTGTATAATTTTCCCTGGCTGCACAGTGACGTGGCCTCAAAAGTTCAGTTTAATATTTCTCTTCATCCTCTCCTCTCTACCTAATATTTGGGATTCAACCTGCCTTAAGGTGAGGAGGATAGAGAAATCAGGATGTAAGAGGTTTAACCTGTAACCCATTAACATCTAGCAGTGACAAAGTGGCAGTGCTGCTATGATTACCTCTATGAGCTTTTTCTGAAAAAATAAATAAAAAGTGAGCTCGCCTCCATTCAGCATTTCCTCAGTAGATGAATAGGCCAACGGGATTCTCTATGGTGATAGAAGCCATAATTTTGCCCCTAGGATACAAAGAATTTTTGAACTTTTTTCCTGTCCTTCCCTCCTCCCTCTTGCCTGTAAGAGCACATTTGTTGGGAGGCTTATGTGGCCAGTGGTGCCCAACCTGAGGCTGAGAAACATACAGGGTAACTGAAGAGTAGTCTATGGCCTCTTGACAGTGTTGGTGGCAGAAGAAATGGCAGATTTACTGCTAGAGCAGAGGACTTGGCTGAAGAGAAAAAGAGTGAGTTTAAGCAAAAAGAATTTTGTAGAAAACCTTATTTAACAACTGCAGATTCTACAGGCTGGAGGTTAATTGTTGAGTTGGCTTTTGAGTTTCATAAATTTTAATCTCAAAAAAGTTAGATATTCTCTTCTCTTAGGTTGGCCTAGGCTTACTGAGAGGAAAACTTACCCATCTATGACCTTAAGAGGGAAAAGGCATTATACTGCTACAGTAAGTAATTAAGTCCAAACATATCAGGTGAAATCTTAGTCCTATTTTGAAAGAAAAATAATAAAATTTGCAGTACTGTAAACAACTGTCTTCAGCTCTTCCAGAGCCGTCTAAAGCTCAGTTTTTTCTCATCATTTTTCCCAATTGATTCATTATTAATAAAAAGATAACTGGGTGAAAGAATTAATCTTTTTGATAGCAGAACTTCTTTGGCCTTCATTTATCCTGCTCTTACAGGTATAAAATTTCCAAATTGACAATGATAATAGGGTTTGGTAATTTTACTTAAACAACCTAGAATAACTAGTAGGTTTTTACCTCGGTAAAACTATGAAGCTAATGATATTGAATTTAAATGACTCCTATCTAATATCCCATCTATCTAATATATAGTATTATATTGTTAATAGATCATAATGATATTAACAAAAAACTCTCATGTTAATTTTTAATATAACTTAGTAGAGAAATTTGAGTAGATAATGATGAATACATTCATATGGTTAATGGGACTTCTATCAAAAAAGCAAACTGTGTAATTTTTATAATTTTAACTTGAAAGGGCACAGTATTGGCAGTTTGAATCAGATTCACACATGAAAGGCTATAGTAGAGAAAAATGAGATATAGTATGTTTTCTTTTTGCTGAATCAGTAAGCTGGTTAGTCATTTAAATGAAGCAAATGTAACAGATGAAATGTTGCACTTTTTTTTTTTTTTTTTTTCCCAACTAAAGATTGCTGTTCTTTTTTTTGTTTTAATTTATCCTGAAAATAATTACGGTTCTTCTGGTTGAGAGAATGCACTGAACAAAAGAATGTAGTCTTAGTATCTCAAATAGGAATGACAGACTCATGTAAAAGTGCGTATGAATATTTATTTTCAAATACATATACCATATGCAGTTATTTTTAGGTAGTATCTAATGTTGAACAAATTGTAAAATGCATATTGATATCAAATTTAGAATTTTCTGATACTTATTTTAAATTCAAATACTCTCAACGCAGTTACTTAGAAGTTACTTATGAACATTGAAAGGAATATGTTCCTTGAATCCACAGTATCACCTCAACAGTTTTTGCTACACATTTGATCAGTTTGGAGGGGAAAGACGATTCTGCGTTTATGATTCTGCATTTATATGTGTCATTGCATATCAGCAGAAATCATCCATAAATACATAAAAATTTCACCAAAATTACATTTTTCTTAAGAAGGTTGAGGAGAGTTACTGTGGAAAGGATCATAAAATGTGACTGCTGTTAGTGCTAGAGCAGATGAAAGACATACAGTGAAAAGAAAGTGGCACAAAATATGAAGGGAATGAAACCACACATGATACAGGAAAAAGGGATAAAGTCATCGGGGGAAGGCAACTACTGTTAGTTGATGGTTCTTAGCAGTGGGAGCAAAATGAGTTCTGCTGTGCATGAATAAGTGATATTAAATGCTTGAGGTAGCCACATGCCTCCTGACCCTGTAAGCAAAACTCTCAGGAACAGAGGAATTCCCATACCACTAAGTGCTTATGTGATCTGCAGTGCTCTTTTAAGCGATTTCTAAAGGAAAGTAGGCTGAGTTGAAAAGATTACAGAAAGGCAATGTGAGGCTGAAAAGGGGAATCACAAAAACTGATTGCAAGTAAACACAAAAAATTGTAGTTGAAGAAAAAGCACTTTAAAATTTAGATCCTCTGGCATTGCTAGTTGATACTGCTGCTACAGCTCTACTGTTCACAAAATTTAGAAAATATTTTCTATTAGCTGTAGTTTTTTTTTTGTTTGTTTGTTTTTGTTTTTTTTTTTAATCCTGACTTAACAGATTGGTTGCCCAGCACCTGTGTAACAGTCTGTTCTTATGCAGTATATAAATATATATATCTGCATATATATTTGTAGGTAAAAATATTGGTAGAGAGGCAAAATTTAGGCCCTAGATAAATGACATATCTTTAAAGTGAAGAGGAGAATATGCAGTGAAAATAAAATGCAACCTAGATATGTTATCGTCTTATATATTTATCCTCAAAGATTAAGTCAAATTACAGTTTTGGGAAAAATAATGAATGGGCAAAGTCATGGAAAACCTTCTCCAGAAAGAGATATATGAAGGAGAAGCAGATAAATGTGCATTGTGTCACATACATCAAGCATATAAAGCAACAGCAGCTCCATAACTGCTTACTCATTAAAAAGCTTAGAAGTGTTTTGAAAATATTTTGAAAATTCAGAAAAAAATGGAAGAAAATAGACTTTAAGAAAAATTGAAACAACCATTCTAATGTTGATAATAGTCAAACAAGTGTTAAAGGTAGGAGGGGAGTTCATTAAGAAAGAATACATAAGGTCAGGCATCAGAAATTAAAGTGATATATCTTAGAAACCTGGCTTTATTTTATTGTATGTGTGATTCAGGTTATGCGTATTTCTATTCAACAATTTAAATCTCTCTACAACATAGGCAGGTAAAAAATAGGTAGGTCAAAAGAAAGCTTGCAGAGATTAAGCAATCTGTCAGGTCATACGTAAAAGCAAAAAAAAAAAAAAAAAAGTTATTAATATTAAAGTAGGTTTACAGCACATAGTTTCATATTCTCCTGACCTCTGAGGGGGAAGATAAATTTATCTTGGCAAAGATCCATGCTAAACTTTGAAGAGTAGATTCAGTACCTATTTGTAATATGGCATTGAAAGTCGTATCTTCACTGATATATATGTATCAAAATTATCTTCATTTCCATTACATAAAAATAAAAGTAGGGTACTTTTTGGATGACAATATTTTTAGAACATTTGACTTAGTCTTATATGTTTTCACACAGAAGATAATTCACAAAAACTATAAATATCAGTATTTGGTTAGACTGGTTCTTAATTTAAGTTAAAATCCAGTAATTTTTCTAAATACTCTATGTTTTAAAAGTGATTAACTGCAATTTCGAAGAAGCTGGTGAAGCAAGTAATGACTAAATAATTATTTTGCTTAGAATAACACTGTCTGAGAAAATATCTAATTAATAAAAGAGAGCTACAAATGTCTGCCATGAATTCTAGATTAAATTTCTAAAGATATTTACTGTTACTGTTGCTGAGACTTATAAATCTGCAATGATGCAACAAAATTGGCTGTGGCATCACTTTGGTAAGAAGGCTTTAGCTGGGAAAAAAAGAGACACCATCTGAAGTTCAGCATCATTCTTGCTTCGCTTATTATAAAAAAACTTGTTTTTATTGTCCTGTTCTGAATGAGAAAACTAGTAAATTAGTCTTCATTTTTCATAAACCTTCAAAATATTTCTTTCATAGCAAAAGATGAAACCTACATTGTTTAGACAGTTGAAGATTTGCCCAAATATGGGTGAAGGAATCATTTGCCTCCTTAACAACTGCTCCTAATCTCCCCAGTCTGGAGTCTCTTGTTTCTCTCATTTCAGCCTACCTGCTTTTGGAGGTCCATCCCAAACATGGGTCTCCTCCAGAACTTCTCCAGAGCATAGTTTCAACTCAGATGTATTTCAGTAATTGATTGATCTCCAGCTTTTCATGTTTCAGCTCTGAGGCAAATGTTAATAGCTGCAGAAAACCAAAGAATATTCCCAAACCTACTGACACACTCTCATGCATAGTCTGGTAGCCTGGCCTTAAAACAAAATATTTATTTGGTTCACACACATAAACTTGTCTTGTAAAGGCAGCTGATTAAGTAACAGCTTGTGGTCAAAAGCATATAGAACTTGTAAGGGAAGGGTTAAAGTAAAAAGACACAGATGGCTGCATGTGTCTGTTGGAAGGGAAAAAAAAAGATTTCTTAGGGGCTGGAAAGTGTTTAGTGTCATGTGGGAAGTGCCCTGTGGTGATACTAATGTAATTTACATGATATATTACAATAAGGTTTGTACCTTGGGATCTGGGTGTCATCTGAAACTGAATATCTTACTAATTTTTCATTCTATGAAGCTGATGAAGATGGATACAATGATAAATTTCCATGTGCATCAATCTATGTTGTTTGGAAAAAGTTGTTTTTAGCATGATATAGGTGACCTTTTTTTTTTTTTTACCCCCCCTTTTTTTTTTTTTTCAAAAGAGTTTGTGTATGTTTACTATCTCCTATGCAAACAGAAGAAATTATCTACAGTGTCTGTTCCCTGATGGCACCCAAAGGTATGGAGATTGCAGGGATCTTCTTATTTCTCAAGGTCGAAACAAGTGGAAGGCAATCATTCCTCATCCAACTTAGCAGAGCCAAGTTGCTTGCTTTGGCACCGGTACCGCATCCTAAAAAAGCAGATTTTTCTTGCTAGTGGACAGGTGGTTAGAATGCCATATAGAGCTCATTTTTGACTGTCAAAATTGAAATTATTTCTCAGCCAAGGATAGATATAAGTACATCTGTTAACTATTAAAACATGGAGTAAAAAAAAAAAAAAAGCCAACCAAACAAAAAACCCCAACAAAAATACTACCTTTGCATTGGGTTCAAAATGTATTTGAAATGTAAGGCAAAAAAAAGAAATTTCAGACAAATTTCTGTAAAAGTGACTAAAAGGATAAAAGTAATTCCATTACATTCTCATAATAAAATTAATGGAACTCTCCTAGAATCAGTGTTATTACAGTGAGTAGTCAAAATGGGTTTGAGCAACTGTAGCATAGGTTATCATTGCTAACCTCTCAAATACCTAGGCAAAAGCTGAAATATTTATTTACACACATCAGTATATTTTTTTTACAGGTGCTTGACTGCTTTGTATGAAAATCTGGGTATTTTAATGTCTTTACCTATGCTATTCTGAAAGTGGATTTTTAAAATGGTAAAATGAACAGGACATAAAGAGATGAACAGTTTGTTTTTTTAAAGATATTATTTTTCAGAAAGTGAAAGACTGCCCTTTATCAGGAGAGGCTTTCTGAAATGTAAAAGATTGTTCAGTAATTATAACTTGTGCTAATGAACTGGATATGGAATTAACAAATACTAAGTTAATTATCACTTGCACAAATTGTTCTCTTAAGAACTCACTCAGAGATCTTCTGAATTTAATTAAATACTTAGTGTGTGAGAGCTAACGGAGGTCAAGATTACATGCAAATGCAGAAAAATGAGTTGAAGTATTCTCTTAACTAAGAAGGAAAAATAAGAGTTTTTTTTTTTTTTGTACTACTTTCAAAATACACAATTTATTGCATTCCTTTTGTAGCAAAGGCCTCTCAGAATGAGTTGATATAAAATTACTGGTGAACTAATTGTGCTTTTATTTGATATTTTACTTGAGGATTTTAGGTATTGTTGTTATTGTTGAAGAGTGTTAGAAACATTTCTAAGTGATTTGGGGCGCCCCCCCTCGGGGGTTTTTTGGGTTTTTTGGTTGGGTTTGTTGTTGTTTTTATTTATTTATTTTTAATAATTATTTATTTTTAATTACTTGGTCCTGAATCTGAAAAGTGGATGGCAGCTGCCTGCAAGGCATAGCATTGTCTTAAGAAGAGAGAGACTTCAATCAACATACCTCTTTCCTCTCAGAAATAATGTTGCACTATTTGTGTTATAATTTGGCCTTGTGGGACTGCATAAAAAGATGGGTGATGTTTCCTTTCAGCATGTCTTGCTAAAATGTTTAACTAATGAAATAAATGAATGGCAGTTGGTGTATTAAGAGGAAGAGCCATATTGCCAATGTCTGAGATTAAAGTGTTTAATTTCTGTAAAATTCATGTGAGAAAGAGGCAGTGTTAACAACTAACTGACTAATTTTGATTATGAAACAATTTGGACTACCTTCAAAAGAGAGAAAATTATAACTTTTTTGTTCTTAGAAAAAGTCAACGTAGTGTTTGCAGCAGTAATTAAAAATAATCTACTGTCATTAACTGAATATGGTTTTCTGAAGCCTGGTTGGCTTGCATGAATGATTTATTGATCTGCTGTGGAGTAATTCAACAATGAAATTATCTTGAAAATTAAAAACAATATGAAGTAATGGATGATCCAATTTACTGTAACATGAGCTTATTGTTGTAGTTTGGTACTAATTCATGCAGTGAAAGGCTCAAATAAAACTTTGTTTGTAAAGTTCAGCCTGCCCTCCAAAAGACAGTGTTTGCAGGAGTATTGCTACAGTGAACACAAAGTCCCCAGGCAACTGCCCTGTGCAAATACCTACACTAACATTTTGAACGAATTATCCTAGGAAAATAAATTTTCTTACCTCTCTTTTGTTCACAGGTATACAGGTACTTTTTGTTTGTGATATATCATGAAAATTTTACTATTGCACCTACAGGTGGGAAAAAAAAATGATTTTTATACTCCATACATTAAATGGCAGGTTTTACATTTATCTGGAGAACTTACAGAGGAATTTATCGATTTCATATCAGACCTAGCTATTAAAATAGATAAAATACTGCTTCTGTTTCTTTTCCATTTCTCTTTCCTATTCCCTTAATACATTTATTAACCTTATCAATTTTAATTCTATATCTTCTAAGTTAAATCTTTTTGCATGCAATCATCTGTGTTATTTTTTTCAATTTGAGAATTTTTACATAATTTCTCATTAATCACTGAAAGAGACAGGGATTTTGCATAACTGAAACTAAATTTTCTGCTTTGGCTTCTTCAAAAGTAGAAAAGAAATATATATTTTCCTATATTGTAGAAATAATATAAAGGGCCAATGATAATTACTGAACTCTATAATCTATTTATTTTTTGCTTTAGACCCTAAAGAATACACTAAATTCTCTCCATTTTTGTTTCCAAATGCTTATTGCAAAAGCTTTTTTTTTTTTCTTTTTTTTTCTTTTTTTTTTTTTTTCCCCACTCCTGTTAGTAATTTCATAATCATAATAAAGGAAGAGATTATTTGGGGGCTGGAGACTGTCTGTGATCAGAGAAGGAATCACTGACTGACATTTGCCAGATTATTTTCTTGGCATTTATGGGGTGAGCATGTCAGCAGAATTAACTTTCAAATCCCTTTCACCCATGGATGAAATTCAGTTGTGTACATAAAGTCTGTGAAAGTACAAAACTTTATCACAATCTACTGTTTTATATTCAGTAAGATGAATAGAAGAGAAAATTAAATATTTTTGAGCTATTGTTTGTCTTTATCACTGATGGAAGATACTAATTTAGTAATTTTCAGTATCTAATCAGAACAGAATTAGTGGCCAACTTTTCTGAACTATATCTTAAAATACATGCTTCTAGTAAAATATGTTCTTATTTGGTACTTAATAAAATAAATTATTAGTGAGACAGAGCATTATGGAATCTCAAAACATAAACATTTTTATTGTCCAGACTATTTTAAAAGAAAAAGAAAAAAAAAAAGTAGTTGCACTGTAATAAATAGCTATTTTAGCATAATTAAATTTTTACAGACTCTTTGCATTTTTGAAATCATATGTTTACGAACTTGGGACAGTTATGCATTTTTATATAAATGATATAGCAACTCAGCCTTAAATATTATGTAATATGATTTTTTCCTAAAAAAAGATGAAGTGTCGAGTCTCTTTTTCCACAAATAGGCTATCATTTTTTTCAGCTTCTAATAAAAGGTAGAGCTTCCATTAGAATTTAGTTCTGGCAGCCTTGTCCTTTCAGCTGCCTCTGAAGCTGTTTGAAAAAGCATTGTTTGGATTTTGTGACTTACAAAGTAGATTATTATATTTATTTGACTTTATTAATGCACTTTTGAGGATTCCTTGTTTATTTAATATTTCACAGTCATCTGGCTATTGATTAGCTTGTCCTCATAACATTCACTCTCTCTCTCTCCACCCCTCTCCAAAAAACAGTTTTCTCATTTTGATTTGTGACCATCCCCGATCAGCTTTGTTCAGCTGAATCTGCTGGTGAAAGTGATTTTCTGTCTTCAGATGACATTCTTCAATTTTTGAGCATGCTCCTGTTTTGCCTTCTGCTTTGGGGGCAGGTGGTGAAACAAGGTGAGCAGCTGGAAGCAGCAAGCTAGATCAAAAGACTGTTTCTCTCTGGTCAGATGTGGTTACCCAATACAAGACAGGTATCACTATCCATCGTCCTGTCTGTAAATGCTTTGTCATGATAATAATTCAGTGTCCTTGATAGAATTACTTCCCTGCATGAATGTTTGTAGAACAGATCCTGTCTGAAAGAAAACAAAAGTGTATGATAGAAGGCAGACTGCAGTTATGAGAATGGCAGCTACTCAGGAACTAAATACAGGAATTTTGCATACTGCAAACCTCAGCTTTTAGGATTCCTCTGTAGCTTGTCATTTTTGTAATATCATTGCATGCTGAGACACTCGCCATGAATTTCTGTAGAGAATGGCTTGAATCATCAACATTTTTTATTTTTTTATTTTCCATCAGTTGTCATTCTTCTAGATGTTTCCTTTAAATTTATCCTGTTTAGCTTGTTACAGGTGAAGAAATCCTACCCCCAGGATATAGACATTACTGTAATCTAAACACTGAATCTAAAGCCAGGTCACATATATCAGATTAGTTTTGAGGAGTACCTAATGCTACCCTGAAAGTAAAGTATACTCAATACTATTGTATTCACATAGTCTTTATGTGACTATGATATATGTCCACTGGCATTTACCTGAGATAAAATCTGATTGTTCAAAGAATTGTTACTACAGATATGGAAATAAGAGTTCCTTAATTATATTTAACTGAAAAGTCTTTTACTCCCTATTGTGATTTGTTTTTTGCCAGAGCAATTTAGTAAACAGGCCCTGATAGTGCAACTAGCTCATACAAAATTGTTATTCATTTTCACTTGAGTAGCATTCTTGAAATCTAAAGGACTTTAGTGTGTTTATTATTATTATTATTATTATTATTATTTTTAAACAAGTGTTTGTGGTGTGCAAGGTCAAATTCCAAAATAATGAATATGTGAATTTTCATAACAAAATGCTTTTTTTTTTTTTTTTTTAATTGATTAGCCTTTTTTGCAATTCTTTTTAGAACCATTGGATACAAAAAGAAGTATGTGAAAGTTCCCCATGGACATATTTGGGTGGAAGGTGATCACCATGGGCACAGCTTTGACAGCAATGCGTTTGGCCCGGTAAGTCAATTAACTGTGTATCATTGAAGCTTGCAACTGAAAAGCAGTGCATATCTCTTGGGTAATTTGTGCGACACAGCATGTGTGAATTCCCCATGATTGTGGTCTTATTATTTTTTGTGGGAATTATTAGACTTCATAAAATATTTTGGTGGATTGTGACTGAGTTTGCTTTTAACTATTATAATAGGAATAAAGACTCCTTTGAATTCCCCCATGTAGAAGAAGGAGTAGAGCTTTTAAATTTGTAGGTATGTACCGGAGGAGTAGGCAGAGGGTGAGCCAGCTCCCTGTAGCTTACAGATGCTCCCTGAGGATGTTGCCAGCTGATGCAATTTGGAGTGGCTCCCTCCAGGGAGCTTGTCTTGCTCTAGTGCCAGTGCTGGGATAAAGAATTAGGAAATTGTAAGTGCACTTAGCAAGTGTTAACTGTTGATTGGTCTATGGATGACAGTGGGGATATTTCAAATCTTTCATCACAGTAAATATTTAAGTTTTCTTCATATGGGTCCATTTTCATATTGAATTATGTCAAAATGTAACCTGAAAGATCTTTTTCTTGACCGGTAAAAATTAGCGTCTGTTCATCAGGGAGACAGTAAATGTTTTTGCTGCACTCCAGTTTTAGTTAGCTTTTGGTTTTGTTACTCTTTGTGTGAAATCATGTTCTTGTTTTAACTTAACCTAGCATGCAGAAGATAATAGTCATGTAATCTGTGCATTCTGCTGTGTAAATATAAATCCTATAAATCTTTTTTGCCCTATTACAAATGTATTTGTGACATGTTTAAGGGAGAATTCTCTTCTAATACTATAAAATAGCCAGTGCTTTTCACAGGTAAGTTGTCAAGGCTAGATTTGTTTCATCTTTAGTACCTATTTTATTCAGAAGTCGTCCATTGGCATTAATTGAATAAATGACAGCAAGGACCTTATGAATTTTTCTGGCTTCTAGAAGATGAGACCAATTGTTTATACTTGTTGTCTAGAAAAAGATGGAAAAAAGCCTACTGTCTGGTTCCGAGTAGTCTAATGATGCCATTACTCTCTTTTCATTTTTCTCTTTATTGTTGTTATTATTTGTGTTTTTGTTGCGCTTGCTATTTTTCATTATTATTTTTTCTGTTACTACCTTCTAAGATTTCTAACATCTTGCTTTAGAGGTTCTCTCCTGCAGGATTTTGTTCAGTCTATCCTGTGGAGTTATCTCTTTTCTTTCTAGGCCATTCCTTTTCTGTTTCATTCTCTGTGTTTCCAAGGTAAATCATAGTCATAAAACCATTTTTTTTTTTTTTCTCCACTTAGAAATATTTGCTGGTGTAGACTTAGAGTACAAGGAATTTTTAAGAGTTGAGTATTGGTTTCACATTTATACCATCTCACACAGAAATTTATACATGGTAAAATCTTCAAGGTAGTCACCTTATGGTTTTCATACAAGGTAGCATGTTGGGGTAAATCTGAACACCCTCAGATTTTTACTCAGTTCATTGATATTTATAAATATTAGAAAAATGTTTTCACAAGGCTTTGACCACACATTAGTCATCAGGTGCTAGCTAACAGCTGATAGTATGTCACTTTTCTTAAAGAAGCAGCCCCTTTAGAGAGCTACTGGACTACTAAGATAGCTTTGGACAATGAATTCTTTAGCTTCCTGCAGGAAGAATGAGGCTTGTATTGTTTTGATGAATACATTATAGACAGGTCAACTGTAAATAGTTATTTTTCTGTGACATTTAATTAGAGCAGCAATTGTTGAATACAGACAAAAGGGGGCAGAAGAGATCACAGGGCTGGAAACTAGCTTGAGAAGAATAAAATGTGAAATTTCAGCTGTAGAAGAAAAGGAAGAGTATAATTAGAAGAGCACGCTAGATGGCTGGTTCTTAACACAATACACAGATTAGATTTTAGGTTACTGGGGCGCTTTGTACTCCTCTGTGTGCTGCAGTCTTGTACAAGCGCAAGTAAGATTATTGGATGAAAAACCTAAAAATAGTTAACAGCATTTTCTAAGTCTGAAAGTAAGACAGAGTTTCTAGTTATGCAAAACAATTTGCTTATTTTCTTGTAGGAAGTAGAAACATGTATTAGTAAGAGTGAGATATCTTACTCTTGAAGAGGATCTATCTCTATCTCTTGAAGAGGAGGCTCAGGGGAGACCTTATTGCTCTCTACAACTACCTGAAAGGAAGTTGTGGGGACCTGAGGGTCGGCCTCTTCTCACAGATAACTAGTGATAGGACTAGAGGGGCTGGCCTCAAATTACGCCAGGGGAGGTTTAGGTTGGAAATGAGGATACATTTCTTCTCAGAAAGAGCAGTCAGGCATTGGAATGGGTTTACCAGGGAAGTGGTGGAGTCACCGTCCCTGGGGGTGTTCAAGGAAAGGTTGGACATAGTGCTTAGGGACATGGCTTAGTGGGTGACGTTGGTGGTAGGGTGATGGTTGGACCAGATGATCTTGAAGGTCTTTTCCAACCTTAACAATTCTGTTCTGTTCTAAAGCATTAAAATCACTCTCTTCAAGCCATTCAGAAGGTATGCTCTTAATTTAAACACCTTTGCTCTCATAAAACTCCAGTAGTCATAAGGAACAGACTGTGCAATGGTGAGACATGAACCCCTTGTTATCATTCTGTTGAAATATAGGTCACTTTAGAAATTAGATTATGTTATGTTATGTGCATCATGGTTCTGATTTGCAAAAACAAATATATTTTCTTGGATCACAAGACTCAGTAAAAATAGTATACTTTTAAGGTGAGTTACGATGTAGGCCTACCACTTCTCAAATTTCTTGCAATCTTACAATAGAAAGGCACATATACTGTAGATAGTCTGACAGTAATGTTTTGTAGATGAGTTTAATGAGTTACATGGGGCATAAAAGAAAATTATGGAAAAACAGATTGAGAACAGATGTTAGAATCAATTTTTCTCTTGGAGAATAACAACATGTGTAATGGCCTAATGGGTTAGGTTGATAAAGCAACAACCCTGAGATCATTCAAGATCTAAATTAGATACACCTTTGGAGACATATGGATTTCTAAAATGTAAAATCTTGACAAATTAAATTATCTTTACTTAGCTCATAAAAATGTTATAAAATAAATTATATTATTTATTATTATTGCATGCTTTTAAAAGGACTAAAATTGGAAAGTTAAGGTATAGATAGACATTTTTCTGAGGTGTTAAATAAAATGAAAATATTTTAAATAAGATTTGGAAAGGTTTTACATTTCCTTTCTGCTTAGTTGTTTCTTTGAATAAAATTAATACCTCAACTGAAGTTACAAAAATAACAGGACATGTATGATTAGTGCTGAATTAGACATGTTGTTAACTCCATATATTCAAAACTTAAATATTAATTGCCTTTCCAGAGTAGTCAACTAAATTAAACAGTGATTTTAAGTAGTGTGATTATTGTACATTGTCTTTGAAAATCTGTAGCTTAGTGCAATACAGATTGGCAGATCTTACATAATACTACTGCTTTGGTGCTGCTGTGTTTCAGGTTTAGAAGTATGTCATGTCAGCCATTCATAATGCTGAGCATAGTGGTTTTGAATAGCAGCCAATAAATATTCAGAGAACTTGGATCTTGTTACTATTATTTAAGGGAATAAAAAAAAAAATACATTTTTCTGGAAATTTATTTCAGTTAGACAATTGAAACTAGACTAGAATAGTGATTTCTACACAATTCGCTCTTACTGTTTTCAAGTTCTTATGGAATAAAATTGAGCATTTATGATATTTGCTTAGCATTGTTTAAATGCTATGGGAGTCTAATAATGACTCCTTGCTTATATAATTATGATACTCCCCACCTTTTTCTTTTCAGTTCTGGTAATGTTGTAATTTTAGGCCTTTCTAGGTTGTAGTTCAACGGTATAGGATTTTTTTTCTTTGCTCAGAAATGTAGAAGCCACTTTATGTAAATTATTGATCAGCTATTAAACTCCTCTGCTGCTTCAGACTTCTTAAAGAATCAGGTAACTTGATGGTGAGGTTTGTACCAGGTCAGTTATTGTCTGGCATTATGTTGGCTGTGTAAGCAACATACAAACCATCTGACAATTTATAATTTGAATCTGACATTGTGGCTAATTCAAAGGATGAGTCATAAACTGTATACACGTACAGATCAGATGCACAGAGTTGGCAACCAGCAGTGACATCCAGAGGTGATTATGCTACCAAAAAGTAACGGTACCTGAGAACAGTTATTAGTAAATGCATACAATAACTGATTTATGTGTACTCTTGGATGTATACATATGCAGTGAATAGCAAATAAATAAAACCATTCAATTATATCTCATGGAGAGTTGTTTGGTAAATACAAGACTCTTATTGCTGCATTTCTGTCTCTACAGATGCCTCCAAAGAGAGCATATGAAAGAGCTTTATAAAATTAGGGTTTAAAGTTAGTGGCAGTCTTGCAACTGACTTGTAAAGCACCTGAACAAAAGCTCATTAAAGTCAATGAGAGATTTCAATTGGCTTTAATGGCTTTGGATAAGACTCTTTATGAGTTAAGCTTCACAATCCAGTGTAAGGGCAAAAAGACTATTATCCTCCTTATCTTCCTGGGAAACTTGAGACACAGCTAGGTTAAGTACCTTGTCATAAAATATCTTTTTGCCTCAGTCAGGTCCCCATGCTAGCCCTTCTTATTAAAATTACATATTTTAACGTGTTTACTCTCAAAACTAAATCCTGTTGAACTTGAGTCTGGCTTTTTGTTTAATAGAAATTTTATGTTCATAAGCTTGGAATGCATAAATTGCTTTTAGTCAGCATTACTGTAATAGCTTTATTTATGATTCTCCATATAAGCAATTCTGTACTGTAAGTTCATGCAATAAACTAACTGAAAAACACTCTTGTCTGTTTACCTATTATTTCTTCTTTCAGCAGCACAAGCCTGTGACTAGAAAACTATATAAAAGAATGTTTTTAATTTGCTTTTCAAAGAGATATATCATAATCTGTTTTTGGATATAAGAAAAAAAAATGGTTTGCCTGTTAACCCTCAATGGGCAAATTCAGTTAATAACAGTAACAGTGTGGCCTGTTATAATTATAATCATAATCTTAAATTGATCCAATATTTCTCTTTGTAACTACTGTTAGTGAGTATAAGCAGTCAAAATCAGAAAGCCTGAAAACAGTAAGGTGATCTAAAATAAGACGCTCTTAGTGAAGTTCATTTCACGACTTCTAATGAAGGAATGTTTGAACCAAGATATCTGCAGCCCATGAGAGTAACTGTTTCACATGCTCTCCTTCTAAGGCAGGATCAGAGGACAATTGAAGGATGAAGCAGATATCTTTCCACTTTAGTGGATTACTTGCATAATAGTAAACACAGAATGCTACATATCCTAAAAGTGCAAATCATCTTGGTGATGATTTTGCCATCTGCTAAAGATGAGCTACAAACTAGTGCAAGAATCCCCCTGAAATGCAGCAGCTGCTAAGGCAAAAGGTGGGAAGAGTTTAACAGCTCACAGCCAGGTGGTGAAGAACACTTTGTTAAATTTGCAAAGTAAGGTATGTAGGCAGGGCACACACTTCCCATAGGGAATTCTGCCAGCTCTCAAAATACTTTGTGATCCCATTTGTGTCCCCATACTCCAAGCAGCCATCTCAACTCTCTTAAGACAAATAAAATAACAGGGTGATGACTGTTATCCCAATCCCTATTTTTCTTTGTTTAGACCAAAGTGAAGGTCAAGCCCTGTGAAATGAAATGTGTTTTTTTTGTAAACAACAACAATAAAAAGCATGCTTACACTGATAAAGCTAATGAAGGTGAGTATAGTAGTGATGGCATAGTAGTGAGTGAATACTGGGAATGACTTCAAGGACTTAGATACATCAGTTTGCTAGCTGGTGTTGCAGCTTCTTCTGTCATTTTGCTACCTCTCACCACTGAGTGATCTTATGGGATGACTGACGACTCTTATGGGATCTTTGACATTTCTACTTTATCTCTTGGATATTAAAGTTGAAAAATTGTGTTAAAACAGATGTAATGCAGATATGCAGTCCATGACATCCTGTTATATTCATCCCTGGCCACTGGCAAAAATGAAATAAATAAATAAACCTGTTTACAATCAGAAAAAAGACTTTTCCTATGGAGCATGAAGTTGCCAGTAATAAATAGCATGCACACACAGCTTGAACTTGTAAAAGTCTATGATGAATAAAACGGATACGACATTATATGTTACAACTGATGATAAATAAAATTTGAAGGGTAAATATGCTGTCCCTTTTGAGAGAATATTACAGAGATTCAGATTGGGATGGTGGCTTGCCTGTTGAGAATGACAATTCACTCTAGGAGCTGCTTTGGTAATAAGATTGTGTGGCCTCACTGTCCGTTAAATTATCATGACTAACTAAATTTGCAGAATAGAGAATAAAAGGTTCTCTATGGCTGTCCTAATTCTTTTTGAAAGGAAAATATTTAGCCTGATTGTAGTCTAAATCAATGCATAAAAAGTTAATCTAGACAGGGCTCTCTCTGAACCTTATATAACATTCCTGACTATATGCTCAGAAATCTTTTCCTTTTTGTTACTCAATTACTGTAAATAGGATGCTAAATTTGGTATATCCTTTAAGCGCATCCAGAATAGAGAATTTTTTGAATGCTTGTGACTAAAAGCTCTCAATTAAATCTACACTATTTCTTGATAATGGAACACTCATGAGGACTTGTAAAGTAGCTGAAAGTTGAGGTTTTTATCTTAGTTATGTCAAATCCTATATATTTTATGCTTGCCAGCTAATTTTCTTTACCATGGTACTTGGAAGTATTCCTGTTATTTACCATTCTACTATGCAAAAAGCTTCAGTCATCATGCTTATGGAACAGGTTTTATGTAATAACCCCAAGCACAATGAATTATTAATCCAAATATTTTGCAAATATTTATGAATACAAGGACATTTAAATGATTTTCCAACCACAGTGAAAAGAACGGTAGGCTGAACAGCATGCACCTGTTTTTGACATAATTTATGTTGACATAAACCAGGAAAAAAAATGTTGAAAGAATTTTAGATTGATTTAATACAATATTAAAAGGGATCAGAGAGCTGTCAGATTCATACCATCATTTGTAATTAACTAATTTGAACAGCTCTACATTCAAATATATAATTTGCTGAACTCTGAACGTATTGCATACCTCTTCATCAGGTTCCTCACAATTCTATTTCACTTAAGTTACAGCCTGAAATGCCTTTTTTTTTTTTTTTTTTATAAACACTCTGCAGAATTTATAGCATTATATCATCTCATAAATAACTTGTTCTAATAGAAATAAGGCATAAAGGAATCTTTGCTGACTTTTCTGTGGTTTAACTGTTTAGGAAATTTTGATTCCTAAATTCATGTTAAGATTTCCAAGGACTTCATTTAAAAATCCACTCAATGTTTTTGTTTCTTTCTACTTTTTCTTCCTTGAACGTGGAACATTGTCAAAGTTCAGTCAATGATTACTAAAAAAAAAATGTTCTAATTTGCAGAATTACAGGAAATTTTTATCTATCTGATTTCATTTTTTAACAGGAAAATAGTGCTATCACTACTGTTGTCATTAAGTTTCCTGATCCTAAAGTAAGACTATTTGGCCATAGCATCTCTACTACTGCATGTCATATGAAGATGTTAAACATGTATTAATATGGCAGTGAATGTGCAAACTAATACATGCTTATTTATTTACAAATGTATTTTTGTTTATTTTGGGAGCAAAACATTATTGAATATGATGAATAATATTATCAGAACTACCAATACTTCTGTAAATTATTAAAGGGAAGTGATTGTTTCCATCTAGTTGGTGCCTGGTGGCTGGGAGTACTGTGTCTGATTTGGGGTTTGCCTAGTCAAGAGTTAGAGTGACACAGGGAAATGATTCCAGTGAAGAGCTCCTGTGCTAGTAGAGCTGTAGCACATGGTGTAGAAGAGAGCTTTCAAGAAAGCAGTTTCTTTAGCCATGAACAGAGAAGGTGATAGGGTGAGCTCATGGTTGTCCTCAGCATACAGGAGAGCCAGAGCCTCTTCTCAGAGGTGCATAGCAGTAGGGTAAGAGACAGTAAACACAAGTCCCAGCACAGGAAATTCTGAATAGGTATTAGGATTTTTTTGTTTTGTTTTGTTTTGTTTCCATTATTGAAGTTGTGCATTGATTATCCAGAAAGTTTCTGAAATCTCAATTCTGTGAGATAGTTTAAAATGAAATTAAATGTTACTGGACAAGTCCCTGAGCAACCCGAGCTGGCCTTGTTCTGAGTAGAAAGTTGGACCAGATGACCTCCAAACGTCCCTTCCTACCTATATCATTCTGTGCATCTTTGTAAGCTAATTTTATTTTGTCTATAGTCTGGATAATACATTCACTGCCTTATGTGTTAACACATAAATCTTATTTATCAAGAGAGGAAAAATGGTCAAATTATTTACTGTGTTAGGGCTTTGTTATTTTTCCATTGTCTTAAAGGATTATAAAAGATATTAAATTGCATTTCAGATTGTATAAATTCTTTGTTTGTTTGTTTGCTTGCTTGCTTGTTTGCTTGTTTGTTTGCAAACATCTGTATTCCCTTGGTTCTAAAAGGAAAAGAACAGAGGTGACATGAAACAAGGGTGTCGTGAGTCTTCCCAATTAGGCCACAATTAACGTTCAGCCTAGGCAGAGAAGATATGATATAAACACACGTAAGATAAAAAAAAGATTATGGCTCAAAAGGATATCTTGTCTTGTTGTTTGAGCATGTATGGCCCCATGAGAGGTATCTAAAAGAAAACACTTACTGTTCTTTTGATATTGAATTAAGTGAACCCATGATAATTTGGGCAGCACACCAAGAAATTAGGTGTAGGTGAAGCTCTCTTTTCCCTGGTCTCCCAGAAAGTGTGAGGACAGTCTCAGGATTTAATTTCAGATCTGATTATGTTTGTTAAAGAAAGCTAAGGGGACCACTCTTCTGCTGTGTTGTTCTGTAATTTTGGGAGCAAGGGCCAAGGAGAATGAAATTAGTTTCTTTTCCATGTTTAAGGCCTGACCAAATGCAGTTTAAAATTCCATCAAGTCAAAGCATTTCAAAATTTGTCTAGAACAGATCACATGACATTTTGGTATTAAAAAAAAAAAGAATAATTTAATAAGAAAAGAATCAAGAAAACCAATGCAGGTTTGGAAATAGTTTTCACAATGTGAGTATGCTTAAGGAATTTCATGATCCTTTAACAGCAGTTTTTGAAGCAGCACTTCAAATTTAGAGGTGTATTATTTAACAAATAGAAATATTTAATTAGAGCTAGAATCCTGAACTTGCAAATGTCTACTTATATATAGTTTTATGTTTACAAGTAATTCTTACTGATGTCATGGGACTGCATGATTCAATGTGCTCCTTTCTGTTTACTGTGTTTCTTTTTTCTCTCTTTATTTTTAAATATTTATTTATTTATTTATTTTTAAACTTAATAAGTAGAGTACCACCAATTTAAACTGAATCATTTTAGTGATTTTAGTGGCTCTTTAGGATGACAGCTATTTCAGTAACATTTTTAATTTCTGAACAGTTATAACTTTTCTTTTGTGGAAATGACTGTGTTCCTGATTGTTAGCCATCAAAGTGTTTTCCAATCTGTGTTTTTGGTAAGTAATAATAACATAGAATGAAAAGATTTCTTTCTGATTTTTAATGAATTCAAACTATTATTAAATAGTAATATCTCCATGATACTTCCCATGTAGTTAGTTAATATATGCTGCTTCCTTATAGCTTATGTAACTATACTATTTGTTTTCATGTAATTATTGAAAATATACATTTAATGCAGAATAGAAATCTAGCATTAGGTGACCAACAGCGCTCTGTGGTCATGAGGCAAGTTTTGTACAGACCTTTCAACACCACTGATGCATAGCAATGCCAGCAAAATTACTTTTTTCCTCCAGTGCATCTATTCCAGTATGATGTTAGTGGTGTTTCTTCTTCATTGCAATACATCTTCTTGAAACTGGAAGATCAGATTAGAAGTTTTAGAAAACAGGAATTGGTAAGCATAATAGTTGTGAAGTATCTGTTGAATTAAGGGTGGAAGGAAACCAAGATAGCTGGTAATGTAAAGTGATAGTGAGGTCTAATATTTTTTTTGCTTTCAAAGTTTGAAATTTGAAGATGATGAATAATTTGCACTTTAAAAGCTTGGATCCTGGTTCAATAATTGATCAATAATCAGAAAGAAAGAAGAAGAATGGAAAAAAAATATCTACTGTTGCTATTTTGTATTAGCTGGTGCGAGTCATTCAATTTTAATAATGAAAATCCATACAGTATGTCAAAAAAAAAAGGGGGGGGGGATCTTTTATAGTATTTTGTGACGGCAAAATGAGTTACCAGCTATTTTCTCACAGAGTCTCTCCATTGTGTTTAAGAGCAGAGTAAATGGTCCCTGCAATCACTGCTTTACAGCCATTGGATTAATGTATGTTAAGTGGTACTTATGCAATATTGCACATTGTTAGAGCTTATTAAACACTTTAGTTGATGTTGCAGAGTTATTGTTTGTAGAATATAGCTTTGATTTGGTACACAGCCGAGAGAGGGAACTTAACAGCTACAAGCCGTCCCAATTTTAATTTGGATCACTTTAGGGGGAATCAAGTTTCTTTGTGGTTAGGTAAGTCAGGAGTTTGAAAGCCAAAGGCTCAGCTTCCTGCCACTAAAAATACACACAAAAAATATAACAAAGTAAAAAAATCCTAACTTGCTAGCAATTAAATATTTTAAATTATTTATTATGCCTGATCTTATTAACATATTTCCCTATTTTACAAATTAAAATTGAGGTTTAATTTGCAACTTATTAAAAACAGGTTTTGTATAATTTAGATGCCAAAATAATAGACTCTTGGACTATTCCATAACAGATGTGAAACTGGTATCCAACATTGAATTTTGGCCGTATACACACTATATCTAATAAAAGTCAGAGGAAGCCTGTGATCAAAACAAAGTGCTGAAAAAGTAAAGGGATCAGAAGAAGTAACTGCCTACAAAATTCTCCATGACTGCTCTTTGGCAGGTCATGGCTCCACCTACTGTAA
This sequence comes from Stictonetta naevosa, assembly GCA_011074415.1. Classification (NCBI taxonomy): domain Eukaryota; kingdom Metazoa; phylum Chordata; class Aves; order Anseriformes; family Anatidae; genus Stictonetta; species Stictonetta naevosa. The sequence continues at coordinate 28,637,527 of CM021697.1, forward strand.
TAACTACCTTCAAATTTCACAGACTTAGGCAGGAAGGAAGAACACGCCAGAGGATGTGATTTTTATTTTTTATTTTTTTTACAGTTTTATTGATTAGACAGACACACTCCAGAACCTGCCCCTCACATTTGGAGGCCCTCACAATTTTATTTGTGTCAATGAAGGCCTAAGGTCACAACTCAAAGTATTCCTTAATTAACATAAGATATGCTTATATTTAGTGAACAGAGTAATGTAGAGAGTAAGTCTAGTCTTCCTAAAGTTATTGATAGCTATTAAAATGTTTGTAGTATCAGAATGAATTTTTGTTCACATCAATTTTCAAAGTATCTATTGTATTTTGAATTGAGGCTAATAGTTTGGTAGTACAACAAAGCAATTCATTGTTAAATTACATCAGTAGTTAGATTAAACAAGAAAACAATGCTAATGAAGAATACAGTCATCATGCTTATATTGAATGATTGAAGTTAACCTCTATGCTCATGCATGTAACATGGGGAATAAACAGGAGGAGTTAGATATATGCGTACCTGCAGGGCTATAACTTCATCGGCATTATGGAGACATGGTGGGATGGCTCCCATGAATGGAGCATTAGGATGGAAGGGTGCAGACTCTTTAGAAAGGACAGGCAGGGTCTGGTGGGAAGTGTCCCTGCCTGTGGGAGATGTCCCTTCCCATGGCAGGGGGCTTGGAATTAGATGATTTTTGAGGTCCCTTCCAAGCCAAACCATTCTATGATTCTATGATTATTCACTTTGGGCCCCACTCATGACTGTCACATCTTTGTATATGCCTTCTAGTGATGGCTACTCTTAGAGAGAATTTTGCTGTAAATATTTCATAAATATTTCTCTGGTGTCACAGTATCTCAGTTTCAAGTAGCAGAAGTGATAAAAGTGTTTATTTCAAATCTGCATTTCACTCTTTCCTTATACTGCTGAGTGTTAGGAATTATTGGTGTTGCTGAAGTCAGCAACACTATTAGTCCCAGTGGGACCTTCTTGTCCAGGAAATGGATTTTAATACATGTTAGAAACAGAGTTCTGTAATGTTCTAGTCAGAACCAAGCCTAGATTTAAAGTAAAGAAGTAAAGCCTTTTTTTTTTTTTTTTTTTTTTTGTGTGTGTGTGTGTGTGTCCTTAAAAATCTTGTTTGCCAGGTACAGAGGTGTACCATCTTTCTTCTGTTGTGTATGCACATATTTCTGAATATTACTACTTGTTCATGACACTGTGTCAATTATGAGGAACTTGATATATCCCTATGTAGCCTTCAAAAGCTTGGTGACCTAAATTCTCTTGGATGGGATCTCTGGGCTTCAGATATTCTTTTTAGCATATATTATCTAGCAGGCTGACTGTATTTACGCACTCTAACTAAACTCATTCAAATGTTTGAAAAACAACGTCTTCAAAGCAAAACATTATTCACATATTTGGTGGGGCTGTAGGAACACTCAGATGAGGATGGAAAGGCCTTGCAGAGAGATCTGGACAGGTTGAAGAGCTGAGCAATCACCAACTGCATGAAGTTTAACAAAAGCAAGTGCTGGGTCCTGCACCTGGGACGGGGCAACCCTGGCTATACGTACAGACTGGGCGACGAGACGCTGGAGAGCAGCCTAGAAGAGAGGGATCTGGGGGTCGTGGTTGACAGCAAGTTGAATATGAGCCAGCAGTGTGCCCTGGCAGCCAGGAGGGCCAACCGTATCCTGGGATGCATCAAGCACAGCATTGCTAGTTGGTTGAGGGAAATGATTGTCCCGCTCTACTCTGTGTCGGTGCGGCCTCACCTCGAGTACTGTGTGCGGTTCTGGGCACCACAGTACAAAAAGGACATTAAACTGTTGGAGACTGTCCAGAGGACGGCGACGAAGATGGTGAAGGGCCTGGAGGGGAAGACATATGAGGTGTATCTGACGTCACTGGGCCTGTTCAGCCTGGAGAAGAAGAGGCTGAGGGGGGACCTCATTTCAGTCTACAACTGCCTTGCGAGGGGGGAGTGGAGAGGCAGGTGACCTATTCTCCATAAACACCAGGGATAGGACCTGCAGGAATGGGGTTAAGCTGAGGCAGGGGAAGTTTAGACTGGATATCAGGAGGAGTTTCTTCACCAAGAGGGTGGTTGCACACCGGAACAGGCTCCCCAGTGAAGTAATCACTTCACTGAGCCTGTCTGAATTTAAGAGATTGGACTCTGCACTTAGTCACATAGTCTAAACTTTTGGGTAGACCTGTGCGGTGCCAGTTGGACTTGATGATCCTTGTGGGTCCCTTCCAACTCAGGATATTCTATGATTCTATGAACCAGACATAAAATTTTGCACCATAAAGTTTATGTCGATTTCCATATTTCAGACTTAGTCTGTTATTGAAAAGTTTATGTAAAAGCAAATTTTGTCTACCTTCCACTGTGTATAGGCAAAAGTGGACAGTGCTGTATCAGTATGCTCTTAAGCAGCCATTCTCTTTCAGAGGTGCAGCTGCCGTTAGCCTAAAAGTATATTTTCATACATTCTCCTCTCGGGAGTATCTTAAACTCTGTGTGGTACTTATGACATCTAAGCTTGCTTTTTTCTATTGAAAAGTAGCACCTGCAAAATGTTACTTTGGTAGCCCAGGCATCTTTACTGAGTATTTGGTGTTATGTTCACTCTCCTGGATTGTTCTCACTATTTTTATCAGTGTCATTCCCAATTTTCTTCTATTTGACTAAAGACAAAGTAGCCATCCAGGATGGTAATGAACTGTTGAACTGAAGGTCTCATTGCCCATAAATAAGGAAGGAATTATAATTACTCTCCTGATTGCACCAAAATATTTTTTTCTTCTTCTCCAGTATGTTCATATAAAAGGATTGCTGTGTCTGAAAAAGCTAGGCACTAATTTAAGAAAGATTATAACATTATTCTTTATGGAAAATCAAAAATTATTTTTTTTGATAAATTTGCCAAGGAGAATAAGGTACTGCTCACATAACAGTATAAACTAACCTTGCATTTTTATTGTACCATTCATTTAATTTTTGAACGCGTTTAGAAAATAAAATAATAGAAGATACTGTCTTAATCATTTGTATTTGAATTTACAGACAGCATAGAACTCCATATTTTAAATTTGTGTTTTAGTATGAAGTTTTAGGAAATGCAGCAGCATGAAGTCACTCACTGGAGAAAAAAAAAAAAAAAAAAAAGGAAATCTATCTTCTCTGGTTTGCTTTTAGAGTTACCTCCTGGCACATTTTACACAAATTAATTTGACAGTAACAAAAACGAAAAAGGTATTTGTATTACTTCAGCAGTAAACTAGCAGCAGAACCATGTCATTTCAATTTATCACTTGTGTTTAAGTGTGTGAAATCTTAGTTCTTTATCACATTGCAATAGATTGCTTATATATAGAAGAAAAGCTGTAGACTTCACAGAGAAAAAAAAAAAAAAAATATCAACGGCCAGCTGAGCCTTTACATTCTCCCTGACTTGCAGATTTTTTAGTGAATCTCACACAACCTGAACTAGAACAGCACAATAACCTTAGCTTTACCATTGTTGCTATGTCTCAAGTTATTAAGGTTTTATCCATCAAAAAGAGCTCCAGCCCTAACAGCACATTGGGCCTTTGAAATTCTAACCTGAGAGACAAATCCTGTGAAACCGAACTTAACCTCTATAGCTAGCTTTTATCCTACCAACATAAATCTATGCTCCTTAAGAGGATAACTTCTTGGTACTCTGAAGATATATAACATATCCCTAAGGTTACAGAGGAAAAGAGCACAACCACTTACCTTATTCAATGACTTTTTGAAAAAAGCTTTTTTTTAAAAAAAAAAACAAAAACCACTAAAATATTAGAAAAAAAAATAGAAAGTAATTGGAATTTTGATTTTTTTGATTTTTTTTGATTTTTTTTTCCTGTCATAGGTTCATAGGTTCTCCAGAGATGGGAGAGTTGAAATAAGCTAGACAGATGATAAATTATAAAGCAATTGCTAAACAAATAACAACTGTTCCTTAAGTACTGTTAACTGCATATAGGCCCAGTTATATAGTATTTCTTATTCACTAGGGCAAAATGAGAGGAGTACAGTCTCTTCTAGCTTCCCAAATCTGAATTTCTTCCTTTCTTGACAAAAATAAGTGAGATCATAGTAAACAGTATTTTAACAGATTCCAATATTTTAAGTGGATGTTTGATGTGTTGAAAATCTGAGTTGACTTATGTCAATTTATGTAAGTAAAAGAAATAATAAAGCTCACAATTTGAAAACAAAACAAAACAAAACAACAAAAAAAACACCACATTTTTTTGCAAATATCTAAATAAAATAGACTTTGGGAACATGAATGTTATAAGTTAAATCTGTATGTAACTCAATGGCATTAATTTTGTGAGGGTACTTAATAACATGCTACATTTTATATTATATGCTGGTTTTGTTATTGATCAGTATGATGTTGTGCCCTTGATAGTGTCTTGCCATAGAGACACATGCTGGTGATACAACGCTAACAATTGTTATGACACTTTGGGTGAAACAAAGCACTGACCCTTTTGATGAAAACAAGTTTTGATATTCTTCAGAGACTTCTAATGTCAGAATAGGTCTTTTTCAGAAAATAAAATTATATAATCTACAGAGAAATAATATTTGCTACCAGTAGAGAAAGTAGCAGATACCAGTGATATCTGGAAAAGATTGACTTATCTTCCTACTAAATAAAATTAAGTTTATTCTTCTGCCAAAATTCCACTTTAAAGTGTTTCTTCCTAGCTCTCTAGAGAAAGTTCCCATCTGCATTTAAATTCATGTATTTTAAAATGAGATCCATAAGGGACTAAAACTATCAAAGTTTCATGTGAAAAAAGAATATTGAGATGCTGCTTATAGGTTTTGAAATAAAAAATAAAATAAAATAAAATTATGTCTTTAAAATGGAATGGTGCCAGCTTTCTGGAGAATAATTTAAACTTTTCATAGAATGAATGTTACATAGCATTAATAATTGGTAGCTTTAGATTTAATGTCTTATCTGCATCCAAAGAAAAACTCAGGATTTGCTTTCCATTAAAGTTGGGACTGGACAAATGATACCTTTTTTTCACAGTATTTGCATCGTTTTGAAATTTCAGCATAAGTGCAAATAAAATGTCACTCTAGCATTAAGTGGACTTTCAGTCACTGCACTAATGACATTGTGCAAGTTCTTGGGGAATTTTGCATTGCATTTTTCTAAGCTATATAGATATAAAGATACATTGAAATCTGGGACTTCAGAAAAGTTGATCTTTTGTCTGGTTTGTGCAGTATGCTAAAACAGTAAAAACTGGGGAAAATCTTGTCTCTATGGGAGTAACTGGGATTGTTGCCAGAAAGTTCAGTGAGGTCAGGATTACGTTCCCCTACCAGTTTTTTCCTGCTGATGCTGTGCTGCAGGCTCCTAACACCACAGGATCTTCCCAGCAAAGGATGGCACAGAGCTCCCCCTGCCATGCCTTTCTCCAGTCCCTGCCATGTTCCATCTGCCCAAGGCTGGCAGAGTCTTCAGAGAAGGGGCTTCATATCTTTATCACGCAATGATGCACCACTAGAATCATGTTCTTGTTTGATATTTGAATGCCTGCTCTGGTATTCTGATAGTGATTTGTGGCACATAAACACTAAATACATAAATGATCTAATCTTCCTCTTCGTATAGTAAGAACATGTCCTTCAAATATCCATAGTCAGAGCCGGATGTTGCAGGTGAGGATCATCTCCTGTACTAATTTTAAAATTTCTAAATGATCGTGCATGTTTTATAGAATGAAAATGGATTACATACAGCAAGTGGTTTCCTAGCATCCTTTTAGTTGTGTATATCACAAGTGCTCATAATTTGTGGTCTGTTCATTATAATTCATAGCCTCTGTGCATCTCAAGCTAAAAATGGAAACAGCTGGCAAATTGCAAATACATTTGCAGTTGTTTTAGTCGATTATAGGTACAATATCAAGCATGAAACAGTAAGCTGAAATTCCCTCAGGGGCCTGGTTAATTAACCAGAAATACATTTAGTGTGGCATTGCTAATCCAGTCACAGAAGGGGAAAAATATTTGCTAATAATCACTTTTATTAGGATACTTATAGCATAAAGGTTTTTGTTTGTTTGTTTGTTCACTTTTTAAAAGATTATCTGTCTATATTAAAAAAATAATAATCTAGTATATATTATTGCAGCTTGATTTTGTCTTTGTTATTTTTTCAGTCTTAATTCAATCCTACTAGTATATACTCTTTTATAGTTACAGACTGAGGTAAGGATTACAATATTGTTTGATATTAAGTACAAAGGTGTCTTTCAGGTCATGTGCAATCTCATTTCTCATTTTGTTTGATGTCTAACTAGTTCTAACTTTCTTCTTTTTTTGAAATAAGCTGTGAATACTCATGGCCACTTTTTTTTTTTTTTTTTTTTTTTTTTTTTTGTGAGCATCTGAGCAATCCTAGATACCATTTGAAAGGGTTCACTCTCATGATAGGAGTCCTGAAAGGCATTTCATCTCTCACAACCAGCAATCTTTGTTAGTTCACAGCAGAAGACACTATAGATTTCTGTTTACATGGATGAAATAGAAAAGAATTTGATTTTCTATAATACCTTCTCTATTTCAAGGTATTTCAAAGCACTTGAAAAAACATCCCAACTGAGTTCAATGCTAGTGCAATGTATAATGAGGAGGCAGTTGCAGCAATCCTTCAGCACTGCATATTTAGTAACAGCAAAAAGACGGCATTTCAGCTAGTATAATGATAGAAGGTATGTTGAAAGGATTGTGAAAATGTGTGTAAAGGATTTCACTGTGGGAAAAAAAGCAGAGACAAAACCATCAAAACCTATCTGAGAGGCATAGCATGTTTTAAAACATTTTCCTCATGTATAAAAGATGTTGAAGATTATGTGAATGTAAGTTGTTTCATGCTGACGGTATTTTCTTGTTTAAATAACCTCTGCTTTCTCAACTTAGTTTATATAAAATTTACAAGATCACCAATAATAATAATGTTAAAAAAAAAAAAAAGAACTAGCATCATGTGCTCTATGTGCTCTTAGCCATCACAGCAGAGAAAACAATGTACAGCAGTGCTGTACCTTGATATTGAATTATTTTCCATTACTGAATGGGGCAATATCTCTGTGCTGTACAGAGTATAAACCCATATAGATTTGGTATTGCAGTATTGCTAATGCATGTTCTCTACCCTTTTGTGGAGCTGAATCTTGACAACTGTCAAATTAGCACCTTTCATCCACATTAATACTGTATTTAATATATAGATATTGATATATTTAGTGATTTCACTCATTCACTCCTGTTTCTTTTTTTTTTTTTTTTTTTGACAGGTTTGTCAGATTCCTATAATTCATTTGAAAGTACAGGCTAATTTGAAAGCTTGTTTGTTTGTTTGTTTGTTTTGTTTATTTTTTTCCATTCTTTGAATCTCTGCAGTAGAAGCACAGCCAGAAGTGGTCAGTCAGATGATGTCTTGAACCAGCAAGAAAGGGAACTATTTGCTGTCTAACTGCCCCTTGAAAAACACCTTTCATTCTTCCAAATGGAAGTAGCAGCTGAGGTTAGAAATTCATTTTAGTCTGTTAGAGGTTCAGAGAGCTTGTGAGCTAACTTTCAGATATTGCTTATGGTTTTCATTTTGTTGCACTAAACTCTGCGAAGAGAAATTCTGTCACATCTTTGCCTTTACATCATGACTTTACACTACAGACATTATACTACTGTTTAATTTCCCCCTTTTTTGCATCACTTACATTGGCTCCCTGAATGTTGTATTCTGCAATGTGAATTAGTCTGTGAGATATTGAGAACAGAGTGTGTGTTCATACGTCTGCTAAAGCCTCATGCACCTTGGCACTCTAGGAATTAAGAAAATACATTTTCCAAAATGATGAAACATGACATTAATATAGAAAATGTCAGTCAGTAGTTATATTTTGTCAGATAAATATTATTTGCCATGGCAGAGTTCAATGCTTAATAATACATTGTTCTTGTCAGTACTGTTTAAAGTGCACATGATTCATACTAAACCTTTATCTTAGCTGATAGTGAAAGTAGGCATTTAGCATTTTCGTAAGCCAAATCTCAGTTCAGAAGTTTAATGCACTTCTGTATTTACAGCAATAGAAAAGAATATTCTACCTTCTCCAGAGATTTATTTATCTCAGTTGTATAGAAGAGGTTTATGCTGCCATTGCTGCAGTTTTACATGATCTACTGAAACATTATTTAACAATGCATAGTGTGATAATGCCGGATTTGCATATATTTGAAGATGTTTCCTATTTAAATTCAGTTTGGAAATAAAAAGTATGTTTCCTAGCAGAATGAAAACATGCAAAAAATGTTGCTTAATATAATCGTTAAGAAGCTTTGCAAAAATTCTGTCATGTGAAGATATGCAGTAGTAATATTTTAACAAAATATCAGAAGTTAAGATTACAATTTTTGCTTTTTGTATTCTAAGAATTTTAAATGAAATATTTAGTTTTACTGCAGTATTTTTAATTTACGTATATTTTTTCTGTAAATATCCGTATAAGTAGTTTCTGACAGAAAAGACCATTTACCTAGGACTGTATGAATCCCTCCTGGGATTTTTCTGAGATTTTTTCCAAACTCAATTAAGTCAGCAGATATTTGCAGATAACCTGCTTTATCCAGATTTGCTTATACCTTTGAGTGAGATGAGGTTTCCAAGGAGATGTATACCTTGTAATTCTTTTTTTTTCCATTCTGTTCAGCAAGCTTCCAAACATTCCTCCTCTTACAAAGGTAAAAAGATTTCATTGCATGTGCTGGAAAAAATGCTTATGAGTTATAGTTTTGGAAAAAAATAATTACCTACATTTAGGAATAATTTTTGGTCATGTTTTTTCAAGCAGCATTTTTTATATTTGGAAATTCTAACCAAGGTTAATTTACTTTTGGCATAGAGTGAAATTTTATATACAGATCTAATCTAATGGCCATCACTCCAAATGTATAAAGAATTCCAGGAGGTGGGATATCTTAGACTGTGAGTTCGGAATACTTATAATGATATATTGATATGGAACAAAATGTCAAGTCCTTCATTAATGTAAACCTATATGCAACTTTTTCTGTTTAGTATTTGAATATTAGGTTTTGCTAGTCATCTAGCACAATGCACTGCTGCAACTGAATATGTTTCCAGATTCAAATATAGATATGTATGTCTATGTTTTTCAGGGAATTAGAGATTGCTGCAATGTCAGTATTTTTAGGACATCAGGCCAGTTTTAAACTTGAAAGCAAAACTTTACTAAATTCATTCATTAACAATGCACCATGCTAATAGTTCATTTCTATACATTATTAATAATCAGCACTATGTATACAAAACTTAGTATTTATACTTACTTAGAGGGCTTAATTTCTTTCTTCTCCATCTTTTCTCCTTGTGTTTTAAATTTTTTATGCTATTTGTCATACTCCCAAAAGGGGGATTGCATCCTGCTTGTCTTATTTTTGATTTTGCCATTCATCCTTCTTGTATATTCAGCAGGATGCCTGTTTGCAGTCCTTCGTTCTTATCTTGCTCTGGTGATGTTTTAATAACCTGGGTATGCTCTATGTCCAACTACATATGGCTTTGTTTGCCACTTTGGTAGTCATATTGCTCACATACTTATGTAAAAGTCTTGTCTATCATGTCTGGTTATGCATTTTCAGAGTCATGAAATATTTACACTGCTTACAGTACCTTTGTATGATTTCTTTGGGTTGAAAGCAAAGGATATTAATTGTATTCTGATTTCTTTTATAAGTTACATGTACCTTAGAGGTTTCACAGGCTTCTGCTTTGGCTACATTAAATTTCTTTGGCTGTTTAGGCATTGAGCACCAAATTTAACTAGACATCTAGGAACATGTTTTCACCCATAACACCTCTAGAAGGTGATTCATCCCATCCAATAACAGGGATTTTAGTTGGATGGATGAATCATCCTCCAGAAGTGCCATGAAAAATACGGAAGACTCAGTGACTAATACAGGTTAGACAGCTCCTGTCAGCTGAGAGGAATCCCATCTCTATGGCACCGCCAGCCTTTCCACTAGTAAGCTGCTTATACACACAGCCAGTTTTCTAGCGGTTCATATACTAAAGAGAAATAGAGAATACCCCTCCTTTTAAGTGTTGCAAGGATGGATTTTATGTAACCACAACATTGCAAAAATCTGTGGGCATTGTTACATTTTAAGTAAATTCAATATAATATGCTAACAGAAGCAATTTCTAGATTCCTTTCTATATTTCCCCTTTCCTGACTATTCTCAGGAAGTGTTTATTTTTGTTTTTCAAAGGAAATGCAATGTAATTTTAAGGCTGGATTCACATTTTCTAGTATTTGTCCCATTTTCCTAGATTATGCAGGGCTCTGAACTATCTGTTTGCACTTGCCAAATTTAAGTGAACTTATTCAGCTAATATTGCTTGCAGTTTCACTCATCATTAACCTTTTCTACAATTGTAAGCATCTAAGGACAGGAACAAATACCTTATCCTGGGTCTGGTAAAAAATATACTGCTGTGGTTTAACAAATACTTCAAAATAATAATGGAAGCCTACATCACATGGAAGGAATACTTTTGTTTTGCATTTATCTGTGTTTTTTCACTTTATTAAGTCAGAGTTCCTCATCTTGTCTTTCAGTGCAAAAAATTCTGTACCATTTCTGCTCTTGCTTCATGCTTCTGAGCTTTGGCTATCTCTGCTCTTCAAAGTAGTGTGGCTGCAGTTTACTGATTTTGTTCCTCCCCCAGTACTACTATGCCTTCTTTTCTGCCTTGGGATCTCTTTTAACTTTGGCGGTCTTTGCCTTTTTCATTCAGACTCCTCATCAAAACACATTATTTTATGGTCAGCCTTATAAAATGTCATTTTCTTTTTTACGAGGAAAGAATAACACAGAAAACAAACAGGGAAGATGACAGCATCTTCTGCACATCTCTTATGCTTTCTAAAATTTCTGATAAGGCATAAATTGATGAAGGCATTAACAGTTTAGGCATGAATTCTAATAACCAATGTGTGTAGTTTGGATCACAGAACTTTGGTTCAAGGGCTCTGCCATCTTTTAGAAGCACTGACCACACTTGGAAATTCTATCTAATAATAAAATACAAAGTGTCTTGACAGGTAAATTTTAATCATGACTCATTGGCTTCTTAAACATTCTGTGACATGCACCTACACATGGAATATAGTGCATCCCAGTGCTCCCTGTCTCCTGATCGTCTGGTGTGGGAAAAGTTGCAGTTAGGTCTGTACACCTGTGGTCATAAGAATGGGCTTTTGAGTGTCTGAGATCTACCTTAAAAGAGTGGGTTTGAAATTGTGTTGAGATCTCATAGGTGAGACATTGACTCAAAACTATCTTTCACTCCCTTGAGTTCAGCCCTGTCATTTGGCATGGGATTGATAGCAGTGTGGGGACACACAGAAGCAGCTTCTTTTTAACTAACTAGGATTTATTAGTAACAATTTGTCAGTTTTTACTATTATGCTACAACAGTCAAAATACAGACATGCATGAATCCTGATACACCCCCCCCCCCCCCCCTTTTTTTTTTTTTTTTCTGGAGGAATGCCCAATTTAAGGACATGATTTATTCTAGCTAATAATTTTTTTTATTTATTAATGAATGTTTATAAGAGATAGTACATAACTGATACACCAATAAGATATTATAGATGACATTATTACAAATGAAGAATTGTAAATGTAAACAGAATGACACTCATTATTCATACAAGACAGAAATCCTCAGGTCTCCAGATGAATTTCATCCAAGTTGCCATCAGCACATGCCAAAGCACCATCCCTCAGCAGCCTTTCCTGGTTCCATCACCGCCCTCCCATACTGGGATGTGCTGCCATCCAGTAATACAGTTTGATTATTTTTCAGCCAGCTTTCAAGCCATGTTTTCAAGTCTGAATGAGCTTTAGTGTCATACTGTTGTAGTGCTTTATGAACATCTTACAGCCAGTTCTTTTTGTTACCCACCCACCTTTAATTCTGTTAGACTGAGCGATATTTATGTCATTACTGTACTATGTGCTATAAAACATAAAGAAAAATGTTGTTTTCTTCAAGAAACTTTACTTTTAACTTATCATAAAAGAAGTACTCTTTTTATCATACATTGCAATAAATCTATCCAAACTCCCATAAATTATAGTTATCTAGTATTTCAGAAAACCTATTTCTGCATTCCTCATTCCTCTGAAGATTGTTTAAATTCTCTACATGCAATGGTGACAGAAAATTAGAAATTAGAACATTAGAAATGTACTAACTTGTGGTGATCTATCCTTTAGCATCTGTTTCTTACAGTAGAGTTTATTGGTTTTTTTTTTCTTTGTTTTTTTCTTTTCCCTCATATTTCTGTGCCAGCCTGTTTCCTGCTGGGAAACCTTTTATCCTGATTACAATTCCTTGAAAATTGCTTAAAGAAGCTAACCTTTCTGGAAGGAAGAATGCTGTGATAGCCCCATTAGCCCTCATTAGTAATATGAACAGCATATCATAACAACAATTATTTAACAGGAAACGGGAGTTTCTTATTTTCTAGATAGTGCATTTTAATAATTTATATTTGAGTGAGTAAGTGGGATAGATAGCAGGTTAAATGTATGAAGAACTTTTTTAGAAATAGACACTGCAAAGAACAGAAAAGGATCAGTCACAAAATAATCTTGAACAAACATTCAATATATACAGAAAAGAATACTTTAAAAATAATTTGGAGGTGATTTTTCTTATTTTAGGTGCAGAATTTTACAGCTCTTGCAGGCTTAGGACTGAAACTTTTTACCTTCACTTTACTTTTTTTACACTTTCCCTTACTGGTTTCTAAAGTGTAGCTAGGGATAAAGGCATATGGGTTGGAAGACTGCATGTTTGTTCAATAGCCATCTGCTAGTGTCCCTTGAGGATAATACATCAAAAGGAGATTTCAGAATGGGAATGCTCTGTAGCCATTACAGTGATGTCTTGGTTCACAGAAGACTGGAATCACAACAAAAGAAAGAGAGAACTGCTCCTCCTCTTCTCTGAGGTGATAGTTTTGTAGCCCAATGGAATAAATGTCAACCCTGTAAGCTATCATTTTGCTTATCACAGTAGCCAAAACTTCCAAAATGTGTATATCCCCAAATCCCAAGCAGTGTCCTTTACCAGATCCCAAAATGCACTCTGCTCAGCTCCAAAGCCATCAACTTCTCTTTGACTTCTATTACAGTGCCCTGCCGTGTCTTTGATATAAAAACCTTAGCACCCTGGAAACTGAGCTGGAGTCAAATTAATTTAATAAAATAAATAATGTACCTAGCACAGAACTGATTGTATTAGCCACTTTCATATTTAATTCATAAAACTCACCATGTTTTAATTTACTTGCAGCTAGTGATGCTGCAGAATTTACATTCTTCTTCACCACGGGTTTGCTGGAGAGAAACCATTTTCAGTGACAGAATACAAAATACTAGAAAAAAAGATTAAGGATGAAATGTGGAAATGAGTTAAATAGTGCCACTGTTTAGACAATAAATGAAATACTGCTGTCTACTAGCAAAATGTAATGCTCTAGCAAGAGTTGTGGAGTTCTGTGGCAAATAAATAAATAAATAAATAAATAAATAAATGAAGATTGGCCTTGTCCAAATGCATATTATAATAATAATAATTATTATTATTCTGATTATAGTACCACATGTGCAATAGGTCCTTCATGTTGTAAGGCCATGATTTGGTCAAGATTTATGCTGTGATACTGCCAGGCAGCAAACCTCCAGGCAAAGGTGCAAAGGTGCCTCTGTGTAGCATGTGCTGCTGACAGTTGGTAGGGGACACCAGGTTTAGGCTGGGGCCAGAAGCCACACAAACTTTCTTTTCAGAATTTTGGCAGCTCATTGCACTGCATGTTTTTCTGGACTTATTTTTTTAAATGATATTGGTAAAAAGAAGCCTTTCTGAATTATCTTTTTCTAGTTGTCTTGAAGGACTCACAATGGCTTGGAACAATATGTTTGCTGTTTTCCATCTGTGATCAAAGTTATGTCTAAATGTTGCAGCATATGTAGGTCTTATGCTGGCTTTTATATTTCCGAATTTGCCAGGTCCCTGTGCGCTCTTGCTGGCTCTGAGCAGCCGCACCAGAACAATGGTGCTGGCTTCCTTGGTTTCCAGCTCACTTGCCCTTTGGAAGGAGCCAGCCCTTGCTGCTTCCTGACAACTATGTCTCACCTTTTTTAAAGATGCATTTTTATTCCTACCTATCTTAAAAAATAATAAGCAATGTGCAGAAACTCATAATACTGGTGGAAGGATTTTCAGAGAAAACTTCAGTCTAACTCAAACCTACCAATTTAGTTTTTCTAACTTCTGACTTCAGAATCTGGTTAAGACATCTTAAGCTCAGTGTTCTATTTTGTCTAGGAGTTTAAGTTTGCAGGACAAACATAATGATTTTCAGTTAAAGCATTTTTCCCCCATCCATTAAAGCTGCTTTCCTGTGAGCACTGCCCAGAACCTCAGTTACTAGGTGGCAGCATGTCCTGGTTTCAACCGGGACAGAGTTAATTTTCTTCCTAGTAGCTGATATGTGTTGTGTTTTGGATTTAGGATGAGAATAATGCTGATAATACCCCTATCTTTAGTTGTAGCAGGGCTTACACAGAGCCAATGACTTTTCAGATTCTCATACTGCCCTGCCAGTGAGGAGGTTGGGGGTGCAGCAGAAGTTGGGGGGGGGGGGGGGCGGGAGGGACAGGGACACGACAGAACCAGGACAGCTGACCCAGATGACCCAGACTGACAAAAGGGATATCCCATACCATGTGGTGTCATGCTAAACAATAAAACTTGGGGTGAGCGGGATAGGAACCGTCATTGCTTGGGGACTAGCTGGACCTTGGTTGGTAGGTGGTAAGCAATTGCATTGAGTATCACTTGTTTTGTGTATTCTTTTATCATTATAATTTTTATTATTATTTTCCCTTCCTTTATGTCCTATCAAACTGTCTTTATTTCAACCCATCAGTTTTACCTTGTTTCTCATTCTCTCCCCCATCCCACTGGGGGAGAGTGAGTGAATGGCTGCGTGGTGCCTAGCTGCCTGCTAAGTTAAACCATAACAGGGCAACCAAATAACACACAAAAGTGTTTTGTTTTGTTTTGTTTTTCCTTTGTTTAAAAAGCATAATGCAAAATGAACAAATTTGCATTGCAGTATATTCTCTTCTATTGATCTCTGTCAGTTTACTCTAGCAGAGATTTTTCTGTGCCTTTCCATTTTTTGTTGGATACATCTAGGTTAAGAGTTCTTCATGTCGTGATTCTTCTCTTGGTCATCCATACTTACACCAGAGAGGTAGACTGGGAAGAGGCCAGAGAGGGGAGCAGAGAAGAAGAAAAAGCAGGGAAAAGAGAAGAATAAGCAACTGGTGACAGTTCCCTTCCAACCAGCTCCATGAGCTTAGTACAGACTCACATGACTCTCTCTTTTTACTGAATGCCTTTGATTTTATCTCTTACCTCTCTGCAGTCCTCACGTTCCCTGTGACAGAGGCAAGAACTGAGTGTCTTGTTTAGCAAAAGCCATCTAACTGTCAGTATTCACTCCCTACCTGTGGGGGTTTTCTGTATCCTTTCCATCATACACAGCCACTGCCGTCCCCTGGCCTGTGAACCTGAACTCACATTTCCCGGTTGGCGAGATACCGTGCTGTTTCTCACCATCTGGCAAGCCAGTATTTTCATCCAAAAAGGTTTGAATTAGAAGTGTAAAGGAGCTAATTATGTTCAGCGAGTGTTTCATGACATGCTATTATAGCCAAACAAACAAGAAATTAATTGTGGAAATGTTTTCTCGAGCAAGTCCCTATTCAACTGATTCAAAGATATAGAACAATGTGCATAAAGAGTGGTTTAAAAAGCATTGAAAAAGCTATTTAGCACATTCAGCATAACCAATTTCTGTGTATGTCCTGAATTACAGTCTTTTTGGTGTAAGCGATGGGCAAACACTCATAATATCTTGGGTATGGTTCATTTACAGAAGATTTCACGGCAAGTGCTTTAGCATAGTTCTGTAGTGGTGGTGTTTCAGTTTGAGCTGTGAGGTTTCATTGTGAGTTTCTCAGGCAAAGCAGTTCATTTGCTATTTTTGTAAATACTCCCCACAATTGCTTATTTGCTGTATGAATTTTTATTCCTCTTTCTTTACAAACCAAACTACACAAGGATAACTTGTTCTTTTAGAAGACTTCACAAATAAAATTGTCTAATACCAAACAGAACTTAAATTTGTATGTCAAAGTTTATTCTCTGAATTTACTGTTTGTATTGCCATTTATACTATTTTGTTTCTGATTAAGTTGCCCATTTTTTTTCCCAACTAGTATGTAGTTCTATTAAAAAAAATAAAATGTAGATACATACTTCTGTATGACAGGACCAAGTATACCCAGACCATTTTGAATGCCTCTCTAACCTGTTCTGTGAAGGAGATTTAATGATTTTCTTTTTTTTTTTTTTTTTTTGTTTGTTTGTTTTTGTTTTTTTTCAAGTTCTTCACTATTTTTAGACTTCACAAACCTAGATCTTC
Organism: Stictonetta naevosa; assembly: GCA_011074415.1. Taxonomy (NCBI): domain Eukaryota; kingdom Metazoa; phylum Chordata; class Aves; order Anseriformes; family Anatidae; genus Stictonetta; species Stictonetta naevosa. Next base: position 28,654,227 of record CM021697.1, read on the forward strand.
TTTGTTACATTCATCTGATTTTTCTAGTTCTTCCCCTGGTGGAGATGGAAGGCAGTTAATCACTGCCTTTTTACGTAATTTTTACTTAGTGAACAAACAAACCAACAAAAAAATCCCTCGGATTTTTTTTTATTATTATTTTTTTTCTTTAAGATTAAAACCCATCATTTCCTTTAAAACTTCTTGTAAGTCAGTCCTGAAGTATTTATCATTTGTGGTTCTCTACTCTATACTGCCTTCCCAGCTGATGCATTTCTTAGTGTCACGTGTAACATTGCCCACTTCTCCAGGAGAGGCCATGAGTGCTGTTCAGAAGAAAAAATATAACTTCTGTGTTTCACACACAATTCCATTTTTAAAAGACACGAATGAGATTCCCAGTTTTGCAAGTGTTACAGTGTTAGCTTGTAACTGACTGCCACCCTCAGACACTTTTCTGTGGATTTTAATGATTTTCTCTTGCATAATCAACTTTAATGTATATATCCCATTGACACTAAAGTCAATCATTTTGTCATCATTTTTGTTCAGAATATGCAGGAAAGATTTCTGATGAATATGGAGGAAATACTTGGAATGCCCATGAGAATACAGGTTTTCCCAGTCTACATGATATTTTCATGTGCTGTATCTGAAATAGGAATGAGAGGGCTGCAGTCCAATTATAGCATAAATTTATTATTGTTTCCATTCATTTATTATAAATTAAAAAAAAAAAACACACAGAAATACTGAAATGTTCTGTACATTTTTTATCATTTTTTAAACACATTCTAATGGTTACTTGAAGATAACCTGATAACCCACTGTTAAACCTCATGTATCTCAAACTTGCCTCCACTATCAGAGCACTGGCATATGCAGTTATTACTAACTCATTTTCAAATGATTGCGGCAGAAGTTAATGTATCCCGTAACTGTCTTAAATATGGTGAGAAAGATTAGCATAGAAGTAATAAACAATATTAGTTATTTAATTAAGATTATTTGAAATAAACAGATAACAGCTGTGACCAACTGATATTTAAGCCAAGCCTTCTACTTTGCCTCCTTAGGGATCTAAATGATGCTCACATAGTAATTCCTTAGCAAAGGGTGTGGAAGGGTCCTTTGCATTGGGTTCTTTATGGGAGAGAAAACAGGACTAGCAGGAGTCTAGCAGTCACTGCCTGAGATCATGCCCAATTCAGCATAAGCTGAAACAGCTGAGGAACTAATTCAAAGTACATTGCTAATTTTAAATGACCTTTCAGTATTCAGCAACTAAGTAAACATGTGATAAGTGCAGGAAGGCCTATCACAGAAAGGGGATCCATGAGAATATAACTGTATCTTTTGTAGTCTGACCTTCAGACAGTAGTTTATGATTAAAAGGTCTAATAAGAGAGGATTCAGTTCTGTCTTCTGAACAATCCAGTTGCAAGATATTCCACACAAACAGAAGATGTAATGGTTATATTTCAACTTTGCATTTAAAAGGGTGGCACTGGAATTTACAATAAGCTTGAATAAAGGGAGAATGTACTACTTCGACTTCAAAATTACAAATTCCAGCAAAACAAAATGAGGATCTTAAGGTCTTGATTTCTAAAGACAACTGAATTTCTATAGTATGAGATGCCTACTTTTTCTCCCACTGAAGGACCTACCTGTAGTTTTTCTACTTTTTTATGACACTACCAGAGTGCCAGGCCAGAATACAAAGAAATCAACAACTGTGCACTAAAGCTGGGGATTATGTGTTGCAATAGCATATTGCCTGGCAGTCTCAAATCCCATAAGCCCTCTTTTGTCGCACAGGTTGACATACCTGGGGCATATTGAAGCACATGCTGATGTGCAGAAACGTCGTTTTTTTATTTATTTTTTTTTTTAATCAGGTATTTTTTGCTGCAGGAGTATCCATTATTTACTTTTCCAAGCAAGAGCTCAGTGCTGTATGGTCTTTAAATAGGAGGTTTTATGTATCAAATTAGCTTGAAAAATATATTATAAAAACAAAAGTAGGCATGGACTTCACAGGTAAAAAAGATTGAGGAGGAAACAAAATATAAAGCAGTCATAGTAAAATTCTTCAACTCGGAAGTACACTCAGAAGCTTCTTTGCTGACAAATCTCCATGTCCCTATGCAGGTCCGTGCTACTTCACATTTACCTTCTGTCATTGCCTCTACCTGAAGTATGAATCTGGCTTGAAAGACAAAAAAATAAAAATAATAAAAAAACCTTGCAGCTTAAGAAAAGGAAGAAAGTATACAAGGAAAAACTAAGTCTTGGAATTTACTAGCTGTAGTGTTGTTCTTGTAAAGGGAGCATGAGGTTATCTTCAAAGGGAAAATCTTCGGACCATCAACAGCTGGAAAAGATGCAATGTGTACTGGAGCTTTGGAATATCCTGCTTCAATATATATATTGCTTCAATAGCAATCCTGAATATTTAAAGAATGTTGCTGTTCTATTATAAACTATCATTGTTTCATCTTCAAAGACCAAGAGTTTGGAACATATTCTATTGTAAGCTAAACCAATTCACTTTGCTTTACTTTCCAAGTTCTAATCAGTGAGGCCTCAATTTTGCCATAACTCTCATTCTCTTATTAGTGTGAGACAATGTATTCATATTGCTGGCATAACGTAGTTTAACAAACAAAGAAACAAAAGAAAACCACACAACATGACTTCTGGTAGCTTTTCTTGAGTGTATTCTGGACTTTTTCTCAGTGTAAACTCTGACATAGTAGTGTCTAAATTACGTTGTCATAATGATAATGATTAGTCAAATACATAAAAACTCTTGAAGACCTCACAGATTGACAGGATGAGAAAAATAAATGGAAAAGAAGAATTTCTTTTTGTTGTTGTTGTTGAAGAAACAAAAGATGAAGTGTTAGCTTGCTTGAACAGTAACCTTTGTTAGCTGTTGAATGCAAGTCCTCAGTTGCTTGTAAAAGTTACCTCATGGGCAATGGTTATGACAGGACATTTGATATGGGCAAATATCAAATGGATATATGGGAAAGTGTAGTAAATATCATCTGATTTTTCATTAAGTTGGATAAGTTTGGTACTAGTGATAAAGAAATAATAAAATGAACCCAACAAAAGCTGAGTTACTAAGTGACAAAAATATTGAGAAATTCACTAAATGTTATTATCAGAAATATGAGCTTTCTGTGGTAAAAATGCAAAATTCATGCCCCATAGTTCAATTTTGTCTTTGCTAAGTTGAAGAGATTTTAGCTATGTGTCCAAATTGATCTGAAACACAGTCTTTGTTGGCCAGTAGTCTTTTTCAATTTGTTTTGTGTATATATGATAACATGCCTATACTTTATTATCAATGAATTCCTTGAAATATATATGATTGTATCCCAGAAGGTGATGAGTGAATCACCCAGTCGTGTTGAATTCTACTCTTGTGAACACTTCCAGTAGCATTCACTGGCTAGACTGCTATAATTCAGCTGTTGCCTGCAGCCAGTCTCAGAAAATATTTCTTCACATTTTTTTTCTGGTAAACACTATACAGCGCTCTTTTTATGGATCTGTCAATTGAAGTAAAGAAAGCCACAGCACAAATGTTTACAGTAGGCAATGTAAAACAGATTTCTTCTGTGTTTTATATTGAAAATTTATTAGAAGAGTAGACTTGATACAATCTTACTTTTGTTCTCTGCTTTTGGCATACCATTGTCTATGTCCATAAACATTACAGTGTTTGGAGAGAGCTTAAAATAAATAATTAAAAAGGATGCAAAATATAGAATATGAAAGCCTTTGGTCCTTTAAACAGAATTTATTATGTTCAAAGTTACATCTCAATAAAAAGCAAGCATAACTTGAATTAAAATATTAATCCATCTATCCCATTTAGTTCTTTGAAATATTCATAGCCCTTTTTTGGTGGTTGTGGTTTCTGTTAAGGGTGTTGGGGCTTTGATGAAGAAAGCTTTCATCGAGACCAACACAGTCAAGCTGACATGAATGTCCTTCATCGGTTTAGAAAATTGGCCCAGCTGGGAGTTGTGCTATTGTAGAAAATCTTCATAGTCCATACTCGTAAAGCACTTAGAACATTCTCAGTCTCTTCCTGCAAAATCCACTCCTTCTCTCTCTTTTCCAGTGCAGACTTCCAGTTCTGTCTTGTTTACTCCCCCACTTGTTTTTATTTCAAAGTACTATCAGTACTTTTCAGCTGCCACTGAAATCTATCTTATGTTTTCCCTGGGCGTTTAATGCTTGTTTTTCCTTCTCTTCCTGCTCATCTGGCTTACATTACTGTTCTTATCTGTTCCTCACTGTGAAGTTTTCAAGGCATAAACGCTATCTTTTTAATTATTTGCATTTATATAGCACTAGATAGAATCATTGGACACTTCTTAGAAATGGACAGCTGACACTGATTTTACTTGTGAGAGTGTAAGTGAATGTGGTGTGGTTAGAAGAAAGAATGAAGCATGCAACAGTAGTGCCTTGCAGTTACATAAATGGTTTGGTTACCTCAACTTTTATAATAATTCTATTTTTATTTATTTATTAATCTGCATATAAAACTGATGCATGCTTATAAAATATGGTAGAAGTGATTTATATACAATTTTATTCTTGTAGATTTTTAAAAGTAGTAAAAGCAAGCAAAATTTCCAGAACAAATAGAAAACTACATACATACATACATCACAGTTATATATGAGTAAACAAATAGTAGTAGTAAAGAGTGAAAACTCTGTTTGATCAAAACCTCCTATTCATGGCAGGATTCTACAGAAATTGCAAAATGTTTCTAATAATTTGTCACCTCTTTACTGATTTATGAATATGTTACCCTCTACTTTATTTGTCACAAAAATAATACTTTGCCATAAAACCCTGTAGATTCAAGTTATTATTATTATTATTATTTTTTTTTTCTGTGACACTTTCTTTATCAGCTATTAGACATGCCAATACCTGGAAAATGACAACTAGTCTAGTGTTTATACAGCATTTCTACACTTGTAGACATTCCAGAAAGAATTTATGTTATTTTTGAAAGACTGGGCAATTCACATATCTGAAAAGTAATTTTAGTTATTATTTCATGCTGTAAAGCTCATTTTTCCCTGTTCCTAGTAATTAATGGTGTATAAGGATCTTCCATGTTCAAGAAACGAAAAGTATTGTTTGAACAGAAAAGTGGAATGTGTAGATAGAATGTAAAGGCTTTGATAATTTAAGAATTTAGAAATGGGAAAAAGAACAATTGCAGATAGTCTTTTTTATTATTATTACAAAATTATTTCCTAGAGCATATTTTCTCATTATTTATACAGAATGAATGAAAGTTAATAGGAGTAAAAGGGCTACGTGTGTTACTATCAGAGGGAACATACATCATGAGCACATCTGATATCTGCCAGAGCGCTGCTTTTGGGAAGATTTTGTTTCAGGCTGCAAGGCCTCTGCAACATTACCCATGACCTTGATACTTTTGATGGCCATTTTCTGCCTGTGCAGGAAAGTCAACATTGATTAGGTCCTTTCAACTTTGATGTACAGATCCTTCATTCAAAGTCTTTGGTGGGTTCAGGTGTCTCTCTAGCATTGGTAATATTGTGTAGAGTATGTGTTAAGCTGGTTTAGCCTTGTTCAGGGCAACCATGAATATAACCAAGATAGAACAGAAAGGGAAATAAATTCTGTTTAGTATAGAGTGAAGGTAGGTTAAGTCTGCCTTGATGCTGGGGCAGACAAGTGTTAAAGAGTTTCCCTTTGTAATGTTTGATTCCTAATCTGCAAAGAGACTGAATGGCTGTGCACTACCTTTTACTCAGGGCTTTATATTTCTACTCAAGCTGACTCTTTGCCATTAAATTTGTATGTATTTTATCAATATGACTTATATGTTTTTTTTTTATTATTATTATTATATTTTTATTTTTTTTTCAGAAATGATGTACAAGTTTATCTGAAAAATTAAATTTTTTTTCTTTTGCTTGTAAACTTATACCCATGGAAAAAGCATCTGCCCTGCTCTGCAGGCAGAAGGCCATATTTTTAATAAGACTTCAAAGACGCTGTGAGTTTTCTAGCTGTCATTTTCATAATATGTAACTGGGATGTGATAATAATCTTCAGACTTTCCTTTGCCCCAAACCCTAGCGGCAAGTGAAAGGCTGTTAGTAGTGCAAAGCTTTTAAGAAGAGCAGCACAAAGCAAAAACAATCTGTCTTCTATCATATCACCATCCAAAAGCCAGCACTGTTGCATGAATGGAATGGTCATTAATTCTGCTGGCAAGAAACTATTTCCGTTCAACCTGGAGTTGTGACTCCTTGTGAGAGTTAGAATTCTAGAAGAAATTAAAGCTGCCTTACCTCAGTAGTTTAAAGACCTCTAAATTAATTCATGTGTATAAAATGCATAATTTCTCTGGCAAATTATTATAGTTAATACATAAAATACCTAGAAGAAAATACATTTAAGTTTGAAAGAAGAAAGAATACATCAGAAGATTGTTCAAAAATATAATAATTACAAATATTACCTGAAGAAATTATATCAAATTAGCATTAAGAAAAAAAAAAAAATTTTTTTTTTTTTTCAACAATAGCTGATGATGTATTAGCTTAGTAAGAGGAAGAATATTTTTCCTTCAACTGTAAATCATTTATACTTGGTAAAATACTATGTTATTTTATTGCTGCTGAACATTAAAAAGTAAAGGTCAAGAAAGAGTTAAATTTAAAATGCTGAGATTCATTGCAAGATAACTAATGGTCATGCCTGGGCTACCAAGTGTAATGTTATAGATGCTTTTATGCCGGAAGCATAGAACAACATTTGTTCATATACACTTTGTTGATGAGTTTCTGTTGTGTCATATGTGCTGAGTTTAAATGAGCAATGTTGAGTAACTTCTGGTTCCACAGTTCATTTGTTCTGACAGCGACAGTGGGCAGAATGGACTTTGGATCAGGCTTTTGCTATTAGTGTACGCCTATTTATTTTGCTATTAGTGTATGTTGCTGTACTTAAAGCTTTAAAGGGTAATGGGAAGTCAAAAGAATATATGACACTTCATTGCACCTTTGGATGCCTTCATTTGCTAACTTTGTATTACAAAGTCATACCACATTAAATGTCTGTAATTGAGTAAGTTTAATGTGATGCCTATGCGTTTGACAAAACACAGGTCACTTGAAAACTTTCCACTTCTGTTTTAGAAGCACACCAATGTCTTAGCTCACCATTACTATTCATAAAAGTTAAATCTGTTCATCCTAGTGTGAATTTCAATGGCAGTTCTTTTCTTTAAGACCTATTAGTAAATACAAGTTTTGCAACTTTTTTAAAGGTTGGACCCCTGTTTCATTTAGTTCTGCATAGTCTAGGAAATCCTTTTACTAATGCATGCGTGTGATTGTGGTCTCTCCATTTTCATCTCCAATTTATTTCCATCAGACTATTGCCTTTTTATTAAACATAGGAAGAATGTAAATATGTAATTGTGTGTAATTTAAAAATCATTATTTTCAGTTTTTCAGTGTTTTGTCTTTCTTTTTTCTTTTTTATTTCTCTTTTAAAAGCTGGTAGCCATCCAGATATTATGAATGTGCCTATTTGATAAATGCAGAGGGCTTTCAGACTCAGTTTGTTTACTATGCTTTCAAACATTTTGAGTATCTGTTTAATATTCAGTGTAATAGTGTAAGAAAAAACATCTGTACTGCAGCTGCACTGACACTGCCTTTATTTTTGCTCGTCAGTAGAAAATCAAATGTATCCATGTATTTATCTATTTTTCTTTGTTCTTTTTTAATAGTTTAGGGTTCGAGGAGTGTGAGGAAAAGCGGAAAGTATAAAATTTGAAATTTATTTAAGTGAAACAGCTCAGGAATTTAAGTGCTGTGCTGGCTGTAATCTCCTCTTAATATTCTGCTTTCTCAAGTGTATCTCTGCTAATAATTGAAAGATCAGTTACACTTTATGAAAGTACTAAAGATTGTTTATCAGTTCCAAATACTATAAATGTACTTCATTTTATGCTATGTTAATGCCAATGGAGTATTATCAGCAAGAGTCATCAGAGAAGTTTGAACTGAGACCACTTTTTCTTCACAAATACTAACTTGCAGTACAAGTATTGAAATTGTCTCAGGTGTTTTCGCCTTAGTGAGTATTCTCAAACTGGAAAATATCTTCAGAAATGAGCTGCTGATTAAGAATTACCAATTCAGAGAGGCTCTTCATAATATTCAGTTAACAAAATAGAACACTGAATGACCTTCTTGATACTGTTTTAAGAAAGTATTTTTATACCCTATATAGATTATTGGGAGCTTTTTTCCTACAAGGCTTCAACCTCTAGACTATGTTCAGATGGGAGAAGCATTCTTATTAATCAAAATATTTTCTAAGGAGTATCTAGAGAAAAATAAAAGCAAAAATTACTCTTTCTGTTGGTTTGTTTTTTGTTTTCCTGTTGCAAGTTTCATCAAAATCACTGGAGTTAGGCCAGGAACACATGTAGTTTGAAACACATGAGTTTAAAGTTCTAAAAGTGAGCTTGCACGTAATGCTTCAGAAGAAAATGAAATGATTGTTTTAAATTGCTATACAGAAATTAAAACAAATTGCAGTTGTCATTCTAATGATATCAAATTGATGTTTGCAAACTTCATTTGTTTTATATGAGGTTTTTCATAAAACCTGTTTTGTCTGCCCTCATTCTATGAAAAGATTAGCAGACATTGACTGAAGTATAATTATTAGATGGAAAGTTTTTTTCTTATTTTTTTTCCTTAACAAAAAGTACAGTCTGAATGTTAGTATTTGCATGCATAAACTCATCGATACAGATTTTTATGAGGCTGGTTGTAGTGATAGTGGCTACTAGATTTGAAGTGTTCTGCAGTTGTCTGAAAAATATCTGAGACATCCACCAAGAAAACACTGCATGAGAAAGAACTATCTAGAGGAAAAAATGAAATGCAAAGAAAGAGGAGGTTTTCCAGGAAAACAATGTGCTTTAAAAGGTTGCTTTTTCCTAATAATTCTAGTCATCACAAAGGGCAATAAATATCCTTTTCAAAAGCAACTGTGCCTATTTAAGAAGCCTTAGAGGAAATTTCTTAGTTTCTCTCAATTTAGAAGGGTTTAGAATGACAAGAGGCCAAAACCAAATGAAAATACAATATCAGTTCTACCTTATTTTAATGGAAAGAGAAAAGGGGACAGAATAAAGTGGGTCATTTGCTTTCAAAGAGGAGTTCTGATGATGAAGCCAATGTACAAGCTATCCTGGATAGACAGGGTATCAAGATAGTTGAGGCTGCTGATACATCAGCACATTATAAGCATACACAGAAGTGGAATGGAGTACATTGCATATTGCATTTTACTGGGTATTTTCATGTATAATTCCCATCACATCTGTATTTTCAATTTCCTATTCTCTGTGCATTTCACTGAGTGAACAGTAAATAAAATCTCAGTTGGCATTTCTGCACTGATCTCTTTCTTGGGACTGTATTTTGATATGAGTACCTCATCCATCTGCTTGCTCTCAGATCCCTCTTGGGATTAGAACACAGGTGCTATTGTAAGAGAATTTGTTGAATATTTGATAGAATTTGCCTTATGTTTACAAGTTGAGAAAGGTCACCACCTTTGTTTATTGGGATATCAGCTATCCTATGCTGAATGTGTGGAACTATTCATATGAAAAATATCAACAAAGAGGTGAGCATAACATCTTTTAACAATTTTAACCATAACCATTTTAAGGTAAAAGCCAGATTAACCCAATAGTTTTGAAAGACATCATTTACTACAGTACAACTTTACTAGTATAAAAACATATTCATTTATTGCTCTTGAGATGAACAAGAACTGTAGTGGAGTGACTGGTTTGTAAAGACGAAGAATATTCCCAGTGTGAACCTGATCCTCTAAGGTTCCTGACCCAAAGACCAAAGAGCCAAACATATTTCAATCAGTGCTTAAGTGGAATAGCCAAAATTAAGTATGGTAGTATAATTTTACTTTTTATCTCACAACATCTGCCATTATCTTTGTTTTCATAAAAGTCTATTAGAGATGTAAATTTTGTTGTTTCTTTAGGTTTGATATAAGAGATTTTAATAAAGTCCAGGAGAAGAGGATTCTTTATTCTTAAGAAAAAAGGTTGCTATGAAAGAATCTTAACAAAGATCCATTTCAGATTCAAAATGATGGTGATTTTTTTCATTGATGCATCTGTCGGCAATCTTTTCAAAAGTTTTATGGCTCCTGAGTTGCAGGACTTGCATTCTTACCTGAATATAATCAGGCAGTTTACAGAAATTATCAGCTGCTGGATACACGTGGACAGTGGCATGGCAGTTTTGTCACAACTTCCAATGAATGAAGGAATTCACATCTACCCAAATTAGATGTAAGTATTGAAAGGTATTGATACTGAGGTAGCCTTATATTGTATTTTTTGTTTTATCTCAGTGACAATAACAAGGACATACATGAATTACATAAAATTCTCCCCCCAGCATGGCAGATAGCAGGAACATGCCCTCTGAAAAACATCTTCCCTCCAGTTGGTGGCAAGTGATCTAAGATCAGATGCCACTAGAGCAAGGTAAATGTGTCTGGGATAATTGGCTTTTTCTGAGACTCAAACAAATGTGTTTGAAATCTGTGTGTTTCTTATAGCATGTGATCTGTGTGAAAACTTGGTCCTGATCCCAGTGAGGATATTGAAAGAGGCTATCTTCTCAAATAACACATCAGTAGAGATGTTTTTTTTAATGACTTCTAAAACAAGCCACAAATGTTTGAGTTAGTTGCAAATGCTAATTCAATGTGTTGCACAGCCACAAATATAGATCTCAAAAGCATCCCGTGTCAGAGTACAACTTATATTGTACTCCTAGTGCTTTTGCAGAACTCTGCATTGCAAATACTTCTCAAGCTTGCAAAGGAACAATCAATCGTATACACCCTCTAGGTAGAGACTCATTAAGACAGCTAATATAGCATATTAATGATGTTTTATACTTTTCACTCTGTATTACTGAGGAGTATTTAGCAGCCTAGGACATTTCTATTTGAATGTTAGCAACAATCCGTTATTTGTTATTGACAAATAAAATTCATACAGAGCCAGCAGTCTGCAATGTTAAATGATAAAATTCACTTACCACAAAAGAAAATATTGAAGGCTTGAATTTTGTATTCTAAAGAGGATTTGGGGTCATTGCCTACATCTGTTCCATCATGTCTTGCAATGATTTCTCTCCTTTGCCCCATGATCCAAGAAGCATTTTCTTTAATCCAGGATGTTCTTAGTTATCTACTGGGGAATGACATCAGTACATTTATTAAAGAGAGAATATTAAAATAATCCAGGCTAACTGTAATTCTTTCACATGGTGGAGCCTGGATTATGTCCCCTCTTTGTTCCTGCTTTTCATTCTCTCATACATGTGGGCTTAAAAATATGTAGCCATCTCTATTCTTATGTCCTTCTAGGGGATGGTACATAAAGTACGTATTTACCCTTTATGTTCTTAAGCTTTTTCTTTCCCCATTATTCTACTTTCATTTTGTCCTTGGCATTAATCTACCAAATCTAAAAGAATTTTAGAAGAAAATATCTATACTTATTCTGAGGTCAGATTAGGGAATTAAAAATTTAAATTTTCTTCAATAGTCCAGTTCAATAAAACTCTTCTGCATCTGATCCCAGTGATAGATATTTTAGTCTGGCATTAATAGTTTTGTTTATGTCCAAAAGAGAAAGAGGTGCACACATTTTAAATTTAAAGTTCCAATAAAGTTTCCCAAGATGCAAGTTGTCCAAGATATTCTCAGTAAAAAAGTGGAAATTTTAAAACAAAAATTGTGTTACTTCTTTTTAGTGGCTAATCAGTGTACACTGTACTAATTGTAGTTTTGGTACAAGCATTTGCTAATGGTTCTGAGGTAATATTATTAACCCACGAGAGTTATTTCTGGTGCAGTCAGAGATTATTTTTGTTATCATGTGATGTAGGAAGTTGCCACCTTTCCACCTCTAGCACAGACCAAGAAATTACTATTATTATTCCCTATGCATGTAAAAATAGGTTGGTTCAGACATCCTTTAGTGAGTCATTTTCTGCATATCTCTTTTCCACCTTCTAGTATGCTACCTGCTTCTGTGTCATTCTTCTTTCTTTTGTCTATATGCCAGCCAACTATTCAGAGTACTTGTATGTTAAAGCATATGGATAACATTAGCAGGCTAAGACAGAGAGATAATGTCAGTCACACAAATGTCACAATTTGATCTGCTGGGTACAGCAGCTTCTATTCTATTTCTATTCTATTTAAATTTCTTTAATCCACTTTTGCAATAAACAGAAATATTTCTTCAGATTTTGGAGCAAAATCTACAACCTTCCTACTATCCATACCTTTGAGATGAGCTTTATTATCTGACTAGCTGTGGTCCTGAATTTAATTGTTCAAATGAGAGCCTGAATCAACATACGGATCATTCATATATTATAAATGTGGGCAGGCTAATTCCTAAGCATATATCTAGGGAGAGTGAGTTGCAGAAATGTAGAAAACCTAATAATAATACTATGCTCTCATTCTCTACAAGTTTCATTGTTGAGTCAATGAATCCCACTGTGACACAACTTTTTATGTTCCAGGTTTTTTTTTATTCCCATCAGTTTTGATAGCTGCCTCAAATTTTGATAGCTACCTCAAAGTATTAGATGACAGAAAATAGTAAATCATATCAGCAAATGAAAAAATGCGAAATTCAGTAAGGAAATATGATTAATGGATAATAATTATCAAAAAGAGTGGGCAATGTAACAATTCTGATTTTTAACAGGAGGCTTACACATTAAAATTAATTCATGTTAATTAATTTTAACGTTTTAATTTAATTTGTTTCCATGGGTATAAGAACTGACCTTTGAAGTGGTAGTTAAAGAGACCTCTACTTGAGGGTAATAACAGTAACATCCTGCGAATGTATTGCAATTTAAAGCTAGAATAGTTCAGGATATTTAGGAAGATTCACTGAAGTGGTCTCTCACTGAAACCACTGCACTGTGCAGAATTCCCATAAAACTACTGAGTGAATGGTAAAGGAGGAAACAGAAATTGAAAGTGAAAACTAAGCTTCTGTGAACTAGATTTCATTTGCAAATAATTCAAATATGCTTATATAAAGAAAGATAATATAAGGTCTAGATCATGAGTGTGTTACTTCTGTTATCTTCCTGTACATGTAACTGTTAATTTTCACTGTGCAGAAATATTTGTTAATCTTGGTTATGACTGATGTTGGTTCACATTCAGATTCACCAAAGAAGGAAAGAATTAGCATATATTATTTATATCTCAGAAGTACCAAATGCACAATTTTGTCAAAGTTTTCATTTAAAAAATTGTATTAATGCTGTCATGTATTTATTTCTTAACGATAGCAAGACTTTGAACAAATGAGCAAAGTATTAGAAAACAGAAAAACTTAATTTATGTTTAAATTACAAATTTAGTAAACAGAAATATAATGTATTTGCGATTTTTAATGTATTTGAAGCAATGTTCTTCTAAGTCTTAATAAAATAGCTAGCAGATTGTCTTCAATAAGAATACTGTCTTACCTGAGAACTGCCTGGAGGAAACAAAGGGTAGATCACAGAATCACAGAATCATCTAGGTTGGAAGAGACCTCCAAGATCATCGAGTCTAACCTCTGACCTAACACTAACAAGTCCTCCACTAAACCATATCACTGAGCTCTACATCTAAACGTCTTTTAAAGACCTCCAGGGATGGTGACTCAACCACTTCCCTGGACAGCCTATTCCAATGCCTAACAACCCTTTCAGCAAAGAAATTCTTCCTAATTATCCAACCTAAACCTCCCCTGGCGCAACTTTAGCCCATTTCCCCTCGTCCTGTCACCAGGCACACGGGATACTGCAGAATAACAGGCTGTTCTAATTTCTTTTAGGCTACTGTGGAAAGTGGCTTTAGAACTAGATTTATGGGGCACCTTAATTAATTGAATGAGAGAGAAATTATAGACAGTATTGATTATGCTACAGAAGATATTTGATTCCTCAAAGCTGTATCACCAAAGACAAACCATCACAGGTAAGATAAAGAATAGCCAGAAAATGGAAAAAAAAAAAATAAAAATAAAAAAAAAAGAAAGAAAAAAAAAAGAGCTTTAAAATGGAAGCAGAAGAAGACATGCAGTCATTGAATATATATAGACTGTGAGAGAGACAGATATGTGAAATAAAAGTTATAAAAGTTTTAGGAAAAGAATTAGAAGCAAAGCTGATAAACAAAATAGGTATGATGTTTTTCTTGGATATGGTACGCAAATTATGACCACAGGCAAATTTTCATTTTGAGGCTACAGGTACTATATGCAACATTGTATAACTGAGTCTACATTACTTCAGTACATTTTTTTTAGTTCAGACTATATATTACTAGAAAGAGACTGACAAATAAGAGTGAATTCACAGGACTGCAATAAAAGTTATCAAGAGGAAAGCTATAGCACTCATAATTACAGCAAAGGAGTTGGAAATAAGGTCCAAAACCCAGAAGGCAAATACAAAGCACTATGCTGTATAAAAACTAATAATTGATTTTCAGTATCTGAATCCTGAGTTTGGGGCATAATGTTGGCAATACTGTCATACTCAGGCTGTGCTTGCTGTAATGTCAAGGGCATTTTTACATTAAGTTAGAGTTGGATATCGTAAAGATAGAAAGCAATTTTATGTTTAGACTATTGAATAAATGAAAAAAATCTATTAAGCACTGCTACTACTAATGTACAGTAGATCTACAAATTGAGATTGTGTGTCAGAATTTATTCCAAACCTGAAATTTAGTTCTATAAGTACATACCCCTATGGTGAGAACAGGGCCTGTTTCAAAATTTACCCATATGCAAAATACAATGGCAAGAAATCTTTTGTGTACTCCAGAAAGGTTCAGACTTATTCATGTTACTTTTTACTTTTTTGAATTCATGGTCTTTAGTTATAACTAGTACCAGAAGATCTAAAAAGTCCTGTCTGAAAGACTGTTCTCACAGCTTTTATGGATGTACTGCAAGAAGCCAACTCAACCTCATAAAGCTATGTATACTTGTGAGATTTCCACTCCAGAATTAGATTCTAGAAACTCGTTTATTTAGTTAAGTTTCAGGGAAGCTCTGAACATATATATACATCTGAGACAATTCAAGTCTCAGAATTGGAAATTTGGTTATCTCTAATTGTAGTAACACCAGTAAGCTACTACACTCTACTAGAAAGACAAAATTTTTCTTATAAAGCACACTGCTAAACACATTGGAGCAGATTTTTTTGCCATAGTTACATTGCTCAGGCACAACTGAGGATTCTTTGCTTCTATTTATATGGCTGCAGAAGAATGCTAGACAGATACTCCTGCAATAGCAAGTCATGAGTTTTGTTTAAGTAAATAAAACTTTGTGGTTGTTGTTACCATTGTTATCTTGTGTGAGTGCACTCTAGCTTATAGGTAATTGAAAATAAAGTTTATATTTTAATAATGATTGCAGAGACATGGTATTTAAGTTCCTATAATAGCTTGTGAGAAATATGTAGGGGAATATTTGCCTGGATGAGTATTAGTTAGAGAAGATTATTAGTATAGAGTATAGATCAATATAGAGTATATAGAAGAGTAGAAGAGTTTGAAATAAATATTTTCCCAATTAAAAAGTTCTAAGGGAACATAAAGTTTGAAAACAAACAAACAAACAAAAAAAAAAACACATGGAGCATCACAAGTCTAGAAGTGTGATTAAGCAGGAAAAAATTATGAACTTTGTAGCTATTCTATGGTTGTGCACAGAAACTCTGCACAAATCTTCAGATTTTATGATTGTACATTTGGCGAGCTTTCATTTGTTACCTAAAATATATGCCTTGCTGTACAATCCATAGAAGACATAATTTCACTGAGTATTTGGGATTTTAGGAAGTTGGATTTGGGCTATGTACTGTGGACCTTTTCAATATTTTTTACTCCATTAGAAAACAACAAAAAATAATACTGAATTCAGAATACTTCAATATGATAGTACTGAATTCAGAATACTTCAATATGAGAAAAAGTTCCTTTCACATTTCTTTATTTCAGAACTAGCCCACAGGCAGAAAAGCTGTGTAGATAAGTTTTGATAAAAAGCGTGTCCAAGACAGGTGATGCATATTCAGAATTTTTGTTTAGAATATGCTGAGATTTTTTTTTAATGTTGTGAAAAGTATCTGTGAAGAAAAGGAAATAGATTTTGAAGGCATTGTGAAAATAATATGCTACTATTTTCCTGGGTTTTGTTTGCTTGCTTTTTTTTTTTTTTTTTTCCCAATTGTTTGATGATTTTGTTAATACTATGAGAAATTTTTCATTCTTAGCTGGTATGTCACTATCCATATATCTTCAGGTTTTTTTAATTAGTTTTTTTAATTACCAAATAAACTCACAGCTCTTCTGATAGACTATCACTATCACTATTCTACTGTTTGAAAATTAATAGGCCATTTCCAAAGCTTTCATAACATCTTTTTACTTAAATGGAAATGGTGTCTATTTGGTAAGAAGACCAGATAGGTGATAGCTCAATCCTAAATAAGGCAGGAACCATCCTTTGATAATACAATTAATTTTACATCCCAGGTCAGCAACATCTCTAAGGACAGTTTTTTTTTTTTTTTTTTTTTTTTTTTTTTTTGTGGTATAGATACAGATCTGTGAAACTGGCTTTTTGTGCTTGTTGCTGTATGGTGATTTTGAATCAAACTAGTACATTAAATACAATCTAAGTACAGTGACTTAAACTATTCTTTAAGGACATATACGTTTGTTTTCTTCTATGTCTTTGTCAGTACTTAGTGTTCAGCAGGCCATTTTTTCTCTTCTATTACAATGCAATCATATTTTCTTTTTTCTTTGAGTAACTGCAGTTAGGCACTATATATAAGTAGTTTACATTGTTCCCGCCAACAGTCAATATTGTGCCTGTGTCAAAACTGATTTTTTTTTCTGCCATCTTGCTTCTTGTTCACCTACCATTATTAGATTTCCCTGAAATTTTAAAATTATTTTGTCTAGGCATTAACAGTTTTCTATTGTCCATATTTCTGAAGCAGCTCACTGGAATTAGCACCGGCATAACCCAAATGCTGATACCACTAGCATTTCAGTCACAGTGTGAGACAGATAGAATCTGGACAGGTTTAGAAAACAGAAGGGCTGAATGCTGGCAGTCACTTAATGAATGTGGGATGCCAGCAGTTTCCACATCATAGGTTTGGGTGCATGCCCAGTCACGCATGCCCTGCATGTACGTCATCCTCAGCCCTCCTACTTTGTGCTTCAGTTGACAAAAAGTTTGGCAAATGGACTAGAATGATGTCATGGTCTTCTCCAAGGCAGGTTTCCTGATCTTCTCTGCCATTCTAAAAGCTGGGACTTCAAAGTATCCACAGTACCCACATTTGTGATGTTTAAATTTAATGTTATGTAAGGACACAGTAGTTGCATTGTGGCTGCTAAATAAACAACAGCAAAGTTTTGAACATGGACCAACAATATTTTTTTGGGAAAAAAAACTCACTAAGAATTCAGTCTAAATAAGCATATTTTCCAGCATATGTCAAAAAGAGCTTTCGTTTCTAATCAGGTGTCTGGTTAAAGTTGCTTCTATGAAATACATGCATATGGATTGTGCATCTCTGGAGAGAAAATTTATTTCCTCATATGCAGTATAATTGCCCGCATGAAGAAAACAGGTAGAAATTTGTACTGCACAACTAGAACACACAACACAAAATACCAGGCTTTCAGAAATGACAAGGTTTAATCCATTTCATATTCCCCAGTCCCAAGTTACTCTGAGGTCCTTGTGATTGCAGTCCCGGGAGACCTGTCCCAGTTGTGGTGTCTCTCCTGCCTGCCTGTCTGATTGCAGCTCTAGTTAAAATCTTTTGGTGCTGTCAGACCATTATGTCCTCTCACTCTCAGACCTCTTTATCAGGGGTAAATTCCCTTCTTCTTATGGCTGCATAATAACCTTCAATACTGTTTTAGGACAGACAGAATTGTACTTTAGTACTTTTAGTTTGTTTAAATTATGTGAACCAAAATAAGGTTTGACTCAATTGGCTGCATCCAATGAAGCCTTCAGTTCCTAAAAAATCAACAATTTCCCTGTTAACTCTAGAACCTCAACTTTTAAGCAGAGCTTTCTACTAGAATTTACTAGCTGTGAATTAGTTAATGAACGGCAATGGCAATGCACTTGCCTTAGATGCACGTTTAATGTAACATCATGAAAAAGAAAAGTATCTCAAAAAACTGGGAATTTCTGTTTGTAGGTCAGTGTATGTCTTAAAGGAAAAAAAAAAAAAAAGAAAAAAAAAAAGTTAATACAATGACCTATTCTTGTTCTTAGAAAAACATTTGAACATGTCTTTTAGCTACATTTACCTGTGTGTTTTTTACTTGTTCAAACATTATTTAAGCTTATTCTTATATAACACACACAAGGAAGATATGTAAACAGTAGTGATCAGAGATACTGCTTAATATAGCCTGTGGTTTATCTGCCATTAAGTAGATTTTACTGTCAAGTCTGAAAATATCCTATCCTACTTATTTTCTGTTTCTACATAGTATTCCTAAAAGAAAGAGAGCCTCTAAGGCACAGGTATCAGAAAGGTTGGAAAACTGTTTCTAACATCTGAAAATTTTCTCCTAGCTTTCCCATCCCTTTATCAACACACATACGTTTGAAGCTGCAATAAACTGTGAAACTGATAATCAGGACTGATTGGTTTACAAGAACTTTTAAAACCTTTACTGAAACGCAAAGGATCAGAAAATAGCTCATTGTAATCCAGACAGCTGCACTGGTTCTCCATTTCCTGCCCTGATGTGTGAAATTCAGAATGTTCTTTGGCTTCAGTACAGCTGATAAAATTGCATATGACAGTGACTGAAGAACATTTAATACAGGAGATGATTAATTGCTTTTCTTTTCTTAATATCAATATGATATTTTTTCCATGAAGTGTTATTTTGCACAAAGCATGCCATATGATGTTGACGAAGATTCAAATTAGATATGACATTGATTTTTGGCTGCTTTTTGATTGCTCTTTTAAATAAAAGAGTTTGGAGAGTTAAAAGTTAAAATTAAGCTATTCTAAAAAGAGTTTTCATCTTAAATATTGGAAACACCTTTTAATATATGAAATGCATATAAGAAATTCACTGGGAGAACAATTTCAGTATTTTCATTTCTAAGTTGTGAGGCTGATTGCATTTTATTTAATTGCATATTTTAATAATTGCTTTCAGAGAAAGGTAAATTCTAAGTTGAATGTTAGGAACTGGGAAAATGAGACATATCAAATAGTAAAGATTGATGAAAGAAGACTCCAACGTAACAGTTGGAAAACCTGCACTCTGTGTCCTGATCTGTTACAAATTTCCTATTTGACCTTGGAAGGTCAGTTAATGTTCATATGTTCATATTTTTCAAAAGTTTGAGTATATTTTTGAAGTTCATTAAAGTATGGTGAGGGGTCTACTTAAATAGTTAGAAATATCAATCTACTTTAAATCTACTTTAAATAATTAGAAATAGCAATTATTAAAGAGACCTTAGTATACTGTTGACAAGCACAGGACAAAAGAAAGTAGACTGCAACTTTTCATAATTCAAAACACCACTAATACATCTTTTATTTGTCGTTGTCATTATTCATCCCTTATGTGACATGTATCATGTTTTCTTTTGAAGTAAGCACTACAAAATTGCTGCAAAGCAATAATTCTAGACTGCTAGGTAATATATTATGTGCTGTGAGTATTAACTGTGGCAAAGTGATGAGAACAGTAAACAATTTTAGGTACCCCCTGAAGGAACTATTCATCTTTTCCATGACACAAAGTAGAATTTCAGCCCGTAGGTTAAAAATAAGAAGTGCCTGACCCTGAATTATGAGCTAACAGTTTCAACTCCCCCACCTCTTCAAAACTAATACCATTCTTCCTTGATTTCAGTACCTTGCTTCCCTGAGCTGTCTTGCGTGTTGCTGTTGTAGATGAACTGTATGTTTCACACCAGCACTAGAATGTTGTGTCAGGTGTTGTTAAGGGGGAGAGATAATCAGTGCATATGTACCACCTCAGGAGACCAAGCAACTCCTGCTTAATGATTACATATCTTTTCTGGTACAAATTTCTGAATTATTCCTTATCCCAAAAGTTGGTCTGGTAGCGTGTCAGTGCTTGTTTGTTTATGGCAGCATCTGTCCCATTGACAAGCTGAATGCTAAAATCATTTATAGTTTGTGTGACACAATAGTGAACAGGAAGCTTTTCCTGGGGGTATTTTTCAGACACCACCAGGTAGTCAGTGTTTAGATGCCCTAAGAGTAGCATCTCTCTTAAGATATCTTAAGAGAGAGAAGATTTAAGGGACCCTTTAAACTGCTTGGATGCCTAAGACACTACTGATGCTTCCTTGGATACACAGAGCTGTGCAGTTTCATATATTCAATAGTTTAACTGTCTTTGATGAGATGTCTATTTTGGCATCTCTCTCTTGCTACCCATCGTGTAGAATTAAAAAAAAGAAACTCCCTTGGTCCAGGGCTTTGAGAATTTCTGATTTTCTAAATGTTCAGAGCATTTTTAGTGCAGAAGCCTGAGTATATTTGAATACATTGCTTTCATATCACTCGAGTGCCTTAATTGATGAGCTATGAGCTGTTCTTGGCAAAGACACACTTTGTTCAGGCCCTCCTAGCAAAGATGGGCCTCTGTGCAGCAAGAAAAGTAACACTTGGCATTCAAGTATGGGAAATGGGTTAAAATTTAGCTTTAGAACACAGGAATTCAGGTGTGGAGTCTAAGATGTGTGGTCATGGAACTGATGCCCTCTTCCTTGCAGGAGGCACAATTTCTACCATGTCTTTTTTTGATTTTCCTGTTCATAATTTAGACTTTCTGGGCTCAGTGTGTCTTGGGAACCACAGTCTAGGAATCCAGATGTCTTCTATTTTGGAGGGACTTCAGATGTGTGAGTCAGTATTCTGAATTCTGCTGAGAGAGTTGCATGTATTGTAATTATGTCATATCACTGAATGTCTGCAGATACCTAATAAAAATATCCTATGTTTTCAAGTGGAGTTGCTTGTTCCACTTTTGTTATTATACTGCTACAAATAAAATTTTCTGAATAAGCATTAAAACATGAAGAAATCCAGAACTTGGTCTTTAGTTTTCAGTTACACAAGAGCAAGAGAAAGGATCATTGCTGTATAACTGACAGAGTGGTCACTCTAGGTATGGAAATGTTCACATATGTTGAGGTTGTATTGCATCTAAATGATCAAGTTTTAGTCTCTCTGACTCTGTCCAGTCCTAATGCTCTTGGGTAAAACAGCCATTGACTTCAGCAAATATTTTATCAGAAGTCTGAGAAAGTCAGTGCTGAGCATATATCTTACACTTTTAATGGCAGGAATTCGATAACACAGCATGTGCAGGGAGTGAACCCAACCTGCTCAGCGGAGACAGTATTTTGTTTTAGGAGAAAGGGATGCCTGTGTTCCTGTTCTTCTAATTCCTCAGTGGGTGATACTTTTTCCCCTTCTTCCCTTTCATTTCAGTGCCAGAATGTGTGATGTTTATGACACAAAGGGCTATGAGTTTTTCAGAAACACATACTGTGCACATGAACAAATACTGGGCATACAACCTGGGACACGTGCTGTTAAAACATGCAGCACACCTGCTAAACTTGTTGAGGTCGTTTAAATGAATAACTTTAGTAGTGCAAATTACTTTGTTCTATCTGTTAAAGTAGTCATAGCCACTTCAGCAAGGAGAGCCAGGTACAAACAGGCTTTGAAAACCTTGTTGAAAAACCTCACTCTGGCTTTTCCTGCCAGTAATCATAAGGTGAAAGGGTTGTTATCTTGCTGTTTTCTATCATACGAAAAGCTTGTATGATTACATTTTTTCTTGCTAAGGCTGTGCTATATGTGATGATCAAATTCGTTTGACTATGTATCAAATGTGACATTAAGGACATAGAACAGAATGTACTATTATTAATGACCTGTGGTTATTATCTTGGATAAGGCAGTTTGCTAGAGTTACCTTTTTGCTAGCAGATTGTTAGGGGGAAAGGGAACATCCAAGCACATGGATAACAAAGATGTCTCCCCAAGCTGGCCTTATAGTTTGTTGCCCAAAGGTATGTTTACTGTGAAAAGCAAAAGTAATTTGTGTGAGCAAGTTCATGTACGTTCATGAATAGTATTTTTTAAACTATTCAAGAATCTTTTCTCTTTCACTGGAGTCCTTGCAGTGTGATATTTCTGAAAGTGAAAGTTTAAGTATATGCCCCCAAATTAAAAACAGGTGGAAAAACAGCTACAAAAACCTTTATAAATGTTCGGTCCTTGTCAGAGTGGGATGTGGGCATTTATCTAATCTGTTTTAGCTTCAAGTAGTTGGTGACCCAGATGTCAGCTAAAGAAAAATAGTAAAGAAAAAATGTTTTGGGCTCAAATCAGTCATCACAATGATGGCTCACCATTTAAACGCAGACATATAGTACAATGGTATTTTTCATTCCATGAGACCGCTGGCTTGAGATGTTATGGAGGAATGCCTGATTAAAAGGAAGGCTGCAAGTTAATTCCCAACATGCTCCTTGGCAGCTTTTTCATTTCACTTATAGGTAGGAGCAGGTGGTGTCATTTAGAATTAAGTACTTCATGTCTAGGTTGGCAGGAAAACAGTATTTAGTGATGAAATGTTCCTGAAACGAATCTCATTAATTGTTCACCAATTTGTGGTGAACATTTTATTTATAGTTGCATACCGTAATGCAAGCACAATGGAACATCATATATTTAAATTGTACTTAACACTGAGTTTAATGAAAAGCAATAAAGGGCCTGAATCACTTCAGAACAAAAGATCTTACAGTAATACTCAGAGTACTTTTAAGAGTTCTCTGCATCCTTTTTTTTTTTTTTTAACTGAAATAAATAAATATTTTCTATTTCTTTGAGATTTAAAGGAGAGATCTTCACAACTTGTGAATTTGTAGTATTTTACAACCAGTTGGCTTTTATTATACTGTTAACCTTTGGCGAAACATGAAAATGTATACACCTTATTCATATGCTATGTAGCTATTTTTATAATATTTCATAAACAGCAGTTATACTACATTTATATGCCAAAAGTTGAATTCAGTTTTGTGCTGTTGATGCCTAATGGTTGCCGGATGATCTTGTGGCAAATAAAAATGTTTTTTTAAAAAATATATCTTTCAAACAATGAATCACAAGTTTACTCAAACTATACTGAGCAGGGGCTCACTGGTGCCTTGCTGGTGGAGCTCCGCTTTGCAGTTCTATTTGAGGAGCCCCAGAAAGGACACAGTATGCTCTTTTGCACCCCATCAACTCCACTGGTTAATATCAAAGGGAAAAAAAGAATCATATCAATGTTACATCTTTGTCGTCTGTGGATCTGATAAACTTGAGGAATGCTTAAATCTAATTGCCTACAAAATAAAGGGCTCAGAACTGGAAACTCTTCTGACACCGACTCAGAGACAGCACTTGGCATCCAGTACAAGAAATGGGAATTTTTTTTTCCAGGTTGGGCTCTCACTGTTTTTTATTCTCTAGACTTCAGTGCATGATGGTTTCCAACTGATGGGCAGCTAAGCTTCACCATGCTGCTCTCTTAACCCCCTCCTCAAAAGAGCAGGGAGAGAAAATATGATGAAAAAGGGCTTATGGATTGAGATAAGGACAGGGAGATCCCTCACCAATTACCATCATGGACAAAACAGACTCAGTACAGGGGGTTTAATGTAATTTATTGCCAACTACAAACGGACTAGAATAGTGAGAAACTAAAATGGGTCAATGCCATGGAGTCCATCAGAAGCCAACTGCTCCTGTGTGGACTCATCTCCATGGGCTGCAGCTCTGGCCTGGGGCCTGCTCCTGCACGGAGCTCTCCATGGGCCTCAGCCTCCTCCAGGCCACATCCACCTGCTCCCTGGGGGGCTCCTCCACGGGCTGCAGCATGATGATCTGCTCCATGTGGGACCCATGGGCTGCAGGGGGACAGCCTGCTCCACCAGGGGCCTCTCCATGGGCTGCTGGGGAACTTGTGCTGCGTGCCTGGAGCACCCCTTGCTCTCCTTCTGCACTGACCTAGGTGTCTGGGCTGGTTCTCTCACATTTTCTCAGCCCTCTCTCCCAGCTGTTGTGTTGTAGCAGGGAAATTTTTTTTTCCCTTTCTTCAGTCTGCTCTGGCCCAACCAGTGGCGCTTACTGACTCTGGCTGACTCTGGCCAGCAGTGGGTCCCTTTTGGAGCCGTCTGGAACTGGCTCTGATCTGACATGGGGCAGCTGTTGGGCTCTGCTCACAGAAGCCACCCCTGCATCCCCCCTGCTACCAAAACCTTGCACATAAGCACAATACAGCCTGATGTAAGACTGACAGATTGGAGACCTATTTAAGCAAATAAGTAACTATCGACAGAAGGTAGAAGGAAGGTTGATTCAAAAGCCTTACTGAGAGTCTACTCACCTCTGTTTGTCCTGTTCTAGACACTCAGGAAGCACTGCAGATTTTCCATTTGGAGTAGCTTAGATCATATCTACCACTTTAACCAGTTATTGCACAGCTGCATTTCTTGTAACTACATTCTTTTTCCTCTGTTGCTGTCTCAGTCTGAGGTACTTCATAAAGCTTCATTATATCTCTCAGATTTCTGTGTTTTAAAGAGCAACTTAGTGCTCTTATTTTTTCTAAGCAAATATGTTGCATAATGAGACAAATTAGTCTTAGCAGTTTGCAAACTCTGGACAGGACAACTGCAGCTCAGAAGAGTTTCTGTGTTAACTTTTTCTTTTATAAAGTGATTAACTTGGTATTAAAATACTCAGGAGTTATTTTTCAGTCTCATTTTCATGTTCTGCTACCTGCTAGCTGAAAAACATTTTATGTGCGTTAGACATGGTCTTTCACTACTATTTTCTTCCTGCCTCTTTAAATTTTATGGTATAAAGACTTCTGGAAGAGAATAAAGCTGACCTTTATGTGGTAGCACTTTAATACCATTGCATGATACTAATACTGACAGACATGATGATTATAATAATTAATGTTATCTTAATGACTTTCCTGTTGTTATTATTGTGATCCATTTTTTCATTATCAGCCAATATTAACATCTAATTTAACTTACAAGATACATACCAGGCAATTAATGTTGAACTAAAAGGAGTCCCATGGTTTCATTAGAACTCATCAGCTTTGTAGTTAAATACACTAAGAGACTTACCAAAGTTTAAGAAAAATTGATTGCATTTTTTCTTTATTTAAAGTTTATTTATTTACGTTTTCAGTAGATTTATACTAACATATAATAGTAATGATGTAATAAAGTTTTACAAGAAAAGCTCGTAGTCCTATAGGACTTTAGATTTTATATTTTCAAAGTTACATAAACTTTAGACTGCACTCCAGGAAGTAATTCAGTTTTGATATTTTTGTTTTTAAACCCCATCTGAAGAACATAAAGGAATTGTAGCTCAATGGCTGGATGTTTAGTGTTTACTTGAATACAGTTCCCTTTAGGGTATGTTGTTGCACACTTCAGAACTGAAGCATCTAAAATCATTGTCATGTTTATGAAAGTAGGCTGACTTCCACCATCGTTTCATTGATAGTCAAGCTATACCCTTTGAAAATGATTTGACACATTTCTTTTCAAGTAAGAAACCTGTGAAATAATTTAATTCATAGCCACCTATGATCTGTTTTTGAAACCTTTTCAAGTCAAACCCTTTCACTGTCATAAATAATTTTCCATTATCATGCCCAAATTTTCCCTTATAAGTGCCATCCTTTTTGCATGACACCCAAGAAGACAGTGATGCCAAAGTTCTCCTGAAGTTTGCTCAGAGCTAACCCCTCCATTATTTTAACTCCGAGTGGTAAAAAGTCAGTCTTAGGGAGAAAGGATTGCAGAGAGGAGATTACTGC
The DNA here is from genome assembly GCA_011074415.1 of Stictonetta naevosa. NCBI lineage: Eukaryota > Metazoa > Chordata > Aves > Anseriformes > Anatidae > Stictonetta > Stictonetta naevosa. The sequence goes on from CM021697.1 coordinate 28,680,375, forward strand.
TGTCCATGGACAGTAAACCTACAAAAAGGTGGAACTGTGGTTCCCAAATTCTGGCCGGAATGGAATAATGAAGTGCAATTAAGAGCTGGAAATGACTAGGTTAGAAGAAAGAGCATGATAAAGGCATTAAAAGAAAATTCATTGAAAAGCTCAATAACCATATTCAGTACCTAAGAAAAATGTCAGAGGTGTAGAAAATAAAAAGCACTTGGTGAGCTATTAAGTGTAATAATTTAAAGTATTAAATTTACCCCCCAAATACCATAGCATTGCATAATTTGCTTTTGTTCTAATCCAGCTGTGGATTCAGAAATATTACTCAGTTCTACATTCTAAAAGAACACATACAGATACCTAAAACACCTACATATGCTTGCTTCTAATTCACAAGTCTGAATCCAACATGCTTCATATGCACCAGGCATCAAATTTCAAGATCCTTTTTTTTTTTTTTCTTCTGAAAAGATTGTCTTCCTAAACTCTGTGCTAACTGTAGTCATGCTTCACATATCCATTTACCAGCTGAGTTTTACTCCTTAATTCCTTACAGTTTCCTGTTTAAAAATTCATAGACTTTTAGCTGTTATCTCCTCATCCTGCTAGCTTTATGCTATTTAAATTGAACCTCTTTCTTATACATTACTTTTTCCAGTTTAACTAATAATTTTATTGATTTCTTTGATCTTCCTCTGTTGTATTTATTTGAGACACAAAGAAAAAGAGGTGAGATGAAAGGAAGGTGGAATATAGAAACAGAAAAATTTTAGGGAAAAAATGCCAAGAGGAAAAAAAGAAGCAAAGAAGGAAAAAGCTATGGCATGGAAGAAGTTAAAGCATCATTTGAATTAATTGTAAAAGAATTATTTGTGTTGAAACTGGAGTATAAGTGCATAGTATTGACCAGTTTTTACCAGCCCCACAGATTCATGTTTACTGGCAGTATTCACAGGTCATTGATGTGAGATTGCTATTACACAGCTATGAACTTCCTGTTATTGCTTGTGTTTAATGTGAAAAGGTGCTTCCAAGGATACTAACTGCACACACCTATCTGCCCTCAAACAAGGCTTAATGAACTTTGGAGTGGTGTAGAGTATTAGTCCCCCCTCCTCCCATGATTTGGTTGCATAGCACATTCCATGGTATAGCTCTTGAAGTAAAAGTCACAAATCTTGTCTTTTAGACTTTATTTTAAGTATATGTTATTAAGAAAAAAAAAAAAAAAAGAACAGTCATATACAGCCAAATCAGTTTTGAACCCTGATTTCCAATATAGCAAATCAGTCTCTTTTACCAACTTTTTCTTTAAAAAGGCCAGTTTTCTTTAAATAAATATGGAGAAGTGAGATGTTTGTAAGACATTCCCTTTGGAAGATCAGTATTACATATAACTACCTTTACCTACTCTCACTGAATTTGTTTTTCACTTCTTTTCCTTATTTTCAAATACCTCAAAGGTAAAAATCAGTATGAATATGTTAAGAATTGGTAGTTTGATGAAACAAAATGCACACACTTAATAAGCTTGTATAGTATTTTGAAGACCTGATAAGGAATATACTTTACTTTTACAATTTAATAATACTTAATAATTGAAGAAATATATATGAGAGTATGCAAAGAATTTTCACCCACATTGATAGTCCAAATAAATATAGATGTTCTATTAGAAAAACATGCATTAGAAAAATGGATTTCTTTTTCTTTACCTGTCAATTTAATGCATGTATTCCTTGAATGGCTTAGGGAATATAAGATGAAATACGTTTTTGTGGAAAAAATCAGAACCTTTCTGGTTTCTTCTTGTTAATGTCATGGATGATACATTTACATAAAATTGTTTGCAGTGGTCCATAAAGAGATGCAAAACTGCCAACAATAACTAGAAGATTGTATTTGAATTCTGTATTTTCAAAAACATTACTGCACTGATAGCATTATATGTAAATTGACTACTGTAGCCTGTTGTGCTGGTCTGAATTTCCCTCTTTTTCTTTAGACTTGAAAATTAAGAAGACTATAAAGTAATTTAGGGAGGGAAAAAAAAAAAAAAAAAGCAAAGCTCTTCAATTAGAATTTCCTCTTAGCTGAAAGACCGACATGTCAGTCTGAGTTGGAAAGGACCCACAAGGATCATGGAGTCCAGCTCCTGGCTCCACACAGGTCTTCCCAAAAAATCAGTCCATATAACTGAGAGCACAGTCCAAACGCTTCTTAAACTCCAACAGGCTTGGTGCCATGACTACGTCCCTGGGGAGCCTGTTCCAGTGTGTGACCACCCTCCTGTCTGAAAAAGCTTTCTTTTGGTTGTGTTGAATTACTAGAAAAGGCGCTAGGAATATGTGTCTAAGAATTTTACGTGCAAATTCCACACACTAAAAAGTAGGTTGGATGAGTCAAGTCATTAAGCATGAAACCCTAAGCTTCCTAGACAGTTTAATCCTAGATAAAATCCTGAGATTTGCTAACAGTTTTCAGTTTTAACAAACTCACAATAGCTACCAATCTATGATTTTGTCATTGGTTCCGCTGAAAAATGTTGTGTTCATGTATTTTTATTTAATTTAGCATCAAATGAAATAAAAAATACTCTTGATTACAGAAAAAAATGCAGAAATTATACCTTACTACTGCCATTAGCCATAGTTCCATCAGCCTAACTTTGATCCCAGTCAAAATAATGCAATAGCTGATACAATGCTTGATAAAGGAAGATTTATGATAGACTGACTAAGGTCATGCCAATCAGCTGGGGATTATAGAAAATATAATGTACTTTATAGAATCCAATATTTTTAATGAACTTGAAAGTAGGACTGTATGAATAAGTGATTTTTAGTTCAGCTGATGAACTGAAAAATTACATAGGTAACAGGAACCAATCTGATTTCATTTTTGATATTTGTTTTTATTATACTAAAAATACTGAAACTTGAACTTTAGGAAAACATAAAACATTTAATTTAATATGATATTAAACTTTTAATTTAATATGATACTAAACTTTTAATTGAGGGTATAAAGAGGAAGGCCCCCAGGCAGATATTGTAATGAAGTGTTGCAGTGCTGCAAGTTAGCTCCCAATGTGGTACCCTGTACCATCCTATGCTCCTGAACAACTTTTTCTAGACCAAGGTCAGTGAGGTCTTCTGAATCACTGTTATATCACTGTTATGTTGCCCTCCAGAAGTGAGTGACTTTGTTTTTTTTCAATTCTGATTGATCAACGAAGGAATCTCAGGGAAAAAAAAAAAAAAAAAAAGAGAAAAAAAAAAAAAGGATCCTCCCCCCCACCAAAGCAAAGCAAAGTAAAACAAAACAAAACAAAACAGACCCACACCACTGTTGAAACATTTTGAAACATTTTAGTTATATAGGATGCTGAATTTGGAGCTGAATAAATTACACATATGTAGAATCAGAAAGTTTCAAAACCATTTCCTGCTGCACCAAAATTTCTTTGGTAAGGTGTCCCTGGGCTACGGGGAAATTGATGGTCAGATAGATCTTAAGCCAGATCTTACCTTACAAAGGAGTTGGGAGATGACTATATGTACATCTGGACCTGAAATGAAATTGGGATACATCTCTGGGTCCTGTAACAGACATAGCCTAAATCATCCTACTTAAAAATGAATTGGTTGTTTCAAGTCACCATGAGCTTCACTTGCTGGAAATCAAGCTCATTCTACATGGGTAGCCGTATATAGAGATATAAAGATATGTACCTATATATCTGAAATAGAGAGGATTTGGTTTATTCAATATTATGCTTTTTTTTGTTTTTAATTGAAGAAAAATGTTGATCAAGATGGATACAACTGAATTTTTTTATTTTTTTTTTCAGAAGGTTTTGCAAATCAGGAAACTTTGTCTACCTATCTAGAATAAAATTATAGTAATTGTCAGTTTTTAGACAAGACCAGGTAGGAATTTTTCTCGCCCTTTTTTAATGCAGTCTGTCACTTGGAATTTTGATTCTGTCTATTGTGTAAACAGCAAAATATTATGATAGCACAAGATTGTTTTTGAAAAAAATGTAAAAATTCACCTATTAAATATTTTATTATTGTTTTCCAATTACAGAAAAAATCCCTAATTATCCTCAATAACATTAACATTCATAGGAGTATTTGCATATGTAGTAATAAGTAATGCCTCCTTTTACACTTGGAGGAATGCATTCATGCTGTAATGAATTTGCATAAATGCAGGTGCTCTCCCTTGAAGTATCAGGGAAATCAGAAAAAAAAAACTCTAGTTCTCATCAATATGTATATATATGTGTGTGTGTGATAACAAGGTCCTTGGATTTGTATGATATAGGAGTACACATTCTTTTGAAAGTCAAGCCAACATGCGCCTGTTATATTATTATGAATTATGTTATATACTTGGTTATATATGCTATGGTATAAGGTATGTTAGATATGTTATGTTATATATGCTCCCTGGTGGTCCCAGATGCTGGTACAAGGTAACAAGGTTTTCCTCCTGGGAGTCTTCCCAGAAACTTCACTAACCCCAGTGTTCCCCAGCTAGGTGTCAGTTATAGGACTTAGGGAATGACTTGGTGGTGATTAATCTGTTCAAATTGTGCTGTTGTTTTCTGATTTGCTGTCACTGCTGTTGGTGCTCACAGTCCAGACATTTCTTCAACACTTTTGCACTTCTTGATTGTTGACAGATTGTTGGCATAGTTGACGATCTAAGTACTTGAGCAAACAATAACTGTTCAAGGTTCATGCCCTTGTATGAGACTGGCAATTGATCATATTTTGTCTGTTTCTACTTACACAACATTTACTAAAAATTTCTATTGTTAGTGAAGCTAAAAGCTGGTGAAAGTTCACAGGTTTATATGCTAGCAGCTATGCTCACCAGGCATAACTCATGCTGATTGCTGCATAGTGGAAAAGTAGTCTGTCTGATGCTTCTGCTAGGAAATGAAGCCACATAATAAAGGTTTTGATTCCCTGTATTGCGGCTGCCTACACAAAGACATTTGTTACAGACTTTTTTCATCCATAGCTGGTCTCAGAGGTCTACAGTCAGTAATGCTTCTGATCAGTACACAGTAACCATCCTCATTCTTTGAAGTATCTAACAGACCCTCACAGACAGTTGAACCTGAACAGACCTCAAGACTGACTTAGCATGGCAATTTCTATGTTCCTGTATTTAAAGATGCAAATTACATTTTGTTACTTCTGTATGCTATTTAGCAGTGGCAAGAAGCATTATTCTGCACTTAAACATACCATCTTTGAAAATGCTTACAGCTAACAAGGATTCCCAGTTTCCAGATGATAAAAAGCTCATATTTTATCAACATGTCTTTTCTCTTCATTATTGGTCTCTTTTTCTTGTTTGTCTCTTTTTGCCAATCTGGATGCATTGCCTGTTTTTTGTATGGCTGCAGATGGTGACAGTACAATAAGACTTTTTAGTGATTTGATCCTCTGCACTTAGAAGTCTGCATAGCTCAGGAAGTTAAGCGTCTGCATAGCTTTTGCTTCAAAAGCAAAGCATAAACTTTTACTTAAAAAGTGTATCACCCAACTTTGAAATATTTTATTCTAACAACATTTTTATTTCAAAACAAATTAAAAAAAAGGAAGCAATTCCAGATTCTTTTTACAGTACATTGTTTAGTTCAGATGGCTGTTTGAATTTGAAGTCAGACAGACAGTGAGTTTCCTTAAATATGTAATTTGTTAATAATATAAAGTAGGGAAATAGTTATACAGAGAATGAGAAATAAAGAAAACTGAAATAAAGCTTCCATACAAGTAAGACTGAATTGAAACTGCTGTTAGTTCAGATCTCGAAAGCCAACTAGAGAAAGAACAGTTCTTTTTTGTTTATTTGTTTGCTTGTTTGTTTGTTTTTTTGTCCTGATCAGTGACCTTTCTAGTTCCACATATGTACTACTCACTCCCAAATTTGCGCCATAAATCACCTTTAGGTGATTTATTGTTAAGACCTGTCAAAAAAGTAGGATAGTTTTCTGTTGCAATTAAAAAATTAAAGGCCTTTGAAATATTTAAAACAAACAACATCCTCCAAGAAAAAATATACTTTTATGTATTCAGTTGTGCAAAACCTGAAAGAACTTTTTGTTACAGATTCAATATCTTGCATAGTGCAAGAACTATGCTGAGATGATGAAGTCTTTCTATTCCATCATCCTACACTTCACCTTTGAAAGGGCTATGGTGGAGGGAAGGGATGAAAAGAGTAGATTTAGTTGCAAAATGAGCTAATTGACCAATATGAATATTAATGAAATGTAATTTAACAGATCTTGCAATAATAATAATAATAATAATAGTAGGCTAGATCCATTGGGTAGTATAGCAATACAATTTCAAATATAATTTTCTTCTGTACTGCATGTAAGAGTTTAAGATGGCCAGTCAGATGAACATAATAAACCTCTGAAGTATATATGAAAACAAAAATATTATCATTTTGGAAGCTGAAGGATTTTCTGGTGTATTTGAGAGGTTTATGATCAATGCCAACTCTAGTGGAATTAGTGACTATGTCTGCTTTAGAAAATAGTGTGGACCAACAGGAGCTGATCTGAGCAATGAAACAGAAAGCCCTGGTGATTTATTTGTTAACTCACACGAATGGCCACATTTCTGTGTTTTTTAATTTTGAACTATTTCTAGTCCAATCCCACAAACCATTTGCAGCTAGATCACATTAGATACTTCAAGTTTAGTTTGATCTAAAACTAAACTTCAAGTTTAGTTTGATCTGTTAGGTTTCCTTTTGGGTTGATTTGCTTGCACATCTTTAGATAGGTGCAACTTTAGACACTGCAAGCAGAATACCTACAAATGCATGTCTATATGTGTACACACATGTTCACATTATATAGACTAAAGTAAAAGAAAACCCACTTATGTAAATGAATTCACTGTTGTAAGTAAAACCGCCATAGAAATACCTGGTGAAGAGTGAGTTGAATTTGTAACTCGGTTTTTAGCATTCCTCAGTGCCTCAGTGTAAGATTAAAACTGATACATATAATTTTAAAAGAAATTTAATTAAAAGATTATATATTTTTGGTAACTAGAGATTTTAAATCAGAGCTGTGATGCCTTTCAATCTATCATGTACAGAGTTTAGGATGATATGAAAATAGCTAAAAGGATCAGTCGCCCAGGGAGCTCAGAATAAACTGAAATGGAAATCTAGTTATCAGTAGAGGAAGTTCTCACTGTCCGTTACTTTCACTATTCATCTCAATAATCTTAAAAGCTCCACAGACACACTTGCATGGACATAAGCAGCGTACTGTGTTGAAATTTAGCTGGAGTACTTTCACAAGTAATGCAAACAAACTACTGTTTGAAACTGTGCATCTTCAAACTGATTCTAATTCAAGCAGGCTACAGCAAGAAAAATGTAATATAGGTAGGCTGTCTGCTGTTTGTTCAACTATCAAATACTGCTAGGCCTGTGGGGAAACAGAGCAGGAGCAAAATAGCAGATATTTAGACACGTCGTTCGGTCACATATTGCCAACAGAGGACTGCATCTTCAGCTAACTTGTCCCTTTCATTTGTAAATAAATCAAACACTGGAATGCGATTGGGGCTGGAATTTCTGCCATATAATTCAAAGCTTTGTAATGTCAGCCGGTTGCATTGGCCAGTGGAGAGGAAGAGTCACTCCTGAAGGTAAATTGTCTTCCTTGCCTTGGACACATCTTGGGATGAATTGACTTCTGACAACAAAGTCTCTTATCTGGCCTTATGCATCTAGAAGTTAGGTATTTAGTCTAAACTCAGCTTGAGCTATTTCACTTAGGGTAAATAATATATCTAAGTAAATTTTTCCTAAAAGTCAACTGAAGTATCATAATGCATAAGTTCCTCCTGCAGACTTGTCTAAATAATTCCTTTCATAAATCTTGTAATCTGGATGAAGATCAAGATATCATGGATCAAAACATAAGGAATTTTTTATTGCCTAGTTAAGAATAGATGGCAGGTCAGATTCTCACAGAAGAAGATGAGAGACAATGAATTGAAGAGAAAGATTTGACACCTTTCCTGCTTAAATATTCTCTGAAGCAATTTTCCTAAAAGTCAGCTGAAGTCGTATTGTGCCTGGTCTTCTACTAATAACTCATGTAACTAGGAGAATGTCTTATCAGACCATTTTTCCTTGCTCATGTGTTCCCCAAGAGCTAGCTGGATTCAGGTATCTCCACTGTCTTCTTTTGTGTGACTGTGTTTTAGATCAAAATTATAATATGCAGCACACTTTAAAGAAAATTTGGTGGTATTTCACAGGTGCTTACCTTTAAGACCATAACTGGTTTCACAGACAAGTTGACCTCAGTTGGGCATAACAAATGATTTGCATGATTTTTCTTATAGTGAACCATAATTAAGGTTGTTCTTATCTTAAAGACTCATTATTTATCATAATGAATATGATAAAATGAGATATTTTTTATTTTATAACATTTCTATAATTTGCCTAATTAATAATTTTTTAAATTAAACTTGAGGATTGACAGTGCATGCCAGTCCTTAAATCTTGTTGCTTGAAATCCCAAGGAAATGAAATGGATTGGGAGTGTAATTTCATGATGTTCATACACCTTCTTTTCTGAACAGTGATCACAATCCTGTGCTTATGTTTTATAATCTGTTACCATGGAGATATTACCATACACACAGCACAGGATGGCTGCTCCATTGCATATAATCGAGTAAGCTAAGAACATTGATTAAAATGGTTGCAAAAGATGATTGTAGCCAATAATTGAAAAGGATAAATAAAATCAAATGAAATACAATTTAATTATTAAAAAAAAAAAAATCCTTGATCACATAATAGTGCAGATTTTCTGGTTTAGATTCATTCTTTTGAGTTCTTTATCACAAGCAAGACATTCTTTTTACTTCTATGTACAATGAAACAGTCTTAACTGAGTAGCTAAATAAATAGTGATCCAATTTGGACTGATACCAGTCTGACTACGAAAGTAGTATATTTAAGAGTATGTTTCTTTTACCATTATATAAAACCATAGCCAATAGACCTGTAACACAACAGACTCAAAGTTTTTTGCTTCATATTTGAGGAGAAAAAAATCTACAGAATTATTTCACTTACAAAATCTGAAATGAGTTTTTGTATTTTTTTTCCACACAGCTTTCAGAATGCTTCATTCAGCTTAACTGGAAATTAATTTTGACAGTAGGTATTTTTATTTTTTTTAGTACTACATAGTAGTCTTAGTTGTATATTGCAAGGAAAATACGTTATAAATCAATGTTTCGTAGTATAGGTCTGATCTTTTATCATTTTGAATCATTGTTATTTCAGAAAACTCAAATGGCCTTCCCAGCACTGCAGAAGACACATAAATATACCGTGCCCCAGAAAGTATTAAACCATGAAAAAAAATGTCATGCAAGTGTGACGATTTATACTCTTAAACATCTTGTTGAATAAGGCCATAAAATATTCCTTGCTTTGACTGTCTCTCAGTGAAAGACAGGCAAGACAAACAAAGAGTCTTGAAAGGACTGAGTGGAACTTGCTACATAAATCAAGATTAAATGCTTTTGAATATTTCCAGTAGTTTCTTAGAGTTCTTTTCATTTTCAGCAGGTCAGAAAGTGCAGAACTGTCACAGAAAGGATGGCACATGGCTGTCCTTGATGGAAAGCAAAAGAGAGATATGATAACATTAAATGTATACACATCATAATTAATATTGGCAATGTGGCAAATTCAGGATTTCATAAGGTTTAAGGTTTATCTCTGAACATCTTGGTTTTCATGGGTTTAGAACAAAAACTGAACAATTGCAAAATGCTTTTGGCCTTGTTATATGATAGTTGTAACATAGTAATATAACATCATTTGTCAAATGGTGCAATGGACGTACTTGCCATTGCAGTGTATTTACATTGTAATGTGATAAAAATTAAAATTAAATATAGACTTGCTAGAATGATGATGAATATGTATGGGATCCTTACAATGGAATCCGTAATGGAATCCTAACTTCCCGGATCCTTCATATGTCCTGAAAAAAAAAAAAAAAAAAAAAAAGAATCTCTTTTACCAGCAATTCTTCATCTTCTGCTTTAGGTGTTCACAGTAAAAAGTTTCAGTAACTAGGACTACAGAAAAAGTAATCACATTATGGCAATAGTGTATACTGGATGCCCTTCATTTATTCCTTGTAAGAAACTCAGTTTGTGAAGGCATAAGTTCTTCAAACTGAGCCCACAACCACTGAGAGCAATATATACAGTCCAAACCTGCCCACATATCACAACAGAACTCTATATATCTAACTAACATGCCAAAAAGAATACTGATAATCACAAAAGGGAGGCCAGAATTCTCACTGGCTTCTGAGCTGCATTAATTATGTTGTGGATAGCTTTTCAGCCTTTTGTTTGGATACAGTGAAAACCTACAACAGCCATGTGTTTCATCGTGTTCTATCTATAAATCAAATTTCCATCCTTGATGGTAGTTTGTTTTCTAATGCTAGTGAAATAGAGATGTTTTAATTTTCAGGTATTTCTTAAATTTTTAATTCTTATTCCATAATATGTAGCTGGCTGCATCAAAAAAAGCAACTTTTTCACCACCAGAGCCACCAAAGTGTGGGATGCTTTGAGTTATTTGATTTTTTGTTGTTGTTGTTTAGTTTCTAGTATATGGTTTTAGAGCAAAAGGTCTGTATAATTTATTTGAATAAAATTATAAATGTTAAATATCTTAAGCTGTTCAATACAAATAATATTTATAAACTACCTTTGTAGCTGTAATTTGATCATAGGCATTCATTATGACAATCAATAAATAACAGGGATATCGTTAGTGTTTAGAATTATGCTTCTACTTTTAATATTATTGTGCAAAACATATTCGTATTTCACCCAGATATTTTTGTTCACTGATTATCTATGATAGCAAAAAAAAATAAAAATTGTGGGTTGTGACGTAGCATTTTCAGAAGATTCTAGTTATCTAATTGAACTCTAAAGGAGAATGTGTGAAGATTTCAGTGAGAAACTTTCTTTCACAGTCACCGTTCAGGTAGAAATGGAGGTTTCTGTGAGAGATTCAGAAGGCAGATGGTATATGGGCCATCACTACTCATTTAAAAATAAATAAATAAAATAAAAAAATAAAAAAATGCGTCTAAAAAACTGAGCAAATTTTGAGGTGTTATTAATTACATGATGGTTTAGAATTTTTCATTTGTCTATCCTGGTCCACTGATACTAAAGGTATTTACTCTTAAGAGTGACATGTTCTGGAAAAGATACTATAGAAGACTAAATTGAATGTGAATCAATCATGTGCACACTGAAAAAAACACTTGGGAGCTAACTATTTAGGTAAATAAATTATTAGCTTTAAGCTAATTTGTCTGTCTGTCTTTATCTTTTTCTTTGCAAACTACCCCAGATTCTGGTAGTCTTAAAATGAATGTTAGAGCAGACCTCTGATGACTCTCTTGATGGTATTCACAGCATGCTTCCTTGATATAAAGTTCAAGTTGACAGCATTGTGAATAGAGAAACGTAGCTGTGGTTTCTGTGTGATTCACAAGTTACCTTGCAAATGTGCTCACATTTGATTCTAGAAATAGAAGATTATATATAATGAGGTAGACCCTAGTGGGCAGCAAATCAGATGAGTTTCTCAAGTGTTTGAAAAGAAGTGTTTACACTTTAACATTCAACAAACTTTGTGACAAGTAAGGGAAAATCTCCAGATTTTCTCAACATTGAGCATTTTGTTGCCACTTGGTTGAGTGGGAGTTGAGTAAGGTGTTGGAGAACTACAAAGTGTAGTTCTGCACAAAAAAAGCAGAAACCTCTAGCTAAAAGCCAGGGTGGTCCATCTGACCTGAAGGCTGTTACGAGTTTGAGTGGGCCACTTGCCCCAAAAGTTGTTGCTATTGTTGTGGGTAATTAAGCCCCTTTCACATACCACTTTGGGAGAATTAAAACAAATGAACACACAAACAAACAAAACCTACTGTAGCTCTTTTTAGATAAGATAAATACGAGGGAAGTTGTTTAAGGAAGGCAGATATTTTGGAAAATAAGAAGAGCGTTTTCCTATATTCAGGTGAACCCTCTTGAAGGCAGGGATGCTTTGCCTAAAGTCATTCAATTTGTCATAATGCTATTGCTATATGCAGTACAGAACTTATCTTCATTCTTGAAAGTGCTTTGCATCTGCTTTAATTCAAATGTGTTTTCATTGCTTTAAGGTGTGTAGTTTTTTTCATGAATTGCTCCTTTTTTTTCAATGTTCCATACCGCTGACAAACTGAGGGCCAAAGAGGAAGGAATAGGGTAGAATCCGTTTGTAACTGTAATCTTGGTATGTAAATTGTTTCAAAAAGGTAGAAATATATTTTAAATCAAGTGCATTTATTTCTATAACACTGCTGGAAATAATTTCCACACCACAGGAACCTCTTCTGAGGGAAGCAGGGTGCAGCCACCACAGAGGCTCCCTGCAGCTGTGTGCTCAGTAAGAATTTTGCTTCTAGGGAGTGTGCAATTTCTAATTATGAAAGAATCCTTACTTGGCATGGGAATGACAGACTCATCTGCTTGTTAATAAAATCATTTATTGTCCACATTATAATATGATGTGTATTGGAGAAGGGCTGCCTAAAATCATTATGGAAACTTCATTAGTAGCTCACTATAGTCTGGAAATTAAATCTTTCCCTGAATATGCTATGCTTAGTCTGTTCTTAAGAGTAGTAGGAAAAAAATATGTAGCTTGTTTTCTTCTACTTTTTAGTTTGTGCTTATGCTTGCAATCTGTGGTTAATCAGTGAAGCTGTTTTGACTGTTAGGTCCTGGCCCTGCGGTTTACTCTAAGCAGGAGAATAACTGCTACTGTGGGAAGCCCTGCTGTCATTGGTGGGGGTCTTCACAAATCATACTGTTGTCTCCTGATATTACTTAAAAATGATACAGAGGTTATTTCATTTGTTTGTTTGATTCCCCCAGCCGGTAGTTTGCTGAGAATATGGAATTACTGTTTATCAAATTCATAACAAGCAGAAAATATTTTACACATTGTGGTACAGCTCATAAAAGGGATGCCGAGGGTAGAAATTAAATGACCTTGAGGCATCTAATTTTAATTAAGGATTCTGGCTAAGGCCTACCTATAAGTATACCTATAAGTATTTATGCTTTCAAGGAGTCACCCTTTCTGACCCCAAAACACCATTATTTCTTGCAGTGCCGTATAGAAGCACTCTGCTTTAGGAAGTTCAGTGCCATCATTCAGCTCAGCTTTTCTTGGGATCCAGAACATAAAAGTAGAATATGACCTGGTAGTCATGTCCCATAGAATCAGACTCCACTTAAATGACAGCTGTCTGTAGGTGCTCCCATCTGCATGCCTGTACAAACCCTGTCATTTCAAGGCTCCTGAAGTTATGCTGGGTCATCCTGACTGCTGATCCCTGCTTTCTGCCATATTTCTGCTTTGTGTAGCTGATCCCTAGTTTAGGGATCTTGCGCTCAGATTCAGTGAGTTAACACAGTGCAATTGTAGCCCATTGGAAAAGCAATGCCTCCAGAGCTGTTTGGTGCAAACTCAGATCTCCTTTGAACGCACAAAGACCTCCCTCTTCCCTGGCCAGTGCTCTCATCACAATCTGGGGCTATATACAAGACATGCACCATTTTTAAAAAGACGAGCTCCACCCTCCTCATCTCTTTGAAGGCATCTTTATTTATGATACCAAATGTCTGAGATGCTCACAAAAAACTTAAGCCTGTAAGCACCACAGGGGAACAAGAGTTCCTGGGCTTAGCATTTGCTGTTGGCAAATGAGAATATTTTCTTAGTAACATGCATGATACAATCACCCAGTTCAAATGTGAATTATGTATGTGTGTGATAGGATGGTTGAATGCATTCCTTATGTATGCCAAAACCCTTCAGGTATTCATGGTGGCTTTGGATTTTGAAAGATCAAGGGAGTCAGAGGTCATTATGAAAGCACTGAGCTGATTTTACTGATTTTACCAGGAAAATACTGATTTTACTGGTATCTCATTACAGAAGAGATTAATTTGGAGCCAATCTTTTTTACATGGCAGTACAACAGTTGGAGTAATTTGTGCTAAGTAAAGGCCAACCAGAGCCACAGCTGAAGGGCTTCAAATACTAAGAAAGTGCAGAAGCTTTTGCTGAGTTGCTCTTTAATCAGAATAACTTGGCAGTCATGGAAAAAAGGCAAACTCGTATGGGTCCTTGTCCTCACATTTTATATTCCTTAAATGAATAATGTCAATTGCTTTACCCCTTGTGAAATTGGCTGGTGTCATAGAAGTTAGCAAGACTCTTTATCTGATCACAGTCCAGTCAAAATGATTGCCTCCTTTGAACCTTTGCAAAACTTTGGCCTCACGGAAATTGCTCAGTTCTTTCCACAGACACTGTTGGAAATTTCACATTTTTGTGCTTTTAATAAAGTAATCTGAGAAGGTTTCTGTTACTGGTTTGCTCTATGGTAAAAAATATGACTATATAATAATTATACGTATTTATACAAAAGTGTATATATATATTTATAATACATTGTAATGTTAGGAATGTTCTCTTCCTGTACTATTGATTTTATTATCATATAATCTTCTTAAATACTGGATTCTCTAGTTCCAATAATCTATTTTCATTTTTTCCTGGCTGTTTCATCTTGTTTCTTCAAGGTCTCTTAATCTTGCTTGAGTATTGAATTTGAGAAGAGAACTCTTAGCAAGACCTTAGTCAGGAAGGGATAGATGAGCCTAATTTAAAAAATCTCACAGATATGTCACATTCTCTTCTTTTGTAGACCATGAGAATGGTATATGTTCTTTTATGTTGCAGAGTAAAAAGTGAAATTACCATTTGTTAGGTTTTGCCTATGCTTATATATTTATATGACATTTCCAAGCAATTGGGGCTGTTCAGTCTGGAGAAGAGGATCAGGGTTTCCCCTGATCTTATCAGTGTGTATAAATAACTGAAGGGAGGATGCAAAGAAGAGGGATCCATACCATTTTCAGTGGTACATAGTGCCAGGACAAGAGGCAATGGGCACAAACTGGAACACATGAGGTTCCCTCTGAACATGAGGAAGCATTTCTTTACTGTGCAGGTGAAGGAGCACTGGCACAGGTCACCAAGTGAGCTCTTCAAAAGACATCTGGACATAGTCCTAGGTAACCTGCTCGAGGTGTCCCTGCTAAGGCAGGAGGGTTGGACCAGATGACCTCCACAGGTGCCTTTTTCTTAGACAAGCAGAGCTTTTAGAGTACTGGATTTTAAATTCAGGCATGAGAAGTCTAAAATATTGACCTATCGAAGGATCATTGCTGTAAGGTGTTTGTTCTCCAGCTGCCCTCAAGCTGAAAGTCGTATGTGAGGAGAGAATTTTGTCTGGAGCCAAGGTAGTGTGACAAATGATCAGACCCGGTCTCTATGTGACAATCAGCTGATTATAAAATGGCTTAAAATTCAGAAGAGCCCTGTGATGCCAATTTCCACTCCTACAAAGTGAGCATAATATTGTCTTATGAAGTTCATAATGAATCACTGAAAAAACTATAGAAATATATTGTAATTTATAGTTTTAGTCTACATTAAAATACCCATTTTTAGTTTAAGATATGACCTGTATTTTGGAAACAGCTCAGGATCAAAACTTATAATTTTCTTTCTGCCGTCTGTGTTCTGACTAGCTCTAGATTTTATTTGCATGTTGAACCTCAAGCCTGAAATTATTTCAGGTTTCAGTGTTGAGGTTTCTGAGTTGCTTAACAGTCTGTGAGAATTTTTTGGTTTTGTTTGCATAGTCTCACTTAAAATAACTCTTCTACACTATTATAGAAGAGTTAGTGAGGTAATCCAACTGAGACGTCAGTTTCCTAATGCTCTGAGATAGTTTTGCTTGACAAACATGCTCTTGCAAACGGTTCCGATAAGCTGAATATGTTGATGTGCTGCTCAGTGCACACAGATCAGTAGGCAGCAGCTGTAACTGTGCCTTCATTTTTTTGAAGTGTGAAGAACATATGTGTTATAGAGGGAAATATGCCTGAAAATCGTAACTGTCATTTCAGATTTGATATCACGCTCAGAGTCCTAAATGAAATGGTCCCTGAAAAGTTTGAATACTGAAAACTTTTATTTTAGAGGCATATATTCTTTAATTAAAAGCCTGCCAAACTTATTCAGAATGACTGTTTGTTAAAAAATGAAATTTGAGTATCAAGAAATGTTTCTGAGCTGAAATGTGACAGATAATCTTATTCCAGAAACAATTTACTCTAAAATTGAATTGAATGTATTTTTGTCAAGTTTTGATGTAGGAGTTTAGATTACATTTCTGTGCTGCTAGAACAAGATCACTAAAAAATGCTACAGATATTTTCCACACAGTATTATCCCCCCTTTTTTGACTCACTATATCACAGCTGCCCATCAGTAACTGATACAATATATAAAAATAATGCATGCTTTAATACCCAATGTTACACTGAAAATTCTTACGAAACAGAGTTGTTAAGAGAAATAACACTTCAAGGGTCTTGCAACTTAGAATGGTTGTTTGATTTCTTTCTGATTATACTTACCTGACTTTAAGCAGGATGATCATGGTAACAGAGAAGAATTTTGTGCATCATGTAACACAGAGCACATAATGAAATATAACCAAATTCAAATATGCTTATTCCCTAATATCTATGATTAACTGAATAAAAGGAATTGGAAACAAATTTTAGGAAATAAAGACACTATAGGAGGATGAAATAGTGTGTTAAGCTATCAAAAAGAAAAGAAAGATGAATAAACTGACTTTATTCCAAGTATCCAAAAGTAAAGAAATCCAGTATATAGGTTGGCTGTCAAATTTTCCACTGACTAAATCCTGTCTGTACCATATAAGAATAAGAATAAGAAGTTAAGGGTTCATTTAAGCTGTAGACTTACAGGACTCTGTTAACAAGACAGCAGCAAAAGGGGTTTGCACATACAGAATATTTTTTTATGTCAGACAGAGATTAATCAGCAGTGATATGTATAGCAACTGATCATTTAATTTCAATATTTTATTTGAAATGTCACAAATGGATGTACCATAGGACAGTTCTTTTGGAAGGAACCTTAGCATAATCCAGTAGGTGTTTTGCAGTAACTTGCTCTGCCATGCAGCGCAGATTAGATTAAACCATTCTGGTGCTGAGCCCATTACAGTCCCAAGATTGTTAAGTGAGGTAGAACTGCAAAGGTGGTGGGAAGTTTTAAGCCCGTGTTTACAATGCTAGCAGTATCTTTGCATTTAATAATGGAGTTGCCTGTCTAGCTTTTATATATTTAAACCAAGCATTTCAGCTTTTGAGGCAGATGGCAGAATCATCAATGAATTGCAACAGTTGTGAGAAGTGTAGGGAGAGGCAGCAGCTAAAATTACTGCATCCCCAAATCATTTTTGGGTTTATGAATTTAGCAGCACTTTTAACTACACCGATAAATAAACAGGATCCCAGGAAGAACACAGAAGGAAAATAACACATGCTTACTTCAAATTCATCTACTGCTATGTATGAGGATCATGTATAGTTTCTGCACACTTTAGCTTCTGAATGATTTTCAAGAATTGGCCTGCACACAGTAAATTTTAATAGCTCGATATAGAAAAGTAGGTGAAGAATACCTACTTTTGATGACACAGACACATGACAGAGAAGGGCTACTGAATGTAACAGAACTTTGTCCTGGTTTCAGTTAGGACTGAGTTAATTTTCCTCCTAGTAGCTGATAGGGTGCTATGTTTTGGATTGGGATGAGAAGAGTGCTGATAACATGCTGATGTTTTAAGTGTTGCAGAGCAGTGCTCACACCAAGCCAAGGACTTTTCAGCTTCTCGCTCTGTCCTGCCAGCGGGCAGGCTGGGGGTGCAGCAGGAGCTGGGAGGGGACAGACCCAGGACAGCTGACCCAAACTGGCTAAAGGTGTATTCCATACCATCTGACGTCATGCTCAACAATATATAGGGGTGGCTAGCTGGGGTGTGGGGGCCGGCTGCTCGGGGATAGGCTGGGTCAGTGGGTGGTGAGCAATTGCATTGTGCATCACTTGTTTGTATACATTATTATTATTATTATTGATGTTGTTGTTATTATTATTATTATTTTCCTGTCTTAATAAACTGTCTTTATCTCAACTCATAGGCTTCACTTTCCCGTTTCTCTCCCCCATCCCAGAGAGGGAGGGGGGAGGGTGAGCGAACGGCTGTGTGGTGTTTAGCTGCCAGCCGGGTTAAACCACAAAAAACTTGCACAGAGGGTTTGAGGGAATGTAACCATATGTAGATGGAGATCAACAATTTCATTCCTGAATACCTGCATTCATCAAGCAGTAATATTATTTATTTCAAAACCAGCAGGTCCGGTTTTACTGGATATCTAGTCCCATATGACCACAGCCAACTAATGTTTAGGAATAATATGTTTTTTTTTTGTTTTGTTTTGTTTTCAAAAATATACATTGTTATCTTTTATATGTTTGCATAGCAAGGTTTGCCTGGACCTCTCACTATAATCAACTGTCTGGAAAACTGGCTAAAAAATGCATTGATCCAAAGGCTAACTTTAGGATAACGTCTTTAGGATGCATCTATGATCAGTGGGAAAAGAGACTGATAAAGGGATTCTGTAGACAGTGATTTAGGATCTGAATGCTCTGCCTCCATTAAGAGTAAAGGCAGTCAAGACAAACTAATTAGTGCCTAGAGTTGGTTCCAACACACATATTCTCTCCCATATTTATTTTTGTCAAAATATGAAATTATATTCCTGAATGTTTAATTGGATTTAGATTGTTTTGCCAGTTTGCACTCCTTATGCTTTGTTGTGATGCTGCTGGGGTAAAATACCAAATATTCACTTGGGTAATTAATATGAGTCACAATGGAAATAGTTCTACATTTGGATTCTGCTGATTGACTTTATATAATCTTAATTGTATACATCTTATTAATTGTTTACACTTTTGTATAATTTCTAATTTTTATTTTGTTTTATGCTTTTGAATTGATCCTGCTTTTCAGAATATACAGAATTTATTTCCAAATTGAACAGGAAAGTGGGTTTGCCTATAAGCAGATGGATTTTAAGATTCTTTTCCTTGAGGCATAAATGATAACAACAGAAAATGGCTTTTTAGAAGTAATTTTATTTATTCACTTCACCCTGCAGGGAATGAAACAAATAAATGAAGGAAGGAAAGTGCTTGCCCTGTCATGGCCGTAAATTACTCATTGTTCAAAATGATTTGAGTTGTCAAAAGCACACGATTGTATACTGTTACTTGAGAATAATCTTTCATATATTGCTGTATTCTCTTTATATTGTGCTCTCTCTCTCTCTCTTTTCTCTCTCTCTCTTTTTTTTTTTTTTTTTTTTGTCATTATTTCAGGCAAGGAAAAAGATGTTCTCTGCACTAAAGACTAGAAACTTTAAGAACACAGGCCACTACAAGGCGACAGTATCAATTTCTCAATGTTTTGCTGTTTTCGATTATCTGATTGATTTATACTGAATTGTTCCTGTCTGTAAAATATCCCAAGATACCTAATTAAATCCTTCATTGGCAATTAGCTGCCGTTACTTGTTAGCCACTTGGGAGTCATATGATTCCGTCCTGGCGACATGGTTGCAAAATTCACTCCCTGACTACCAGGTTTAATTGGACCTCTCTTACATCTAAATGTGAAAATAGGGACTTCTGGATGTTCTGGACCTAGCACATGGCTTTAAAGCTTGTTTTTTATTTGTTTATTTTTTTTGTTTGGTTTGGTTTAGCATTTTATTAGTATTTGAAGATATTCTGGAGATTTATCTTGAATACTTTTTATGCAGTTTCTATAAAAATAATTCAGAAAAATGTATTAAACTTTGATTAGACCATATTATGTTTATTGCATTTGGACTCATCAGTAGTCAGATGAAGACTCATACAGTAGTTGGTGTATAAATTAGTAATTCTGGTGTCATGATTTCATGATTACATTGCTATGTAAAGTAGCTTTGCTTAGGCAAGAGGATTCTCCCTTGTAGTTTAGGGAAAAAAGAATCATAGAATTACAGAATGTCTCGGGTTGGAACGGACCTCAAAGATCATCTAGTTCCAACCCTCCTGCCATGGGCAGGGATGCCACCCACTAGATCAGGTTTCCCAGGGCCTCATCCAACTTGGTCTTTAACACCCCCAGGGATGGGGCATCCACAGCTTCTCTGGGCAACCTGTTCCAGTGCCTCACCACCCTCTGAGTGAAAAATTTTCTCCTTACCTCTCATCTAAGTCTCTTCTCTTTTAGTTTAAATCATTCCCCCTTGTTCTATCATGATCTGATTGAGCAGAGTTACTCTCTATCTTTTTTATAAGTCCCCTTTAAGTACTGAGGTCACCCTGGAGCTTTCTCTTCTGTAAGCTGGACATCACCAGGTTTCTCAGCCTTTCTTCACAGGAGATGTGCTCCAGCCTCTGATCATCTTTGTGGCCCTCCTCTGGACCCGGTCTAACAGCTCCTTTGAGTTCTGGGGGCCCCAGACTTGGACACGGTACTCCAACTGGGGCCTGACAAGGGCAGAGTATCACCCCCCTTGACTTGCTGACCACTTCTCTGTTGATGCAACCCAGGATGAAGCTGGCGTTCCAGGCTGCAAGCACAGTGCTGGCTCATGTGGAGTTTTTCATCCACCAAAAACAGCTTTTAACTTTGAATGGTAATTTAAAAAGAAAATAAGTACTTTGTGACTTATCTAGTGTAATAGCTACTATTTCTTCCTTGTAGGTATATTCAGGTGAGTTATAATATTCTAAATGTTTGTAAGAAAATATTTGTTATTGAATCTCTTTTACCTTCATAGACCTTTTCATCATGTTACTGTAAAGGTGTTGATTCTGAATCTGGCACTAAAATGGTGCTTTATTTTTAAAATTTAAAGTTGTTTTTTAGATAAAACCAATAAATCAGATAAAAGGAAAAACTATCTATCTATTTATTTACTTTAATCCTTAAGAAGTTATGTTGCTCAAACCTTGTATTTTGTTTACTATAAATGATTATTTTATTAGGGGGACATTCAGAAGTCTGGTTAAACTGAACGTTTGCTTAATCCAGAGACACAAAAATTTCCAAGATTGTACTTAGAGAAATGATGACTAAATGTATTTAATCACATTTTTTCCTGGACAACAGATAACATCCAGTTCTGTTTTGTTATGGATACAATGATTCATGCACTCCTAAATTTGTTTTTACCTTTTCCTCTGTATAAGATCAAAGCTGTGTTCCCAACATACCAAGAAGGACAAGATGGAAGTGGGTGACATGGAGTAAAGGTCGGACAGGAAATGACAGAATTTGACATTTGTTTGGATGAGTTCTGTTAAGTTTAGAGATGCCACTCAGGTTAACTCTAAGAAGTCAGTCTTTATGGATTTATTATTGCAGTGTATTTAAAAAGGAAAAAAAAAAAAAAAAAAAAGGACCGTGATAACAAACAACTGTGGATTGCATGCTTCCTGCAGCAAAAGTAATGCTAAGAAGGAAGAGAAACAGTGAAGTTCTCAGTGACTTCTACTTCTTTTTTTGGTATTTGTGAAATATGATGGACAATTTAATTTCCAGATATAACAGTATTTCCAAATTATTCTAAAATTAGTGCCTTCTTGACAAGATAGGTAGCACTTTTAGACAGAGAACTCTCTGATGCATAAAATGTGATAGCTGCCTTGCTCTGCAGTCTAATCTTTGAAAATGTTGAGGCTTCCCCAGCTAAAAAACTCTCAGGATCTGCAATGGACCCTCTGCATAGTGCCAGCCTTTCTACAGTCTTTAATGTCTTGGCTCTTATTGCTCTTCTAAAAATGCTACAAATTCTGTAGATATCAAGGTTTGTGACTTATCAGATGAATTGTGTGTGAATTTTAGGATATATTCATGATGTAGTAAAAAAATAATAAATCTGCATCTACTTATAGTGATGCCTATGCACACTTTTCTTTCATCTTCAGATGGAAAGGCTACACTGTTCTAGGAACTGTATCATATTCTCTCGTTCCAATTAGCCATACGTGTCTCAATTAACAGTCTGCTTAATCATTGTTGTTTCTTCCTAGAAACAGTGTCTACGTGCTTTTAACCTGGCTTAATATATCTTTCTCAAGGCTTATTTCTGGAGATAATTTTCTAGTTGAACTTTAGTTTTTCCTTTGGGCAAGTCTGTGATGGTATTACCAAGAGGCTACTGATTGGATGATTCAGTTTTCCTTACTTCAGTCTAAGGAGGGTAGTGATTCTTCCAAAATAGCATACACAGCCAGTGTAGATTCTTCTATAATTCATGGAACAGTATAAAGCGCTAGAAGAGTATATCAAGGACACTTCATTTCAGAGAAAATATTCATGCACTACCTGCAGAAACAGAGTTCCAGCATAAATCGTTAAATATAACCACTTTGTTTCTCTCAGTTTTTCCTTTTCTTTCCTATTTCAAACTGAAACCAGAACCATATAGTTCACTTAAGCTTAACAAATACTATGAAAAATGAAACTTAGAGTAGTTAGATTAATGTAACCATATACAAAAGTTATAATTATAAATGACTAAAAGCATTACGTGTTAGTTAACCCTTAGTAAAAATAAGCACCATTTGAGAAATAATTGTATTGAAAGTAGGGGACCAGGAAATTGACAAACATGCCTTTGGTTGATAAAAAAAACATGCTTTTTTGTTTGTTTGTTTATGATATAATAATACTATATACATAACCTGACACATAGAATTAGCAGGACACATAGAACTGTCTAAAACTAGATGAAGCCCAAACTTTCCATAGTGCACCAGCTTCTGATATTTTCCAGCAATTATTTCTGCATCTCATTATTGCATGTTTTGCAGTGAATCCTCAATATATTTTTATTCTTCACTGTCTGCAGATTGCTCAGGCTTCACACAAGAGATCCAGTCTTAAAGTACTTTTAGATGAAGTTCTTTTGACTGTGGGTAGTATAAAGTGACTAACTCATTTCAGATGTGGTACCATAGAGAAAACGTCACATCTACTTCACTGAAAGTGGAATCTAAAAAAGAAAACCTAGTACTTGAGCTTAAATAAACTTTTTTTTTTTTTTTTTAATAAAAAGACAGTTTCGAGTAATTTAATAGTAGCCAAGAAGTCTTTGTTTTTAATTTATGTTTTACTTCTAAAATGAGTATTTTAACCCAGCCTTGCATAATTTTTTTTTTTTTTTTGGGGGGGGGGGGGGAGGTAGAGGGTAGGGGCAATATATAGCCATGGTTGGAACTGAGGTAGTATACAACAATGTCTTTGTGATAGCTGAGGTGAGGTGATTTCTGCCACTGAGCATAGCCGCTTCCCGAACGAAGCATTTTAAAGCAACAAAATTAGATATAACAAATGTGCTATTTAGACAGGTTCTGGTACATTTTATCTAACTACCCCAAGGGACTTTGGCTTTACTATTCTCATATTCACTCACTCCCGTAGCCGTCATGTAATATAATGCTATTTAACGAATTGCACTTCAGAACTGATTCTACTCAAGGTCAGTAAGATTTCAAACACTGTAACCTATGTAAAGTAATCCACTTGCAATTATTATTGCTCTGCTTTAGTATAAAACAGACAAACAACATTTCTCTCCCCACACCTTTCCCCTCCTCTGTATTTATTCATGAAGCTGGGATGAAAAGCAGTCTCAAGTACTGTATACTGGTCTTGGGCTGGTGAATTCCAAAGGGAGCTTTGCTGTTGTCCTCTCTAAATTTAGAATTAAGTCATTTAGGAAGTTAATTTAATGTCAAATGATGTTTTCCATTTATTTTGAGAATGCCTTTTGAATAGATGGATTTTAATGGAGAACATTACATAATCTTTAAGGCAATATAAAAGCTCAGATTCTTTTAATCTAATTGTAAGCCTTGAACAGAGACACCCAAATTAATAACACAGTTGCCTAGCCTCTATCTATAGTCCATGGAGAGAAATGGGAAAGACTTGTTTACTGCAAGTTTATATCACTGTTGAGGTCCTCTCCTTCCACTGGTTGTCTACAGAGTTTAATGTGTTTTTAAATTTAGGCTATTGTGTTAAGTGGGAGAATCCAAACTTGATGATTTTCTCGAAGGATTTCAAAAGTATACTGAGAGAGGATCTAGTAAACAATTCAGTCTTCATTGACCTTAAGTCTGATCCCTAAATATTTTCTTGAACTCAGTTTTCTAACTTTAATTTCCTGAATTTAATATGTACTTTAAACTTCTCTAAATAACCTTAATATTTTTATCAGAGCTTACTGCTCTCTCACACCTTTGTTTTAGACATCAGAGAACTTCAACAAAGAGTATTTAAATAACAACTTAAATCAGTCTGTTTCTTATGTCTTCACGACTCAAATTATGTTAGTTTGGGGCTATTAAAACACCTAAAGTATTTGCTTTATTAGCCCTCCAGCATGCAAACACCAATTTTTAGGTCAGAAAGATGTTAATGTAGGCAGTTGCTCTACAGAAGGTAAGACTGTAGCAAGTATACACAGAAATCTTTTGAAATTGTTCTCTGATGATTTCCAACAAACTTTTTCTATGTAAAAGCATGTACACGTGAAATATGAAAAAATACAACAGGATAAGCCAAGGACAACAGTAATAAAAATCTTCTCTGAATTTCTGTCTTCATCCACTTAAGGAGCTTAGAATAGGGCCTGCATATGGTTTCTTTTGTAGTTATTTTTCCATGTGCTTCAGTAGACACTGGATCATACCAATAGGGTTAAAACCAGTGTCCATTAAAACAAATGAAATTACATCCTTTAAATCTAATAAGCTCTGTGTCAGTCTTATTGTAAATTTTACAGTAGTCTGCACTATATTCTAATAACTGTCTGAGTCTAATGTCTGTGAGGCAATTGGCTGCTCACTACTCACATAAATGGACAGGAGTTTTATAAATTTTGGAGAGAATGAGTGTTCCTCCTTGCTTGAGTAAGGCGTTGTTCTGGTAGACAAACAAGTTCTCTAAACAAGTCCCTCAGGTCATCAATACCTTTTAATGCTGGAAAGAATCTTCAGTAGCATTCACGTTTCTGTTGTAGAACTCAAAATATCTGAGCTTTGTTGTTGTTTGTTTGTTTGTTTGTTTGTTTTGGTATGCTTTGGAAAACTTAGTATTCCACTGAATATTTTTTGTCTGATTTTTTTTTTTTTTTCCTGTGTCTTGGAGTATGCTTCTTTAGCACTTTAGTAAGTACCATAAAAAAAAAAAAGAAAAAAAAAAAAGAAAAAAAGTGTCTGTATACTAGTGACATTAAAAAATCTCATGCATTTGCTGCAAACTCTCCTGTTTCCCAGATAAGTTATGACAAGCTATGGCATTGTTACATGTTATGCCTATTAGAAATAATAGTCTTCATCAAAAGGAAAATGCAGCACAATACTAGACTGTCATCTACTTATGTCAGAGTAATAATACTGTTAAGCTTTGCTGTTTGCACTGTTCTATACATTAACAGTTGAAAC
The DNA here is from genome assembly GCA_011074415.1 of Stictonetta naevosa. Lineage (NCBI taxonomy): Eukaryota > Metazoa > Chordata > Aves > Anseriformes > Anatidae > Stictonetta > Stictonetta naevosa. The sequence continues at coordinate 28,706,022 of CM021697.1, forward strand.
CAGTAAGATACAAGAGGTGAAGTTTAGCAGATGCATATTTTACAATCTTCCATTAAACTGTTTTGGTTTTGTTTGTTTGTTTGTTTGTTTTTAATTTTATATTTTACATTTGGTTTTGTTTTAATCTTATATTTTACAAAGGAAATAAATCTTAGGGTCAGATTCAGGTGTCCTTATATGTGAAGAACAACACTGGCTTACAGGAACAGTCCTCTCAGATTTACTGCAACTAGCTTTCAAATAAGTTACTAATCAGTTTGAGGAAGAGTTCCAGACTCCAGCCAAAGTTCAAATGACATCTGAAACTAAGACATTAAGAAATGTCACAGCTCAGGATGGCTTTTTATATACATAATGTATCATTATTTAGAAACAACAGAACATTACATTATTGGTTCTGGATAGTTTTGTCTCCTCTAGGAAACACCAATGTCAGTAACTGACTCTTAAATACCCTCAAAAATTATAATCACAACCAAAAAGTTATGAAAAAAATGAATATACAGGTTTTTATTTTTATTTTTATTTTCATTTTTCTATCACAGTCCTATCAACTGGTAACAAAGATACTCTGGCGTTCATTTTGACATTCAATATCCATTTGTTTTATTGTCATCTAATTAACTTTCTGTAGATGAACAAGTACATATTATTAACAAAAATAATTCTGGTACTTTTGTTAGCAACTATAATTTTAAACACTCCTCAGCTCAAGTGGATTATTTATGAAAAATAAAGGGCACTTTTTATTTCTGAATATTTCTTTTATATGTTTCATACTTTTCTAGTTTTTTATGCAGGTTTTATACTACACTTTGAAGGCTGAGGAGTTTTCAGAACCTTTGCAGCAATCCTCACCATATGCTTAAAACAGCAAAGCAAAACAAAAACTTGCACCCAATGCTTTCCCTATGGGTGAGATGTCATGAGAAACTTGTTGACTCCTGACTGATAGAATTTGACACATTCCAAATTCAAAAAGGATTTAACACAGAAATGCCATAACTCATCATGTTAGTGTCTCTGTCAAATTGAGAAAAATTAAGGCCTCTTTGTTACCTTTTCCATTCAACTGATGGCTCTCATACTGTAACGGTGTGTGGTAATGGAGAAGCTGGGGAATACAAATTGAGTAATTCTCGATTTTCTAGTTTTTCGGTTGGATGATGTCAATGTTCCGTGATCTAGGAGGGAAAGGGAAGGAAAAAATATTTGCAAGGGCAGAAGTTTAATTTTCTATTTTTTCAAGACAATAATAAAAATGTCACTATTTAGTGATCAACTGGACCCATGTGTCAAGCATGAAATTTTCTGACAGTCTGTCATGTGAACACTATTTCTGACATGGCTTTAGGATCCAATCACAACTTATTTATAACCTATCATTTTAAATTACTTACAAATAGTTCTAATGAGCATGTTTCAAAATTTTGATATTTTAAACCCCTTTCAAAAAACCTCATGAAATAGAGATTAATTTTGGCATGGTTCTCAGTAATAAATCTCAAATGATAATCATCAAATAGGCTCAACCTTGTTAGTGTAGCAGAGATAAATTTAGTAGATGTGCTTTGACATAATAGAGTTTTTGATAAGATATCTTTTAGTTGCTTCACATCTATGACAGTCAACTAAAGGAATGTTTTGTGTGTATTTCGTACCAAAGTTGATGACTATGTATATAATGTCCTAAAGGATGGTAAGTGGTAATTGAACTTTTTTTGATTGTCACAGCTTTGAGAAAATGTTGACTTTTAAGAGAGAGTCTCAATTTCTCTGTACATATATTTCATATACTGTCTAGCATTTTTACCAGGTCAATGGTTTTGTTTAATGTTTTCAGAAATGAATATTAGTGACTAAGCAGTGTTCATAGTAATGCCATAGTACAGGCTAGTATAATTATTATTATTATTATTATTATTATTTTGCAGTTGCATTTAAATAAATGCAAAGTCAAAAGGGCTGGGCAAAGGTAAGTTTTACTTCACAACAAAAATTGATTGAATTGTAAACTCAGCAACTTAAACTAGAGAAGCATTACAGCTTTTTTAAGCACTAAAGCTAATAACTGAGGCCAGACAAAATATTACCTCCAAGAATAAATCACTTTTATTATTTTCTTATCTGGATAGTTGCTATAGCATATACAGTATATATTCTACTGATTTGTTTCATCTCCTTTTTGAGGAGTTCTCCTTAGAAACTCATATTCTTTGTGATTCAAAAGATGACCATAACAATTTGCTTTCATTGCAATCACACAGCTGAGAGTAATTGAGGCCAGCTGGCCTTTCTTGACACACAAATGGGAAAGGAACAGGACTGCCAGAATGGCATCAGAGAAGTCACTGCAGAGTTGTTACTTGATTTAACACATAGGAAAGCATCAGGATCCTGTCCAGATATGATCGGTGCTTCCCTGCACAAACACATACTAGAGAGCCATGCAATGGTTCTAAATTATTTTCTGTAGAGATCTGGAAGAGAGTATGAAGAAAGGTGATGTCAAAGTATTTTGAGATTGCAGAAAGAGCTGCTTTGCTGTAGAACATAGAAGATGCTGTGTGGGACTGCCATTGCAATGGAGGTTAAAGATTATTCTTGCTCAGTTTGAAGCTCTCAACTTCTTACTTAATGCATTAGTACTAAATGGAAATGTTTTCCAGTTGTAGGTAATGCTCATTGAGTTTGTGATGTTACTGAGGCCTGGAAAGGAAATCTAATTTGAGGGTGTGAGTTGTTCAAGCAACTCTTAACACCTACCCAAAGTTGTTGTTCTATCTACAACTTATTTATTTATTTATTTATTTTATTGTTTATTTTTTATTTATTTTTTATTTTATTTTTTCCTGAAATTTATTGAGATTCTGGCCCTGCATTTGCTTGCTTTTCACAAGAACTGCACTTTTCCTTATCATTAGATACTAACTTCCATCTTCTTACTTGCTGTATTTAGAGTATCATGATTTTGACTCATAATATGCATTTGACTCATGGTTGAAATCCCATCCTCATGGTCACAAACATACAGTGTGGCAGCTTCCAGTCTGAGGTTGATTCACTCTTCAAATGGGTTAATGGTGCATACCATCAGATGGTGAGACTTCTGAGGACAAGGCAGCTTCAGATTCTCCTCTGTGTGTGTGTGACTCCAGACAGCATTGGGACTTGGATTACTGCAGGAAATTCACAATATAGCATGGAAGCATGTCTCTGCAGGTTTTGGTGTGAGGTTTATTTGTTTTGTTTTCTGTTCAAAAATAAGCATTGGACTCATAGAAAAAGAAAATGCACATAATATTGGTTGTGAAACAAGAAGGCATAGTCATCAAGTTCAGATTGGGTTGCTTAAGTTGTTCAGTAGTAAGGGAACAAAGATTCTTCAGACAGGTTGCCAGATCTCCCTTGCAAAGCAATGGCAACTGCCATCATTCCATAGCCTTTACCTGTAGCTGACAGTAATTCAGTACTCTAAAGCAAGCTAGAAGATGAACTATGCATAATGGCTTCAGAATTATATTTATTTTAATATATATATATATATAACTTTGCATGCTAAGATCCTGAAGAAAAAAACAACTCAGTAAACATACAGACTATATTTTTCCAGAGCAGACTGATGAAAATGTGTCAGGCTGTGCTGTCTGCACATCACTACTGCTGTCTCCTCAGCTAATGTCAGAGACGGTATTTGGATCTCCAGGCATTATAGCAATGGTGATGGATATGCGGTCTGCTGCTGACCTAAAATGTGATTTCTGTCCCCTAAAACATTGATGTACAAAATAAATATTTGATTTGCAGTATATCTTGAGTAAGGTTGTGTAACAAAGGTAAGCACTTAAAAGGAATTTTAATTTGGTTGATTTTTATTCTGGAAGTGGAAGAGCTCCATACAATGAATTATTTTTAATGGTGTTAAGTTTTAACATTTAGATCTTTCAGCTCCTAAATGTGCTAATCCTTTTGCTTTACTGATGACCTGGCAGTCCTGTGTGGTTATATTTTTCTAAAGTAGCCTAATAGCTGCATATAGGCTGAAAAATTGAGTAATTTAAAGAGTTAATAAATCTGGATCATCAGCTCTCTGGAAATTATATTCATTTTATTTTATTTTACTTAATTTTAATAACGTGCTCAAGTGTTTTACTTGAATATTTAAAGTTCAGCACATGCTTTTCTGAACTATGGCTTGATTATGACTATGAGAGAATATTTTATTAAATATGCAGGAAACGGAATTCATTAGTCTTCCATTACTTTCTTGCTCATGCTGTATAGCTTAAGAACAAGTCTTAATATCTTCTTGAGATAAACATAGCTCTTGATGGCAAAGTAGTGGATTAAATCTGGTTACTATGTTTGGCTAAAGAGGAAGGTAACTTTTCATTTTGAATGAACGCAGTCGGAGCCTCAGTTATTTGGTTTATAGTATCCCATCTTGTTACTTAATGGTGTGTTAAAGAAAACTAGAGATCAAGGGGAAAATAGAAGGGGGGAGGAAATAAAAGCATATTCCAGGAAGAATACCATATGTCTTGAAGAGAGTAACCATGACTGTCTACAAAGTATTTTTCCTATGTCCTAGTGAATCTGAGACATTTATGTGCAGTAAGAAGTAGCACAGGACTTGCACGAATCTTGTACCCCCCTCAGTGATGAGTCACAGTGGCCGTTAGAAATTTCCTGGGACATCTCAAATGTCAGAATGTACCTCATTGTTTAGGCCAATGAACTGGACCTCTAACGTAATGGCCAGGAAGCTCAAATGTGGTCTCCTTCTCTCCTTCCTTGTTCTTCTGACATCCAAATAATGATAGGGAGCTGCATCACCCCAACTGCTAGTCTCCTGCCTCTTGTCAGGATCAGTCAGCTCTACCTGGGTGCCCTGGTAAGTGGGACAGGCCTGGTGGTTTGATCCAATATAGTCACTTCTCTATAAAATTTCCTTCTCCATACCCACACATGAAATCTGTTTCCTCACTGAGGGAGTTTTCTGTGGAGAATTAAACAATCATCTGACATGTGAAATCTAGCTTTGGAGACTCAAGCTTGCACAAACTGCAACAGCATCTGAATAAGGATATGAATGTTAATATACTTCTGATTACTTTTTTTTTTATGTGAAGCTTTTTTCCTCAGAAGAACCTGTTATGTCATTATCTTAATCTGATCAGCAATGAACTAAAGAAAAAAAATGAATACGAAGAGGATTAGTTATGTAGGATGAGGAAATTATATTCATAATTAATAGTGTTGATTATTTAATCACAACTTCTGTTACAAAGTGAAAGGATAGATATATGATCTGAATTATACCAAGAATTCGACAAATGTCACAGTATCATAAAAACATGGAATTCTAAGTAATACTAAGACTGATTAAGGAAAAAATGAATGTTTTGGGGATAGTTTTTTTCCAAGTAAAGTAACAGTTGATTTTAGTGCATTTAATCTCTTCTCTGTAGGTTCGACAAAGATACAGAATAAATCAGATAAAGACAAGAGAGGAAGTATTTAAACATTCTTAAATTCATAGCTATAAGGGGGAGAAAGATCTTTGTGTATATATAAAGTATTTCTGTTATTTTTTTTCCTGTAAATCAGCCCAGGGAGATTACACATACACAATTATCTTGATTAAATTTACCATTTTAGATGAGCTCTAGCCATCCTCACACAAAGACCTCTATTAAAAAGTCTTTTATAATTTTAATAACATATCATGAAGCTATTTAATGACATTTTGATATCCTAGCTGCTCATTGAATATTTACTCCCCATTGCTTTTCATAGCCTATATTGCCAACAGCATGTTTTCTGTAAGTCAAACTGCTTCTGTATGCCATTTTAGAATAAAATATAAGTAAGCCTCACAGTAGGATCTTCCTTGAAATATTTAATTAAATAAGTGGAATAGTCTACTGAACAGTTGTCTTTTAAGGTAAGAGAAAGTCAAAATGATTTTATTAACAGTATTGTAACAACTTCATTTGTATCAGATTAAAATTGTAGAAATGTGTGATAAAAATGGAGAAGCTTTGAGTATGTTGGCAGATCTATTTGCTTAACATAGAAGCTATTACTGAAAACTTCTGAACATTTCTCCAATAACAGTTGTAATGTTGTAAAGTGCTGCACCATTATTTATTTTTTAATTCGTAGGTATTTTCTCAACTACTTTCCTGAATTAGCTCTTCTTGCTACTGCCAACCTTCTATACTTCGTCTTTTTTTTTCCTTACCTCAGCATTTGATAATTATAATAGCATGATCTTCCCTGTTTGCCAGGTATGTGCCGAGTAAAATTTAAGGTAATGACGGTTCCCAGATGTCTGGTGCTGCCAATGCCACCCTGTCTCAGTGCTCATTAACAGAGCCACCCAGGCTGGCACTACCCCTTACAGAGTAAGGGCAGCAGTGGGATGGGATGTTCTCCATAACATCCCTTGGTGTTGACACTTCTCTGGGTTTATAAATAGCCTTGTTTTCTGAGCCACTGCTCACTAGACAGAGGGCTTTTCTGAGCTTCTGGGAAGGATATGTAGAATACAAATCAGATGCAAGAGGTAACTAATGTGCAGGATTTTTTCTTCACTTGTCTTGAAGAAGAATTTGAGTGCATCTAGAAACTGAAGCCTATTATTGTGTTCTGACAGGAGGAAAAAAAAAAAAAAAAAGGATTAATTTTGTGTGGGTGCAGCCACACTTCCAGAACTTTGGTGGAATTTGATCTTTCATCTTAGCTTGTTTGCTCAGCTTTGCAATGCTAGTCACTCATTGCTAGGTCCTGCTTTCTAAGAGGCAGATTTTGCTGGATATCTCCATGAGTGTGTGCTGGATAGCAGGGTATGAGTGTCCAATCTTGCAGCAGGATTTAAGGGCATCACAGTCAATCCTGTGGCCAGAGTGGTGCCATGGAAAGCACACAAACAAGGGAAGTGGAGAGCATGGTTTCACCTGCTCAAGCAGCATCCCATAGAGATGAACTGGGTCTGCAGTGAAGTGGCATAGTGAGATTGCAAATGCAGTCTCTGGGTAGTGTGTGAGCTCTGGGAGCTAATCTGTGACACCCGACATTGTAATCCCATACAGCTGTGTTTGACAAAGCTTTAGAATGAAACTCTGAATTAATGACACAAAACAGAACAAAAATGGAAATCAACTTAACTTGTAACGTACAGCATTTCTGCATAGTGTCCTAAGTATTCAGTAAAAGACAGTACACATAATCAATATCAGTGTAATAAGCTGAAAAATGTCATGAAGCCTGACATTCTTCTGACTCTGCTGGCACTAACACAATGCCTTGCTGAATAGGAATTCACATTGAAGGCTTTTATATATTCCTGAATAATTGATACACACAGATTTGGGATATAGCTAATGCTTTCTATGTGAAGATAATAAATGTGTTGTGAAAATTGTTTCCTGCCACTTAATTTATTGATTCTTTAAAATATTGAATTGCAAATATATTACTGCTTGTTAATGTGGGGCTTTTTTTATGAATGCTATTAGTACATGTTGTTCTTCTGTTGAGTTACATGACTTAGTGGCAATCCTATTTAGTCTCTGAATTTTGTGCTTCACCCAGTGAAATATTAAAAAGCTTTTAACTATTAAATTATATTTATGTATAAGCAGCATGCAAAACACATCATAATGTGCACTAAGCAAATTCTTTCACCATTTTTGTAACTAGAAATCTAAAATAAATAATAGATTGGTTTGTAAATCTTTTTGTAGACCTATTTAGCGTAATGGTTCTGTTAATCATAAGCAAGAAAGAATAATTTCTAAGAATGCTATACTTACTGAAGATAAAAGACTAGTAGCACTCTCTTATATGTAAACCTCTTTTTAAAATACTTCTTTAGAAAACACTGAAGAAAAAACTAGGAAGGAACAAAGAAATTAATTAGCTCTGGTGCCATTTCAATAATGTATCCTTGACTATTCCAAGATAATGCACTAAGACAGAACTTAGCTCACACAATATTTGTACCCAGCCCACCCATATATATAATTTAGTAATATTAGGTATTGGCAGCTGATTTCTTCACAAACTGAATAAAAATACACTACTTGATAATGAATTCCTTTAAATCTCCACTACTTTTATACATGTTAATGCAAGTTCAAGGTAAACCAGTCTCTATGCATGGATAAGTGTAGAAAGATCTAATATGTGAAAAATATTCTGTTTTCAGTGATCATTTCCTTCTTTGACCTCTTCTGAAATGTAAAGCTTAAAGTAGATGTGCAGACATGATTGAACAAAAGAGAATATAACCCAGTTATTTTGATATTAAGTAAATTACTTTTTTTTTTTTTCAATTCGATCAATAAGATGAGCTTTTATTAAAATGTAATTACTTCTTCTGATATGAACAGGTTAAACTGCAAAACCATGTTGGATCAGAGCAGTCACAATTGTTATACTAATTTCAGGCAAATATTTTGTGCTAACAGGCAAATTTTGTTTCTGGGAATCATCCATTGCATTTGAAATATATTACTCTCTTTCATGTCTTATTTTGCAATTATGTGCAAAATGCATGCACATGTAGTGCATGTGCATCACTTCCGAGTGTCACATTTGAGTGTCACAATTTTCACTGTTTAAAACTTTCTCAAAATGAAATTGCTGTCACAATGTGGAGCTGCTGCTTCAGCTATCAAACTAATGGAACCGTAATGGGACACTTACTAGCAAAATTAATGGTCTGCATTCTTTTCTTTGTCACTAGATCTGTATGGCTCCATTAGGTCTGATTTGTTCAGGGACAAGAGGAAAGAATGATGAAGATGCTAGTATTTTGCTGAAAGGAATCGATTACTGTATTTTTTTAAATATTCATGAGCTAGTTAGCATCTTGTTTTGCTAACCTTCAGCAAGCTGATGTAAATTAAAGAAAATCTGTTTTGGTATGGTTTTATTTACACATTAACTTATTGATTTTCATCTTTCTGTGATTCTTACATACATAAAAAGAAGGAGGTCAAGGATATTTGTTTCTTCTGCCATTGTTCATTATCCCAGGTACTTCTACTAGAGGAAGTGGTTTCTCTGGGATTTTACTGTAATCCACAAGATTTTATTTTTATTGAGCCTTTTTTCCTGCTACTGCACTTGATAGTAGCTGTTTCAAAGTTCAGCCATGTACAGAAAATGAAATGTAATAGCAATCATGTTTACTTTCTATTAAAGTATGGATTTTCTGAAGAGACTAATTTACTGGGAGAATTCTCTGTGAGACCATTTTACACCTACAACCTAATATCAAAGCCCAGTGTAACAACTTTTCTTAAAGACAAGCAATCTAATTTGACACAGATACCTATCCTATACTATATATTTTTGTTAGTATTTTAGCTGAAACACTGCATAGTTGCCTAGGTATTTCTATCCTGAGGTTTTCTTTGAGATTCTGGGGGCTGAAGTAGTCCAGAACTTTTCTCTCCTTTCTCATTAACCTCATCCTTTTGGAGATGGTTTTCAACCTCCATAAATTTTGACATTTCCAGTCTTCCAGAATCCATGTTTGCTGGTCATCTCTAAATCTCCCTGGCTATCTCCATATTAGGGGATTTTTCACCTACTGTGCATGGGCACCTTTCAGAACCTCTCTGTGGGGAGCAGCAAGTATCCAGTCAGCAAAATGCAGTCTGCATAGAACTCTACTGCTAGAGAATTTTCCCCAACCCCATCCCCAATGATGTTGTGTTATGCAACAGAAAATCTGAGGAAATTGTTTTAAGTAAGCTGATGTTCCATAATGCTGAGCATGTGAAAGGCTGTATATAAAGATTCTTTACTAATGTACATATGAAGAACAACAAGAAAATAGTGAGAATATAGTACTTCAGGGAATAGAAAGCATAATTTGAAACACTAATTGTGATTGGTATTGTTTTCTCTTTTGGGCTTGAGAGAACTTTAATTTCTATGTTTGCATGTTTGTCATTGTCCTTGGATTTTGGAAAGCCTGTGCAGTACTGCTATACAGAGCAGAGAGACTAAAGCAAATGTGACTCCTCAAAACTAATAATGTATGCCTTAAAAATTGTGATTTTCCAGCGGTTGATGAAATTTCTCAGGTAGACAGGTTATAATATGTGGCACTTTTAATGTAGTTCTGTTTCTAGTTAGGTAGGTTCTGTTTCTAGTTAGGTATTGTTCTCTTCCAGTGAGATTTAAAGGATTTGCACAATTTAAACATTTATTAATGGGACCAGGAGACAAAACAAATTAATAATGATTTTTTTTTTCTAGGTTTAAACATGATAAAACCAGATCATTTTAAGATAGTATTTTTAAGTAGTATTTCTTTCTTCAGAGGAAATATATTTATATTTAAGTACTTATTCAAGTGCATCTTAAGAAAAGATTGTTGTGTTGATCCAATATTAAGGATTGCTACTGTGCTTTTTTTATTATTATCTCTCTTTGCTTATCTTCCTGTGTCACATCTAGATACTCCAAGATTTCTTATATTATTTTATACTGAGCACTTTGGAGCACTTGTCCTCAAAAAGAGGGGAAAAGCTGTTTTAACAAATTGTGTGGGCATCCTGAATTCTTCACCAGGAGGATTGTGATGTTGATGGTTGCTTCTTCCTCACTTTCTTGGTGCTAATTTAATACATTTCCTGACATGTATTTTGCCTTGTTTCTTCAGCTATTGGCAAATCATTTTTTATCTGTATTTATTATACACTGTATGTTTATTACACTCCTTGTTCTTCTGAACTCTTTGATAGCCTTAAAACCTTTTTGTCCACCTCCCCAGTCAGGTGCTTTTCAATTGATCATTGCTGAGTTGTATATAAATAAAACTCCAAGCAGGCAAGGACAGTTCTAACAAAGCCTGAGCAAGAAGTTCTTGCAGAGCTGGTACAAGATCTGCAGCTTGTTATTAGCAATGGCAATACTGGCTTACAGGGTTACAATAACAGCAGAACAAAATGTTCTTGTACTGCTTTTTGTCTTTTTGTTTTATTATTACTTCTAATTAGGAAATTGACTACTTAGGAGTCTATATTTAGAAAAGGTTGTAGACACCTATTCTTTTGGTTCTGTGCTACTGTACTTTCCTGGTTTAGTGTTGTTAATTTTAAAATCCTGGCTGTTTAATCTAGATCCAAGTCACCAAAGGTTCAAGGGGAAAAGAAGCAAACAGATATCTGTGGGGAATGCTCCTAACCTAAAGTAATTATCACAACCTGAGTAGACTTTACATATCCTGAGAAAGCTGAGAATACCATTGTTAAGGTCACATTCTTATCCAGACTTTTCCTTTTTTTGAAACCTGGACCTAGATTTCATAGATTTGTTGAGCACCACTGCATGCTACTTCTCCACAGGATTCTCAGTCTCAGTGCTGCTTGTCCCATTGTGATTGGAGATTAGAAAAGGCATCATGCTAAGGGACAGTGAAGATTTAAAAATAGCAAACAGATGAAAAAAGGTGGAAATTACAGTCTGTAAATCATTGAGAATTTTAAAATGATGTATTTTGGAATCAAGTCAAGTAATACATACTTGCCTGTATACCAACTACATACTCTATACCAACAGAGGTGCACTCATCCTAACCTGTTATGACAGAATGAGAAAGAAAGATGTAAATATCACTGCCGATAGCACTACCAAGCTTAGGCTTATCTTCTCTAATGCAGTGCCAAAACTAATCAGTCTCCATGCAACTAACATAGTAACAACAAGCAGGCTTTGAGGAAATATGCTTTTATCACAGTAACAGTGTCAAAACAGTATTATTCATTCAAAACTTGTTTTGTGATAAAATTTCTATCTCAAACAAACAAACAAAAAAAGACTTCTCAGTTGGTCAATTGCAGATTTAAATATTAAAAAATAATAATGCCTAAAGAGCTCAGATTGCGAAGAATAATATGGATTCCGTTCAAAATAAAATCTGTTGTTGCTATAGCAAGAATAATTAATAGCTCATAAAGTAGAAATAAGAATAAACTATTTAGATTGAGGAATTTATTTCATTTACAAACATGACCAAGAGATATTAGCAAAAAGTTTTCATGTGGGAAGGAAGTAAACTTATTTTCTTAAATAAAAAGAATAAGTAATGTCTGTAAGTCAATCTTTATTTTAATAGATTATTTCAGTATTTCACTGTTGCAACAGAAAATGTGTCCTCTTTGTTCACCCTCAATCCACATCTAACCTTGATGAGGGTAAACCCATTAACAAGGATAGGTTATTCACTGCGAACAATTCTGTTCTTCCTCTGTGAAATTCATGGCTGCTGTGGTTACTACAGAATAATAATAGGCAAAAGTTATTAAGATTCTTTGCAGAAGTCAGACAGCAAGGTGCTTTTAAAGTGAGCCTTTAAGTTATTATAAAATAAGCCCTATAGCATCAGTGTCATTTGTTATTTAGTAAAGACTTCCATAACCCTAAAATACCCATTTTTTACTTTTTAACACTTGTCATGTTGTCCTGTAAATCAGGTTTATGAGAAGGATATTTCTTTATTAGTTTCAAGTAAGATGATGGTCAGTAGAAACAGTCCTCTGAGCAAAATTATTCCCAGTCTGAGCTTCAAACGAGTTTTGATTCATTTAATATATTCTCAGTCTGTGTACAGACCTCCTACTAATATCAGTAACAAGCAATGCTCTGAGAAAAACACAGAGCTTTGAAAATGAGATGGTATTTGTGTTTGAGAAGAGTATTTTTATATTTTTCTCTGTACAAATGCTGTCATATTTTATATGCAGTAGTGGGATTTGCAGTAGTTTTTTATTTTGACACCAACCGGTAATGTATGCCATCACGCTGTATACTCAGAGAACAAATCCACTTGGTGATGTTACATTTGCAGAACACTTTATGGAATAATTAAGATAAAGGATATTGTGATTTCTATAAATATCAAAAAAAAATTACACAGAACTATGTCAAGACTTAAAAAAAAAAAAATGTAGCTAAATCGTATCAAAAATGCGTTGTCACTTTGCAGTCTGGGTATATATTGTCCTTTGCTTAAGTGTAGGATAAAGAAGCAGTGTATCAGGGAAATAAATGATCCTTGCAAGAGATCAAGCAAGTGAAATGCGATGCTGGACTGTGATTTCAGTGATCTACTTCAGATTCTTTTAGATACTGTGGGTTATTAAGTAACCAAATTATACTCAAGTAATTCAGCACCTGCTTCATCAAGCTACAGAATATGGAATTAGATATAGACCACTTCAGCTTCACTGATTTGATTATGTAGTAGAGAGACTGGTGAATATACATTAATCCTATGAAATTAAATCAAGAAAATTAGTTGAAGATATTCCTAGGAGCCTATTTGGTGTCCATTTGCATAAAATGCTGAATTACCTGCTTACTGAAATATTTTTTTTTCATTTTTTTTCCTTTTTTTTTTTTTGTTGGTGTGATGAAAAATGGAATGGAATTAAAAAACTGAGTTTACATAAAATTTTAAGCAAGAATGTACAGGTTCAAACCAGAAGTACTTTTAACTTCTGACTCCTATAACAGCCAATATCAGCTCATTAGTATATAAGGACAAAGGAAGTACATAGTTTTTCTCTCAGTGTTTCCTAATTTGGATCATAGAGACCACACTGTTCAGTTATCTGTGATGGAATATGCTTCTACTATTATTTTCTGAACCAGTTTGTTATTCTGGTATATTCTCTTCAGTATCCTGTATAATGTAGTCCGGCATGATGTAATTGTGCACACTGAAGAAGCATTTCCTTTTTCTTGGCCTTAAAATTTGTTTAAGAAACTGTTATCTGATGTTTTCTTATTCTTATGAGAAATTATAACATAATAGGCAAATAAGGCCTATACATTCTTTCCAGATGCCACTTATAAAATTGTTGTTGTCTATATAGGAGTCTAAGTTAATTAATCTTTTCACAAAAAGGCACATTGCAATATTTCTAACCATGTTTTTGTTTGTTTGTTTTTGTTTTCTGTTTAGTAACTTTTCTGTTAGCATTTGCTACTTTATGATGGGAAGCTTGTTACTCATTGTGGTTTTCAGAAGTAGTCTAAAGTTTAAGATGCTGAAATCTGTCCTTTAGGCATTTCAAATTGGGTGAGATTAACTCCATACCAGTATGGACCAGCAAAACCTGTAAAATCCCAATCTGAAAATGTGATGGTTCTATTCTCAAAAAATCTTTAAAAGTTTTCAAAATTTCTTAATCTAAGCATTTCTTCAAAAATCTTCAAAATGTTCTAGTGTAAGCATTTCATACCATATTTGAAAAGAGCCTTGTTTATAATTTTCTTAAGGTCTTCTAAACCATTCATTTTTCTAAACCATATCACTTATAAGGGATTCATTTGTAAGCAACTCCAATATTGACTTTTATTTCAGTTTACTGAATTAACACATCAGTAAAGCAAAATTATTGAAATAACACTTTAATAAATAATATGATGTAAAACATTTACAAGATATATGAATAAAGTGTAAGTAGTCCTAAAACTTCAAAAATCTTTGATTTATAAATATATTTCAAATAATTCTGCCAGAAATACCTTTTCATCCTAGGGAAATATTTACAATTCACAGTAATTTCTATTTTTGGTTGGAGACAAAACTGAATTTTGAAAGACAGAGGGAGATGTGGAAAGTACAGCATGTTTGAGAAAAGCTAACATCCTGGTATGGTTAGTGTATGTAGCTCAAAGCTGAAACACAGGTTTTGTTGAACTTATCCAGAACTGATAGTTGAACCTTTATCTGCCATACCCAAAAGAATTAATCACCACAAGCTTTTGGTGGATTATAAAATACCTCACCTGTTTTGACTGGCTGCTGCTTCTTCAATCTGAAAAAACATTCCTAGTTCATGTTTGTTATAAACAATGCATTTCAGCAAGTTGTATTGGGTTCCACAAAATATTTTATCAATAAAAAAAGAATTGTCACTGAAGCAGTTTTTCTCTCCTTACATGCATGGGACATTCTTTATGCATACAAACATTCTTTACTCATACAAAGAATGCATTCTTTATGCATAGAACATTATGCATACAAAGTTCTCTGCTTTGTATTCTCTCATTGCTCTAACAAATCATCATGTATCTCCCAGATTTCACTTAATTTGCCATATTTAATATTCTCTCTGGTTTATATTTTGGGTACAGGTTTCTCTTGGACTTCTACATGCCCGTGCTACTCATATCCTCTGGCCTCCAAAGCGCTGGCAGAAGCTACAGCCAATACTACCTCCAGAGCGCAAACCACTCCAGAGAGAGCAAGAGTGACCTAAATGTTCAGATGGAAGAACACTGAAGTGAAGTTTAGCCAGCAAGAACTGCAGTTGTTATACCATCACTTGTAAAAGCTTAGCCAAGGGTGCTTTAACATCAGGTACCATATCAGCAAATACATGCAATATCTTCATGTTAAAATGTCATCTTAAGAGTAAATTGGTTGTTTGTTTGTTTGTTATAATCTCAAACAGTAGTGCATTGTGAATTATTTAGTTTGGAAATAATTACACATTGGTTGTAGGTTTGAACGTTCAATTTTCCTGGGAGCAGTAAAATGACTGAGTTGTTATGTCTCTACCTGTGCTTCTCTGGATAAGAAATTGTTAAAAACTTCAATAAAATGTTTTAATCTTTTACATTAAGCTTATTTCTTCAGTAACCAAACAGATCCTTCATTATTATTGTTGATTGTACATGAAAAAAAGCCATATTTACACACAATATTTTGTATTGTCTTACTATTTTTAATACTGAAGAATTAGTACTTCTGTAGCTGGAAAGTTAATCATATATGATAGATTTTTATTTATTTTTTTTTTTCAAAAAGCTAATGAGTTTTTTTTGTTGTTGTTCTTTTAATGTGCTTCTGTTTATTATTAAACTGAGTACATTTTACTTATTTTTAATATATCTTTTGGGACTGCTATATAAACATTCCTTGTATATATTGCTGAAGTAAATATTCAGTCAAAATGTGTACCAATTACATTGCAGTATCTGAATGTAATGCTTCACTCATTTCTCAAGTATAGTAAAGCGTTACTATTGATTGCCATATTTATTTGAATATATGTAATTAATATATAAATACTATACAATTAGTACTATAAATACATAGTGTAAGTATACTCTGAATGTCTAGTAAAGCTCCTAGATGTTAGAAATTAGGAGAACTAGAAAAATGACACCTTTTCAGCTGCAGATTAATGAGCCAGCTTATTTTCATATTTATTCAATTTTACTTCAGATAGGATAGTACTTAAAAAATTTAACAGATCACACAAAAGGTCTTTAAGCATTTCAGCTACAATCATGCAATTATCAGAATTTCAGACAAGATAAAAACAATCTATAGCTCTTTGAAGCCACATATCTGTGTATCAGTGAAATGATAGGTTCCATCACAGTGAGAATTCTCTATTCTCTAGATGGTAGTCTAACCTTCTTAAATGCTCCAGCCCTGTAGATTCTCTGAACTCTTCACTGTCTGTGTCCTGTCATCTTTGTTTCATAAAACTGTTCCATTGGTCTTTGAACCCATCTTAGTTAAAACTAGTGCGGTTTGTTTGGACCTTAATTGCAGTAAACTCACAATTATTTTGACTGACATTTTTTTTTTTTCCCAAACTAATTAAGAAAACTGAAAAATTGTAATTTCCAAGAAATAATTGTCATAATTAATTTTGGTGACAAAGATAATAACACATTTCTATAAAAGGGGAAAGATGAGGCAAACATAAAAAGAAGCAGAACAAGAGTAGATTAGATGAGCTTTATTTCTCTCAGTTGTTAGGGTTTATTTCCTTCCTTTCCATTAGTTCAGTCCCTCCATCCTCCTCTTCTTGAGCTGGGGTGATGTTCTTGCATATATTGACTGGAAAATTTAAGCTGGAAAATTCTGCTTGCTCTTCTTATTTACTGGTCTGTATTCTGCAAAACCATTGTCAGAGAACTGTTGATAATAACAAGGGCTTTTGTTCCTCAGGTTTTTCTTAATTTTCTTTTTCTGTTCATGTTGCATAAAGAAACAGACAAATCCGTCTACATCTGCTACATTTACAAACAAATTCTATGAAGTTCTTTAGGTTTATAGGCATATTCCTACATGCATGAGGCAACTGGGGAGAATGAGGATCCAGGCTCAGCTGCTGGATGGATGGGGTGTCTGAGCCTAGTTACTGAAGGGATCCATGACTGGAGGATGGGGGTGTCTTTATCAGCAACTGATATGGACTGCAGCCTTGGGGGGCTTATATGTCCAGGTGCTGCCAAAGCCATCTGTTGTCTCACACATGACCTTATACAAGCTATGAAATTTTAGATGTCCCAAGAATTCAACTGTGTTATGCCTCAAGGCATATTTGTTAATTTATATTTGCCTGCATATATTTATAAATATGTATGAATTTATATGGATGTACATAAATATAGGATTTATAGGATATACACGTATATACACATATATGTAAATGATGAACTAAAAACTACGTCTGTTAAGTTTGAAGATGTTACAATGGTAGAAATATCTGCCATCATTTTGGAGAAGTATATTTTACCACAGTAATCAAAGTTCAGTAATGATGAGCAGAGAGTCTGATTGAATAATTACCAATGCTCATGCTGGATTAGGTTTAAACAAAATTTGGAGATTACAGTGAATTGTCGTTGAGCATGAATCAACAATGTGCTGTTATGAGTAAGGAAAATACACACTTCGTAGACAGTATAGTCCATAAATGCAGAAAACAGATATTTTGGCTTCAGTCATCTGCAGTCTGCTTTTAGGCACCAAATTCAGGAAAAATGAGGGACGACAGGAGTCTTTAGAAGGAAGCAAGAAAAAAGAAATCAGAAAAATATGACCTATAAGAAATGTTGGAAGGACTTTTGTTTATCTAGTCTGGACAGCCCGGGGCAGAAAGTCTTCAAAATCATAAAAGGTTGCTGTCAAATGGAAGAGAATTATTGATTTTCTAATTCCATCATGTACAGGAGGGAAAGCATTGGACTTAAAATACAACAATATGACTTTTGGGCTAGAAATGGGGAAGGAAACATGAATTTTAATAATAATAAAACATTGGATTAGTTTATTTTTCATTGCAAGGTTTTAAAAATTGCTTAGACAAATATTTATCTGGACTGTCTGTAATTTGAGACAAGAGAACAGGCTAAACTAGACCTTGAGATCCATGTCAGTTATTTTGTATATTCTGTGATTCTGAAGGTATTCTGCTTACCAAGATTAGTAAACTTAGTGTTGTCTTTAATGATGGGCAGGAAGGCAGCTGCATTAGTACCTACTGCCTTTATAATATTCAGTATATGCAATCCTAAGTATTACAGTAGTCTCATGTACCACTTGTAATAAGTATCTAAGAAGATACCTAATTCCTGTAAAAGAAACAATTTTGCTACACATAGATATCAAATTACTGTGCGTGACATTTTACATCATCTCATAACTAGCTGAATGGAAATAGCTCAGTGAAATCATAAGCTGAACATGCTATGATTTTAGTAAGATATGTAACAGATCATCATTATCCAGGGCATGAAGAACAGGCCATATTGCTAAAAGCAGAAAGGACTGAGCAGCAGCAATAACACACTATCACATCTTAAAAGGTATTACTGATATATGATTTTCAACCTTCAGATGCGAAACACATGCTTGTTCTGGCAATAATTAAATCAGTGTCAAAAGTCTCATGGACTCAAGCTATGAAGGATGCTTCTAAGTCAGCATCCTTCCTCTTCAACCCTAGCTTTCTGGCATTTTGTTGCTGGCTCGTATCGGAAACACAATAGGGAACTGGCTTCATAGGAGTTATATCAGAATGAGCACAAGGGAAATGTAAGACATTAAAAAGTGATAAGTTGATTTGACATTTTAAATCTTTTTTTTTTTCTTTATTTTTTTCCCCTCTATGAGATGCCACATAAATGCCCCCTTTATGAATGAATATATGGAACTGCATCTGCCTTCTAAATTCCAGACTGCACTTGTAGAGCCAGCTGATGAGACATCATTACTCTTAGCAGACACAAGCAACTGCATCTGAGGGAGTAACAGGGCAAAACTATACACGTCAGTAATGTGTAAGCATCAAAGCCTCATGAAGAAAGCTAATGAACAAACAAACAGAAAACCATAAAACAATTGAGAAATTGGAAAGCTGGTGCAATGAATGAATAATTAACCTAATGCACATTGGGATTCATAAGTGTGAATACAGAACTCCCTGTGACAAAGAAACAATCACCATAGCAGAAGATGAGTTGATTTCCATCTTCCACCCATTCTTTTAATATGACTTACCTAGATGATACGCCATGAAGACTAGCAACCTGTCATGGTTTGCACAATGAAGGCTTCACAAAATGGAGAATTTAGTACAGAATTATCCAAGGAAAAAGAAAAGGCAAAGCCAAGATACCAGGTAGTGCTTTAGTAAACGAACAGTATACTGTAACATCAGGCCACAGAGGGAATTAGCTAGTAATGTCCCATGGGAAACTGCTTTTAGAGGTTTTTGGGTCCATCAGTGCTAGTCACTTTTTAAGTACCACCTCTTAGGAGTAGAGCAACATGCAATTCCAAAATATTGGAAGTTACCTGCTAGGTGGAGCAGAAGGCCAAGCTGGCTAAGCAGGGATCCTCCTCTAGAGATGAAGCAGAAAAAGAAAGTGTATGGACACTGGAAGCAAGATTGGATGACATGGGAAAATTACAGAGATGCAGTTTGCCATTGTAGTGAGAAAATTTTTGTGGACCAAGCTCAGTTAGAGTTGACACAGGCCAGTACTGTGGGAGACATTAAAAATGGCTTTTTTTTTTTTTTTTATGTAGGTTAAGAGCAAAAGGAGGACCAGAGAGAATATTGTGCCATTACTTGATGAGAATGGTCACCTCACAAATAGGACATAGACAAATCCCAGAAATTTAATGCCGATGATGGGCTCTGAGATCCCTGGAGCCCTGTGTTGGAGGACCATGACTGCAGGAATGATAAATTCCCAGCCAATCCCAAAGTTGGGTGGGATTTGCTGCTCCAGATACATGCATATAAGTCTATGAGGCCCAATGGAATTCATCCCAAGATACTTGGAGAGCTGGCTGATGTCATCATGAGATCTCTCTCAATTATTTTTCAATGGTCTTGGGAATCTGAAGAGGTCCCAGTTGACTGGAAGCTCATCTGGAACATTGTTCCAATTTTCAGGAAGGGCAAGAAAGAAGACCCTGGTAATTAAAGGCCCATCGGTCTCACTACAGTGCCTGGTAAAATTATGAAGATTATTCTGGGAGTTATTGAAAAACACCTGAAAGACAATGCAGTCGTTGGTCACAGACAACATGGGTTCACAAGGGGAAAGTCTCATTTAATTAATTTAATTGCCTTGTATGACAATGTTACCGACCTACTTGACCAAGGGAAGCCAGTTCATGTAATATTTTTGGATTTCAGCAAAGCTTTCAATTCTGTTTCTCACAGTATCCTTCTGGACAAAATGTCCATCATACAGCTAGGTAAATACATAATATAAAGAGTGAACAATTGGCTGCTCAGTTGGGCTCAAAGGGTTATAGTAAATGGGGTTACATCAGGGTGGCAGCCATTCACTAGCTTTGTTCCACAGGGCTCTGTTATAGGGCCAGTTTTCTTTAATGTTTTCATAACTGACTTGGATGCAGGACTTGAAGGTATAGAAAGTAAGCTTGTCAGTGACACTAAATTGGTAGGAGCTGTTGACTCTCTTGATCTTGACAAATTAGGGGGCACGACAATCATCAACAATATGAAGTTTAACAAGAGAAGTGCCAGATTCTTCACTTGGGATTTTTCACACAGAAAGGGATCTGGGAGTTTTGGTCAATGGCAAGTTGAATCTGAGTCAGCAGTGTGCCCTGGAAGCCAAAAGGTCCAACTGTATCTTGGGATGCATCAAGCATAGCATTACTAGCTTTCTGAGAGAAGTGATTATCTGGCTCTGCTCTGAACTCACCTCTGCCTTACCTTGAGTACTGTTACAGTTTTGGGCAACACAATATAGGAAGGACATAAAACAGAGAGAGCATCCACAGGAGGACTACTAAGATGGTGAATGGTCTAGAGGGGAAGATGTATGAGGAGTGGCTGACATCACTTGGTATGTTCAGTGGAGACTGAGAGAAGACTGCATCAAGAAACAGCTTCTTCATGAGTGGAGAGGCAGGCACTGATCTCTTCTCTGGTCACTAGACCACTGATAGGATCTGAGGGAATGGCATGCAGACACATCAGTGGAGTTTCAGATTGCATATTAAGGAAAGGTTCTTCACTGAAAGGATGGTTGAGCACTGGAACAAACTCCCCAGAGAAATGGTCATGGCAGCAAGCCTTTTGGAGTTCAAGAAGTTTTTGGACAACACTCTCAGACAAGTAATGTAGTGAAGTCAAGTGATGATAGACATCAGCTAGTGCTATGCAGAATTTTGGTTTTCACAAATCTTTTCATTCATTTAGATTTGTTTTCCACACTATAATCAGAGTTCTGAACACTTTCTTTTTCAGCATATTACAAGTAAAATAGATGTCAGAGGCATAATTTTGTAGGCATCCTGCTCAGGATTCTAAAAGCTGATGAACCTGCATGCTCTTGTGAGACTTTGGCAATCCCTTGGTTTTGTGTTATACAATGGAATAGTCAATGGATAATCTTCTCTTTTCGGAATATTTTACTATCATTACTATTATGATCAAGGAAATTACTATTCTCTTCCTCCCCATACCGATATGTCTTATCATGGTCTATTAAGCATCTTGTCCAAGGTCATGTAAGATAATCACAACCAATTTAGAAAAGAACCAGGATTTCTTGGATCACAATCTGCCTTCGTAATGGCAAGACTGTCCATCATTCACTGCATTCAATGTCTTGCACGATTAATGTACAAATGCGCCATTTGTGATACAGAATACAAATCTAAATGAAAGAAAAAAGAAAAAAGGAAAAAAATATATATATATTCCAAGTAGACAGCTTAAGCCTCCATCATAGTGTGGTGAGACCTGTGTTGTTGTGCAGAAATTAATCACAGCTTTGAAGAAAAGTGAAGGACAAAGGCTGCAAAGAAACCACATGGCTGTAGTTTAGGGGATAGACCAGGAACCCCCAAGATAGCAGGACCCACATCCTCATCCCTACATCTGTACTGCTCTTCAGTAATTCCTTTGTGCGAAGTCCATATGAAGATTATTAAGTCTAGTGCCACAACTTCAAACTTAATATCATCTAGTGTTATTAAGTGTTTTCAAATTAAAAAATAAAAAAATAAAATAAATGTGTGTGCGCCCTGTGGTGGATGTTCTAGCATTATCTGTCATGCCATTGAATGCTGTGGGTTTATTTGTTGTTGTTTGTTTGTTTCAAATTGTGAAATAAAAGATAAGCCAGAAGGTGGTTTATGTATCTGCAGCTCAAGAGATTTTTAATAAGAATGTTACATAGAAAATATTGCCAATACTCGAGCTATGTCACCACCTGAATATCTTCTTGACTGGAATTTATTAAAAATGTTATTGGATGAGAGGCTCATCTTTGATCTAATTAGTAAATAAAAAGCTGAACTATTGCATATTTTTAAATGCAGCAGCTGTATCTGAATATCAGGTTGTACTCATCATACAGTGAGAGAAACTTCACTTAAAAAAAAAAAAAAGTTAATTTTTGATAAGTTGTTTGAATTATATTAACCCACCACATCATATACTATCTTCCTCATCACACTTAGAATTTTTATTTAACTCACATTCACTCAGCGTTTTATTTAACATCTAAGCCTTTTTCATATCCCTCTGTTTAATGTCGAAATTTAATTTTATATTCTTTAGGGACTAAAATGTACCACCCTCATTTATTTATTTTTTTTTCCTTAAACACTTTTCAATTAATAAATGAAGTAATTGACAGATTTTTTTTATTTTTTATTTTTTTTTTAGCAATCTCTATCATTTTATATATTTGATTACAAGGGTTAATCACACAAATAGTCCTGAGTTTTCTGTAGAATTGTGATGTCTCAGGATTTAAGATCAGGCTATACTACTTAACTTCTTAACCTTCTTTAGATGAGCCTGTAATTAAAGAAATGTATTCCCTTTTTTTCTCCTGCATTCTTCCATGATTGTGAATGGATGGTTTCTGAAGCTGTTGTGAAGTGTCTTAAGGGTTCAGATGGGTGGTATATTTGTCCAGTAACCCCTTCCTGAAAGGAGTCAGTAAGTTATGTTTCCTATATTTAAGAGTTTGAAATAACCTGCCATAAGGAATATTGGTTGCCAACCCCAGGCAGTTAATGTTAGTGTTGTACCCTGAGGCGTGAAAGTTTAAATTCCTTACTTATCTTACACTCTTTCTAATGTAACTGAGTGTTCTCATTATCTATACAAATGCTTAATGCTTGCTTCAACAGCAACTTCTGAAAAGTCTCAGTTCATATATAGCTTTCCAAGAGTGAACAGTGGAGTAAAGACTGAAATGTTTAGCTTTAACTTCTGTTTACCTGTGCTGCCCCCTATGTAAAGTTGGAAGCAATTATTTCTTTCTTGGCTGCTTCTGCCTGTGGGATGCTTGGCCCTCAGTATGTGTCTCAAAAATCTGGTAAATGGAAACGTTTTTCTTTCAGTTGTCTTCCTCTGTGGAGGAAAAACATTACCCCCATAAAGCATTTTGAAAAATACCTATTAAGACTGATGTCAGTGTTAATGATTATTTTCATGACATCTTACACTTTTAGAGTTTCACCACTGAAGATTACAAAGATTCAAAAGGCATATTTCTATGTGTGTGCCAAGTAAGTGACTATGGTCAACATAAATTAGGCCCTAGTGTTTAAGAGGGTTGGTCCATAAAATATACTCTGACATCTATGAAAGGTGTATGGGAAGACTCAGGGCAGGCTGAGAAGGGCAGTATTTAATTATTTTATTTAAGGTGATGGAGGCAAGATTGAAAACAGACCTGCAACCTTCTGTGGGCTAGAATGGCTCCATGGGGGAATCTATCATCTGGGACCATACCCTGGAGATTTTATTTTAGTACATATCTTGACAGAAAGGTATTTAAAATGACTATTTTCTACATGATAGCTAAATGGCTAGCATATTCACCTACAAAATAGGAAGGTTCAGGCTCAAGGTTTTCCTCAGCCTGAAGGACTTGCATCAAACAGATTAGCTGCTACATTGAAATGAGAAGCCTCGCAGATATTGCACATAGAAATAGAGTGGATATTGTACAGAGAAATAATATTCAGGGAAATCTATTTAAAAAAGGTGAGGTACAAAGTGCTAGAGGAAAGCTGAAATACCTTTTGCCACAGAGCTCTCAACAACAGAATGTTTTAACTTGTGACTAAGATTTATACCTTTTTTTAAAAAAAATATCCACAATGGGAAAAAAAATATGTTAATGCCTGACAGAATCTATAATAGCACTACCTAACACCTAGTAGCGAGGTCAGCTGGTTTTTAAGGTTTTATTTTCAGTGAAAAGAAGGCTGTTAAGTCTCCAAAGGGAAAGAACAATTATGTCTAAAAATCGAAACAAGGTGCAAGCTTGAAATAGAGAAGCTCACAAATACCACCAAAAATTATGACTACGATGGAAATGTCCACTTTTAGGCTTTATATAAATTGCCTTGGACTATTTTTCAGCAATTATTAAGATTATTTTCTTTTTTTCCTGCCAGTCCTCTAGAGTGATGCAGGGTAAATGGAAAAGCTATGCCACGGTCTTTCAAATAGTTCTACATGAAAACACTATGTGCTAAGGGAATTATTTTCTGACACCTCTACAATTTAAAAATAAAAATGAGAGATTTTTTCTGTCTGCATTTTGGAGAACAGTTGGGATAAAATTCATTTTTCATCTCTTATTTTTTATCTTTGCTTTTTCATCCATATAAAACATTAAATGATGTAGCACTATGAGCAAACATCAGAATAACATTTTTGACTACAGATTTATTTATTTATTTATTTATTTATTTTTCCTGAAAGATATTAATTGTCCCTAGGAAATGCTGCCCTACAAACAGAGAAGACCTCAGAAGTCACAGTAGGATCCAGAATCTAAATGGATTTTTAGGTCTATTTGTGAACAAGGGATATTAAATTCTCTACAGAACTTCCAAGCCAAGATTCATTTACCAAACTTCAGGCATTTGACTGTGGCTTATACATAGTCAAAGCCTTGCTTAATTGATTTTTGTACACAGACACCTTCAGAGCATCCACAGGACTTATGCGTGTTGAGCTGCGCTCTGAAGTTCCAGTTTCTCTTCAGTGAGTTGAAAAGAAACTTTGTTGGTCTCAGTTAAGTTCCATGGAACTGAGCCTTGATTTGTATATGATTTGGTACTTTGCACAGCAGATTACCATCAGAAAACTTAAACAAATCGAAATCAAGGCTGAATTGTCTCCTAATTCTGCTTGAATTTTATTGCACAAATTAATCTTGACCTTCTCATGGATCACATAAAATTACGTAGTTGCAGGTTTCTCCAAGTGCTGATTTCTTTTTTTGATTCACAGTTGGAGAGCACTCAGGCAGGCTTGAAGATGACTTAAAGATTTTTAACATAATTTCTGACAAACCTAATGCCTATTATTTTTCTACAGAAAAGGTTGAAAAGTCTTGTACATTTTGTTTTAACACACATATATCAGTCAGGTTTTTTGTTGTTGTTGTTGATTACATCTCCTTACAGAAAGAAAACTACTGAGCATAGACTACAGGTAAGCTAAAATGTTCACAGTCCAGACAACTTGTGCTTTGTTTTAGGTCCTTTGTGGATTAGTGCCAGATTATCACTTAGAAATCCCATTCGTTTGCATACTCTAGAAATTAGGAGTTTTATGTGAACAAATGGAAGAATATGTACTTTTCTCTTTTCCTAAATGTTCACACAATTTTTCAAAAGATTTTTTTTAGCTCTTAGTATATATGTCCAAAATTAATTATATAAGTAAGCGAAGTTTTATTTTTTAGCCATGCTAAATACAGTAGTAGCAAGTTCAACAAACAGTAAGAATTTCTGTTCTCTCTCTACAGTTGGTTAAATTTATTTGGATTTCCTTATGGCACAATTCCAAGTCCAA
This sequence comes from Stictonetta naevosa, assembly GCA_011074415.1. Lineage (NCBI taxonomy): Eukaryota > Metazoa > Chordata > Aves > Anseriformes > Anatidae > Stictonetta > Stictonetta naevosa. The sequence goes on from CM021697.1 coordinate 28,732,190, forward strand.
ATCTGACACTGAGTCCTCAATAACTGAGTGTCAAGCATGAATGGACCTGCTGCTCTGGGGTTGATTTTTCAATATTTTCAAAAGCAGATCTTTCTACTTTTAAGGCATTGTAAATTATATCCTTAATCTGCTGAATCAGTAGCCACTACTGAAAATCATTGCAGGGGTGTGAAACTAAATTTGAATATTAATGCTTTTTTGCTAACTGGATTAAAAAGAAAAAAAAAAAAAGAAAAAAAAAAAAGGAAAAAAAGGGAAAAAAAAAAAGAGAGAGAGATTTTCTCTATCTTATCTTTTTTAATAATTTGTATTTGGAACAGACCCTTCTCAGAGGTAGGCAGTTGAGTTTTAAAAAAACACTGAAAACTTCTGGTGGGGTTTTCTAAAATACTTGAATGACTTAAATGAACAAGTTTGATTGAAAAGTAATGGAACTTTCTATCCTAAATCATTTTGGGATAAATCCAAAGAGCAAATTAGGCATCTAGCAGTCAGCACAACTGCTTTACCCTATCATTTAGGCACAGTGAGTCTATTCTGTCTTGCATATATTTTTTTTGTTCTCTCTCTCTTTCACATACACAGACAGAGATTTAACTATATGGTTATCCTATAGTTATCTGAAGTATTAAAAGCTGCATTCACAAAAGCTTTCAGGTGCTGCACTACTCCTTTTGTGAATTAACATCTTCAATCCATGCTCCATATAAAATAAGTAAGAAGAACTATGTATGGAATAATGAGATTTCTAAATTGTTCTGAACAAGGAAATGTACAAACTGTCCAAAACCAAGAAAGTTAGTCTCTAAGATTGCACCAATACTAGTAAATTAAAATGCCTGCAAAGAATCTCTGGCACAGTTTTGTCTCAGGATAATTAACACTTTTTCAAACAACTCCTGGAATTTCAAAAGTCTACCTGGGTCTGAGACTATTCTTATAGACAATTTGAACAGAGTGACCTTCTTTTGGAAAATAATAGCTAATTTAATAGTGTGAATCTTGGCCATTGGTATCAATACCAGATAATGAATGGTTCTAGACACACTTCATTTACCTACATAGATATAACATAAGGGACTGGGCAGCCATTGCTCTTCTGGGGTGTAGACACCACTCTGTTCTCTACACCATCAAATGGAACTACTTACTCAGTGAAGCTATTTTCCGTGCTTGGTAATCATACTCCCATTTTCCTTTGTTAGATTACTTGCCATGGTTGCAGAAAAGCCACTATGTACTCCACAGGAAGGATGTGAATCTGTATGGTCCAAAAAACATCTTCATCTTTTTGCATTTTAGCAGAACCTTTTTTCATGGCTTTTGGAGCATTTGATCCTGTCTTCTTACCACACATTTTTATCTTTTCAATGCCTTTTCCCTCTGCGATATCATTTGTAAAACCATTTTTTTTTTCTGTGACTTTTCTTAATCTCTACACTTTTACAAATCAACACAGAATAACTTCCCATGAGTATTTCCCAGAGTTTCAATGACATTGTCCTCGCTTTTCCTTCACAGCTGTCTTTCAAAAAGTCTTTCCTCAGGTTTACAAAGACATAGCCTTTTCTGCTCTCTGATGTACACACTCCCAAGTTGTGCCCAGCTGCTCTGAGCATCTTACCCTCCATCTCTTGGGGCTGTTCTTCTCTTTTCTCTTTCTTGGGGAAGAAGAGTTAAATAAACAAGCAAACAAACAAATAAATAAATAAATAAATTCTAGCCTGGATATGTCTGCAGAAAGGATGATTTTTATTTTATTTTATTTTTTTTTTTAATACAAGGCAGATTCTGCATACTGCTGCCTCAGGTCCTCCAAGCTCTGCTGCCCATTCCCACAAAAGAAGAGCGCAGCTTTTCTCAACAGCATTGCCAGCCACAGGCTTGAAGATCTGGAATGGCTTGGAGGCCTTAGCAGTACTGCTTTAAAAAAAATCAGTCAATATATTGGAGAAGATACACTATTTATCTCATTGTGTACTGATCGAAAGCAGAGATGGAAGAAAACCTTGGCCAAGGGAGCAATTCTGCATTTTTACTGAGGTTCTGGGTGAAACACTTAAACTTGATGTCTGTTTGTCTAATTGTGGTCACTTTACCTTGCTGGGTAGTTAACTCCACCACAACTGCTCTCTCACTTCCCCTCTTCAGAGGAAGAGGGGGAGAAGGAAGTATGCTGGAAAGAAAAAAAAAGGCTCACAGGTTGAGATAAAGATAATTTAATCAAAGGGGAAAAAGAATAAGGAAAAAAAGAAGCAAGGGCTGTGCGGAAGAACAGAGAGAAAAAAAAAAAACAAAAAACAAAACAAAACAATACAAACAAACAAACAAAAAACAACAACAACAACAACAAAATCTATACTTCCCATCAATGAGCAGTATTCAGCCGTGTCCTGGGAAGCCAGGCCTCAATACGTGTAGCGATTGTTTTGGAGGACAGACATCTTCATAAGGAGAGCCCTCCCTCTCCTTCCCCTTTCCCACCTTTTATAGCTGAGTGTGACACCACAAGGTATAGAATATCCCTTTGGTTGGTTTTGGTCAGATTCCCTGGTGATGTCCCCTCACAGCCTGCTGGCTCTAGGGGTCTTTGGAGGGAGTCTTGATGCAGTGCCAGCATTGCTCAGCAATAGACAAAGCACTGCTGTGATACCAATGATGTTCTAGCTACAGTGCAGAGCACAGCACTGTATGGGCTGCTGCAGGGAAAGTTAACTCCATCCCAGCCAGACCCAGTACACTTATGGATTGGTAAATTCCATTGGTGACGTTCTTTCCCCTTTCAGTGTTCTGTAGCAGAGGACTGGCCGTGACTGCTAGGCATGTCCCTGAAGGGAATGCAATGAGAAGCCTGGCAGTTTCTTGAAATTTCAAATTTATTTTACAATATTTTTTAAAATTTATGGTGTGTTGCCTATTTGATATCTGAAACATAAACATGTCCTTTCAGAATAGAAATATAAGAATATATGTAGTTTAAATTAGTATATAGATTCAAACTCTTAAAATATGGACTAGAAAGTTTAAAATTATAGATAACTAATTAAGAAAGCACATGTTCGGCACTAACGCTACTCCAGGTCTTCAAACATCAGCCAATCAAGTAAATAGAAGAAACGGAACTGATGAACAGTGTCATTTACAATAATCTGCTTACGAGTACAAATGGGATCAAATACACATTTTACTCTATTCTATCTGCATGGACAAAATGTGCCTATATGAATAAAACTAATTAGTTACTAAGGGAAAGACTACACTGTTGTACTGCAATCAAAACTGATGGGCCTCATCGAAGGTTTAGCATATTACAAGAGCTGCCAAGACTTGAACAGGAATAAGACAATTTAATTAATGCAGATAGTTAGCATTCTATTTAGAGAGAAAAAGCTGCAATGATTAAAAAAAAGAAAAAAAAGAAAAAAAAAAGAAAAAAAAAAAGAGAGAGAGAAGCTTTCTGCACCTGACATGAAGAAACTATAGATATATATAAGACTGCTGACATGTCTTTTGACTTACTTTCAGTATTTAGTTTTAGGAGTTCTGCAGCGTAACAGAATTGTTAGCATTTCTGTTATTCATATACAATAAGTCATTTCTCCATAGCTGCAAAATATAAAAGAAGAATTAAGGCAGTTTTCTGAGTTTCATCTAGAAATCTACTCCTATGTGTATATCCCCGAGGGAGCTACATAATAGAAACTTCATATATTTAGCTCTTGTTTAATATTATCAAAAAATAATGGTTCTATAAATGTGGTGATATTTAGGTAAATAATCTAAATGTTCTCTACTTATTTACTGAACAAGACAGATGCCTTGCACTCTTATGTAATAGTGTTATGAGGAAGAATAATGGCAATGCTGGAGGAATGGGCTGGTGGGAATTGAATCTTGTCCAACAGAAATACTTCAAAAAGTGTAAAACCATTTCAAACTTCCTGTAATCGTTAAGTATAGCTGTGGCTGCTCATAAAAAAACATAAACAAATAAAAAATCCTCACTTACCTGCAGCTCCCCTCCTTCACCCTGGAGCCTCACCAAGGCCCTGGCTCTCACCCCTGACGCCTGCCATGGGCTCACTACAGCCAGGCCTGTACTCAGCCTTGGGCCTTACTTTAGAAAATATGTTTTTGCTACTGTCTTCTCTGACAAACCTTGGTGTTTACAGAGATGCAACGACCACAGAAAGCCTAAAGTCCATGCTGAACCTTCATTTAAACCTTGCCATGTCACTGTGTGGTTGAGAGGGCAATTTGCATAGCTATTCTAGTCCCATGCTGGTTGAATACACTATCACATTTGCAAATACAACCTAACAATGTGCATTAGGTATGATTTTCAATTGGGATATTGCAATATTGGTGGCCAGAGTCCCAGACGTCCCAATGCAAGAAAAATGGAATGAGTTGTGAGATTGGCTGGACAAGAGTATTTCCCACTGTTCTAGTCTCATCATTCCAGATGAAGAAACAACAAGAGTTAAACAAATAATGTAACCAAGTCTGATCATTTGCAATAATTCTGATAAACACCTTGAATTGTAGCCTTACCATTATAACAGAATCTTTTAAATCTCTTATATATATACATATATAAGCCATTTTCCAAACTCAAATCTAAGCATTTAAATTCTATTGACATGTTATCTTATTGGTTCTATTTAAGTCATCAGTGATATGAAAACTATGTAGTACAATTTTAATGTAAGGAAATATAGCCTTCTATATGCTCACAGCGAGCTTCAAGAAACACTTATGATCCTTTTCAAATCTTTCACCCTAAAGCAACTGTGTTGTCTGCTGTCATTTTTAACTCTCTTCACATTGTAGTGTTGAAGGAACTGACATAACAGGCAGTCACTGGGAACTGAAGTGTAGCTTGCATGATCAATTATGTAAACATGCTGACAGTTCCATAGTTCACTAGTATAACATAACAAGGTGTTTATATATAAAGTGCCCTTGCTCAGGATGGCATTGGGATATTACTGCGCACAGAACATCTTAAATACAAATTTCCTGAAAACTATAGGCTTGCATTTCTTATGAAAATTTTATCTATTTAGTTTATTTTAGTTTATTACTAAATTTGATTCAGATTTTCACATTTTTAATGACTGAGCAATTAAATTTTCCCAAGCAATTTGTGCTGAGGTGTACAGAACTGCATAAACACAATAATATACAAATACTTGAGGTTTACTCTTTGGTGAAAGACCGTTGTGTTTTATGCCAATTTAAAAAAAATGAAGACAAAAGTTTACAAAACAGAAATAAAGAGATTATCTTTAATCAGATTGGATGGGTGCCTAGTTCAAAAGAGTAGCTCAGAAGTCTACAATACACTAATGTCCGAGTCTGTAGCATTCAATCAACGTTTGATGGCTGTTGTTTCTGTATTTTCATAACAAGTTTTTCAACTGAGCTATTTCCTGCATTTTTAGACTGGGTATGTGCTCTCAGTTTTCACCACTTTAAGGCATGCCATTGAATATCATTGAAGTCAGCAGGTTTTCACATTCAGTTAAGTCTCTGGCTAATGAATGTATCTACAAATTCATTATTTTCTTCTATCCTGTTCCATGTATTACATCTAATGATATCCCATTGACATATACTTGAGAAATAAGATGTAAGTATTAGTTTTAATTACTTGTAAAACCCTCTTTTCATAAGTTATGTTAACATTTCAGTGGCCCAGTTTTTGCTGCAACAGGGAGGAAGCTGTGCCGGGGAGGGGGAGGAGGAGGGGGAGGGGGAGGGGAAGGAGGAGGGGGGAGGCGGGGGCAGGGGAGAAGGAGGAGGGGAGGAACGGGGGATAGTTTTCTAGAATTAATGCTCTCACTGAAAACTGCATTTAAAATGTATTTGCTTAAAACCTTAGAAGACAAAAAAATGATTCAGGCTAATGTTTTTGTTTGAAATGTCAATACAAGACGTTAGCTCATTAACTTTCTACTATACTGTCTCTGTCTTTACTATGTAGTAGACTGTGGTAGATACAGATCAAATATATTGTTTGGTATTAGGTTCCTTGTCCTAAACCTAATTTGTCATGTTTTTCATATTCCTACTGTGGCCATCACTCTTCAAGACAGAAGCATGTCTCATGTATAGAAAGAAAAGCTATTTTAAAACCCACCACAGTGAAACAGAGGTATGTAAGAAATCAGTAGGAAAAAATAAATAAATATATAAACAAAAAATGTAGAGATATCCAGATTTCTTATCTCCTTTATATTTCAGCATATTGTGTAACAGTTCAGGATTGAATGTATCACACGTTTCAATAGATTGGAGAAAACTTTGGTGTTTTGACAAAGGTAAATGTCTGGATAGATTAACTTGAAGGAGAAAAAATATTCTGTGTATGCTAACAGTTTTAGGAAGTGGATGAGATGGGAGAAAATTACCGAGGAATGTTGTAGAGGAAACTTTATTTCACATAAAAGCCTGTCTTGTTAACTCTGTTGCAATAGGAAGAAGTAGAAGTAAATGCAGTAACTTATGATAGACACAGAGAAACCTGTACAGCAGATGAAGGCATTGTAAATGTAAATCAAATATGAAAAGATAGTGACATGAAGCATCTGGAACAAGAAATGGACTTTCTGGAATTCTGCCATGCTAATAGCTTAAAAAAAAAAAAAAAAAAAAAAAAAAAAGCAGAACAGTGAATGAATTACATAAAGCTGAAGTATTTGAAGTATTGCTTGCCTGCTACTAGCAGGCACAGTATTACAGTACTTTTTTGAGGGTGTTGGACCATGTTGATGTTGTTTTTAAGATTTTCTTTATATTCATTTTATCTTGATTGGTTTTAAGCTGTGTTTTACGTTATGGTATCAATCTCAACAGGATTCTCTTGCAAAGAAAAAACAAATTCTGGAGACGAATAGAATCTGAGAGAAATGTATTTACATAAATATCACGAACAAGCTTTATCACTAGCATGAATGATTGTAATACTAGAGCACTTCACAGTACAGAGCAAATTTAATTAATTTAATTTTAAAGTACTTAAATAAATTTAAAATTTAATATTAAATTAATAACATTTTTGTATTCGGCCTTCACTCTGATGTAGATTTTCTTGAGAATGAAATTAGTAAGAACAGGATAATGCCCAAGCTTTCAGAGCAGAATACAGCTCAATTAAAACAAACCCATGCACTACAAGAACAATTGACAGAAAAATCATTCTCATGTTAATTTTTCATCAAAGACTTCAGACAAAAATGTTTTAGGGGAGGGGAAACAGAGTTTTTAAAGTGTTGATATTTGGAAAAGAAAACTGCATAAATGGATATTAATTGTTTTAATTTGGTAAGTGTATTAGTTTTGATGGAAGATTTTTAGTGTCTTCCTGGTTTTCCAGAGATTATCATGCTGATAATTAACAAGAAAACACTTTTTGCTAACTTATGGTAAAACTTCAGTTAACAAAGATTAGAAGAGGTAAGTTAATTATGTCATGGAAGAAACTGTATTTATCTTGTATCATACACATTTATCTATGTACTGTATACATGGGTATATGTCCCATCTGCATTTAACAAAATTTGATTTAAAAGAGACTGGTAAAGAGCTTAGGACTAGTTCAGGGCCCAGCAGAGACTGGTTTGACATTAAAACAAAACAAAACAAAACTCCCTAAGACTTGTATAGTCTTAACTTGGTGATATAGACAAAGGATGATGCTGCTACCTTCCATACCACAGGTAGGTCAAAGGATTATCTTTGAGGGAAAACAGCTAAATTTTGTATTTTAACCACCATGTTTTATAAAGGCTGACACAAAAGAAAACTGAAGGAAGAGGACATAAATTGAATATGGACAGAAGCAGGCAGATCTGGACTACAAGGCAGGTCTGTAATTTTTTTTTTTTTTTTTTTTTTTGAAGACTGTAGAAGACTGTAGTTTAATATTCACTTTTATATGAGACAATCCAGCCAAAGGAAAAGGGCACATTCATGAGAACCATGCCAACACCATATAAATTAGGAATGTGGAAATCTCTGAAGAACACAGTTAATGAATACTGATAGATGTAATGAGTATCAGAAAGCCTGAAGTCATAAAAGAAGAAGGAGAAGCATTTATATTTTTCTGGATAACCAAATCCTACTTCCATATTGACTATAGTTCTTTTTTTGCCTTTAGGCTCAGTCAAAAGGTCACTCTTCAGCCATGCTGGACTTCAGCTACTCTTGCTCAACTGGCAGTACGCTTGACTAAGAACAGATTATTACAGAGCTGTGGCTCCCTGCAGAATGGAAACTCAACATGCAAACAAACAAGGCTGACACTGCACAAAAGAAATTTAAACTGGTAATAGTACCTGGCACCTTCACTAAGCTAAGAGAAATAGAGCTGAGGCAGCAGTTAGGGTTGAAAGTGGTTCTCAATTCTTTTTATTCAGATTGACAATGTTCATATTGTGAAAACTGGTAACAAAGGAGTTTGTGGGATTGTACCAAGAAATAGAAGTGTTGTGAGAGTGACTTTTGTTATGGCCAGTTCATCAAAGCTTATTTGGATTATTACATAATTGAAAGAATCTAATCACCTTTCTGGAAACAAAAAATTATGGCAATTCACTCAGCGAATGCCTTTCAGCAGTTTAAAGCTTTTGAGCTCCTTACAAATGTTTAGCTTCTATTTAGCTTCTATTAGTCTTATTTTATACTTCTGTGTCTCAGACAGTCTTTCTGCCAGTTCTATTTAGCTTGTTATTTTCTTTTCCATGGGTATTGTTTCATGATCTCCAAAATAATAAGGCTTTACAAAACCAACCAACCAACCAACCAACATTTTTTTTTTTTTTTCTATTACAATGTTGTTAACTTTGGAATCTACTAGTTATAAATTTAACTCTTATGACTAAGAAAGCATAATTTTTCTAGTTATATGATGGACCTAACCTAACATCTAACATCTTTCATCTCAATATTAATGTATCATAAAGTCAGATGCTGCTAAGCTATAAGCCATGTGACAATTGCAACAAAACAAGCTGAGATTTGGAACACAATGGGGGAAAAAAATCTATTGATGAATACCTTACATAGACAAAGTAAACTGTGTCCTTAAGTGTATTTTTCTGCTTAAGATAGCAGAAAGTTTCTTTTTCAAAATTGTTACTTTTTTTTTTTTTTTTTTTTTTTGAAGGTACGTTCTCTCATTTGACAAATTTTGCCTTTACTGGTTGCAATTAAACAGTGACTAATTGGAAGTGTTTTCAATTCTGAGAGTAGGAGCACAGACTGGTCAGAAAAACAGAGTTTGAATCAGTGACTAGGCCAGAACCAAAAGGTCATAGGATGTAGTTAAATAAGCCATTGACCTGTAGGGAAGTCTATAACCACATTGTTGAAATACAGAACATGTGAAAGATCTGAACTCTAACAAGAAGTTTAAATTAAATGAAGAGGGAACTGGATAAATTGTTGAAGAAGGAATTAATTGGAGGGCAGATTGAGACTAGGGTTAAGAAGTCTTGTATGGATTGGTTTGATTTTTATCTAGATGAAAACAAATTAAGTGAAAGAAAACAATCTAAAGGATAAAAGGGTTAAGACAGTGTACTACAGGGTTTCATACCTTATGTATTCCTATGCTGTGGTCCTAATCAATCTCAGTTTTACTGACACAGCTGTAAGTGCCTCTAAAGCAAATCAGATACTGTAGGTAGAATGGAAATTATTCAACGTGACCAAAGAGTTTATTTGAAAAATATATATCCCTGGGCTACAAGTGCTCAAGATCAATGCTTTAGTGCTCTATTACAAATAGTGGACAATATTGCCAGGCATACAAAAATATTCATGATGTTAACTTCCTTTGTCACTGAAATGTTACTGTATTGTCATAAGGAATGAATGCAAACCTACGTATTTTGTTTAAAAATCTCTTTATGGAGAAATTATATCTTGTAGGTTGAACAATAACATTCCTGTATGTATTAGTGCATTTAAAGAAAGCAATAATACAGGCACATTTCATTTATGAAGTAGCTATATTATGGGTTAAGAATTCTACTGGAAAATAATTACTGAAATTAAAACATAAAAATAAAAAATCACACTTTTTCATTACTGACAATCTTGTCCATGAAATAAGTATCCAGAGGGGGAAAAAAAAATAAAAAAATAAAAAAAAAAGCCTAGATAATTTAGGGATGTACAAATGTTCACAGGCAAACAGCACATAAGCAGAGCTATGCCCAAGAGGCCACTCTATATGTGAATTTCTCAGAAATGTAATGTCAATAATGATTTCTGTATATAGACATGGAGACTCTGCAAGCTAAAGTTCAAGGAAGTGGAGTTGGAGGTTAATGATAAGGCAACATATCTGCACAAACAACTGGATGTACCTCTTGTTTGTCAACATGTGGAAATAAAATTTTAACGCTATATATTTTCTCATTGTCAGTCCCTATTAAAACAGTATATGCATAAATTAATTTTTTATTAGCATGAGTAAAGGAACTGCTCATAATTTTATCTGGTACATATATTATGCTTGTCTTTGTCTTTCATTTTTCTTTCAATGCTTTAGGATACGTACATATATTTAATTTAGACCATACAAAGTTTAATAACTTAGAAAAAGACCAATTAGGCAAAATAACCAAGCTATTTGCAAACATCTGTGAATTCTTTTATTCCAGAGCTGATTTTGCTATTACCAGCTAAATGTCCGTATTCAAATTTTGTCAGGAAACTTGTATTACAACTCAAAAGCAAGTAACAGATGTATTCAGAATGTGTATTCATAACTATTTTTTCAAGAAATTTCACTTCACCCAATTCATACTTACGAACTGGTATGAATATATATATGTATTGTGTTAGATATTATAAGATGTTGTCCAAGTTGGCAGTGGTAGGTGTTTAAGCATTGTTGACTCTTTATAGACAAGCAGTTTTCTTGTTACCATTATACCAATTCCTGAATAATAAGAAATCATGATCAGTATAAGAGTTTCCACTGTGCTCTGCTTGCTAGTTAAGATTCTGTTTCAAAGTCATAATTTATCCACAGAGGCCAAGTTAGCTGTAAGTGTTTTGCTTTCATTTATGAAAGACGATTACTTGAATGATGTTTTTTTCCACCTCTGTTCTAGGATTTGTATAGTAGGGTTACACATGAAAAATACTGAAACCCTGTCAATATTTCTTCCTCTGTAGGGAATGTGACCTGCAAGATGTTGAACATCTGCTACTACTGTTTATCTGGGATTTACAGAGTTGGATGGTGAGTTCATATAAAAATAGACAGACACAATTAAAAATAAAATGTAGGGTTTATAAGAAAAATATGTAAAGAACTTTCCTATTATTGTTTTATTCTACTAACCCTTTCTTTCCCTACAGAACTTTGCTTATCATCAGTCAGATAAAAATTAAATGATAAATACATATAAATGTGGCACATCAAATAAATGTGCTCGAGCTTTTTTTTCCTTATACAGTATGTCGCTATAACTGTCTCCTTAAACTGAAATGTCACTGCCTTTGATCTTGCTTTTAGAAATAGAAATGTGATCCTGTAACTTTCAATATTTTTATACTAACTGCGTTATCGTTTTTTCCCTGTGAGATAAGAAGGCAAAAGTGGTTATTAGTGACATATTTATTTTGAAGTGAAATATATACATTTAATAAAGTATATCTTTGTAAAAGCATCTCCATACTTCATTGGATGTTACATAATGGAATTACACTTGACACACAAGAAAATATAAGCCTGCACGGCCATTCATCTACATGGATAAAAAACATCATATTCAGAATTTGATGAAGGCACAGTGATCTCTCTATGAACATTAGCTTATCCTTTTTCAACAGAACAGGAAATCACTCCATTAGTTCTAGTGCTTGAATCCTAGAGGATAAAGCTGAATCTTATAAGTGTCAGGTTTATTTTTCATACTGAGCTTAAGAAGTGAATATCATTGAATTTACAATTTTCAAATAAGGCTGCAAAGACTTGCTAGGTAAGCCTTGATCTTCCAGTGAGTAGATCATTCAACTTTTAATTTTAAGGTACCTATACCTTCATTTCTAAACAAATAGCATCACCATAAGCTTGACTACCTTAATTTGTTCAAGATGCTTAGTGGTATTTATATAAACATGGAGATCAGGAGACTTATTTGAGAAAATACCAAGGATCTTGGAGATAACATTTAAATGAAACCTAGGAAACTAAGTTCAAGGGGGAAATTCCCCCCCCTCCCCCAAAAAATAAAAAATAAAAAAAAATCCCAAACAAAACAACAGCAACAACAACAGCATGAAAAAACTAACAAACACAAAACCATCATGCGTAAATTGCATAGGTGTTTGAGACACCCTCAGTGCCTAATATTTCAAGCAATGATTTTCCTAGGTACCTCAACCTACTTGTAGGTTGTAAACAGTAAAACTCCTAGCTTAGAAAGCTGGTAGATGGAAATAGTAATGGGTGACCTGACTTCTTTCTGCATTGAACTGTCATGCCAGTAATAGGCTTTAAGCTATCTGAAGTAAGACAGGAACCCTTTCCCATGTCTTGTTAATCAGTGCTTTGCAAATGGTCATAAAATCATGGCTTGCTTACAGTTTCACTGGAAGAGAACGCAACCTGGACAGATGGAAATCTGGTCAGATGACTCGGTAGGCAGAATGTCTGATTCATTTTCTGACAACAAATCTATTAATTAGGTAGTAAAGTTGCACATAATGGCTTTTACAAATATCCCTTTACTTTAAAGGATATCTGAATGTATTGATTCCTTCTATAGGTTTTAATCTATATCTGTATTTATGTTTTATGCCATGTGCAACCATGATAGACTAATGGCATCTCACACTACAGGTTAGATATAAGCACTACAAGGTTTAGGGCAGTGTGACTCTAAACAAAGGCCCTGTATACACACCAGCTTGTGACAAGTTTTGGAGCACTGGTAGCAAAATAAAATCAAGGTTTGGACAGACATGAAACTGTACTAGTTTAGAATGAATAATCAGATGTCCACTCTGTCTCTTCTTTGACCTTTTCCAAAGAAGCATCTATCCAACTAGTTGGCTTATGAAAGAGAAAGTATCAGTCTCAAATGAGTGGTAGAATTCAGCAGATGTTGGTGTGATGCCTGCCAATTCTGTTAAATTGTTTGCCTAGCGAGTTTGCAGAGAAGTCAACAGACCTATGGAATCCAGCAAAATTCTATTCTAATTTTGTTATGACAGATTTATTTTTATTTTTATTTATTTTTAAAAATTATTTATTTTTATGCTACATGGCTTTTTCAAATGAAGCATCTTGAGGAAAAGCAAAGCTTTTAAGTGATCTTTCATAATCCTCCTAAAATGTTGACACAATTAATTATTCAGACTTATGGACAATTCATTTGGTTATCCTAATTAGTACATCAGAAGTATCCAGTTCCTTCAGATAAAAAAAAAGAAGGTTTCAGCTTATTAAGCAAAGACATTTTATGAAATAATTTGTTTTCTTTTTCAAATAAGTTAAAGAATCTTCATATTGGTCCCAGTACTGTGTTTGATGTAGTGTTAACAAATTTAACAAATTTGTGTTAACAAAATGTAGTGTTAACAAATTTAAGGACAGCTACAGGCATATGTTACTGCATAATCTTGAAAACTGCAAATGAAAATTCAAATACAAAATACATTTAAGAAAAGCTCATATCCTACAGATATTCCATTGAACACTGATTACTTTGCTACAAACTTAGTGATCTAATAATCCATCAGAATACCCTGAAGCCCTGAAGTTATGCTTCTATTAAGACAGCATATCTTTGTAATGATCCCTTTAGTGTCCAGTGATGACATGTGACTAATGCTGCCAACAAGTTTTGTTATCTTAGTAATGAAATGCAGTGGTTGGTGATGATATCACAAAGTATATCAGCATGGCTAACATTTCTTTGATAAATTATGGTGCCAGCCACTGACTACCTCAAAGTTAGTTTTTGAATGGCAATATTATGCTGCTGTTGTCATAGTTTTATGGCTGCAAGATTTGGACAGATAGCTATATAAACACTTCATTTCTGCCTATGGTGATTTCAGCAAATACCTATTGTCAAGTGGCAAAATATGATAACTGCTTTGCAGGTCTGTAAAAACAATGACATTGACAATGTAATTATCATATCTCAGATTAGAGAGCAAAGTCATATAGTTCATATGCCAGAGGGGAGCATCTTTTTTTTTTTTTTTTTTTTTTTGATAAAAAAACAAAAGTGCAGAGCTGGGTGGCTGAAATGTTAGGAAGATGATCTTGAGGCTAATCTTAAAGCATGCAAAGTAAATATATCTTAAGACAAACATTAATGGGAAAAACTTTTTAATTCTAATGACGCAAAGGGACATACATACAACTGTTCATACACTGAACTGAAAAAATCTTTACTGTGGAACCAGACAAGAAAATGAGGACATGATAAAAGAAAAATCAGAAAGCACAAAATTAAGAAATGACTTCAGGATGTCCCAGGTTTTGCGTGTGACATGTCCACAGGCTAATATGTCTTCCAATGACTCGCTCTTATCCTAGCATTTTTGATTGAACTTTGGAATGATCTGGTGCAGAGTTTCATATGTTTATCACAAGGGAAAGTTTTTTCCCCTGTAATAGTATGAAATAGTATGTTCTACACTAGTCTTTCTTGGATCACTCTTGACTGCTCCAGAGGGTTCATGGTATGTTGATTTTTTATTGTCTTATCACTTTGAATATGAATGTTGGAAAGGCCATACTTAGTCCTGAAGTAGAATTCATATTAGTGAGCTTTAGCAAGTGGGTGTTACTATCTAAATGGATTTTACTGAAGTATTGTGTTATTTGGGAGCTCTTTGTGTTTGGATGCAAACAAAAGCTGGAAATTTAAACTCTATGAACCATAATAGGACTAATTGTAAAATGTGTAACTACTGCAGACTTTAATTAATGCAAACTGCAGCATCACTTTATGGAGTTAAGAAAAATGAGTTGCTGTCTTTTCAAGCAATAGAAATGTTCAAGTACCCTACCAAATAATTACAGTCTGAAGTGTTCCCCTAGGCTTAAACCAACAGGAAAAAAAAAAATCAAAAGGTATTAAGATTTCACCTTTCCTTGCATTTTTATCTCACTTTATATTAAAGAAATGATAATTGTAGTTTAAATTATAAAAGCTACACTCTGGTTTCAGTGCAGTATCACTGAAATTATTAAACCTACTCATGTTAAAACAAATAATATTATTAAAGCATAATCATATGACAAAAGTTATCTTATGACTTAAAGGGGTCACAGGAGTTTCTCCAACCTCCACAAGAAACCTGCTGTCCAACCTCCGAGTTAGTTGAAAAAGCTGAATATGTTAAATATACATTAAATGAAAATAGGAGAATGAAACACATTCAGGTAAAGTGATGCTAGACTTTTTGTGAAAAATCTGCTTGGTTTACTGCCTCAGTATCACTGTGAAATATTTGCTCACTGCTCCAGGGTGAAATATATGGGACAAAACTCATTAGTAACTGAGAGGTCCTCAGAAATGGCAGACAGAAATGCTGGTCCTTCCTCTGGATCCACAGTAGTATCTCTATTTCTGTGTTAGTTCAGATTTTGATAACAAGAAAGATCAGTTTCTTTCAAAAATACTGTGTCTTCACATGAATATGCTGAAAAAGGAATCTCTAACAAGTCAAAATCAAAACCAGGAAAAGGCTACAGTGGGTCAGTAACACCGGATTTTAAATTTTGTAAGACTTTGCTAGGTTTCTCATGCACATACACTATTCATCCTTCCAACACTTTTGATGGCAATAGACTCAATGGGAAGTATTCTACAGACTGAATATGTACATTTGCCTCATCTTGTCTGGTCATTCACCTATTTCCATTTGGCCATTACCGGTGCCTAAAGGCAATATTCTCAGGAGTATTTTTGTTTGTTTGTTTGTTTGTTTTTTAGTGTCATGATTTGTGAGTGTGCTTATTGAGTGTATGTGTGCATGAGTATGTGTGCATGTATTCTTATGCTACCAATGATACCAATTGCATATATGTATCTAGATAGCAGAGTTTATATCTCTAAATATCAATAGTCACAACTGTTTGTGACAATGGGGGGCAGAGGTATTTAATGTTTACAAAACAGATTTGAAACTCCAGGTATATTGCAATGCTTTATTTTTATATATTATGTATAATTCTCATTTTACCAATCATGTAATGTTTTTATTTCACTTCAATCAAAGTAGTGTCAGCAAAGCAGAAAAATGTATGTATAAAACACATTACTGTATTATGTATATAAATATAATGTACAGCAAATTCAATGGTCATTTCAGTTACTTACTACATTAGAATAATCTGATTATGTTACTTTCCAGTCCATAATCAACAGGGAAACTAACAAGTATGACAAAATCTTTGAGCTCTCATTTTTGGCCATTGACATTTATTTTTTCCTGATTCCTTCTTATCATTGTTCCCTACCTTGGATACTTCCTTTCTTTCCTTGCTGAGGATGTTTTATTACCTTTCTCACTAACATATTTCTCTTTTCTTTCTCTTTCCTGAGATTCCACTTTCCTTTCTAAAATACATTTGTTTCTTCAGTGTCTTTTGAAAGAACAAGCAAATCTATGCTTACTTATACTAGTTTCAATCTGACCCAACCTCACTGATATCCAACAGTGTATTGGATTTTCTCAGGTATTAGAACAAACTGGACTCTCAAATGCATGGCAATATTCTTCTTTTCAGAACAGACAATGATAAGGATAGTAGGCTAACAGCTTGCACCTCTGGGTAGGGTGAATAAAGTCCTTTTTTTGATTTAAGTGGAGTTATGCTAGTTCTATAGGTAGTGATGCCCCACATTTGTCTATTTCCATTCTGTTCTTTGAGAGATAAGTGGGATAAGTGGAATTTAAATCTTCAGAAGCTGACACTGACACATACATACACACACAAAACAGCATATCTTGTTGCTTTTTGCTTATTTTCAAAAACGGACCTTCCTTAATCCATCAACACGCTGATCTTTATATATATATATATTATATTTTTTCCCTATTTGGGGGGGGGGGGAGGGGGAGGCATAAAAGTTGCTTAATCTTTGGCACAGTAACATTCAGCAGATGGATTAAAAGTCTTATCTTGCTAACACCAGCAACATCAGGGATCAATATATCAGTGACTTCCTCAAGTAATATCTCAAGACAGAACACAGAGTTTTCATAAGTTTGCAGAAATGATCCTAACTCTTTCCGTTATATCTGTGAAGTGAGACAGAGAAATGTAGTTTTGTCGGTACATTTGAGGATCACATAAGGTCACAAGGGATGAACATTTGTGCCCAAGCACATCTGCAAATAGCCTTTTGCTGCTTTTTCAAACTGAGTAGCTGATGTGGCTTTTAAACTTTGACAGCTATAAACAAATTATTCTTTGATGAACTGGCTGTTAGCATTCTTCTCCTCCTCCTCTTCTTTGTCCTTCTCCTCCTCCTCCTCCTTCTTTTCCCTATAATTCTATGTCAGACACAATGAGCTAAATAGAAGTAATATCTTTTTCTGTCATCAGAATGTTCTATATAGAACAGGTCTACACTTGCATAAGTAAATGGCAAGTATTCGGCACCAAAGTTCCATAAAAATCCTAAAATACCTTTAGCAGACTACCTTCAGCCCTTTTCACACTGTGAGCTCAAATCTTTGCCCAGTGAGAGTGCCTATATGGGGAAGCTGAACTCACTAAGCACTCAGTGAATGCTTTTTGGTATAGCTGAATCTGACCTTCGTCTGATGCAATTCAGCGTAGCTCCACTGATACCAAGGAAACAGCAACAATTTATACAAGCTGTAAATAAAATCCATATTTATTAAGCCTTTCTTCTACTATAGAAATAACTAGATAACCAACAGGGGTAAATCAGTGTAGTTCAATTGAAATCTGGGTAGACATACTGATTTGAAGAAGTGAGAGATCTGGCCCTCAGGCCTTTCACAAATGAATATGTTCTTTTTGCTGATACTGTTTTCATCTACTTGTGAAGTCCTTATATTACAAGTTAGTTTTTCTCCTTTCATTACATACCTTTCTACAGTAGCACTTCGAAAGTGTGAGCCTCCCTCTCACCCTCTCTGACTGTCACCACTACAACACTGCTAAGTTCACTGACTTCCAGTCTGGAAGCTCCTTCCTTTGCTTTCTGTACACTCTTTCCACCATTGCCAGAAGGCTGCTATTGACACTGCCTGGGCAAGATTGTGATGTAAACACAAAACCAGACCTGGCCTGAACTGCCAGGTGAGGCCATTTTCCTTTGTCAGGAGTAGCACAAGACTTACAGTCAATGGAGTGCATCGCAAAAAAAGCCTTTGAAACCACACTGGACTTTGCAGACTACTCCAGTAGACTGCAATGAGGAAATAAGGTCCTGATTAAAGTGATTTAAAAAATCACTGTAGAGTACCTATGATAGTGTTAGTCTGTAAGGTTATATTCAAGTGTCTTTTGGCTGGTTGCATAATGCTTCAACTTTATGGGGCTGCTTGCAGCCCTCTTCTAAATAGTCTGCAAAGCTCCATATTTGGGACTGTGTCACATGGTATGAAGAGTATGCCAAAAAGCTAAGGAGATTCAAGTGTTTTTAATTTCTCTTTCAGGTGTGCTTCACTTCCATGTCTGACCTCCAGAAAAAAGGAATGAACAAGGCAGGGCTATTCCCAGAGTTCCTGCAGAGCTTCTGCTCCTAGGTGTGGGCACAAGTATGTGTCTGCTCTGGGACTGTGCTGGTATGATATCTGTAGGTATCTCTGCAGATAAATAGCTGGTGCCTAGAGCAGAGGCTCCCAATGGGTTATGTGGTGAGAAACAACAACACATATGAAAAGCTGAACCCAAGCCACTGAGGTCTTCCAAGCTTTATTGACTGTGGTAGGGACACCATGGAAGAGATGGCCATCTTAGAGCTGGGAGCAGAGGAAATATGGATGAGACAGAGCTTTGAGACATTCTCAGTCTTTTCAGACCTGTTTGATAAAGATGTCTCCATCCCACTCAAATCCCCAGTTCTGACTTTACCTCTGATAAAGTTCCTGCTCTGTGTCTGTGTCAGAGGAACTACAAGAAATCTCACTTTCTCCTTTGTAACACAGTTCCCAACCTCTGAAACTGCTAAAGGTAATGCTCCACTGAAACTAGTATTTATTGTATCTCAAAATACATTACACTGAATTTTCTGATCTCAGGAGTCTGAAGCTGCGTAGGGAATTGACCTGAAAAGGTGGGTGCCGTGGCTTTTACAGCACTCTGCACAGGTTAGAGGACAAAAAAACAAAAACAAAAACAAACAAACAAAAAAAGTACTTTTTCCTCTGTCTCTTATTAGTTTCCATATGGATGAAAGTGAACAAGCTCAAAGGTAATTAAATTTTAAAGGTGCAGAAAGAGAAAAAAAATATATTGATCTTTAGGAAGGCTAACATAACTTTTTTTTTTTTTTTTTAATTTTCTGTTTATATCAACAACTTGTTCCCTTTGAACAGAAAATGAAAAACATGTATTCCCCCATAACAAACATCTTTAATGTATGCAACTGTCACTTAAAGCAGCATATAACTTGAGGTTTTCCTGACCTTGGCAGCTTTACAAGGTGTTGGGAATTGAGTTGATTTTTCTTGTCTTGGCATATGAAGCTTGAGAGAGTGCTTCTGGCTCCATCTCCTAAGAGTGCTTGTGGCATGAACATGATGTATATATAGCAACTATATATGTATCAGAAATAGAAATATCAAGAATGTCAACAAAAGCAGACAATTCTGGAACATTTTTTTCCTGCCAGCTGCTGAACATTTCATACAGACAGAGCCTGATGCTGCTTTTATTAAATCCGATGCAAAGCTCTCAGCAGACATTATGTAGTAGCTTGTTCTCTTTAAAGGTGAAGAGTGAAGAAGATCTTGAAACCTTGTTTACTGCAAGAAATCCCAACACTGAAATGTTTTTCTACATTTAGACCAGGTATTTGGAAATCCCTTCTATTTTAGATATTTATTTATTTCACACATCTGCAGGTAGTAGCTGTACCTCATAAACTTTAATCTATGTGACCTAATATATCTAACTCATGTCCTAGCTAATGGAAAAATTCAGAAGAGATATTACTTATCATAATTGCTGCATGCAGTGTGATATGTATGCCACCCTCAGTACAAGGCAGGTTAAAGCATTGAACTGTTTATACCCATAGTTCATCAGTGAGGGTAATCTGTTGGAATAGGGATGATTTTTTTTTCTTTTTCCCCAGGGATATTTCAACTTTTTGCATAGAAATGCCACAACCTCAATTTTCTTTAGAAATTTAAACAACAGAGATGTCTATGAGTCAGAAAGAAGTGACATAGGAATTTGAAACACATAACGAGCAAATTGACTCAGGAAGTAAAATCTAAGATAATGCTTACATACTTAAAGTACAATTTAGATGCCTAAATCTAAGAAAGCAATATATGGATATTCACTATACTGGGATGAATATTGAACTGGAATGGCTGGGCTGAAAGCAATGTACTGAACTAGAATAGATGATTAAGAGGCTTGAAAATTGACTGTACTTAGGCTCAAAAGGGTTCAGAGTATCCAATATCTCTATATCTATCTGATAGCTGTGAATGAGTATGTGAATGTCACTAAGGTGAGTACCAGGCCTCACACTGTTCAACATCTTCATTGATAACCAGGATGATGATAGAATGCAACATACAAATTTGTTGGTGATAATAAATTAGAGGAAGTCACTGACAGAGGGAGTGTCAGTTTGGATGACGTGAGGACAACGCCAACAGTATCTCTAGGAAAGCTAGCAGGCAGAAATACGGAACAACTTTGCACCTGGAGCAGAAAGCATCCACCACCTTGCAGTATAGACTAGGAAGCAAGTGAATGAGCATTTGCAATTTGCAACACCTGGAGATGCTGCCATCATGGGAGGGCTGAGCACCCAGGTGCTTCTTGCTCATGAACCCTGATATGACATTTCCTCTATTAAGGTCCTGGTGCAATGGGTCTAATTCACGTAAAAAGCTGATTCAACCTGCACTGGGGGGTGGGGGGAAGTTTTCCATAATAAATAAAGAAAAAAGGAAGCAATAGAACAAAGTTTTATTTTGTTCAGTAGTATAGTGAATGCTCTGCATAAAAACTTGTGATCTGGGTAGCTTCCTGAATACGTCCAGCTTATTTCCATGACTTCTGGGCCTCAATATGTTCCCACCAATGCTGACTTCATTAGCCTGAGTGCTATAGCTTGGTAAGTAGGAGTTCCTTTGGTGACATGAAGCCTAGGCAGGCTAATCTGATACATGTGACAGAAAAATAGCCACAAAAAAGGACTGAGTTGTCATACTGTACTATTCTGAAAACTCTAGGATGTCCAAAACTGCCTCTGAGATAACTTTAGGTTCCAGGATTTGTATTACAGTAGCAATGATAAGTGATAAAAAAGATCAATTTCTCAGTACGTTTTCCCTTTTTTTTTTTTTTTTTTTTTTTTTTTTCCAAAATAGAGTAATTCTTTACTATGGTTAGAACCCAATATTAGGTTATATGAACTTATATGTGCATTAAATATAATTTTTGGCAATCTTACAGAATTAAAAAAAATATATATCTTTATTTATGTAGCTATATATTTACTACCTTTTTATCCCATGATACATACACATTAAAGACTCTTATAATTTCAATAAATAGCTCCAGGTGAATACTACAATATTCTGATGCTTACCTACTCTTTTTTTTATTCCATCATTGTTTCTGGAATATTAATGCTTAACTTCTAAGTATTATGCTAATGGGTCTGTCAGATATGCTCATATATTCAAATGCTTCTTGCAAAATATTGCAATTTGACTTTTGATTTCTTAAAATATTTCTAAAATGTGAAAATTTGAAATATATTTATGTTGACATACATATACTCTTACATTTATTACAAGACATGTTGCTAGTCAGAACACATATTAGAAGCACAATTAAAAAAAAAAACAGCTGGAATCTTACACAGTTTAAAACACAACAAGGGTTTTCCTGTATCTTTCTGATAACTGCAACTATAATGTAATATAGTGGCAGAAAAGTAAATTACACACAAAAAAATCCATTTCCATGCTAATGGAGTGTGTTGTATGAGACTGTTAGCATGCTTTCAGTGAGCAAATAGATGTTATTTAAGAAAGTCACTTCTTAGAATAAAGGTGTACATTAAAATTACTGTCTGAAAGATTCTAGTCAGCTAAAAAAAATCTATTTTTTCTTAATGAAAGCATTTATTTCTAAGTAGAAAATGCCAATGAGTAGAAAAAAAAGAAGTGAAGAACTGTAAAGACTGTTCCTGTTTCAAAGCACTTTAGCTGGTTTCACAATAATACTTTGAAAATGAAAAATATAGGATTGGGAAATTCTGTGGATGTCAACTGACAAGAGTTTCTGCCAGTTTCCAGCCTGTAGAAATGAAATAAACTTTAGCTGGAAAAAATACTTATGGAGAATTTCAGCTGAGAACTGTCATAATCAAAGTTGAACAAAGAAAGAGAAACTCTATGTGCACACTCTTGTGTGTATGTGACTGATTGAGATCAAGAAAGAGAAGAACACTGTATATAGACACCAATAGTACTTTGCTAAGATTTTTTTCCTATTACATGAAAAGATTAACAGACTTCAAAAGCAGACAGGTAATTGGTAGAGTCACGGCTGCCTTTTAATACATTCTGCTCTCCAGCAGGTCTACTCAATCAGTCCTGCAGTACTGTGTATGGGCTATAATATTTTTTTATTACTAGAAGAGTGAGAACACTGATGTCTTTAAAAGCAGAATTGGAAGAGGCCTGGGAAATGCAACAGCAGAGTGATTCTTCCACATGCAAGCTGGTAATTTGCTTTGCTGGAGGGGCAGTTCACCACCACTTTTATTTGCAATCATTTAGGGAGGTAAATGTGTACTCCAAATGTTTGTGGAGAGCAAAACAGTAAAAATAAATAAATAAATAAAAAATCCATTGAGAGTGTGTTTGAAATGCTTACAATACTATTTTTTTTTTAAAAAAAGTATTTTATCTAAAGTATTTTATCTTTTACACATGGTACTAGCAGATATATATAGAGAGAGAAAACTTCTTTTTCCTTGTCGTTAGAATACTACGCAATGCAGAAGTTCTAGTACAGTAGTTCTAGTTCTTTAATTGGTTTCATTTATAACAGCAGTTAGACTCTAGCTTTACCTTGTACCTAGTAAGTATTGTGATGCCAGACCATATTCATAGGGATCTTATCCATTGCAGTTCTACTTCACACATTAATATTAAATATATATCAGAGGATCTGTCCTTAGCTCTCCAAACATTTGTTCAAACAGAACACTTAGTGTTCTTCAAGTTCCATCTGTTTTGGATTAAACTCTTGAGACTTGATCCTGAGATCCTTAGAGTCCAGGTAAGCTTCTCTTAGAATTTCAGACATTATTCTTCACTACATTTTGGAGTTTTCATAATTATTTATTAAGATAATACTGCTTTTGAAGTCCTTTCTCAGTTCTAGATATTACTGAATATGGTATCATAAGATGCAGGTTGTCCTGTTTTTGGAGTAGGCACTTCATTTGAAGAAGAGAGTTTCTAACCCTCATCTTAGCATTCCATATGCATGTATGTAATCTGACTTGGTGCTCAGCTGGCATCTGATAAGTGAAGAACAAAGAGAAAATCATTTGCTATGATTTATGACCTCTAAAATTTGTTGTGCATTAGATTGCTTCACTCTTTATCTTAACTTTTTTCTAGCTAACCTTTGAAATCTGTGGTATTTCTTGGGGGCTATGTCTGCCTGTTAAAACACATTGTCTGAGGCTGTTGTTGCTGTTTAGGATAATGAAGAAATGGTGTTAAATAATTTTTCAAGATGTCCCGTTCATG
Organism: Stictonetta naevosa; assembly: GCA_011074415.1. NCBI lineage: Eukaryota > Metazoa > Chordata > Aves > Anseriformes > Anatidae > Stictonetta > Stictonetta naevosa. Next base: position 28,756,187 of record CM021697.1, read on the forward strand.
TAGTTTCATCAATATTTGTAGATCTACTCTTTATTTTTCCAATTTTGCCTTTGAATTACTAGCAATAAAGCTAACCTTTTGGTTTGACGAAGTATCTTGTTTGTGAATGTGAAACCAATTATATAATCGAAGTTATACCTCCTGAAACACTGCAAGCATGAACCAGTGGGATAGGAATGAAATACACACAATCTACTCTCTTCCCATAGCAAATCTAGAATTGGATTTTCTTATATTTCACTTCTATTTTCCCCCTTCCTAAAATATTCAGTATTATGGAAGGTCTAAAAGCACAAGGAGATAAAGAAAACATATTGGAAATAATATTCACCTACCCTAAAGTTGTTTATGTTGTTTCTTTTGAAAGTCAAGGTGACACGATATTTAGTGTTAACAGTTTTCTAATCATTGCTGATTTCTTTAAGCTTTCCTTGATATCTATGCATTCAAATTACATTTTATTCTCTGCTTTCTCTTTGCTAAGCTTAGGTTGTGGGTTTTCATGCAGCTTCCAGTGGTGGAAAAACCCACAAGCTTTCAAAGATCACTTAACTTCCATATTGCCGAATGATGCTGTTAATTCCAATGTTAATATCCCCAGGAAGTTCTTTATTCTCTCCCAAAGTTCTTGTCAAAACATCCTTTTTAGTTCATTTTCTCCAGTGTCTTATGAGTTCTCTTTTGGTTTTGGAAATTATACCTGAACTCCATCTACTGTAGTGTGAGTAATACATACATATTGAAATAATACATCAGGAGTATAAAAAATGCAATCTAATTAGCAACCTCTCAGAAGAGGTTGTTATGTTTTATAAGGTGCTTTTGCATCTGCTTTGGGGAAAAAGTGTAGTGTTTCATCAGTTTCTGTTATTTATAAATCCTACAACAGGACACCTATTTAGGGTGAAGCTGATCTTTACAGTTGCTTTTATACTGTAGCCTTACAGACATTTATAACAGGTGTTTGACAAGATTTATTTTATTGTCTTTGTTGGGCTTATTCCTCTTAAATTTATTATAATTATTTATTAAATTATCATATATATATATATAGTTACGTATATATAGTTAAAAAACCTATAAGAATACCTTTTCTATTGGTAACAGATGGAAACCTTTGGAAAGCCATGACATGCATTTTACAAGTTATAAAATACAATAAAATTACATTCATTTTCTTGAAGACCAGGCAGGAAATCTTGGGTGGAGAATGATGAACTGTTGTTGATGTTGTTTTTTGTAAATGGATGTATGTATAAATTTAAAAGTGGATGGATGGTAAAAACAGTGGTATTAATTGACACTTGTCATAGTATCTAAGAAGATAATGGGTTAAATTTTGATCCTAATAGAAGTCTTCAAAAAAGTCCTGTTACTTCTGTTACTTTTAGGAAGTACCATACTTATGCAGTTTTTCTGAAGTGATTCAGCACTACACAATGGCATCCTTAATACTGTTACAGAGTGGTGAAACACCAATGCAGAGAAAGGGACCTCCAATACAATAAAGAAAATACCTTTTTCAATTTAATAAGATAAATCAATTATATTTGCTTCTAAATTAATATATTGAGTCTGTTACTGTGTTTTCAAAAACTCCTTCCATTTTAAACCTTGTCTCAGATCCCTTATACTTAGAGATTGCAAATATAGCTATGGATTAAAAATAGCTAATAAATGGGAAATTTGGATTAAAAAACAGCAATTAGAACTGGCCAAAATGAGACACATTCTAGCCTTGGCTTAGGTGTCAGTTAAAAATGAAGGGCTGTTAGAGGTTGTTTGAGGAGTAGAAAGAGTAAAATTAAACATAAACATCAATAAGATCACCGTGCAGGATTGCTCCCTTCACAGCAGTCACAGATACTTTGCAAAAAGTAAATGTATGAATGTTTGAAAGGGAAAGAGTTAAGACAACATGAACAGAGGGCATTTCATCAGACAGATGCAAATAAGAGAAACATCCAAAATAAAATTATTCCTGATAGTTCTTAGACTGTAACAGTTTTGATTCAGTTAAAACAGTTCCCTTGCATATTGCCTCTTTCCATTTTAACCCCAATGATGCTTACAGTGGTCCTAAGGCTTCTGAGAACTCATTCTGAATGAAACTAAAAAGATTAGAGCTAGTCAGCAAATGTTATTTGTGAGGACTCTCAAGATGTTTTCCTGACTTGTACTGAAGCATCATTCTGTTGGAAATTTTGTGTGCAGCAAAGATACACTGGTAGCTGATTAAGTAAAGCTGTCTTTTAGAAATGTTTTTCCTAGCCATAAATGTTAATAATATGAGGTTCTTGAGGCTTATTTCCCTAGCTGTCATATTTCTTTCTTCACTTCAGCATACTATGCAGTGCCCCCTCTGAGTACAAGGAGAAATTGCCTCTAGAAAATGTATTATTGCATATTTTATTTACCTATTTATTATCAGTCTTTAGTAAGACCCCTAGAGTATATTTATTTTCTCTGCTTTCTTGAAACTGTTGTGGAAGATGTGTATTATGACTATGTTCATTTTGCTAAGCTCTGTTATTTTGTTTCATCTGCACTAACACATTTGTAATCTAATACCTTTTAGTTTACCATAAATGGTATTTTCATAAATAATGCTAACATAGTTCTAAATAAAAAACAAGTTTTCTAGCTTGCATAGTAATGCTGTATCTAAAATTTTGAGAAAAGGCACTTTATTCTTGTGGAATTAAGAAAGCTCAACTTCTATAAATTTGAATAAACCTTAACAGGAAGGATGCTTGTGTAGTGGTAACTTCAAAGAAATATTTCAGGTTGATCAAAGTAAAGAGTTGGGAGAATGTCAATACTTTTACCTCCCAAAGATTTACTATTTCCTTGTATTAATATTTCCCCATATCAATTCTTATCCTTTAGGTTCTATTTTTTAGATGGAAGGAAAATTTCAAAGATCACCTAAATCCAGTGCTATCAAGCTTCATATCAGATCAGTGTGAAACTACAAATTGCAAATGCTGTCAGTGAAAATATATATATATTTTCTGAGCTTTCTCATAAAGAATAACATTTTCTACAGCTAATACCTTTCCTAAAGGAACCTCCAAATTTTAGTTACTGAGGCATTCTAAGTATTTAGTTCTAATTAAGTAGAAATACTTAGAAGTAATTTCATGTTATTTTGAGTGCAAGCACACAGACATTGCTTTGAAATCTGCCACTTATCTATATTATGTAGCCTAATGTCGGATCCATTGTTGCCAAGCCTGCTTGAGGGCATCAGATAGCTCACTCTGTTCCTCAGCTTGGGATCTCAGTAGGCAGAAATTCTCACAATGTAAGCCTGTGAGATTCAAGCCAGTTAATCCCTTTCATGCTTTTTTTCATTGGGTTTTGTATCTTTTATATTATAGGACACAATAATTTAAATCTAACGGTAATGTACAAAAATAAACTGAAAAACTCAATAGTGATTTGGTTTTGCCTATTTCTGAATACTTGTGTTCTTTGATGAGATCAAACCCAAAGACCTTACACACAGCATTTCTCAAAGTGCTTTCAAATGCTATTCTACACTCCCAGAAATGAAAAGGCTATGCAAAAATCAGTTTGTATATTGTGTATGAGAATGACGTATTTAGATTCTGTAGAATGCCTCAGAGAAGGAAGGCTTGGTTCAATCCAGAGACTAGGCAAAAATGCTTTTTTTTCCTTTATTATGCAAAGTGGTTAAAACACTGTAAATGAAAATGGGTTTGAACAAACTTAACACAGCAGTTACCCAAACAGCATGCCAGAAAAGTCATATCTTTCTGCTGTTATATCTGGTTTCTTCAGTGTTGCAGCTTCCTCTCAGGACATACTGGGAGAGCCAGATCTGCTTGCCTCAGGTTGCTCCTCTGCCTAATACGGTTAGAAAGGCTCAAGTTGTACCCATCCATAATGACACTGAGGGGCTTAGACAAGGACAGACTTTGATTATTCATCTTATTATTATTCTTGCCAAGACAAAGAGGAGCAGATGACAATGTTCCAAAAATCTTCCATTTTCATGCTCATAGGATTTTTTTGGAGGGAAACAAGGTAGGTTAGACTGTCTTTGTTATAAATTTCATTTTAAAATGTGCTATGGCTTCTTCTGAAAATATGTGGCATGATTTGATGCTCCTTCATACAATGCTTCTTAAGGAATGAATTCTTCTTATAAAGAGATAAAGCCAGAGAGAATAGATACTTTCCCTGCTCTTAGCCAGCCTCCACATTCTCAAATCACATTTGTTCCAATGGGAAACATTATGAAGGGTCAGGGAAAACAAGGAATCAGACTTTAGGCTTAAGACATTTCCTCTGGGTTGTCATTTCTAGACTCCTGCTATTATAAACTAACACATGACAGTATTTTCAAAAATCTCAAATGCACAGCTTCAGGAGCAATCTTCATAGTGGAAACTTTGTTGTTTCCAATTTCCTAAACTGTTTTAGTAATCAAAAACAAACAAACAAACAAAAAAACAGATTAGAGCTGATAAGTGGTCTACTTAGCCTGGCAACCTAGTGAAAATAACAGCTTCCTGAAAAAGAACAGGTTTTTAATTCTGTACTAATGGAAATCCATAGGAGCTCCATCAAGACATTACATGAGGTTTCAACCAAAGCTTGCTAAAGTCTCGTGAACATTTCTTGTCTTTTGATATGATCAGCATATCATCATCCTGAATCATGGCTTCTCAAAAATGGTCACCCAGAAATGGCTTTTTCTTCATTTCCATTTTTTAGACTCAGGCATTGCTGCCAACTTTGTGTATGTTTTATCTACAGTGGCCTTGGAGTTCTTTTAAAGAACTTCATCAGCTGATGAACAAGTAAGAAGCAGTCACTATTTGAACTTTTCACTGGGCAAGCTGCAGTCTAGGAACCAACCAAATTTGTGAAAGCTTTTGAACATTTCTTCTACTTAATTGACCAAATCCATCTGGAGGGAGTACATTATAGGCCACAGAGCATTTGCTTTGGTTTGGGGAGCATTGTACCTTTCAAGTCTGCAGTGTGAGGTTTAGTGGACAGTCTTAATTGTCCCCAGATTCAGCATTCCTCATTAGTTTGCATTCAGTGCTGTGTCTTTTATGGATGGTAGATTATTTGACATGAATTGGTATTGCAGAAATTATTTCCAAGCTGCTTCTGAGAGACTGCAAATGATTTTTATTGTCTAACACCCATAAGTTTATACTTTCACATTCTTCCCAATCTTAATGAACCTTGCTTAAAAAGTAAAATTTAAGCATGACTATCTGCTCACTGTAATTTCATACACGTTATCTTAAACAAATGGGAGTGTCTTGAGACTTCCACAGCGCAGATTCCAGGGAATATGTAAACATTCGTTGATTACAGTAAGAGTTTTGGTCACAGTAAGAGTTTTGGTCACAGATGAGGTAATTCTCCCTTATGAGTGTTGCTAATATAGAAAGGTAAAAGTGGGGTAGTTTGGCTTTTTTTTTTTTTTTTTTTCCTCCTCCTACATTCTAAAATTTCAACATTCTGGGAATGACAGTGTTCCTTTCTCTGATCCCCACAGGAACCAATAAGTATCTTTGTGGTATAGTAATAAATGACAATAATTATTATGCTGCAATAATAGCTTAACTACAAGCTGTGTTAAGCTTGCTTCAGTTTGTGTTTATGTTCATATAATCCATAGTAATACATTCAGAATTCCTTCAGGATTTTTCTTCTTTTTTTCTTTTTTTTTTTCTTTATTTTTTTTAGTAGACAGCCAGTACTAGCCTCTGTCCTGCCCCATGTTTTATACCACAGTTTTAGAATTGGATACGTTATTTATAAAATAAACTTCTAAAGAGAGGTAAAAGCCGCAGCTAGCACTCAGGCTATGTGCATACAAGACAGACTTCTTTGTGCTGTCTTCCATCCTGGACTCCTTCCTCCAAGTTGCATTCATTTAGTTATCCTTCCTTATTTTAGCAATATCTAGTAACTTGTGTTAGTATTGCCTGACGTGATGGAACAAGAAGATATTAATAAATATGGTATTGTATGGACATGGCCTTTATCAGCAGACCATTCTGACATGCTCACCAGTTCTTAGTATTTCTTGAACAACTTGCTGTTATTTCCTAAAACTTACTGTTTGAGTTATCACCAGCGGCTTTACTCTGCCTTTTGGCCTGCCTTTGCTTTGCTGGTCTACTTGATTTCATTTCTGCTGCCCTGAATTCTAGTTATATTAAACATTCAGGATGAATCTTGATGCATACATAGTAGCTACAGATTTCTGTTCTTCTGTTCTTTTATTTTTTTTTTAATTTTTTTTTTTCTGTTGTTGTGTATGCCAAACACCTGGGAAATGTATCTGAAGTTTCTCAATCAGTTCTCACCTTTCAGAAATGAGTGTTTGCCAACAAGAGTGGAATTCCGCTCTTTAAAAATTATGTCATTTTAGTGCCAGATTGTGATTTAATGAGGTTGGAGAGTTTTCTAATCTCTGAATAATTTTGTACTTAATGCTCAGTATACATGTTGAATGAATTCATGGCCTTGAAGAATGGCATTTGGCTTGCTCCTTTTATATTGTTTTATGTAAGTATGGAATGTTTGCTTGTGTCAGTGTCAGCTCTTATGTCACTGTTTAGGACCATCTTGCATTCACAACTCATCCAATAACAAGCTAGCAGTAGGTGACAACTGCCTTTAGTACTGGATTCCAAATTTTAGAGTATGCATTATTTTAATGGATGAAGAGCTTTCACAGAAAAGTCTTGGAATTTTTGGGGTCTTCCAGAGAGACGAAGAACACTGTACTGTATGGATAAAGCTTGTCTCCTGTGCTACAAAACTGCTGTCTGGAACGCATCTGTGTTTTGGTCTGCGAAGTGCTGTCTGCTCACAACACTTTGCTTTGACTTGCCTTTTCACTGCAGAGCAAGTCAGAGAATTCAATAGTGATTTATTTATTTATTTATTTCTGGATTATTTTTAATATGATAGACGGGTATACTAGAAAAATAACTTAACATTTCCATAAGTTATTGAATTTAATTTATTTATTCTGACGTCTCTGCTTTCAGATTTTCTAAGTGCCAATCTAACCATACCAGATCGTCTCAGTTTCAGCTTGTGAGCATACAGTCACTGGGGAATGCTTAGTAGTTATTTCAGTTTGTTGTTGTGGTTCTGGATTGCTTCATCCTTCACCCGTATTTCTATTACAACAAAAATGTCATCCACAATTTTGGTTCCTGTGAGATCCTTATTGTCTGGCTGCAACAACCCATTTTTGGCCACAAATATATCTGAATCTACCAGAACACATTCTTGGCATATGAAGTTGTTAATACATCTGCTCTGAGGAAATTGGGTCTGACTTCCTTGGTTGTTTTTAGTGTGTAGTTGAAATACATTGCAGCTAGACTCCCATTTGCCTTTGATCTAACATTACAGTTATAGTTGAATAGCTGCAATGCATCTCATGAGGAATCTTGGATTTTCTTAACTCACTCCTGACTTTCACTTGTCTGAAAACCTCTACATCTCCAGTCATGATAGATACTGCTGCTTTTTCATCCTTTAGCTATAACATAGCTCACAAATTGTTTTCAGACCATGCTCAGTGGTAAATTAATCCAGCTGCACACCATTACATTTTGGCAAACCTGCGGTGTTGGTTTGGAGATGAATTCACTGGTAATGCCAGAGAAGAGGAGAAAGAATCTCTGCCATGATATCTGTGCTTGAAAATGGCATTGATTTCTTTGAGTTGGAGTTATCTGCTTCTGTAAATCTCATTTAATCAAATGGCAAAGTGAAAGGCAGGAAAGCCAGCTGTAACCTTTTTCAGAGGATTCTTAGCTCCTCTTCTGGGACAGTTCAGCCTGGAGAAGAGGAGGCTCAGGGGAGATCTTATTGATATGTATAAATAAGTGAAGGGAGAATGTAATGAAGATGGAGCCACATTATTTCAAATGGTGCCCTGTGTCAGGACAAGAGGCAATAGGCACAAACTGGAACACAGTAGGTTTCCTCTGAACATCAGTAAGCTCTTTCTTAACAGAACAGGCTACCCAGAAAAATTGAGGAATCTTCCTCCTTGAAGATTTTCAAAAGCCATCTGAACATAGTACTGAGTATCCTTCTGTTGGTGTTCCTGCTTGCACAAGAGGTTTGGACCAGATGACCTCCAGAGGTCCCTTCCAATCTCAACCATTCTATGATTCTGCCTGAACTCTGTGATCAGCTTATTGACAAGAAACCTGTGGCTAAATAGATCCATATTCATTCTGAAGAGATCACCAAAATTGTTTTCTAGTATACCTATACTAAGCTGTGTTTTATTTTTGACTTTCATTTATGCTGCTCCCTACTATCTTCTAGGATGAGCAGAAGTACCTGCTGGTATCTTTGTTCTTACCACTTCAGGATAGCTTCAGCTACCCTTAACTGGGAATATTTTTCTATTGCTAAATGTATTTGATTTACAATATTTTTTCACACACACACACACACAAAAAAAATGTTTAGTCTATAACATAGAATCTTTCATGTCTCTGGAGCTTAATAGGAATCCTCTTACCTGCAGCCTGTGCTCCTCCCGTGGCCAGCTGCCAGCCCTAGCACAAAGCTTGGTGACCTTAGTAGTGCTATGGTAGGAAATATGGCAGGGTAGCCTTCCCAATGCTGAGACTAGGACAGTCAGACTTAATGACTGGTAGACAGAAAATCAATACAAAAATGTGTAAGTTCATTATTAATTTTCAGGAGTTAAGTTCTTATCTGATAAAGCTCGGGTAGCAATTGTGTGTGGGCATACACAGAAATGAAACTTCCTGAACCCATTTTCTTCTGAAAGGTTATTTTCAACATGTTTTAGTCATAGTAAACCAATATGGAAATTGTGTTATTTATTTACTTATTATATGTTGTTCCAGAGTTGTTTCTATGTCCTTACAGTACCATAAAATAATCTCATATTAAAATTAAAAAAAAATGAAGCTTTAAAAAAATAAAAAAAATTATGAACATACAATATATTCAATTACAGTTATTTATGTTAATAACACTCTAATATTTAAAGTTTTCCTATCTGGATTATAATTTTCACTCAAAAACTTTCATTAAGTGCGGGAAAATAAAGATAAAATCTGAAATGGCAACCAGGAAATATGTTATGATAACATGGTATCGTGATATCATACTACCAGTTATAATCTCCTATATTGAGAGTAGCTCTTTAAATTTCTGTTAATATCTCTTGTGACTTGTTAATAGTGGCCAAATATATAAATGATTATAATGAAAGTTAAATCTCTAGAAATAACATTATTTATACTGAACATAAAATGTAGAAGATAAAATATTCTTAGAAGTTGAAATGTATCAGATATATTTATCTTTGTTTAAATAGAACTCTTCAGTATTCTATCTAGAAACTTTTATAGGTAAAACATTTTATATAGTGTGGTGTACTTAAGCAATATAAAAAGTTAGAAATTAAAATATTTTGAAGTAATTTAATTATTTCTATCCCAAACGATTATTATTCTGAAAATGCTCTATCTGAATATTACAACTGAATATTACAATGTTCTAAGTGCCAAATCAAAAAGTGATTTATTAAAATGTTGTTTTTGAAATGTACTTCCTCTCCTCTTCCCCCCCCCCCCCCCCGCTTTTCATTCTTTTTTAAAAGAGAAATTTGATTGTCAATAAAAGACTCTCTTGCCAAACAAAAACTTGTCTGTCCTACAATTTGAACTTGAAAGGATAGAGCTTCAATTCCTGCTTTTCTTCAGTTCCTGGAGTTCCAGAGAGCTTGTGGGTGAAACCGTTGGAAAGTTCATCATGTTCTATTATCAAATTTGAAGGATTATGTACAATGTTTTCCATCTATTATTTTTCTGTATTGAAATTTTTATTATTTTTTTTTGCTTTGTTTTGTATTTCTAAGTTCTGTGGAATGGTTTTCCTTGAATTGTGTGAGGGCCAACAAAACTTGGAGAGAAAGAATGGGAGAGGAACACTGCTCATATGGCAGAAGTTTGTGCACAATCCCTCAGCCTTGAAAGGCTTCTAAATCACTTTCCACAACTACCCCAGTTCCCCCATGAAACTGCCATGGAGAAGAGAAAGGATTAGAAATGAAACATAAGTTTTCTCTGATGGAATATTTATTCAGTGTAGGAGAAGAACAGCATTCACAACTGGCATTTAGATTAACAGTGAGATACATCTAATGATTTTATATACTACAATTTTGTCTCTTTTTTTTGTTTCCTTTAAAACCTCTAATATTTCCCTCCTGAAATTTGTGAAGCGTTGCACTGTTACCATCATCTCCAGGTTCATTACTGAACATGTGAACAAGAAGCATCTTCTGAGTCTGCTAAGATTCATCTTGACCCTGATTCTTGTCCCAATAGCCTCTTCAGGACAGATGCCCTAAATGCAGCTAAAGTAAGCAATGTTAATATTCATGACAACTAAGTCTGCTATGCTTCCTTCCAAATCAATGATTTGAGTTTCTTTTACAATGAGTTTAGAAAATTTAGTTCTTTTGTCTAAGATTCTCAACAACAGTCATACTGAGAAAAATTAACTAGTTGGAGGTGATAAGGATGTGACCCCATTTTAAGCTGTGTGTTTCGAGTTATATACTCTATATTCCCTGAAACAGTAACTACGACTTAGAATCATAGAATCACAGAATGGTTTGGGTTGGAAGGGGCTTAAAGATATCTAATTACAATGTCCTTGCCATTGGCTGGGACACTCTCCATTAGACCAGGTTTCTCAAAGCTCCATCCAACCTGGTCTTGAACACTTCCAGGGATGGGACATCTACAACTTCTCCGGGCAATCTATTCCAGTACCTCACTACCCTCATAGTAATGAATTTCCTCCTAATATCTAATCGTCTTTTAGTTTAAAACCATCCCCTCTTGTCCTATCACTACTCTCCATGATAAAGACTTAGGTGTGCTCTTCCCAACAAAGCTTGTTACTTTGCTGGGCAGATTAACTCCCCCACAACTGCTCTCTCACTCCCCCTCCTTAGAAGAAGAGGGGTAGAAGAAAGTATGCTGGAGAGAAAACAAACAAACAAATTAAAAAAAAAAAAAAAAAAAAAACTCATGGGTTAAGATAAGGATAATTTAATAAAAGGGAAAAGGAAGAGGAGAAGAAAAAAAATAAACAACAAAGCAAAAAAAAAGCAAGTGTTGTACTGAAGCACAGAGAGAGAGAAAAGAAATTACTCTCTACTTCCCATCAATGAGTGATGTTCGGCCACATCCCAGGAAGCAGAACCTCAATATGCATAGTGATTATTTGGGAGGATGGATGTTTTCATAACGAGAGCCCTCCCTCTCCTTCCCCTTTCCCACCTTGTATTGCTGAGCATGACAACATATGATATTTAATATCTCTTTGGTTGGTTTTGGTCAGTTTTCCTGGTGATGTCCCCTCCTCATCTCTTGACCACCCCCAGCCTGCTGGTTCTTGGGGGGTTGGAGGAAGTCCTGATGTGGTGACAGTATTGTGCAGCAATGGACAAAGCACTAGCATGATAACAATGGTGTTCTAGCTACAGTGCAGAGCACAGCACCGTATGGGCTGCTGCAGGGAAAATTAACTCCATCCCAGCCAGACCAAGTACCCTTCACCCCTTATTCCATAACGTTTTTGTCACACTCAGGTCACACATTCTTTATTATATAGATATTCTCCTCACCACTGCTCCTTGTCCTTTAACAGATTTATAGATAGGTACTTTTCATTCTATAGATCTCTCCCAAAAATGTTCATAAGAGCTGTTGATAATTTAGACTTCATCTGCCAAAGTGGTTACTCAGAGCAGGTGGAGTTGCATTTCTGGACACCAATACCAACTTATCTCGAGTCATTGGTACATTTGCCTGACTCCTCGTGAAGTTGGCCTGTCATTAGTTCTGCTATGTCTTCCTACAACACATAACTCAGATTACAGATTCGTTATCTCCCAGGGTTAAATCTCCTTGAGGCATGCACCTGATATCCCCATCCTTTTGCATGACCCACCAGGTATACCCTGGTCCTTGGGTGAAGACATTCCCATGAGTGGGTTTGCCTTTTCCCAAGGCAGGAGCAACCCATACTGCCTTCCCCATTGACTTCCCTACATGCACTATGGGGATTTTAGCTCCTCCCAAAATGGGTAGGGTTGTTGTTTTTTTGCGCAGGACCATGGTGGTTGTCAGACCCTCTGGTGTTAGCTAGCCAAGTGGCTTCTGGTAGATTTATGTCCCAGTATTTCCATGTCCCAGCACTCAATGTTCACAACATGGTCTTTAACAGTCCATTGTACCTTCCAACTTTTCCAGAGGCTTGTGGGTGATATGGGATGTGGTACACCTACTCAATGCCATGCCTCTTGGCCCAGGATGTGACAAGATTGTTTCAGAAATTACTCCCATTGTCAGACTCAATTCTCTCTGGTGTACCATGATGCCACAGCACATGCCTTTCCAGGCCCAAGATGGTGTTTCAGATGGTGACATGGTTTACCAGCTATGTTTCTAGCCACCCAGTAGTTGCTTCTATCATGTGAGTATGTAACCTTTACCTTGGTGGGCTTGTGGTAGTGGTCCAATATAGTCAATCTGCTAGGCTTCACCATATCGAAATCCAAGCCACCTCCCCCTGTTCCAGGGAGACTTTACCCTCATGGCTTGATTGCAGCACAGTTTTCACACTCACGGGTGATAATTGTGATGGCCTCAATGGTCAGGTCCACACCTCAATAATGAGCTCATCTGTATGTAGCATCTCTCCCCAGATGTCCTTATGTTTCATGGGCCCATCAAGCTACAAACAGCTTACTTACCCTTATGTCCTCAGTCCAGGTCCACCTGAGCTACTTCAATTTTCAAAGCTCAGTTCACCCCGTCACTGATGTTCTTCAGTGGTGCGACTCTTGGACATGTGAGCATCTACATGATGTACCTTTATATAAAAGTTTTCTACCCAGGCAGCAATATCTTGCCACAGTGTAGCAGCCCAAATAGGCAACACTGCCAGTTGCTCTCTTTCCATTGCTGCAGCCACCCCCACTGAGCATTTGCCACCATCCATGAGTCAGTGCAGAGATACAGTACTGGCCATTTTTCTCTTTCAGCAATTTTTAGGGCCAGTTGAAAGGCTTTCACTTCCGCATACTGACTCAACTCACCTTCCATGGCCTCCACAACTCGGCCTGTGGGACTCCATGCAGAAGCTTTCCACTTCTGATGACTCCCTACCACACAACAGGATCTGTCAGCGAAAAACACATACTGTTTTCTGTCTTCTGTCAACTCACTATATGGTGGTATCCCTTTGGCATGAGTTACCTCTTCTGTCGGTACTCTGAAATCTCTGCCTTCTGGCCAGTCCATGATCTCTTCCAGGATTCCTATGCGGTTGGGTTTCCCCATCTGAGCCTGCTGTGTAATTAATGCTACCCACATACTCCATGTAGCATCAGTTGCATGGTGTGTAGTGAGGATTTTCCATTTGAACATCCAATGTAACACAGGTAACCTTGATGCCAAGAGGAGCTGTGATTCTGTACCAACAACTTCTGAGGCAGCTCAAATCCCCTCATACTCTGGTAGTGTCTCCTTTTCAGTTGGGGTGTAATGGGCTTCTGATCCTTTATAGTCCTGGCTCCAGAACCCTAGAGGTTGACCTCAAGTTTCTCCTGGGGTTTTCTGCCAGAGGCTCCAGGTAAGGACATGCACCCCAGCTGAAGTGTAAAGTACGTTTTGCACAGCTGGTCTGGTACAGACAGGCCCAACGCTACTGTACCAGCCATTTCTTGTTTGATCTGTTCAAAGGCCAGTTGTTGCTTGGAGCCGCACTTGAAATAGCTCCTCTTTCAAGTCACCACCAAGCTATGAAATAATTCTTTCATGATTTCTTATTGTATTTTGATGAATAAATATTTGTATCCTTCTTGCAAAGTGGGACAGTCACAACAGGAAGGACAGATGGAGAGTCCTGCAATGCAGGTCACACAGTTGCTTATGAGGTCATTCCCTGACATGAGGTTTGAAATTCCTTTTGACAGAATTGATTTGCACACATTCCTGATAAGTGTCATAGCCTCTAAACTCATGGATTAAGTAGGGATGGAGCGTAATAAGCACTACTGCCAAGGCTGCCTTTTCCAGCTAAATTTTCTGATGACTTCTGCCAAGCTGGGAGAGGCAGTGACATGAACAAATGAAGACCTTTTTCTATCCCATCTACAGTTAGGCAGAAGACTAAGACTGAGTAGGTTATTGCTGTTAGTAGAGTTCAGTTGCAGGACATAAAAACTTCTCTGGGAATTTTTAAATGAATATGTAGCTATCATCAAAATTAGTCAGGGAGTTTGAGCATGCCCCTGATGTCAACAGTCAGTGATATGATTATTTCTTTTCATAATGTGATTTCTTCAGTAACAACATAAATATAATACATGTCAGTGTGATGATTCTTCAGTATTTATTACATTCTGAAATCCCAAGGTTAAAGGAATACAAGATAAAAGGAATTAAATACAAAATTAAAGAAACAAATGCAGGATTATTATTTGTTTGCAAGAATATTTCTATTTGTAGTATTGAGGTACTATGTGTTTCTTTGCAGTGTTTTAGACAAATAAATATATATATTACGGGAGAATGGACTGGAAATTGAGACTTTGGTAGATGTCCTAAACTTACTTGATTAGTGATTATCTCCCTTTGAGATATTATACCGAATTTTTAACATTCTGCTAATCATCCTTCCTGAGAGAATTTTAGGAAAAAGGGTTAAATCTAAGTTCAATTTTTATTTCATATTCACTTTAGGAGAGGTATCTTCTATTTGTATTTACTTTCCCATTAGACACCTCACATTTCACCAGTATATTGCTATAAAGGAAAGAAAAAACAATAACAAAAAGGAAAATAAAGAATGTAGAGAACAAATTTTGTCTTTGAATGCAAAAGAAGATTTGGCTTTTCACTCTGTTTGACAGTCATGAGTTTTTACTAACATTGTTGAAACTTTAGAACTTTTCCTTATGGAGTGAGATTATTATATTTTTAGACTGACAATCAGCCAATGTCCTGATGGCTTGTGTTCTAATTGCTTCTGTGACACTGTATGACATCTCATACAGATTAATCTCAAAAAACTCATATAGTGATGTTGGATCTCTGACAAACATCAGCCTAAATGTTGCATCTGTAGCTTTGGCAAAACAAAAAACAAGCAGCAAACAAACAAATAAAAAACCAAACCTATCACCACCACCAAATACAAACAAACAAACAACAAAAATAAAATAAACAAATCTAAAACGACATGATAAAATGTCCTTAATTTCAGTTGTTATTTTTATTTGGAGAAATATTTGTGATATCTTTCAGCTGTGTGTGTCTAAATACAAGTTTGTGTATATGTGCAATGTTTGAGTAACACTGGTCCATTTCCCTGGTGAAATAATGCTAGATACACATTGCATGCTGTTTTCTCTCTTCTAATTATTTATATTGCCTTGAGTCAATTTAGAGATTATTCTAAAATTTTGTATATAACTGAACACATCATAATGTGAAACTTTATACTGTAAATTGAATGTACTGGAGCTGAATATTAAACAAGATGCCAACTAGTCAAATATCCTAATATGTATATATATATATACATCTATCTATCTATCTATCTATCCATCTATCTATCTATCTATCTATCTCTATATATCTATATATCTTTTCTTCAAATCTCCCAAGGCACCCAATTCTTTTTCTCTGCACAACTGTTGCAGATTTTATTAATAATATTTATAATACACAATATAATATTATTAATTCTATTTTATATTAGTGTTTTTCTATTAGGGAGGCAAAAGCCTAATTATATTTCAGAAATGGTTTGACAAAATTGGAACAATATTTTTGATTGAAAATTACTAATACAGTAAAAAAAGTTGATAGCAAAATGCGAAGTAAATAAATGATTAAAGAATGGTATCAGAATATGCCATTATTTAGTAGGTACAATAAGAATATGTTCCTGAAATAAACTCTTAGATGAGCCATATTCCACCTTAAATAAGTTCTTAGATGAGCCACCTGTTCCTTTGAAATACACCTACACCTCAGGTGACTAAAAGAGAATTAAAGCTTTATAGTAACTAAAACAGCAAATTAAAAAAAAAAAACCTACAAAAAAAAGCATCAATTCCTAAAAAGTAAAATGATACAAATATTCAGACTTTTTCTTTTGTATGAACTGGACAGTAGTAAGAACTTCTAACTGACTGTTAAACTGAAGATATTGACAGACACCAACAATAACTTGAAGTGATATAAAATAGGCCTCATAATGATGCTACTCTGTATTTGGAAGTTTAGTGTGATCATCTGTACTAGGAATTTCATATCACAGATGCTTTTGAAAAAAAACAACAACAACAACAAAAAAAAAACACAACAACAACAAAAACCACACCTGTGTTAGATTTACTTGAAGTAAGACAAAGATAACAGATTTAAAAGAAAAAAATTGTAAAGACATTTAAATGTTCACAAGAAATAATTATTGAATAAGTTTCAGGCACATTCCAGAAACATGTGGAATGATTAGCTACATGACTTCATGTGAATATGTCTCAGTTAAGTTTTAAAGTCTTAATCCTGATTTAAGAATGTGTTTTTACTTACAACTGATATAGAAAAAGTCCTGAAGAAGATGATGTGGGAAGGACAATATAGAAAACAACCTTTCTGTAGAATAATGATCTGAGATTTAATGGACAGACAAACATTCAACATTGTTCAATAGTGATAAAGCAAAATTACAAGGGAAGAAGAAATTGTCCAATATTTCTTTGTAGATGTGAATTTGCATTCTGGCAGCTGATCAGCATTATATATCTGTGACATCTAATATAATAGGTTTACAGAAAACAAAGCACTAGCAAAGCCTAGCAAGGTCTTTAAGAAATACATAATACTAGAAGTGGAAAAGAGACAATCTTCCTATTCATGAAGACTAAAACCAAGATTTTGTACCCTAACATATAACATATATCAGTTTAAATCAATGAGCATTCCTCATGACATCGACCTTCACTATCATATTTGTCTTGTTACCGTTAAAAGGAATTATCTAATATTTCCTTGTAGGTGTTCATTTGCATTTTGGCAGCCGGCCTTCAGTGAAAAGTTTGGTGTTCTTCCTTTAGATATGACTTTGACATTTATTCTTAGCAAGGTAGTGCTATAATGTATTTCATTTTCTAGAGTATCCTTACAAAAAGAAAGACAAAGTGGGCACAGAAGTGATCTGACCTTTCAAAAAAATTTTTCAACTGCTTGTTGCTCTATTAAACTGTTTTTCATGTTTCAAAACAAGAATTCCAAGAGCTAATTATCACATCTACTTTCAAAGCAGAGTTCACTGAAAACCTTCAAAAACTTTTCACATTTTTGAACAATATAAAAATAAGGAAGGGTACATATGACAATGAAAAAGAGTGCTGATTATATATATATATATAAATCTGAATTTACATGTTAGCTCTTCTACACATTTACTTCTGGATAATTTTTATCATAGATGGATGTAGAAAAGAGATTATTTTGAATATAATTTCATCAATAATGTACCCATTTTTTTATGTAAATACATCAACATTCTATTTATCTAGACCTTAAATTTAGCTTTATTTCCATGAAGAAGGCCCAGTTTTTAAACATTGTGTAAATTACGTATCTTTGCATATCTACTCTATATGTCACTGTTTTCTTATATCTGTCCAAATGTAATATTTAAAAAAAAAAAATCAAATCAAAATGACAGAAAGAACAAAATGAGAGTTTTACATGCCTATGTGGAAACCTTGCAGGTACAGTCTGGATGGTCTTGTGTTCTGTACTGGGTCCATCCTACAGTGGGTCTCATTTCATTAAAGAGGTGAACAACATACATTTTATTATTCAGTAAAAATTATGTTACTGTTATTGTATAAACTATGAATCTTTTTGACACAACTTATATTTGATTTTAAATGCATTTGATCACTGAGTGTTGATATGTAAGTATCTATGGAAAATGCCATAGAACATTAAACAAAACTTTTGCTATAAAAGTTATAAATACTGGCTCTAGATAATATTAGGTGACCTATTTTAACATTCCAGTTCCTCAAGAAGAATTCTGTGAATAAATCACATGTAGGCTAGCTTCTGGTAAATGCAGGAAGGGAATCCTTGCACTTTTCTTTATTCACCTTGTTTACACTAGTTGTTCAGGCTCTTGCTGTTTTCAAAATGGAAAGATTTCCTGTGGTAGTTCATTGTGTTTAACTTGAACATCAACTTGAACAACATTCATCATACCTATAGGCACCTGCAGTGTTTCAATCTGAAATTAGTCAGTGTAAAGTCATCTTTTTATGTCAATGGAGGGTAACAGATTTTGTTTCCATAAAGAGGAAGAGATGCTGATTTGCTGTTTTCAGCACTTACCCAGAAATTTACATACGCTGAACAATTCTTAACCCTGTGGTATTCTAATTTCCCCAGCTACATATATGTTTGGCAGTCCATTTTCCCTGGCACCTCAATTTTGATATTGGTGAATGCATCACTGTGGGTGCTGGTCTGTTTTCCTTTGCTTATGGGAGTCCCAGGGCAGGAATGAATGTTTTCACACACAGCTCTGGACATTGCCATGTAGTTGTCTACATATGATCTAGCCAGTGTAGGTTTCGTTTTAGTCAATACACATAAGCATCTATACGGATAATTGTTCTGCTATGTAGTGAGACTTAACTAAGACAATACATGCCTTTAAAGCACCCATTTCTCCCCACTGAGTATAAAGAGAGTCTGGACACTTAGCTCAGACCTGGTAGGAACAATAGCAGAGTTATCAGTCAGTTTAATTTTTCTGAGATTTCCAGTATTTTATTCAAATTACAGTCCCTACATCCTAGTGAGCCAACTTTTGTGTCAGGTGTTATTTTTGATTTTTGTTGTTGTTTGGTTTTGTTCTAGTTCAAGTTGTTTTTTTGCTTTATTTATCCTAAAGGAAAAGTGAAACATGGCAGTCAATATCTCCCCAGACTGATGAAAAAAAAAAAAAAAAAAAAAAAAGCAACAGATAAGCCCCACAGGTTTCCTCTTGACAACACATAATGGTCATGTGCAGGGGCCAAACCAAGTGAATTTGGGTCTATGCTGGAACCAGATGTACAGTAACATATAGAGATTTTATTTTTATTTTTTTAAATTAAAACACAATATTGAAATTTTATCTTTTACAAACAGAGAAAGAAACTATTTAAAAATATTTAAACATTTGATTATTGTCTTGGAGAGGCACTTGGAGAAGTAGAGAGCCCTGACAAAATCAGTTTATATGTGCCTTATTTTTATTTAAGAAAAATACTATATTTTTATTCATGCTTATAATTTGAAATGCAAGGATTACTTCTGATTTCTAGAAATTCATAGTTTAAGAAATAAGACCTTAGAAAATAAATCCTATTCCTACTTGAAGAATTCAGACAGGAAGAGTATTCTCCTTTAGAAATAAGAGTAAACCTCTCATATACTCAATATGCTCATATAGCTCAAACCTACGAGAAGCATTTAAAATGAAATAGCTCATCTTTACCTTATACAGGACAAATTAATGTTGCAAAATCCATCTTTGTAGGGTTTTATTAACCCTTCTTATTAGTTTCCCTTGTAGCTGCTACATATATGTAAAAGAATGACAGCATATGATACTATCTACGTATCTAAGGGTTAAGAATATTTTTTTTGTTGTTTTTTGAAGACATAGTTGATGTAGCTGATATATAATGTGTTCTGCACTTTGTGGGTGTTATTCAGAAACACAAAAGGTGTTATTCATAATTCCTCTTATACTGGAAAATGTGTGCTCACTAACTTAGCTTCAAATGCTGTTAAGAGAAAATCTGCAGACGGAGCAAAAGGGCAAAAGGGTGACATCTGGCATAGCAGATTTTCTAAGATGATTTTGGCACATAGCCTGCATTAAACAGTAGACACTGAGAAAAAAAAAAAAAAAAAAAGAATCAAAAGGAAAGTGAATACAATGAAAATTTTATTTTGAATCTTTAGCAATTGCAAACCAGTCAAAACTAGTCAAAATGCTTTGGTTTATTATCTATTTTATCTTCCACTGGGCAATCTTTTGATCTCTAAATGACCCAAAAATGGGTCTGAGGTGTGACATTTTGTCTTTCTAGTTACATGTAACCACTGCAGCATTTCCTAATCTCTACACACTTGATTTCACTTTTTCAGTTTTCACCTGAATGAATGATATACAAAACCATCCTCATCATTACCAGACCCCATGCACTTCATTTTTCAGAATAGCTGAAAGATGAAATGCTTGACATGCTGTTTGAAGTGTTTCCAAATGCATTTTATACTTTAAGCAAACTGTGCCATGGAAACTATGATATGTATGTCCTTGGAGGAAAAGAGTACATGTGTTCCATCTACACAAGGAAAGAAAAAGAAACGGTGGATGTTAGAATTATTAAACCTACTTAGGGACAGTTTCAGAGACAATGTTTGAGCTGAAAACTAGAATTACTGATCTCATCAGCTGTTTTCTTTCATTGAGTTAGTTGCTGCTCTTTTGTTTGTTTGTTCCAGGTATAGCTAAGACAGAGTGGAAAGGCGGGTATTAATTTTGACTGATCTATATCTCGTTGTTTTATGTATTTGAGGAACTAATTCTCCTGGATCTCAGTTACTGATTCTTTCTGTCTTGACAGAAATATATACCTCTAATGCCTTTGAAAGCACATACAAGAGTTTGAGAGATACTTTTGTGATTTCTGTGTTGCTGATGAGAAGCCATGTTGCTAAATTGCTTTGAGCAATGTGTGTTTGCATATATATGTGTATGTTCTAGTTTGAAATCATAGTGCCAGCCTCTTCATTGAGCTTTCTGTTCCTGTTAGCTTAAGTGGATATGGAAATGTAAAATTTCACCTTGGATTGTATAGACAACCTCATTATTTTACACCAAAAAATTTAGGTGTATTCCTGCATTATTTGGATCTTGACTTCCTTGATTTCACTTGTCTTTGTGTACTATCTTGTAGGTAAGTTTTTTTTCATGGCCTTGAGTTTCTTTAATTATTATTATTTTTTTGAATGTTTTTTTATTATTATTTTTATTTATTTATTTATTTATTTATTTTAATGTTTGCCTCACCA
The DNA here is from genome assembly GCA_011074415.1 of Stictonetta naevosa. Lineage (NCBI taxonomy): Eukaryota > Metazoa > Chordata > Aves > Anseriformes > Anatidae > Stictonetta > Stictonetta naevosa. The sequence continues at coordinate 28,777,435 of CM021697.1, forward strand.
TTTGGGCTCCTCAGCTTCGATAGACACACATATAAACACACAGCAAAATAGATTAAGGTTTGAGACATCTACACTCAGAATCAGCTTTGGGTGATCGAGCACCTGGGGAGTGAACACTTGTTCTATAGGGCCTGCTAGTCTAGGAATTTAGGTAGATGCTAAGAAAGTGGCATTTGTAGGTCAGGGGATTTTATACTGTTGCTTACTGAGTATTAGAAGAAAAAGTCTGATTCTGAACTCCTTCAGTAGATTTAAATTAGGTTCAATTAATGTAACACAAGGCATGCAGTATCCCAAAATAGAGCTGTGGAAGCAATGTATTTGGAAACAAACAAACAAGTAAACAGACTTGGTACTTGCCTTTTTCAGAGGCTGTAAAGAAACTTGAAAAAGCAAGTTCACTTCTGCAGCTCTGTGATGCTCTCAGATAAACACAGAGGTTTGAGGTATGTCATAGACCTAATTCTTTAGTCAGCTTTTGGTGGTGGAAGATATATTTACACTTCCATGTAGCACCATCAAGAGCTATATCTTACAAAACACAAAGGGAAACGTTATAGATTGAACTCTTGCAGTGCATCATTACTCTGAGGAAACAATGAAAATGAAGTTTGGTTGCTGTTGAAACACATGTGGAAGTCTCAGCTTAGTTTCCAATGGCCTTTCATCCAATATCAACAAAAATTTGGAGGTGAGTTTGGGGAGGAGGAGTCAGAAGGACTCTCATTATGAAAGCATTTGTCTTCAGAAGCATCTGCTACACATATTGAGGCCCTGCTTCTCAAGAAGTAACAGATCATCACTTGCTGGTAGGAAGTAGACAGTAATTATTTTCTCTTTCTACTTCCATACAAACTTTGCTTTTTCTCTCAATAAACTACTCTGATTTTTTATTATTTTTTTTTTTCCTCCTCCCTCTCATTTCCCACCCTCCCACCCTCTGCTTCCCCTATGCTGGTGAGTAGGGGTGGGGGAAGAGGATCTGTGTGGTACTTAGCTTCCTGTCAGTGTTAAATCACAATGATTTTACAGCAACTTTAACCAGTACTGTTAATTCTTCATTGTAATGTTTAACAGAATACCCTGAGCTGAGGAAAAACTAAAGAAAATTAACATTTGCAAAAGAAATTGTTGTTAGCATCTGTTCTTGTAGGTAAGAAAGTATCTAGAAATCCTTTCCTTCACTAAAGATGTCTAAATGAATGTTCCACTTTTTTTTGTTTGTTTGTTTTTTAATTATTTTGATATATATTTACTCTGTCAGAACAATAAGTTACCACATCATTTTGTAGCCATGCTTGTATGGAGTTCTAGATACACAGAAAAGTGAAAAACTGGCTAAAAGTTAATTCAGTTTCTTCCTTCACTGAATTATAAGTGCAAAATTGTAATTCCAATAAGCTAGTCCTGAGAAAGTTACAAAGAATAGACTTCTTGAAATTGCATCAAATTATTTAAAATCGGGTTAGGGACTGATTTTTATCTTCTTCCTGCCATCCTACAAGTAAAGCATACACTAATATGGAAGAAATTCCTGAATATAACTGTATTTAATTTGAGTTATTAAAAAATAATACTTGGTATAAATTGCTATAAATTAGTAGTGAGCTATAAATGCTGAAAATGAAATGAGTTTGATGCATGTAAAACTTCTCTACAAACATAAAAGAAGGAAATATATCAGGAATGCAGAATGCATTTTTTACAGGCTTTCTCTCTACTCCTTAGTGTTCATAAGGCCATCCATATGTTGTCAATCTTGCATCCACTTTTTTTGTCAAGAATGATATTTAACTGAGGGAAATACACACTTATAGCATAATAGTTGGGATGTTAAAATAAAATAATCTTTTGAAAATTCTGCAGCTTTGTTATGCTATAAGCTGTGCTATATTTTGGCCATGTGCCCAAGTTTGGCCATGGGACATGCTGTAAGGACATGATCCTAGGTGAAAAGGTGTTGGCAAATATTGTTAGTTTGACTTCAGACAACTTCAGTGCCAGCAACAGAATTTGCTGTTCTCGAGGAAAAAAAAAAAAAAAAAAAAAAAAAAGGAGTCAAAAGCCATGCATAAGTACTACGTAGTCTACAAGTCTATGGATAAGCACAAATGTCAGTAGGCACTACTGTTTCCACAGAAATATGTGTTACGAGTATAATGTATTAGTTTCACCTTGGATGACATTACATGTTACTCCCATTTATTTATGTATTTATTTTTATTCAGTTTATAGTGGGAGAGACAATCTCATATCCAATTAATCAGTCCAAATACTCCAGAACTTGAGCTATGTCTCTGTTAGATAGTGATCTGCTTCATCTGACTTGATCCATATATTGAATTGGTTGGTGCTGTGACCCATCTACTCCATATTTTACTTTGGGGTTGTACTTCATTTTAGATTTGGATTAGTGTCATGAACTGAACATCCCTACTGTGTGTACAGTGTGTAGGCAATCAATTGTTATTTTTGGATACATGTTTCCAAAAAAGGTTTGAAAGAATTTGAGGTACTCCTGAAGCAGAATTTCCAGTTGAATATCCACTGAAAATGAATCTAGTTCACACACTCTAGTACTGTCCTACAAAATGAATCAATTCATAGCTGGTGAACAGAGACTTTATTCCCAAGCAGCACTAGTGCTTCAGAACAGAAATGAACACCCAGACATAACACTTGTTGCATTAAAAATATACCACAGAATCAGATGGCTATTTAAGAATATGTAAACCATAATTTATTTTCCCATAAACTGACACATAGAAGTAGCAAACAGCAAACAACATACAGAATTTCAATGAGGGTGGAGACTGTAAACCAAACTCTCTTTAGGACTGAATTGAAGTGGAATTATTTTTATTCAATGCAAATTACTGTTAAATATGTGTTAATGTAAAAAATATGTCAAAGTCCTAATCTAATTATCTATACTTGTTAACTAAAATTTTATCTTCTTTTTTTTTTTTTTTTTTTTTTCCAAAATTACCGAGTACCACTTATTCTGTTGTGTCAGTGAGATGACAGTGATGTGAAACCTATGAAGGTAAAAGAGAGTAAAATTTTATATTTAAAATAAAGATTAGGATCATATAGTACCAACTTATAACAATACATGGAAATCTCAAATTTTATACAAAACCATCAATCTGTGCTAAGAATCTTATTTTTTCTAACATGCTAGCTTCATTATTAGAGTTGTTTGACTTGCTCAGAGAATCTAGTTTTCTCATTTAAAATAGACTGCGTATCTTTTAAAGGAAGACAGTGAATCTTTCCCTTTTTATTAACTGTACTCATCTGTTTCTATTATCTTTGTTTCTTTCTTCTCAGTTTCTTTCTTCTAAATCATTTTCATCATCATCAAAGAAATTTTCTTTTTCATATAAATTTATCCATCTAACTGCCATCTGAAACTGAAGAGACACTTTGTGTGTGTGTGCGCGCACTTTAATGTTATTATTCTTTTATTTGCTCAAAGTGTCTTGTTATTATTTTGATCTGATGTGAAGAAGGAAACCTTACCTTGGGAAGAAAAGTTATATTTTGCACAATAGATTATTTTTCCCCAATAAATACAATTTTTAGTCTGTTTATACTACTACTACTGCTACTGCTACTGCTAAATATGAAAAAAACACAGGTGTTATCAATAGCATCCTTGGAAGAGGTTTTGGAAGTCATTTTTCCAGTAGAAGAAAAAATATATATTCCATGGGAAGTGGCTGTCAAAAGTAAGCAAAACTGTGCTTTAAATATTTAGAAAGAAGAAAAAAAAAAAAAAAAAAGAGCTGAAAATATTGCAGTAGTTTACAGCAAAAAAATACTGGGATATAAATGATAAAGCCATGCATGCTGTAGAAGGAAAATTAAAAAGTGGTAAGGAAGTGCCAGTTCACAGAGTGGGGTTGACAGAAAAAAATGTGTGAAGTAAGCTATTATCATGGACAAAATGTCCAAGATCTGGAAGGGTTTGAGTCTAACTAGAATAGACACTTAAGGTGAATCTAGGACTATAGTACTTTCAGTCTGCTATTGAGTTTTTTTTTTTTGTTTGTTTTTTTTTTTTTTACCTTTCATTTGAAATAAACTTTATTTTCATATTTGTAAATGATTTAATAACTTTACGCTGAACCTAAAATGGTACAAGGCATCTTCCTGAATATGAGAGAGGGATAAATAGCAGGTTCCAGAGACTAGAACTCAGCTCTGGAGTTGATACTTCTCCTTTACTAGCAAAGTTTCCTCCTTTACATTTATGTGTCAGAGACTGTTTCAGTTTAAAGTGTTATAGAAGCTACATGATTTTTTTCTCCAAACTGGGCTGACTGTTCTCTTAAAGCTCTTAAGAGGTCAGTTTGAGCTAAAGTTGGAAACTGGACCAAAACACGCAGAAGTTTGATTGCAGTCTGTAAATAAGGAGATGCTAACTTGATTAACTTTGGAAGTTTTTTTTTTTTTTCTTTTTCTTTTTTTTGTTGTTGTTATTCTCATCTAATTAAGGTAATTGTAGTTAATTGAAAAGGCATGATTGGTTTAATTGGATCTGAAGATGCAACAAGAAAATCACTAATGATGAAGATGGAATTGATTCGATGGTAACTGCTCCATACAAAAATGAGGTCTGAGCATTACGGATCTCTTTAGGGAAAAACATTCAGGAAAACAGTCATTTTTTGCATCATGCTATCAACGAACAGGTGCAGAACTGTTTTAATGAAAATAAGTAGAAATAGTGTCAATCTGATACATTTATACAGCTTTGATGTCTTCTATAATGGCCTTCATCTCTCTAATTGTATTGCAAACTGTTTTGGTTTGCAAGAGATAGTGGAGATGGAAAGTTTATAATGTTTAGGGGAGTGGACTGCACCCATCATTGAGCTCTAGAAGGATCAGAGCATACTGGGAGAAAGTTCAGACCACGTTAAAATTCATTGGATTTTTAGATAAGATGTGATCTCTTGATTAGTTCTGTTCCCCTTTTAATAAATATGTAACTAAAGAACAGAGGAAATTTGCTGGTGCTATCCTACAAGAAATTAAGAAATAGGGCCTCATTATTTGGTACCCACAGAAATAAAGTCGATACTGCTCCCATGGGAGTCATGGAAGAAGGCTTTGAAGCCTTTGCAGAGAAGCAGCAATATGCTCAGCATAATTATTACTCAGAATAGTTGGACAGGAGTCATATTGTGAGATAAACATTTTAGCAATTTGACTCTGAATGTATGTGGCTTTTCTGAAGAGTCAGTTTTATGGTTAATGATTTACAATTTGTTTTTGAGAGAGAAAAAAAATCTTAGCAGAAATAAGTAAAAATGCAGAGTGTTAGTGACTGTCCACTCCAAATAGCATTGCAAACTGGGTTTAGTTTGCATAAACTTTTGCAGAGATACAATTAAGAATGAGCCTAACCACCAAAAGATTTTATTAAAAACTTCACTTTTTATGAAATAATTCAACACAAAGGATGCCAACAAGGATACTTTTTATTTGACAGGAGACTAAGTTTGTTCTCTGTAAATTAGACTGAACCAAAAAGTTACATAAGACATGATCGTATAAAAATTATAAATATAATATTTCAGAAATGTTATAATCAGAAAGGCATAGCTTAAAAATAAAGAGGAATACATTCAATCTTAATTGAAAGTAAGGTAGTTTGAAATACTTGGAGAAATAATAAAGACACATTGCAATTAGAACTATGCAAAGAATGTAGAAATGAAATGGACAGAAATGGCTGACCATACTGGGTCGAGCATTACCACTGTAAAGCGATGCAGTTTCTTTAACTCAGCAAAGTAATAACATATACATCAGGCTGAGTAATAATTCCTAAGAAATGAATGTTTTCTCTTCTTACCAACTTAGAAATTGCACCTGTTCTTGAAAAGGCCTTTACATGAATGAGGAAAACACTTTTCTGAGGAGGGCTTATTTTGTGATGTACCTTGCGTAGCTTCACTACTGTGAAGCTGACATGGCTCATGTCCATCAAATGTGGACCTTCCCATGCAGCAGTTTCATGGACAGTTTACTGGGTTATCTTGAATCAGGCTGTATTCCTCCCACATATAAATATGTTCCCAATGCACTTTTAAGTGCAGGTGAAACAAATCAGGCTACTATACTGTTTGGAAATGGCCCATATTTTTGTTTCTTTGAATCAGTGAATCAAACATGCTGGAACTCTGTCAAAAGTTCTTTGGTCTCTTTCCAGTGTTCATTGGAAGGGCTGTGGTGAAAAGGCTGCTTGGTTGTTTTTTCCCCCACACTTGTATAATTTTCATTTTGCAGGAAGAGGGAAGTGGAGGATGATGGAAGAAAGGGATTCAAAATAGGCATCTCTTTTAGAAGAAAAATGATTTAGAGAAAGATGAAAATTTGGAATCAATATTTTCACTAAAAAATAGCTGTCACAGCTAATGGAGAATAGCAAGAATTTTAAAATACAATGGAGAGTGAATTCCATCATCATCATCATCAATAACAAAAAAAAAATCTGTGTTAAATTAGATGTCTTTTATAGTATGTTCACACTCTTGCACAGATGTATCTCATGAAGGAGCTAGCTTATTGTCATTAGGAAGGATATCAGAAGCAAAACCAGCCAGGAGTGCTGCAAATCACTTGCATAGGTGCAGAGAAAACTCATGAGATACAGATTTTGCTTTCCCTGGAAGGCACTCCTTTCCCATGAAGCAGTGCCTTCCATTGTAAAGATATATATCCTTTTATTAAGCATAGTTTATCTGCTAGCATTTTCTTCTGCAAAATACCAGCTTCCTACATTCTTATCTGAAATATTTAGTAAATCCACATGTAAAAATATGTGACCGATTATGCCCCATCTTTCATACACATATATTAAAGATTTGGCAGAAGATTACTCAAGTTCATTGACTTGAACAGGAGGTCTGCAAAGAAGTCTGCAATTGAATCTGTAAAATATAAGCTTCCATATTTAGGACATAATGCCAAGCAACCTCACCAAAGAAGTGAAGCTTATGGTCAGAAAAAAAAAAAAAAAAAAGGCTCAGCATGCTATAGAACCTGGTAATTTGTCTCAGAGATTCATGTTTACCACTTTCTTTTTTTCACCGATAAAATTCTTACATCAAAATTAGAAAAATGAATTGAGGAGAGGGGAGGAAAGAAATCTGGGACAGGGAAATGTGCTAAGTTGAATGAAAGTGCCTGAACTTCAGTATGATGTTTTATGACACTGCATAAGACACTTTGTACTTACAGATCCAATCTGATCTTCCACAGCCCTAAGATTCTCATCTGTTGCTACAATTGCTAAATATCCTGAAAAGTATGATATTTCCTGTATGGCTAAATCATGGGCCTTTGTCCAGCATGAGAAATGATCAAAGAAGTGTTACTGTCCATTGCAGATGAATCATATGCATGCTTTTTTTTTTTTTTTTTTTTTTTCAATCGCTGCATGCACAGATCAATTTAAAATTTTATATGTGTCTGTTTTGATTGGAGCTACTGAAAATATTGTGTAGTATCCCTGTGTAATGTAGTGGTTTGGGCAAACACTAACCTCAAGAAAATATCCAGATATCTCTATACCTTTGCTTAATTATGTCAATGTATGTATAAATAATACAGTACTGGAATGCAAAATTTTACCTGTTTTTGAATTTGATAACATCTAAAGTGTTTGTTTTTTGTTTGTTGTTACAGTAACAAAATTCATTCATGACAGCTGAGCTTTGCAAAAATAACCTGTCTCATCCTTTAATAGAAAAATGTTGTTTTTTATTAGAACACCTAATATGTGTTTTCACCTATTTTAGGGGAAAGAAGTTTTATGTCAGATGTAAACCCTTCTGTTACAGAGCTTGACTTTACAATGGCAGCTCTTATTTGAAAAATGATGATAAGAAAAGAGCAAGTGGAGAAAAACATTGTGTTCTATTACTGTGAAAAAACTACATATTTTTTCATGGTTAAGTATTGAAAGTAAAACATGACTATAAATTTTGAGTCCATTTAATACTAAATCATACTGTATAATAAATAGATTTTTTTTTTCTTAAAATCCTACTATAAAAATATATAGGAGCACACCGCTTCTAGAAGTAATTAGATTTTATTATGATCCTATAACACCTTGCCTGAATATGAAACTCATGGACTGTGCACTCATTTTTGAATTACAAAGTTGTACTGATACTTCTTGCAATAACAAAATACTTTGTATGACTATTCCTGAACATGTCTCCAAACTGAATCTGCTAGTATATCTGGATTTCTGAAACCCAATAACTTGATGTTGAACAAATCAAGGGTGTCACTTTTCTTAGAGGTACAGAAAATACCTCCTGAACTTCTCCTTCAACTTGGAATTTGTTGACAACAATGTACTTTACAAATGTAAATAGTGTGACATGATACGTTGACTATTTTTTTTTTCCACAAAATAAAATTACATTTTCACAGATGGCAATTAATACCTGATAACTATATGCAAGTCATTGTAATGCTGCAAAACTATATATTAACACCATGATAAAAATAGTCCATCATGTTGTTGTCACAAAGCAACAAGAAATTTAATAAATATTACATTTTTTCCCTTTTTTAGGGAGTATAAACCTTTTTTCTAAGGCTTAAAAATTGTGTGACTCTATGTACCCACATAAATATATTTATGTATATCTAAATAAAAAGAAAGAAAATCTGTGGTGACAAAGATTTTACTGGCATTTACTCACAACCTTGTTACTCACAATGACAACACTTTCTGTTTTCTGTGGAAAACACAGGTCACTAACTACTTGATAAAGAAGGCCCTCAAACTTAAGGGCCTAGCTGGGCCAAGCTCTTTGGCCATTATTGGTGATGTTTTAACTGTATTAGCTGTAGTGTTTGTCTCCCATGGTAAAGTGTCCTGGAAAATTTTTGGTTCACTAATATTTTCACAAATGCTATTGTGTACTGAAAGTTTATAAATTTGTAAATTTCTGGGCCATAAAAATTAAAAGCACATTGGTTTGGTTTAACAGTTCTCTTGCTTCTGACTGGAACTATTTTGCATAACAACTAATAGTAGGAGCAGAAGGATCATTGCCAGTGATCCATCCTAACACTTAACATTTTACTCTGTGAAGGAAGTGGAAACAGCATAACCTGTATATTTGTTTTGTGATCATGAATATAGAATCAAACAAATCCTGGTTTTCATGAATGAATGAAAACAAGGAAAAGTTTGGGATGACGCATCCCTGGAGGTGTTCAAGACCAGATTGGACGAGGCCCTAGGCAACCTGATCTAGAGGGTGGCATCCATGCCCATGGCGGGGGGGAGGGGGAACTAGATGATTTTTAAGGTCCTTTCAACCCAAGACATTCTATGATTCAAAATTTTCATAGAAGTGGCTATATTTTATCCACTGCTTTTCTTAGTAAGGTTCAAACACAAGCTACTTCTTAAAGACATCCATGACAAGGTAATACAAAAAAAATATATAATTAAAAGAAGCCAAAATATCCATATACATTAGCCTAAACCATGAGTTTGTCTTCTTTCCAAATCCCCTAGAAGAAATCTCTTCCCTTAAAGAGAAGCAAGAATTGATAAACTAATGCATTCTGCATGGAGCATGTTCCCTACTAGTATCCCTTGGATAATCCTTAGAAGAAGGCCTAATTGAATTTCTTCACTGTTTGGAGTGGTGGCAGCATGATCTAGATGTGCAAGTAAGTGCATATAGTACTGTGATTTAACCCCAGCAGGCAGCTAAGCACCGCACAGCCACTTACTCTGTCTCCCCGATGGATGGGGGAGCGAATCAGAAAGGTAAAAGTGCAAGAAATCATGGGCTGAAATAAAGACAGTTTATTAGGTAAAGCAAAGCCATGTGTGCAAGCAAAGCAAAATAAGGAATTCATTGGCTAATTCCCATTTGCGGGAAGGTATTCATCCACTTCCAGGAAAGCAGGGCTCATAATGGTTTCTTGGGAAGACAAATACCATCACTATGAATGTCCCTCACTTACTCCTTATTTATCCCAGCTTTTATTGCTGAGCATGCCATGATATGGTTTGGGATATCCCTTTGGTCACCTGTCCTGCCTGTGTCACCTGCAAGCTTCTTATGCAACCCCAGCCTCCTTGCTGGCAGGGCGGCATGAGAAGCAGAAAAGGCCTTGGCTCTGTGTAAGCCTTGCTCTGCAACAATTAAAAACACTGCTGTGATAACACCACTATTTTCATCAAAATTCCAAAACTCAACATCATACAAACCTCTACAAATAAAATTAACTCTATCATAGCTAAAACCATGACATGTATACATAGATTCATACATATATATTTGATAAGGAAAAGAAATGCTCTTCCATACATTTCACAGGTGTACAAAAAAAAAAAAAAGCCATTTTTTTTGAGGCAGTATTGAGTACCGTTCTGTTTGCAAGACAGAAATTTGACACATCCTACTATGCAGGTCTCAAAACAGCTTTTTAGAAATCTCTGAAAGATATAGTTATAACCCTTGGGTGGCACAGCAGAAGACACAGACAGATAAACCTAATAGCAAAGGCTGACCCTTAAAATCAGTAATAGTGTGTGCATATAACAACAGTGCTGAACACTGTAAATATAGCATGTCAGGAACCTTTTTGATCAAATGATGAATAAAATTACAATGTTTCTTTCAGGAATTTGGTGATTCTATTTTTGACCTTAACTGAAACAAGATAGCAAATAATCAAATATTTAAATTAACAGATATTTTATGCTTTTTAAGTGACCCATTTGAATTATAATCAAAGGCTTGAAAGAGCTCTTAAAAATCTAACCTGATTTATAGAAGACTGTGGTTAAGGCACTGGACTGATACTTGAGAAGCTTTACAGTGAAGTAACAGAAAGTAAGTTAATTAACATTTAAGAAATGCTCTGATACACCAGAAATGCAGCTGGGTAAGTAGAAGTGTAAATGTGGCTTACCACTCCAAGACTGGTTGGAATGACTTCCTGCAACGTTCTGCCTAAATCTCACTAGATGGTTAACGATCTATTTATGGACAGATTCCATATTTGCACATATAAGCAACACTTAGATGTGTATATAAGGATGTTCTAAACATGATGGTGAAGTAGTGATCACTGGCAGTCATAAACAGTCTTAATACATATCATTTTACCTATGACAGTTTGAATTATTACTTTCATGTGGAAGAACCACATTCGGATGGAATACTCAAGTTGTTTTCAATTTCCTGTCTCTAGAAGTTTGCTTAGATGATCACCCTTAAAAAATTTCCCTCTCAATCTTGTTTCATCTCTATTTCTTGTAGGTGACAGAATGACATCAACTTGATGTACATACTTGTAACCATGCTGAACATTTTATATTCCTTTGCTCTCCTTGGGCTCTTCCTGTTTCTTCTGTAGCAAAGGTAAGACACAAGGACTTGGTTGCATTACAGTAAGGATAGTATGGCTTTAGTTCATAGCTTACAGAGACTGTTAGGGATCCTGTGCTGTGAAGAGCAGAGAAGTGTTGCAGTTAAGTGTGTGAGGGAGTATAGGAGCAACATATCCTTAACTGAGGCAGCAGAGCTAGTTGAAGTAGTAGGCTTAAAATCTGAGAAACCAACAGTAGAAGGAACCAGTGTAAAAACTGGATATAAATTTTACTGTGATAAAACATTGACTGCCAAAAGTACCCACTCTAAAATTTGGATTTGAGTTCAAATCAAATGAAAGACTCAGGGCAGCATATCAGTAACTAAGATTCAATATTAAACAGAGATGATTAGATACACTGAGGGAATTTATTATTGAAGAGAACTAGATAAAGGGCCTAAGAGCCTATTTCTTTAAGGAACAGTTTTCTCAAATATCTGTCCCTAGCTATAGGAAGAAAATTGTAAAGAAGAGATGGAGACCCAATGAAGGAAATAAATGCTTCCTTAAGAAAGAAACAAAGAAATACACAAACCTGTAACAAAAATGAAGGATTCATGTTGGTTGAAGTAATGCTTGGACTCCAGCTAGCAATGAAAATTCATTACTAAAGAGTCAGGAAAAAAATGGATCAGTATCATGATAACAGAAATTTGCATTCAATAATTCTTTTGTATAACTCTGAGCTCCTCCTGTCCCTTGACAATGATGCTTTTGGACAAAGTAACAGACTCTTCCATCTTCCTGCAGTAGATGTGTGCAGTATGTAGAGCCATCAGCCTGATCTGAGGGCTTTGTTGGGGGCTATAGCATCAATGACAGATGACAGCATTCTTATAGGCTGATTCTGTCCAGTTGTCTGTCCTGATGCACAGTGTAATAGTAAGAATTTCTGCTAGGAGATATTGCCACTGGGAAATGAGTGGTTGTACTAGCTAATGACAGGATAGCAGAATGGCTATCTCCTATCACAGAGGAATGACTGTGAAAATTCTATGGTGGTTCTATGATGTATCAGGAGAGGTGCTCTCAGGAGCTGAACTGACAGTGAAACCTCTCTGTCATTTTAAAGGCCCTAGTGAGATTTCATCTCTAATATCATGTTCCATTTTAGTCCACATATTAAGGAAAGATGAATTGAAATCATAACAGCTGCAGAGAAGGGTTGTAGGGTCTTGCAGAGGAATGAAGAGCATATCTCTCAGAAAAAGACTTTAAGAGATTAATCCAGCAAAATGAAACCTAAGGGAAGATATTGTTACTGTATATGAGTGGGGGAAAGCATGTGAGAGTGAACTATTTTTTAACATAAAGGAACAGCCTGGCATGGGAACAAGTGACTATAAGCTGGCTGTGAGGAAGCTGAAGCTGGAATGAGAAGACAGGTTCTAACTCTCAGAGCACAGTTCTGGGTCAAACAGTCACAGGTACTAAGGGCAATTCACCCCCAAATGCTTTAAAGATAGAACTTGGAGACTATATGAAAGTGATTTCATGTTTGATTTGTCTGCAGGGAAGTGACCAGAGAGGTCTCTGGCAGCCCTGTGAATAGACCATATACCTTTATCTCTTCCTTCAAACTCTTTCAGAGTACTCATTTTTTAGGCAATGTTTCCTATATTTTTCTTATCACTATTCTCTCCACAGCTTCCCATGCACCTCCTGTTTTGTCTTTGTTTTGTTTATGCAGCTTATTATTATGATCTCCACAGCACAGAAAATTTGTCTTTCATACAGTGGAACTTATGTTCATGGTACTATATAGATGATTAATAATAATTAATAGTACCATCTGGACTATCAAATAGTAGCAACTATATAAGCATCAGCCTTTTCATTTGAGTCTCCCAGAAAAATACTTAATTTAGTCTAAGTTCTCAGAATGTAATTAAATGTAACATTTCCCTCTGAGAAAATATATACAATGAATAGAAACAAAGTCTTAATTGTTTCTTCTCCAGCTTGAATTCACCTAATGTATAAATATTGAATGTGGAGTCACATATGTATAATATAAATGGCTACACATAATGCATAATAAATACATATACAAAATAAGTATACATTGAAAAGCCCACATAACAATGTAACATGTAACATGAAAAATCTAAATGGACTGAGTTATTCTATGTCATTTGAGAAGCAAAATTTAATGCAAATTTGATTTAGAATGGAAATGAACATTGCTAATTCAATGAGGGAACTGTTATGATTACGCCAACCTAATGACCTTCAAAGAAAAAACAACTTTTTATGGAAGTGCTCACTTAAATAATTCCTGTGATATTGGTAACAAAAAGGCCACCAGTTTATTTTAGTTCTTGTAGTTCAAAGTGGGCCTAATCTGATTTTTTTGTTTTAATTGTCCCCATATTATTTCACCAGGCTTGTAGTGTAATCTGTGGTTTATAGGGAGTGCAAAGACAGTTATAATATCTCTCATTATCATTTCTTGCATTGAAGGATTTCCCCCGTGCTCCTGTTTCAGTTCCTTCTCTGATGCTGACTAATTTAAGCAATATTGACAAGGCAACAGTGCTGCAAAGTGTTATTTATGCCCGAGTGCCCAAAAAGCAATTGGCCACAAACCTTTAAAAAGCAGCAGCAGTTGAGTGAAAAGCCTACAAATCAGAATTCTTGTCACATTAATAGCTCTTATTCATTAAAGTAAATTGAATTACTGCATGCAAATTCATTTTAAAAGAGGATAGGGGTGACTAGCTACTACCTCTGTTGTCACAGTAGTGGCACTGATGAGTTACATGTGTTGTTAACCTGACCTGTCTATAGTTTATGTAATCATAGCAATCAGAGAGAAGCTAAATTACAACCTAATTTCCTCAAATATAGCTTATGCACAAAATTTCAATGCATGTTAATGACAGAAAGTCTAAACATCTGTTTTATTCAATTCCTATGATCAGCTAGGACAAAATAAAAACTGGCACAGATGTTAAAATTCTTAAAGGCCCCAAGTTTTAAATTAATTTTAAGTCATAATCTAACTGATAGGTATTATTACAAATTAAAAGAAAATGTAGTAGGGATATGTAGTAGCATATCTGGTATGATTTCTGTGTAACAAAAAGCACATTTTTTTTTCTATATAGCAAACACATATTATTTCAACCTGATAGCACTTGGAGTTTAAAATCTTGTCCATACAATAGTAGTATGGCACTGCATCTGGTCTCAGCTGGTGCAGGCATGGTGCCATGCTATCCTGGGCAGATCACTTTTATACCAGCTTTGAATGTGTGCAGATGTTAGCTGTGTACATCCATGGTATACATCATAAATCTATACACATAAGCTGAATCTTTCAAAAAATGACACTTTGTCTTTCAAAGGACAACACAAGCACCAAAAAAAAAAAAAAAATATTGCTAAAGCATGCACAAATTAATTCAAATACAGATTTGGCCACAGTCATTATTTAATTTGAACAATTATTTATTTTGAACAAACACCTTGCTGCATAAGTTTGTTCACTGAAGAGACGAATCTTATCAAACTAGAACATGGTTTCAAAAGAGGCATGCACAAGTCCAGAGAGGTCCACAAGGGCACAAGGCAGAGCATAATTTTCAGGAGTCCATTATATCTCTAGGGGTTCATTTGATGGGGATAGGGATCTCAGGCAAGGAAAATAATCGCCCAATAATCATCTTGTCCCATACATTATGTGGTGTCTAGAACCAGAGGTTTCCTTCAGGTTTCCTGAAGGCCTGGCAAAAAACTTATGTGCCTGCCCTAGGCATTCAAATGGCACTGGTTCTGTGGTAAGAGAAGAAGGAGGTGGACTAATAGAGAAGTTGGAGCTTCCAGATAAATTTTCTTGATTGAGAACTCTTTAAAAGTCATTCCTTCAATTACATTATTAAAGGTCACCACTGAATCATTTATTGAGTATTTTAGAGTCACTTTCTCTATAACATGTAATAATAGAGATAATATATTCAGAAGCCAACTTCTAGGAATTGTTATTAATGCAATACTCATAAATGTTATCTTAGTTTAAGGGCTCATCATGAAAAAGATACTTTAAAAATTGCTTATTGAATAGCACCTTCTTCATTTACTGACAAAGTAACAATGTTTCATAGAAAACTTTTCTAAGATTCTCAGTAAGTTTTCCCATCAAAGATATCAAGATAAGAACTGGTTCCATTGCCAGTTTGATGGCAGATATGTTTGTACCTCTTAGCTTATATTTTTCTGAAGAAACAGAAAGTCATCAGATCTCATCTGATCTCTTCAGCTGTTGTTATACAGTTCCTGGAACTGTCGGAATGACTGGAAACATAGGATTAAGTTTATTACTGGACTTCAGCAACGCAAAAAGCAACTGCAAACCTGCCACAACTTGTCACATAAGCTAAGCATATGGCTGTTTTGTCAAAGAAGGTGGTTTCAAAGTTGCTTTGTGTCAATGCCAAAGCATGGAGGAACCAAAGCATAACAGTGAATTTGTCTTCCAAATTATATTACAAATTAAATTCACCAACAAAAAAATAAACAAACAAAAGGTGAAGAAGTTCTGCAACCTTTACCACTATAAGTGTCTCACTAAAGCCTGAATTTTTACACTGATTTTAATCCCTGAGAGCAGGCTGATGAAAGGCTGTTACTAAAGTGAGCATTCATTTCAGAACTAATAGATTTCAATTCTGATAAAGATTACCTCTGTGGGCCAGGATTTTAGAAATAAGCCATTTATTCTTGAAAAGTAGCTAGATGAATTGTATTTTGTTCAAACCAAGACTTGCCATGGGTTCAGCTTGTTTCCCAAGAGCTCAGTTCCTTATATTAGCGAGCTCAGACCCCACTGAAACAAAAAATTCAGAGTATATAGAAATTGAAATGCTACAATTAAAATTATCTACAATATAATATAGACATAGAACAATCTTTGGTGGTGAAGCTGTGAACTTGAGAATTTTGTGTAATACCATTTTCTAGAAATGCAGGACATAACACCTGTCTATCAATGTAAAAGATTTATATGCTGATCTTTGTGGCCCTGACAGTAGTCTTTGTAGTCTTCTGACAGTGCAGAAGGGAGAAAAAATTAAAATCAGCTCAGTAATGTCCTGTTAAAGGGAACTTACCAGACTCAAATGTTTGCCTTTTTCAGAGTCCTGCCAAAGACTTTTACTGAGACAGTTACACAAAGTTGAACATATTTAACTAAGCGACAGATATAACAGATTCAGAATTGCTGTTGATGAATATACTTACTGCAATAACACTAACATATAATAACATTACTAGCAAAATTGTGTCCTGGGTATTCCTCACCAAAAGGTGAAGGCACAAAGCTTACCAAGGAGGCAT
Organism: Stictonetta naevosa; assembly: GCA_011074415.1. NCBI lineage: Eukaryota > Metazoa > Chordata > Aves > Anseriformes > Anatidae > Stictonetta > Stictonetta naevosa. The sequence continues at coordinate 28,794,211 of CM021697.1, forward strand.
CTCTGCCATGGTGGTGGAGAGGAAAAGGAGCACAGCTTCTCAACTGCCCCCTGTTCTCCTTTCTTCCTCACTTTAATGTTTTTTGTTTGTTTGTTTTTCTAACACTAACTATTTTACACTAACTCCTAGAACTCTTTTATATCCTAACCTTACCTGTTCCCTCCCTGGGGTGACATTTAACATGATTTGGGTGAAGAGTTGAGTACTATAGTCATGTATGTTTAGCATGCACTCCATTAAGCTCATTATTTTGTTCAGGATATTAACTTTAATATTCATTTTACAAATAATATAACAAAAGTTTTCAGTCTGGGCACTGTTGCTCTCAAGATTCCATTCTGCCATCAAAACAGGGCTGTCCTGTTAACAAAAGGCTCCCTCCTTCATCAACCTCTCATATCAAGCCTGTGGACTTATATCCACAAAGTTTGTGTAAGAGAGAAGCAGGAGCAAGCTGCTCAACTCCCTTTTACCTAAGGCTGGTACTTATCAGTGACACTAACAAGTGATCTGATTGATCTCAACAGTTAAGGTGAAAAGTTTCACCTGTGTATAAACCCTCTGTATGCTTCCTAGCTGCATTAGAAATTTCTGTATATTTAAAATTAACTAAATGATTTTTCCTCTTCTGTTCAGGATGCACTACAGCTTTTACACTACTTTTCTGAGTATAACCATAAGATATTTATCATTCTGTATTTCTTCATATGTTTATTTATTTTTAATCTATCATGACATCAACCTTTTCAAGAAGACTGGAGAACTCATTCAAAATCGGATGAAAAAGCTTCTGCTTCAGCTGTCACATTGACATGACACTGTTACAGCATGCTTTCTGTAGACCTGATCTCATGTCTCTTAAACAGTAGGGACTTTCCTCGTTTGATTTCATTTGGAGCAGGGTCTGACCCAGTCTGTCACTTGCACAAATACCTATAGTAAAATCGAAAGCCCAACTTGCCTGTCATCTATTTAAAATCTACCCCTGAATATATGGTCTGGGAAGTCCTCTGGATGAATATTATGGATTACCTATGCTGTTACAGTTGAGCAGCATGCAGCCAATGCACTCGTTCTGCCATATCAAGTATCATACTACAGTGAAAGTAGTTGAAATGTTTATGACTAGGCAGAGTCTTTGGGATATTTTGCTGGTCAAAAGCAGTATGATTCACTGAAACTGTTTTGTAACATTTCTTTATTCTTTTTATTAATTTATTTTAATACATTGTTATTTTAATAAGGTTATATTTACATATACTCAATCAGTCCTCTAAAATTGTTTCATGTAAAATCTTATAACTTTGGGAAAAAATGTTGAGTTTCTCTATCCTAGGTATTAGTAAAAACACTTAATCTAGTCAGTTCTTGTCAATTCTGGAAAGAAAAGAATTCAGTTTTCCTGACATCACCATTCTGATCATTATTTATGTATGTATTTATTTAAAGTTCTGCCCCCAATTGCTTTGCATATGCAAAGGAAAGGATCTTCTTTTTAATGCTATCCTGTTATTTTCAGGATGCATACAGATTTTTTTGAATGGATTCTTGGACATAAAAAATATATCCTTACAGGTATGGACTAAAAAGAGACAAAAAGAACTGTCATTTTACACTTTTAACAGCAGGATGGAAGGCATTGTGCATCACTTAGAAGGGAAAGAGTTTGTTGTTGTTGTTGTTGTTGTTGTTGTTGTTGTTGCTGTTTTGTTTTTTTTAATTTCTCCAACTAGATTATTTTCTCTGTCAGGACCTAGGTCCAAAGTAGGTAATAGAACAATATGGACTATTGAAGGTGTACTTTAAAACAATCAGTCTACAGAAGATTTTTTCCCTTACTTTAGAAAGGTATTTAATATTTTTTTTTTTTCCTATTTAAGTGTCTATTTCTTAATTGCCTCCATTTCCTTCCTACTTCATATCCCAAAGTTAATCTATATAGGATTTATCTATTTAATTCATCTATTTAAATTATGTGTAGAAAGAACAATGATTTATTCTGTTTTCACTGTGCTTACATGCTTACAGCTGGCAACAATTTCCACCTTTTTACTTCACTTGCTCCTCTTCCTTTAAAAGTCTGCGCATGATTTCATTTATGCCATTGTATCTGCATTTGAAATCCCTTACATCTGCCTTTTGACTTTTGCTTAATCTCATTGATTTCTGTGCTGCTTTCTGACATGTAGATTTCATGAGTATTAATATACTCTTTTCTGTCTCTTCTTGAAATATGTTCTGATCTTTTCATTACACACGTTCTGTACAACAGTTAACTGCAATCATCTTTCCTGAACTCGTTACATATTCTCTGCAAATGTGCCTTTTAAATTTTAATATCTTCTGCTACTGTCTTTCACATATAATATCTAATGATGGACTGTGCAGCTTTATGAGTGATACATAGGACAATTCAGAATGTATTTTCAAGAGTGCTTTTTCGTGTGGATCACACAGCATTCTTACTTCATTAGAACACAAATGTTTTCCTTTGAATGGAAAGCAAGTGTTTATAGCACAATTAAAGGTCTAGGTTCAAAGAGGTCTTTGAAATGGTTTGAATACTTTGAATTACCATAAGTAGAAGTTAAGTAATGTTTGTTTAAGATTTTTTCTATGTACTTAATATATTCCTTAGACGCATTTTTAGCCTGCTTCTCAGGAGCACCACAAAACTCACAAATGTGCTGCTAGTGCATTTACCTAGTAGTATACTGGGTTCCACCTTTTTTTTCCATCATGTTATGTTTAGATTACATTGCTAAGAGTGATTGATGGACTTCAAGTCCCTTCAACAGACAGTATGAGGAGATGTTTAATACTTCTAGGAGCACATCATACGTTAGATGGTTCTACAATTAGTGGCTCAAGCAACTGCATAGATGATGACTTAAGTCCTCAGTGATCAGTGTTCTAACTCCGCTGAGGTTCTCTTTCAATGACATTGCATTTCTTCATGTATCTTTGATCCCTCCAAAGTGCTGAAATTCATTATAAAGCAGACTGTATTGCATCCATACCATGATATGCTTAGAAAAGCAATAGATATTTTTATGACCTCTTCTTGCCCAAATAACCCTTATGATACCTTAGAGTATTTCTAGTGTAACTTCATTTTTATTTTCAGTGTTATCTTTCATGTCCAGAACTTCAGTATGTTTATATGTATGATGAGTTCAAATAATTCATCCTTCTTATTACTTATTTTACTTCTTAATTTCCTAATTTTTGGCAAAACCTCCATTGCTTCCTTACATATTTTTACTGATTATTGTGTTTAAGAGCAAAGCATCAAAAAATCCAAATAATAAAACCTTGCATTAGTAGCCATGGTTGACATATCCCTATTGATTACTATATGACCCTAGGTATCAAATAATATATAATTTGGTATAAAGTAGACCCCTGATTACTACTCTGTCATAGAAAGACTGAGAAGTTGTACAACTGCTCTAAAACTTTGGTTAATTAATATAAAAGATGGACTATTTAAAAATTTCTGAGCTTATGTTTTGCTTCTGATTATTGAGAGAGAAAGATTTTGGTAGATAAAAAGAGTTTCAACTTACTCATATATCTTTCCACATCACTGAAACAGATAACTGGTAAGCATGGGACTAGTACCTTCAGGGTACTTCTGTACATTTGGTAATGATTGCCTAGAAAACAGCTAGAAATATCTGTGCTCTGACCATGTTTTCCACACATACACGTAGGAGAAACTCTGCATTTGCTTTAGGGAAACTATTTTGAATACCTACATGGTATAGTTGAGATGTAGTACGACATATTTGCTGACCAAAAATATGCATTCCATTTTATAAGGATGGATTCACACTATCCGCATCATCTAGTTAGATCCACCTAAAAGACCTTAGGTCTCCCTTTGGTTAATGTAGGACATATAGTCATTAAAGTTCCATACTCTGCTAGGTGATTAATTTAGGTGAGATGAATTACGTTCCGGGTATAATCACCACAGACAAAACTCATTTGCTCACAGATATGATTTTAGTGCCCTTTTTGGTACTCTAGAAAATTTAACATGGTCTTTAGCTACTAGTCCATAATAGGACAGGTCTCCTGTGAACTCCATGTAGATGTCTCATAGGAATATGATGGGTGTAGATGCCTATGAGAAGATGACTTCATCTCTAAAATGACCATAGAAATAAGATGTCTACATACAGTCTGGGAGATACAATTAATTTGGCTAAACAGAGACACTTTTCAGATCTTGTGTTAACCAAAGCACTTGCATTGTGTTGGCAGATACAACAGTAGATTTATGGGCTACATATAGTACTTCTAAAGATACAACTGTAAGATAGGATGTCTCATGGAAACCAACGTGTCTGCATATTTTGAGAACTGAATCCTACTCCAGCTGTTTCACTTCCAGTGCTAGTGAACAGAGATCTGAGATTGCAGTTGCTTAAGCATAAGAGTTTGGGGTTATTGAGATGCTCTAAGGTATCCAGGGTATTTGCATGGGTTAGCAGAAATGAGTCAAAAGCTTATGGGAAACCATATGGGGAAAGTTCTCAAGCATATTCTGGGCAGTCAGCATGTTTGGATGCCTCTCTGAATCATAGAATCATCTAGACTGGAAAAAACCTTTAAGATCATCCATTCCAACCATCAAATCTCTGTGTACTGGCCATATGGCACACATGCTGTGTGTTGTGTTTTAACCCATCTGGCAGCTAAGCACCACACAGCCACTTGCTCACTCTCCATCCTCCCTCTTTGGGATGGGGGAGAGAATCAGGAAAATGAAGCTTATGGGTTGAGATAGAGACAGTTTATTAGGACGGAAAAGGACAGGAAAAAAAAAAAAGATAATAGTATTACTACTACTAACGTGTACAAACAAGTGATGCACAACGTAATTGCTCACCACCCGCTGACCAATGCCCAGCCTATCCCCGAGCAGCTGGCCCCCACACCCCAGCCAGACACCCCTTTATATTGTTTGGCATGACGTCAGATGGTATGGAATACCCCTTTGGACAGTCTGGGTCAGCTGTCCTGGGTCTGTCCCCTCCCAGCTCCTGCTGCACCCCTAGCCTGCTCACTGGCAGGAGAGAGCGAGAAGCTGAAAAGTCCTTGGCTTGGTGTAAGCACTGCTCTGCAACAAATAAAACACCAGTGTGTTATCAACACTCTTCTCATCCTAATCCAAAACATAGCACCCTACCAGTTACTAGGAGGAAAATTAACTCTATCCTAACTGAAACCAGGACACTGTGTCTAGTTATTTTTTCCCCATCATAAGGAAAATATCTACTTGATGGAGCAAATGCATTACAGGGCCAAGAAGACTATCAAGGAACTAGAGCATCCAAGAAAATGCTGAGGAAGCTGAGTGCACATTGTACATTTAATGATTCTACAATTAGTGACTCAATCAACTGCATAGATGATATTCATCTATCATCTGGGGAACTGAAGACTTAAGGTGGGGGAAGGAATCTTGTCAATGACCATAAATATCCGGTGGGAGGGAATAAAGAAGGAGAAGCTAGACTATTTTTCAGTAATGGCAGAGAAAGTGAGAAGTAATGGCACAAACTGAAAATCATGAAATTCCATCTGAAAACAAGAAAACACTTTTTTTTTTTTGGGGGGGGGGGGGGGGAGGGGGGGGGCCCGGGAAGGGGGGGCCCCTGGCTATACATTCAGAATGGGTGACATGATGCTGGACAGCAACCCCACAGAGACGGATCTGGGGGTTTTGGTTGATTGCAAGCTGAATATGAGCCAGCAGTGTGCCCTGGCAGCCAGGAGGGCCAACCGTATCCTGGGGTTCATCAAGCACGTCATTGTTAGTTGGTCAAGGGAAGTGATTGTCCTGCTCTACTCTGCATTGGTGTGGCCTCACCTCAAGTACTGTGTGCAGTTCTGGTCACAACAGTACAAAAAGGACATTAAACTGCTGGAAAGTGTCCAGAGGAAGGCAAGAAAGATGGTGAAGGGCCTAGAGAGGAAGATGTATGAGGAGCAGCTGAGGTCACTTGGCCTGTTCAGCCCGAAAAAGAGGAGGCCAAGGGGAGACCTCATTGTGGTCTACAGCTTCCTCATGAGGGGGAGTGGAAGGGCAGGTGCCGATCTATTCTCTTTAGTGACCAGTGATAGGATCCAAGGGAATGGTGTCAAGCTGCGACAGGGGAGGTTCAGGCTAGACATCAGGAGAAGGTTCTATACTGAGAGGGTTGACGCACTGGAACAGGCTCCCCAGGGACGTAGTCTTGGCACCAAGCCTGTCAGAGTTTAAGAAGCATTCGGACTGTGCTATTAGTCATATGGTCTGAATTTTGGGAAAGACCTGAGTGGTGCCAGGAGCTGGACTTTATCATCATTTTGTGTCCCTTCCAACTCAGGATATTCTATGATTCTATGATTCTATATAGCTGCAGTGCCTCAATTGACAGCAAAACCAAAGTTTAAGCCACTGAAAGGAGGCTCTAGAAAATTGATAGATCCTATCAGACAATGAAAATGGATTCAGCTGACTAAATGCAGGTGTCTTGCTTCATTGTGATTGGGCCTACTTGCCTGCCAGCTGCTGTGCCAGAAGGGTGTAGGTATTCTGTAGAGCCTTTAGTGGCAGCATCATATGGGTGCCTCAGTTATCTTGGAACAGAACACCTCAGATAACACTACATGCTTGTATTTTTTCTTTCCAGTATACACTACAGAAGGAACTGAATCTATCTCTAGACTCTACTACATGCATCGATTAGATCATCATTGATTATAATGGGAGCTTATACCTCTGTTGTCTCTATAGGAAATCCAACAGGGATATCTGAATTTAGATCTCCAATTCTAAATCTACCCTTTTTCTATTCCCTTCAGTGGCAAATTAAAAGTTGTTTAGCAATCCTATTTCCTCAAAGGCTGTAAAAATAAAGTAGAGGTAAAGACATAGCTTAGAAAAATCTGCTGAGAAGGAACTAGACAGTGCCTATGGGTAAAGAAGTACATGTTGAGAATTTACCAGTAGATTTTTGAATTGATTTTTTATATGGGGATATTTTTTTTCCTTACCTAGTCATTTTGAAGAGGAGTACAGATGAGTCCAAACTGTCAGGATTTGTCAGGATTTTTTCCTTCCCCCCCCCCGGGGTTTTTTTTTTTTTTTTTTTTTGTGGGTTAGAAATTCATATTTTCCTCAGATTCTTTGAAAAGTTCAGTTTCGTGATCAAAATTTACATCAAAAAAATAAGCAAAATCCTTGACACTTTGTAAAATTTTACCAGAAGTCTTCAATTTTGGCTCTGGTAAAAGCTGTATGTTAGATTCAGATCATCTTGCAGAAAGCTGAGTAATTCCAACAATAAGTAGTGTTACTAACCCCACTTACAATTCAGTATAATTTTTGCCTAACTCTAATTCTCTCTCTGTGAGAAATTTTTAAAAAGAGCTTGTCGGTATCTACCTAATAAACAGTTATTCCACACATATGTATAGCATTACTTTGAACCAATATGTAAGAACAAAAATTTACTGTTTCCAAGGTGTTTTTTTTTTGTTTGTTTGTTTGTTTGTTTGTTTTTAACTCTTGCTCTCCTACCCTCTGGTGTTCACTGATTACCAATGCAGGGTTAAAAGGAAATTACTGTTAATATATTTCAGGCCTTTGTATTTCAATTCCACTAAGAAATCTAAAACTCATAAAGTACAAACGTACAAAAAAAAATCTCAATACCTGGTCCCATCATTAGTGTAAATGTTTTAGCAAGCACACCAGCTTCCTCAATGAAACATGTTGCATGTTAATTTCTTCAATTTTTGGCCAGCAAACAATAGCTTTTGCCTGTTTCAAACAATCTGAACACCAAAATTATGTACATGTATTTATGACATTAGGAAACCGTCTCCATAAATTCATGTAGCTGCTAGGTGAAAAGTAATTTCACTTGAAACTGTGCAACATGAATTAGAAACACATTTTTAAAGTGGTCTATAAAGTAAAACAGATTTTAAAAAATGAAGTAGCAGCTGTAGAATGAAAATCAACTTCTAAATCAAAGAACAAGTGTCCTGTATGTCAAGATATGGAATTCTGTATGGCTGCACATGACTTGCCTTTCATGAAGGAAGAAAAAAACAGTAACAGCAAATTTCCCTGCTATGAGACAAATTCTACAACTCTATTGTAAAAGTGCACATTTGTCCACATTTGCACACTATAGTGAACTATTACCAAAATAAAATTTTCAGAAAATGTCAAAATTTTCAACCAAAAAAAAAAAATAGGATTTTAGAAACCTCATAAGAAAATGACTTATATTTACATTGGCTGTGATTTATGAACTAGGAAAACTGGACAAATACCTGTGTCAAAACATGTTAATGGAAACTTTGGAACAGTTTGTTCTGAATTCTATCTCCAAGCAATTGGAAGAGAAGAGTGTTATGAGGAGTAGTCAGCATGGATTCACCAAGAGGAAGTCGTGCTTGACCAATCTCGTTGCCTTCTATGATGTCATCACCAGCCGGGTAGATGGGGGCAGAGCAGTGGGTGTCATCTACCTTGACCTTAGCAAGGCTTTCGATACTGTCTCCCATGACATCCTGATAGCAAAGTTGAGAAAGTGTGGGATAGAGGAGTGGACAGTAAGGTGGGTTGAGAACTGGCTGACTGGCCGAGCTCAGAGGGTGATGATCAGCAGCACAGAGTCCAGCTGGAGACCTGTGACTAACGGTGTTCCCCAGGGGTCGGTGCTGGGTCCAGTCTTGTTCAACATCTTCATCGACAACCTTGATGATGGAATAGTGTCTGCCCTCAGCAAGTACGCCGATGACACAAAGCTGGGAGGAGTTCCGTGAGACCTGGAAAGTCTGGAAAGATGGCCAGGAAGAAACCAAATGAGGTTTAATAAGAGCAAGTCCTGCACCTGGGAAGGAACAACTGGACATATTGGTACAGGCTGGGGGACGACCTGTTCTTATCCTCAGAGAGGAGCTCTGAGGATAAGGACCTGGGGGTCCTGGTGGATGACAGGTTGACCATGAGCCAGCAGTGTGCCCTTGTGGCCAAGAGGGCCAATGGTATCCTGCCGTGCATTAAAAGGAGTGTGGCCAGCAAGTCAAGGGAGGTGATCCTCCCCCTCTACTCTTCCCTGATCAGGCCTCACCTGGAGTACTGTGTCCAGTTCTGGGCTCCCCGGTACAAAAAAGACAGGGATCTCCTGGAAAGAGTCCAGAGGAGGGCCACAAAGATGATACAGGGCCTGGAGCATCTTCCCTGTGAAGAAAGGCTGAGAGACCTGGGTCTGTTCAGCCTGGAGAAGACTGAGAGGGGATCTCATCAATGTGTATTACCTGAGGTGTGGGAGACAGAGGGATTTGGCCAACCTCTTTTCAGTGGTTTGTGGGGACAGGACAAGGGGTAATGGCCACAAGATAGAGCACAGGAAGTTCTGCACCAACATGCGTAAGAACTTCTTCACAGTGATGGTGACCCAGCACTTGAACAGGCTGTCCAGGGAGGTTGTGGAGTCTCCTTCTCTGGAAGTATTCAAGGCCCATCTGGATGCCTACCTAGGTAGCCTGCTCTAAGGAACCTGCTTTGGCAGGTGGTTGGACCCGATGATCTTTCGAGGTCCCTTCCAACCCCTACAATTCTGTGATTCTGTGATTTTGTGATTCTGTGAAAATAAAAGTAGTAGTTTTTTAAAATTTATTTTCAGAGTTTCAAATAGTTGATACTATATTTATTTTTATTAAATATATATATGAGGAAAACTTTTATAGTGGTCTGTGACATTACTGATAATAGCACAGTTGCAGATATTCAAATATATTATGGGAAATTAACACAGAAGGCTATTGGCTACTGTATGTTGGTTACAGTTTTCTACCATTTTTAAGTTGAATGGATAACAGGAAAGGTGATCTTTAGTGTTAAGCAAATAAAACCAACACTTGCTTAAAGACAAGGTAACTATCAATTAAATGTCAGCAACTATCTATTTCAATTTGTGTCAAAATAGTATCTGTGTATGTGGAAATGAAATCATAGAATCATAGAATATCCTGAGTTGGAAGGGACCCTTAAGGATCATCAAGTCCAACTCTTGACACTGCTCAGGTCTACCCAAAAGTTCAGACCATGTGACTAAGTGCACAGTCCAATCTCTTCTTAAATTCAGTCAGGCTCGGTGCAGTGACCACTTCCCTCAGGCTCGGAGCAGTGACCACTTCCCTGGGGAGCCTGTTCCAGTGTGCAACCACCCTCTCTGTGAAGAACCCCCTCCTGATGTCAAGCCTAAATTTCCCCTGCCTCAACTTAACCCCGTTCCCGCGGGTCCTGTCACTGGTGTTAATGGAGTAAAGGTCTCCTGCCTCTCGACACCCCCTTACGAGGAAGTTGTAGACTGTGATGAGGTCTCCTCTCAGCCTCCTCTTCTCCAGGCTGAACAGGCCCAGTGACCTCAGCCGTTCTTCGTACGTCTTCCCCTCCAGGCCTTTCACCATCTTCGTAGCCCTCCTCTGGACACTCTCCAACAGTTTCATGTCCTTTTTATACTGTGGTGCCCAGAACTGCACACAGTACTCGAGGTGAGGCCGCACCAGCGCAGAGTAGAGCGGGACAATCACCTCCCTTGACCTACTAGCGATGCCGTGCTTGATGTACCCCAGGACACGGTTGGCCCTCCTGGCTGCCAGGGCACACTGCTGGCTCATATTCAACTTGCTGTCTACCACGACCCCCAGATCCCTCTCTTCTAGGCTGCTCTCCAGCGTCTCATCGCCCAGTCTGTACGTGCAGCCAGGGTTTCCCCGTCCCAGGTGCAGGACCCGGCACTTGCTCTTATTGAACTTCATGCGGTTGGTGATCGCCCAGCTCTCCAACCTATCCAGATCCCTCTGCAAGGCCTTTCCACCCTCATTCGAGTCCACAACTCCTCCAAGTTTGGTGTCATCAGCAAACTTGCTCAAAATACCTTCTATTCCTACATCCAGATCATTTATAAAAATATTGAAAAGTACCGGCCCTAAAATGGAGCCTTGAGGGACCCCACAGGTGACCGCCCGCCAGCCTGACGCAGCCCCATTTACCATAACCCTTTGGGCCCTGCCCGTTAGCCAATTGCTCACCCATCGGATGATGTTTTTATTTAGCTGTATGGTGGACATTTTGTCCAGTAGGATCCTATGGGAAACTGTGTCAAAAGCCTTGCTGAAGTCCAAAAAAATCACATCAGCTGGTTTCCCTTGGTCCACCATACGGGTGATCTTATCGTAAAAGGAAATCAGGTTAGTTAGGCAGGACCTACCCTTCACAAACCCATGCTGGCTGGGACCAATGACTGCTTTGTCCCCCAGGTGCGCCTCAATAAGTTCGAGAACCATCTTCTCCATGATTTTACCAGGCACTGACGTGAGACTGACAGGCCTGTAATTGCTAGGGTCTTCTTTCTGACCCTTCTTGAAAATCGGCACAACATTTGCCAGCTTCCAGTCTACCGGGACCTCTCCAAATTCCCAGGATCGTTGAAAAATAATTGAGAGAGGTTCTGCGATGACGTCCGCCAGCTCTTTCAGCACCCGGGCATGAATCCCATCCGGACCCATGGACTTGTAGGGATCCAGGTGGAGTAGCAAATCCCGCACACGTTCAGGGTTGGTTGGGAGTTGTCATCCCCACCGTCCTGGTCCTCCAGCTCAGGGCACCCTGGGTCCCGAAGCCCATCATCGGCATTGAAGTCAGAGGCAAAGAAGGCGTTAAGCGTCTCTGCTTTGCCTATGTCATTGTCTGTGAGGAGACCTTCCCTATCAAGGAGCGGCCCTATGTATTCTTTAGTTCTCCTTTTTCCATTCACATATCTAAAAAAACCCTTTTTGTTTTCTCTCACAGACACAGCCAGCTTCAACTCTAGGTGTGCTTTGGCCACACGAACTTTCTCCCTACAAACACGAACAGTATCCCTGTATTCTTTCCATGACACCTGGCCCTCCTTCCAGTAGCGAAACACTCTCTGTTTCCGCCTAATCTCCATTAGAATGTTCCTGGTCAGCCACGCCGGCCTCCTGCCCCGCCTGCCTGACTTGCGATATTTAGGAATTGCCTGATCTTGTGCTTCTAGGAGGCATCGCTTAAAGAATGACCAGCACTGGTGGACATCGAGGCCTTCAAGAGCAGTTTCCCAGGGGACCTTGCTGACTAGTTCCCTGAGCAGCCTGAAGTCCGCTTTCCCCATATCTAGGGATGAGGTTTTGGTGGCACTTTTCCTTCTGTCACCGTAAATTTTGAACTCAACCACTTCATGGTCGCTATGACCAAGGCGGCCACCAATCACCACATCTCCCACCAGACCCTCTCTGTTTTCTAGCAACAGGTCTAGGAGGGCACCTTTCCTAGTTGGCTCCGTTAACGCCTGCACCAAGAAGTTATCATCTAAGTGCTTCATGAACCTCCTGGACTTGCTCGTGTCAGCCGTGTGGCACTCCCAGTTAACGTCTGGCAAGTTGAAGTCCCCCATAAGGACAAGGGGAGTTAATCTCGAGGCCTCTCTTAGTTCTGTAAAGAATAATTTATCGGCGCTATCGTCCTGGCCAGGCGGTCTGTAATAGACTCCCACAACGACATCCCCTTTATTCGTTTGTCCCTTGATCCTTACCCAGAGGCTCTCAACTTTGCCATTGCCGACCTGAAGTTCCACACAGTCCAGCCCCTGCTTCACATACATCGCCACCCCACCACCTCGCCTACCCTGCCTGTCCCTCCTGAAGAGCCTGTAACCATCTATCGCAACACCCCAGTCACAGGACTCATCCCACCAGGTTTCGCTTATGCCGATGATGTCGTAGTTGCGGGACTGGGCCAGGACTTCTAGCTTATCCATTTTATTCCTCATGCTGCGTGCGTTCGTGTAGAAGCACTTCAGGTGCGTCTCCTTACACTCAGCACCTTGTGGATCTGACCGAAGGACCTCACTGGCACACAGCCCCTCTGATTCTAGCGTACCATCCCTTAGGTCTTCACCGGCGTGCCTGGTTTTAGCCCCTTCCCCCTTCGACTCTAGTTTAAAGCCCTATCTATCAGCCCTGCCAACTCCTGACCAAAGATCCTTACCCCTCTCCGAGAGAGGCGCATCCCATCTGGTGCCATCAGGCCCGGTGTAGCATAGACCTTCCCGTGATCAAAGAACCCAAAATTCTGCCGGTCACACCAGTCTCGAAGCCACGAGTTTATGTGAACAGCACGTCTTTCAGCTTCGATCCCCCCTATCGGAAGGACAGAGGCAAACACAACCTGCGCCCCTGATCCTCTGAGTAGTCGCCCCAAATCCCTAAAGTCTCTTTTGATCGCCTTCGGACTTCTCATTGCTACTTCATCGCTACCAGCCTGAAAGACCAGTAGCGGGTAGTAGTCAGTGGGCCGTACCAGGCGCTTGACTTTCTTGGCAAAGTCTCTCACCTGAGCCCCAGGGAGGCAACAGACTTCTCTGCGGGTTGGGTCCGGTCTGCATATCGGTCCCTCTGTCCCTTTCAGAAGGGAGCCCCCCATAACTATAGCCCTTCTGTCTTTTTTGAAGGATGATGTGGCAATGCGATGTGTAGGTCGCCTTGTCTTAGGCGCCCCCTCCAGCTGGGACGGGTTTTTATCTACTTTGTCATTCAGATTGTCTTGTTCTAGTCCTTCATATCGATTATTTAAGGGTAGATGAGAAGGTGAGGTGGGCAGAGAGAGGGCTCGCCTACCACCCCGAATAGGCACCTGCCTCCATTCCCCCCCTTGATCTAGGTCTCCTCCCGCTGCCTGGCAGGAGGAGGGAACCTCCGTCTTCTGCATAACAGGAGACGCCTGTGCTGTGGCAGGCTCGTGAGCCTGCCTCAGAGAGGGTAGAGTGCACCTCCACCAGTCAATTTCCATCTCTGATTCCCTGATGATCCTGAGCCTGTTCACCTCCTCCCGGAGCTCCGCTACCTGGCTGAGCAATTCTTCAACCTGGGCACACCTCCCACAGGCATACTCTCCACTGCTGTCGGAGACCGACAGAAGGCTGGGGCACACTCTGCAGCCCAGGACCTGGATGGCTGCGTGTTTCCCCGAGCCCTCCGTCTGAGTAGCCACACTGGTGACCGTGGCTGGAGATGCCGCACGAGATGCGGAGGCCACGTTTTTCTGCCTGGTTGATACCATGGTCAGGTTCTATGCAAGCAGGTTACAAGCACTGAAGGGAGAGGAAGCTGCAACAGAGCGACGATGGGCCCCCCGCTCACCCTGCCCGCGCGAACTGCCGCGCCATGCCCTTTGACGTGCCACGCCCTGTTTGCCCGTCCTGTTCGCCGCGCTCCTGGTCGCTCGCGCTCCCTAGGGGCAACTTTTAAACAGCCTGGGAGGGGGCGCTGCTGGCTCCCCCCACGCCTCGTCAGCCTCCCTCGTGAGGACTGCTCCCGGTGGCTCCCCCGAGTGGCCTCGATGCCGGACAAAAAGCCCTGCCCGCCTCGGTCCCCTGCTCCGCTGCAGAACACGTCTGCCCCGGAGCTGATCGCCTTTGCAAAATGTTTAGTAGCAAAATGTTGGCAGAAAACAGTAGCTTGAATAAAGAGGTCTGTTATTTCATATAATAATATTTAACATTTTCATTATAAGCAAAATCACCATTATGCTCTCCTCTTCAAAATTTCTTTATCAACTCTCTCAAATGGAAGGAGAGGTGCTAGTCTCTTCTCCCTGGCAACCAATGACAGGATGCATGGGAACAGCACAAAGCTGCATCAGGGGATACAAGAAATAAAATTATTTATCATGAAGGTGCTAAAACACTGGATCAGGCTTTCTAGAGAGATAGTTGATGCCCCATGCCTGTCAGTGTTCCAGAGGCATTTGTACAACATCTTTATTAACATGTTTTAACTTTTGTTTAGCCTTGATGTGGTCAAGTAGTTAGACTAGAAAATCTTTGAAGGTCCCTTCCAATAGTCTCCCAAGAATATTTTCTTTTCACTTTTGGGTGCACATTAGCTAAACTGAAGAATGATGGATTATCATTCATAAGAAAGAGTTTTCTCTATCCTAGCCTAAAACAGTTTTCTCCAGTTACTCTTATCCTGCAAAAATCTGTTTCCACTAGAAAATGTTAGGGTTACAGTTGTTTTTATTAATTATCAAAAGCCAAATTTTAAAGATCTATGAATAAAGCTCAGCCATCATTGTTCATTATGTTAGATGGCTGGTTGTTTGTTTGTTCAAGACACAAGCATTTTTGCTTACGCTAGGCAATGTAAATTATAAGTCACTGAGTTCTTCAATACAACATAAAAGCAAGATGACTTACAAGATTCTTATTGGGGGTTGTAATGGAACCGTTTGAATTTTAATCCTAATTTTTAACTTCCAAAATTAGCTTTATACTGCTGATGAAATACTTAAAAAAATGAGAAATGTTATTGCAGAGACAGAAAAAAAAAACAAAAAGAAAAGAAAAGTCGTTTTATTTTTTATTCATTAGAATGTGATAACACTTTAATATTTGGTAGGAACTATTTCCAAGATGGTAGCAAGCATTTAACTAAGTTTACTGAACATACATCTGTTTCAATACTGCAAGATATTGAAGCTCATTAATCTTTCTTGGCATATTACATCAGTTTTATAGGACTAATTGCATGTTTTATAATTAGAAGAAATAATGATAATATTTTTCAATTAGAAACTTCAAATAAATAGTTCACATATCATAATTTACTTACATCTTTTTAATGACATAATTGCCAATATCATAGTGGGAGCCTATCCATAAAAAGGCAATTAAATAAAACAAAATGACTAGAAGCTGAAATATATATATATATATATATATTTTTTTTCATTAGATGTTACCTGTCATTTTGGAGAACACCAAAAATGAGCTTGAAAGAATAATCAGATGATTTCTTTGTGGATTAATGGATTTGTGTCTTTCAAGGGACTGAACATGCCTGATGAACTGGATATCTTTCTTTGATGAGATTGTTGGCTTTGTTTACATGAGGTGACCAGCTGATTGCTTTTACTTTAGCAAAGTCTTTGACCTGTTCTCCCATAGTATCCTTAGAGCCATGTCAACTGTATAACTAGTTAGAAAACTGTCTAGATTTCTTGAATAAAAGGGGGCTTATTCCATTTTAAGAAGAAAAAATTGCTACATTTGATCACATAGTAGGAGGTACAGAGAAGACGAGACACTCTTCTCAGAAGTACAAAGTAATAATGAAAAGAGGCAATGGTCAAGTGATTCAACACAGGAAATTCTGATTAGATATCAGTAAAAAATACTCATAATGAGGGAAGTCAAATGTTGTTTAGCCAAAAAGCTTGTATGATCTTCATCCAGATACTCAAAACTGTATTGAACAAGGCCTTAAGCAACCTGCTCTAGGTGGACCTGCACTGAATGGGAGATTTAACTAGATAATCTCTGTAAATCCCTTCTATCCCATGTGACTCTATGCTTCTGCAAAAGTCACTATTCTATTTAATTCTATTTAATTCTATTTAATTCAATTCTATTTAATTCTATTTAATTCTATTCTATTCTATTCTATTCTATTCTATTCTATTCTATTCTATTCTATTCTATTCTATTCTATTCTATTCTATTTTAGTGTTCTGGAGTCAGGCCAAGGACAGGTAGATTATAAGCAAAAGAGTAGTTTAGAGAGTCTCTCCCAATATAGCCAAAGATACTCCTGCAATAAACTTTGTAATGGAGATTCCCATAGCTACCAGACAGTGAGCAACTACCCTGTTCAAGAGATTAGATACTCAATGCAAAATTAGTCTATGCTAAGATCCAAATAAATTAGTGTACAGGGTGTGGATGTTAACTTTCTTCCTTGAAGCCCATACTGCACTATGTTTTAGATTTGTTACCAAAACAGTGCTGATAAAATGCTGTTTTTATTTGTTTGTTTGTTGTTTGTTTGTTTGTTTGTTTGTTTAATTGATGAAAGGTACTTACAAAGAGTCAAGGCTTTCATCATTTCTCACTCTGCTCCCCACAACAGGTTGGGAGATAGAAAACAGGCTGGGAGGGAAAGAAGCTGGGACAGCTGACCTAAACTGATCAGTGTGGGATATTGAATATCATATAATTGAATTATGGAATGGCTTTGCTTGGGAAGGACCTTAAAGGTCATCCAGATCCAATGCAGAGGGACAGAGTACAGAGGGACAATCATTTCTCTTGACCTGCTGGCCACTTCTCTATTCATGCAGCCCAGGATGCAGTTGGACTTCTGGGCTGCAAACATGCACTGCTGGCTCATGTCCATATTCCATACCATACAATGTCAAGGTCAGCAATTATACTTGCTGTGAGTCTCTGCACTTGCCAGGGTTTTCCATTGCTTAAGGATTGGCTAGACATTGTTCATTGGTCAGTTGATGGTGAGCATTTGTTTTTACATCACACATTTTGGTTTTGTTTGTTTGAATGTTTCATCTGTTTTTATTGTTTGTTTGTTTTATTTGTTTTTTCTTTTTCTTTTTTACTTAGTAAACGGTCTTTATTTCATCTTATGAGTTTTCTCAGTTTTGCCCTTTTGATTCTCTGCCCAGACTGCCAGGGGAAAGTGAGTGAGCAGCAGAGTGGAGCTTTGCAGCCTAGTGGCGTTAACCCATAATTAATTTTTAGCCTTTTAAATAAGGTTTGTGTATCTGTGCAACATATTTTTTTTCCTTAATGTGTCCAATATCTGTCCTGTATGTAAACACAGATGGAAACACAATGATCAAAAGGGGAAAAAAAGTCAGATTATGCACTGTACTGGGACATTGCTATCACTGAATTGTCTCAGGGGATTATAACCTGATGTATCAAATTACATTTCCAATTGTGCAAATGTTTGCAAACATTTGTTTTCATTCGAGTCTAAAGTGAAAGAGTTAGAAGGTGCACTAGGTGACATGGATAAGGTGAACTGGTTTTCTAAACACAAGGAAAATCTGTGAACATTTAGGTAGCAATTGGAGTGATGACTTTTTTTTTTTTTTTTTTACCCTCACTTTTGCTATTTTCCTTTAGGTTGTGAACTTATTCAAGTGAGTTTACAAGCACTTTATTGTTCTCTGGAGTTCAGATAGTTGCTGAACTGCTCACTGCAGCTTTCCTTTAAAACACTTGTTATAACTCCCTACAGAGTAGTAAAACATTATGCCTTACCCCCATTTGAGCATACTGAAGAATACTTTTAACATCTTTGTTATTGCTTCTACTTGAACTAATATGTTTCACCACGTCCAAAACAAGTGCAATCACTCTGCAATTAGAAAAGGGGTTGGGGTGACCCTGCATAACAAATGTCTATGATAATTTGAATATTTGTGAAGATATGCACAGAACAAAGAGTAACAATTCTGCCACAAAGAATTTGCAAATTAACTGAGAAATATTGAGAAAATCCCACACTTGTAATCAAGGCATAAACACTAATACTACCTTACAGAAATGGAAGAACTTTGGATTCAAATATCATTTCAAAAGCTAGTTTCTAACAAGTCTAGTCAATCAGAAAGACATTAGCACTTCACAGTGTCTGATTTCTACTGAAACCTTGATGTGAGGACAAGCCAGACACGCAGATACAGTGCAAGACTTTTTAGTTTAAAAGGTTAAAAATACACCAGTGTGGGGGAAAGAAGAAGAAGAAAAAGAAAAAGAAAAAGAAACAAAGAAAAACAATAGCAAAAAGAAAAAGAAAAACAAAAACAAAAAGAAAAAGAAAAGATAAAAAAATGAAGGAAAGTTAACTTGGAAAACATCAGTGAATCCACCTCCTGACATTAATATTCAAAATCATCTGAAAAACAAAGAGTAATAATCTTGTTAATAAATTTATTATTATTATTTTCCTGCAGAATATATTCAGATAAAAGTCCCTGAAACAAAATATCTCAATTTTTGGTAAAAAAAAAAAAAAAATAATAAAAAAAAATTACTTTCTGTCTCTGCACTTAGAATATACAATAAAACTACAAAGAAAAGTTTAATATGTTTACAGTCTAGCTAGTGGAGTTTGCAGAGAAAACATTATGATAACTTTGCTTTAACTTGAGTCATAATTAACGTATCTTCTAATGAAATCAGAATGTCTGAATTTAAGATTCAAACCACAAAAAATAATAATAAAAAAAAAAATAGGAAAGAGGAAGGCATGGAAAAAGCTGGATAAATAAAAGAACAAGGTTGTCACTTTCAGTACCTCTTTGGTCAGAAGGATGATCAATGACTCAGCCCAGACAAATTAAACATCTACAGGTTAGATACTTAAATAAAATGGGTCATCTAAGCTTCTTCTTTGGGTCATGATTGTGAATACATCTTAAAGGATTTTTTTCCTTCAAATATCTAGGTGGAAATTTGTTGTAAACATAAATTAAATGTAGTGGATCTTCTTGTAACAAACCAGTTAGGCAATTAGAATATTTCATTGTTAATATTATGGATAAGGTTTAACATTACCTTATGATACTGAAAATGGTGATATATGAGAAATGTTTTTTATTAAAAACAACACAAAAACTTAATACACTAAAGAGAAAGAATGTGCCTCTGTGGATTTTAGCAGACATCATCTGATATAGCTGGGAATTTGTACTATCATATGGAAAAAAATGTAAAGAGAGACAACTACACTGGATCTGAATCAGCCCCTTTCTAAATCATCCCACAGTGACTAAAATAGAAGCTGTGGATGATCAGGTTTTACTTTTAATCATCTCCTGTATATGCCTAAATTTGGATGGAAATAATATGGTCTGTGATCTCCACAATTTAACCTTGAAATATGCCAGTGTCTCTTTGTATAAAACATCTTAACAGAGTACTGGCAGTTTTTTGAGCATAATCATAACTATTTTGCTGTATTAAATTTAACATCTTAGCTAGAAGGAAAGATAAAATCATTTAGTCAGGTCTGAGTTATACTGGCTATCATCTTGCTAAGTAGTCCCCTTGAAATTAGTGTGACTACTCAGTAAGTAAGGAATGATTACTCAGCATGTGCAGTGAAATGGAATCTGACCCATGATATATTAGTTCTGATGAAAAACCCGGATATTAAACCAGGTACATTAAATAATAGTAATACTTAGAATGTCCTCTTAAAATTAGCTTTGTTGATTGACAGATTACTCTCTGTTGCAGACTCAGGATAAAAGGTTCATTTCAAATATAACTGAAGTCTTTTTTATGTTTCTTGTTAGCTTCAAATTCATCTTGTTATAATCCCCTGCTTTACAATACAGAATGTGAAAAGTAATCTTATTTATTCATATTTTCCTACAAACTGATATTTCTTTTCTTTTCTCATCCATCCTCCTATTCTTTCCTAGTTGAAAGTCTCAGTTAATTAAAATATAAAGATATCACTCTATAATATCAAACCAATTTGATCTACCTCATTCTCCTACCAGCTGCAGTCAACTTCCAAATACCAGTTGTACTGAATGTTTAGTATAAACTGTGTTCCTATCCCCTCTCCAGCTGCAGTCTCCATATCTTTGTAGATGTAATGGTAAGAGATTGAGGGAACCTGGGAGGGCACGGGTGGAGATAAATGAACAAAGTGCAAGGATCACAAGAAAAGGGTAGCTTTTCAGCTGGAAGAAGTAGATTTTTACAGTGTTGGATAAAATGAGAGTCAATGGCTAAACCACAGTATAAAATGGACACAAAACTGTTAGAGGGTGTTTGAATGAGAGCTACAAAGCTCCCAAAGAGGGGAAGACATATAAGGAGCGGTTGAAGTCACTTGGATTGTTCAGCCCACAGAAGAGGGTAGGCCTCATGGTGGCCTACAACTTCTTCACGTGGGGAGTGGAGGGGCAGGCACTGAGCTCTTTTCTCTGGTGATCAGTGATAGGACCGAAGGGAACAGCATGGAGCTGTATCAGGGGAGGGTCGGGCTGGGTGTTAGGAAAAGGTTCCTCACCAGTAGAGTGGGCACTGGGACAGGTTCCCCAGGGAAGTGGTCACAGCATCAAGCCTGTTGGAGTTCAAGAAGTGTTTGGGCAACACTCTCAGATATAGGATTTGATTTTGGGTGGTCCTGTGTGCGGCCAGGTGTTGGACTCGATGATCCTTGTGGGTCCCTTCCAACTCAGGATATTCTCTGATTCTATGTTTCTATGATTCCAAATGACTATGGATAGAATCTATTTATACTCAATTTCTTCTTTAGAGATGGGAAGTATGCAATTATATGGGAAGAAACAGGAAAGTTATTTTATAAGGAAACTTTGTATTATTCCCCTGGTAACAGAAGTTTGTTCTGAAAATGTAATGATAAATAGCTTTCTTCCACAAGAAGCGTTTCTCATACACAATTATAATGTACAGCTGAAGAGATTTCCAAATATTTTCAGGGTACAGTTAGAATCCCAGGAACAGGAAACCATCTTGGTTTCCTCTAGTTACAAGACACAGTTATCCCTCTCCTGATTCCCCAGTTGCTATTCCGCCATCTGCTTTAAATTGTTGAAAATTGGCACACTTTTTTTTTTTTTTTTTTTTTTTTTTTTTTTTGTGCTTTGGAAACCTGGAATAATATCCTGGAGGTCTAGGCATTTGACTACCATGAGCATTTTTAGGAAGCCAGTCTATAGATTTATTGCACTTTTGTGGGTGGAATACCTTATTGTTACCCGGTTACAAGATGTATTTCACACTATCATAAAACTATCTCAAACCATGGTAAATTAAATGCAGAAAAAATGATTTTGTTTACAATATGCAAAAGAGGCAAAGCAGCTGATAAGTTTACAAAAGAAGAGGAAAATAAATAAAAGAAAAACTATGTTTAACTTACTTGTTTTCTTGGTTTAATGTTAAGGGGAGAAGTAGTATCTTTTTCCTTTTCTTTTTTCTTTTTATTTTTCCTTTTCCTTTTCCTTTTACTCTTTCTCTTTCTCTTTCTTTCTCTTTCTCTTTTTTTTCTCTTTCTCTTTCTCTTCTCTTTCTCTTTCTCTTTTTCTTTCTCTTTCTCTTTCTCTTTCTCTTTCTCTTTCTCTTTCTCTTT
>CM021697.1:28825315-28865510 GCA_011074415.1 Stictonetta naevosa
CCTTTCCTTTCCTTTCCTTTCCTTTCCTTTCCTTTCCTTTCCTTTCCCCTCCCCTCCTCTCTCCTCGCCTCTCCTCTCCTCGCCTCTCCTCGCCTCGCCTCTCCTCTCCTCGCCTCTACTCTCCTTTGCTTTGCTTCCTTTGCTTTGCTTTCCTTTGCTTTCCCTCGCCTCTCCTCGACCTGCCTCGTCCTGCCTCGCCTTGCCCTGCCCTGCCCATCTGTCCCTTTCCCTTTCCCTTTCCCTTTCCCTTTCTCTTTCCCTTTCCTTTTCCCTTTCCCTTTGCCTTTCTCTTCCCCTTCCCCTTCTCCTTCCCCTTTCCTCTTTCCCTTTATTTTGTTTTATTTTGTTTTATTTTATTTTGTTTTATTTTATTTTATTATTTTATTTTATTTTTTGGGGGTGGTAGAATGCTCTTTATATTTACTAAAGTTAAATGTCACCTGTATTTCTAAATCTCTGCCTGTTTCAGGCATCTTGGTACTTCAGTTACCAGGTTTCCCTTGAGTTTTTATGGTTTTAGTCCATCTTGTGAATCTAGTGCCTTCTTCCCATCTTGTATTTTACTATCCTGGAAAGCAACCGAAGACCACAGATTTCTCCCATTTTTATTACTTTATTCACAGTCAGTTGAACCAATGCCAAAGAAATAAGTCAGTGGTAACATTGCAAAGAAGCACTTCACCAAAATGCTTGCAGCTTGTTATGTGACGATTGCCACATTTCACATTACCTTGGAGAGTCATTTGAAATAATTGCAAACATACACTGGAAGAGTTCATTGGTTATTGCTTGTGGCTTACTGATCTGCTGGAGCAATTTATTTTTTGTGTTGGACTTCTCTGTAGTGCAGACTTTCCAGCTCATCATTCAGTCACAGAACAGGTGACTGGTTGCAATGTCTCATTACTGTACGCAAGATCAATGGGATGTAGATGAGACAGCCTGAAAAATGTGTCTAACTCATAATGGTTTCATAGTGTGACTGTAACCAATATGTAAGTGCTGGAACAACACCTTAGCTAATTTTGTGGTACATATATAGTGCAAACTGGGGACAGGTCAGAGTTAACTGTAAAGGAAAAGAGAGCAAAAAGTTTATTTTTGCAGTTCTTCAATCATAGGAGCATTCCATGCACGATTATTTCCCGGAGCAAGTTGTTGATGCTGTTATTGTTATTATCTATATTAGCATCAGTTCTGCTCACAAGCTAGCATGCCACTGTTAGAAGCTAATAAAAAAATATCAAAAGGTCTCTTCTGCAAAGAATCAGTATTCTAAATGCAAAGGATGAAACATCAGATAGCTACAAACACCCAGATAAGACCATGCACATCAGTACTACAACCATTCTTGCTACCATATCTGTTGCCTGACTTTTGCTGGTTTTTTTTGTTTGTTTGTTTGTTTGTTTTGTTTTGTTTTGTTTGTTTTTCTTCTCTTTTTTTTTAGGCAATTGGATTATAAATAAATAAATAAGTAGATAAATAAATAGATAAGTTTTACTAAAAGAGGGCAAAGACAAATACGATTTTGTACATGAAAATCCTCCCAAGTGACAAAGTGGAGCATCAAGATAAACACAGAGATGTTCTCTTGAAAATTTCCAGGTGTGTGACATGAATGCGACTGTGGTCCAATGAAGGAAAAAATTACAGGCAAGACTGGATACAGACTAGTGACAGTGGAGGGAGATATATTTAAAAGAGTACAGAAGGAGAAGAGAGAAGGAAAATAGATGAAGAGATGTGTAATGGTTAATATTTGACAGAGTAGAAAAAAAATCTTTGTAGCAGCATCTGTATGGTTATTAGTAGGGAGATCTGTCTTATATAGAATAAAAAATCCGATCACAATGTAAGGGTTTTATCTTTGCAAATGGACAGGACAGGCTGTCTCAGATCTGTCACTCAGGCTCCAGGTCTTAAGGAAATCCTGGCTAGAGAATGAGAGAATGGTTTTTGCTGCTGCTGATAGCAGCTGGGTGAGGATCTGCAGTTCTCAATAGAAGAGGTAGCAAGAAATTTTTTCAACTGAAATGAAGGATTCACTTTAGCTATAATAATGAGACATTTATAAAATAAAGTTGGTTAAAATGTCTAATGTTTGGTTTGGAAAAAAAACAAAAATCAAAAACAATCAATCAAACAAACAAACAAACAAAAGAATGTGGAGAAATTAATTATACCTGTGCTGCCTTGCCAGAAAAAAAATTCTACCCTATGGAGATACTATGTCTTCCAGAGGCATTCCAGAACATGGAGTCAGGAAAGATAAATATGCTTATGCTGGCTTTTTGCAATTAAATTACGCCTATGCTTTGTATAAGCATATTTGGTTTTGTTTTTTCATACCAGCTTTAGACTGGAGTTTTCAAGAGATCATATATCATAGTAGAGAATCTAAACACCTGAAAAAATAATCTGACAAACAAGTTCCAAGCAAAGGAATATAGACTGTATGCATTCATCCCTGAAGTCCATGGCATCTATTTCCATAAATTTTATTAAAATTGCATTCAATCTAAAGAAAAATGAAATTAGAAACAACACGACTGATCACTGTTTGTTGAAATTCACCCTCATAGCTGCTTTTCTGGAAAACAAGGATTTGCTTGTAGGAATGTATGTTGATCTTTATTCAAGAAATATACAATTTTCACAGACAACCAATTAAGCCCCACTAAGATCAGTTGCTGAATATCAGCTGCCTGTGACCTAGTGACCTAGAACTTGCCATTATATGAATAATAGGGGCTAAACAAAGAACACAGGCATTAATTTCTGAAGTGGAAGAAAAGAGCAAATTATGTTTTAATTTATCTGTACTTTCAATAGCTTTGCCTGAAGAATTTTCAAGTTCAGGATGAAAAGGAAATTCATTCACTTATCTACTTTTTTCTATACTTCTGCATGGTAGCAATCAGATCTACTGAGATTGGTTAAAGCTATCAAATAAAAAGTGTATTTGACAAAGACAAATCCTCTGTGCTATGTAATAACCTGTGAATAATTATGTTGTCTGGAAAAACAATATTTTAAAAATTCAGGTGTAATTACTTAGGATGCTGATATCTAGTGTTAAAATAGTAAAACTAATATTTGGGATTAATAAATGTTGTAGTTATGCACTGTATAGCAATATAAGCTGATTTTATTATCCAGGCTACACTGAGTAGGACTTAAAGAAAATGGAGACACTGTCCTGAAGGATGAATTTGGTAATATGCTGTCCATTTATCATAAAACAGTCAGGAATGATAACACAGGACAGGACTTCCATATGAGTGAGAAAATCTGTAAAAATGTGTCAGATAACTAATTAAAACAAATTAGTGGAAGTATATTTTCAAGAGAACTGTGGAGAAAATTCACTGCTTCAAATGGCATGTGACAGTACCAAGAGACATGTATTTGTGTGAGACAAGGAAACAGAGAGCGTGCTATTGTCTGCCTGTCTCTAACAAGGAACACCAGGACCTGTGTGGAGAACGATAACCTTGCTGGAAATGTTTGCTCTCCACTCCTGAAGCAAACACATATTTCAGCATTGGAAATTGGAGAAATGCAAGGGTCTTGCTGAGCTGCTGTGAAACATGCATGTAAATGAGACTTCTAGTTTTGAAATACATCAAGGTGGCTGAGAGTTCAGAGCAGAGACGAGAGAGAAAAGGCCACAAGGAAATGCAGGCCTGGCCTGGCTGCTTCCCTGCTGTGTTCAGTATGGGAATGAAGTGTGAGGGAAACTTGCTGGCAGGTGTGTAGGCAGGGGAGAAAAAGTGAAAGGGTAAAGGTGGCTACAAGCCCCCTCACCACAGGGGAGATCCTCCTCGCTGTCAGGAGCATATTAGTCATGGCATTGTTACTCCTGGCAGCAGAGTCCATTCCCAGAGATCCAAAGAGATGCCACGAGAGGAAAACATGGTGAGAGTTACAAAGGAAACAGAGCCAGTTTAAGCTGTAGTTACAACAGATGCTTGCCTGCATCTTGATGGTCATAACAAGATCAGTGCTCTGAAATCTTTTAAAAATTGAATCACACACATGGCCTTTACGGATACAAAAAACTCTCTGAAACTGCCACTGAAAGGTAACTGGTGAAGTGCTCTGTGTGTGTGCATCTCTAGACAGGCTGGTAAAAATAGCTCTGAGGTGCCTGAGGTGTCTCATTTGGTAGCTTATTCAGGAAATTAAATGAGTTAGGTCACAAGTGAGACCCAACAAAAGGCATTCAGTGCTATACTGAAGCTGAAAATGAGAAGAATAGAATAAAACAAATGGAATTTATTAACAAAACAAATACTGTGGAGGCTGCTGTGTTGATGATTTTATTCAATTACATATCTAATTAAATGGAGTTATTGAGTATAATTTTAATTAATTTATTTTTTTGAATAAACACCAGACAGTCCACACGAGGCTGTAATATCCAAGGACTGTGCCTGAAACTTTACATCCAGCTCTCACAGAATGTACGAAGGCTTGCCTGTGTGGGCCACACACAGACTCAGTAGGGATGATGCCCAGCACCCAGCAACAGAGTAAATGATATTCCCTGTGTGCATGCACATACATGCTGCTCCAGACCAGTTCCACTGGGAATCCGATGGATCCTCACCACTTTATCAGATCAGTGATAAGACTGGGAGAGGGCACCAGGGGACCTTAACAAAGTGTATTGCTTAAGCTTTTAGGAGAGCCAGATTTCTGCCTCTTGTATGTTGTGATTTTCCTTCAATGAAACACTAAATTTAATATTTATTTTTTTTAAAAAAAAAAAACAACATAGAAGCAATGAAATCCACAGTAAAAGACTCTTTCAACATCCAAGCATGCTACGGTGCACAAGAGGTATTGTATATGTAGTGTTTCTTTTATAAGTTATTTCCCAGCAGCCAAAAATAAAATGGATACAGAGAAAGAAAAAAAAAAAAAAAAAAAAGTATACTGGAGCCCATAAAACTCAAGGATTTATTTAGTGAAACTACTGGATAATGCACCAAGGAATAAAGGAATAAATTTTCAGTGCAGTAACAGTTGTATAGCTAAATTCCCATAAGCTCTACTGTGAAAATATAAATGCAAGAACACATAAAAACAAGAATTTAATCACTTCTGTAATAAATTGTAATTAATTTAACTGTGATTCCATTTAAATTTAGTATCACTGTACTAAAATCAAAACTTACTTTCATTGTTAAGTGCACACCTGCCAAAATTGCTGGCTTTTTTGATTCCAAACATCTCTGTGTATTTAAGAAACACTGATCATGAAGGTATCTTAATGCCTTAGAGTTAACAATAAATAAATAAAACCTTTCATACTGGAGTTTTCCTCTGTAGATCCCGTGTGTGAGTCAAGTGATGGCAGCCACAGCTGGATCTGCCTGGGACACCAAATTCTTGTTCTGACATGAGGGCTGTGTCTGACCAGCAGTGATATCTATTGGAAGCAAGGAACATCATCTTTCCAAGGTGAGTGCATTCAAGCAAAATCTACTATTAACTGGTTTTATTAAGTGTGGACTGGTTTAGCTCTACAAGAAAATGTGAGTGGGGAATGAAACAGTCAATGAATAATGTAATGTAAATTAAAGGTAGACACAAATCTGCAGTATATGTTCCTGTGATCTCATGCACCAGAAACAAACAAACAAAACAACAACAAAAAGCAAACAATAAAAGCCAACCAACCAACCAAACAGAAAAACAACCTACCAAACATCAACCCCCTGAAACTCAAGTCTCTTAAGAAAAGTAAGAAATGAAGAATAGATGCCAATTTGCCATCCAAAGGCATGCACTATTAGACTCTTTGATATGGCCTAGCTGCACAGTATTAGTGTGTTTTTGAGACAGGAGAAATGTGATTCAGCATGTAGAGGAATCTCTAAGGTCATTCCTCTCACTGTTTTGCTCTCACCTTAATGCAGATCTGATGAACATCTTCACTGACTCAGAAGATCCTATACTGATCTTGTACAACATGAGTTAACAGAAACTGAAGACAGCAAGAGGAGAAACTTAAAAAGAGGTCACCAGAGAAAAAGTCTTTGCTTTATACACAGCAATGCCCAGATCTTTCTTACAAAAAGATAAACCATTCTTAATATGCAGAATACTTCTCTTTGTTATCATCTTGATAAAATCTGAATGGCTAGATACTTGCAGAAATGTTAGTCTTCAATCTCTACTTAATTTGACCTACTTCTGTGAAATATGTAATTTGGAAGGTTATTGAATATCTGTAGAAAATGTTCTCTGTGATCATAGAAATACAGAATGACTCACCATGTGTGATGACTTTTTGTGCCTGTGATGGTAGGGTGAATGTACATGGGAGCAGAATATATCATGGGGCCTTTCTGAAGTATTTAGTATGATACTTCATTATTTCTGACAAGAATACCATTTGATCATATTCTCACATTCAGTAACTTTTTTTTTTTTTTCCCAAAGCAAAATAAAATATCAAATTATCTTCAAGCAGATTTAAAAGAGATATCACAGAAAAAAAAATCTCAGGTTATTAAGAAAGGGAGTCACACACTGTTGGCCACAGATATACATGGCTGTAAACAAAATCCCATTAATAATTGGCAAGATGTCCTCTGGTACCACTGACCACATATTTTTCATTTGTTAGTTCAAGGGATCCTTAAGCATGAGAATAATGTATCTCCTCAAAATACTAGTCCACAGCTTTCAACATATGGCACAATACTCAATGAACTTGTTATTACTATAACCATAGACATCATAAATTTAGATACTGTACTGAGTTAATGGAAGGAGAAGTTCTGGCTGCCTGTTGGATAGGAGAATCTGTTCTTAAGACCACAGAAGTTTTTCTCTAAGCAAACATGACTGAAGCTTAGGAACAAAAATATATAAACCTGAGAAAGGCTTCAAAATTTTCTTACTGATTTCCTGGCCTAACCAGATGCAGAAATCCCAGCTGCTGGTTAGTTCAGTCAGAATCTGTAGGAATGTCCACTGCTCACTATCCTCAGAATCAGGCCGTTTCAGTTTTAAAGGCTATTTATTGACACACTAGCTAACTTCTGGTGAAACAGTTTAGAGACTGCCAGCCTCTCCAATCTTTCTGTCCCATTCTCCTAGGGTGTTACTACTGTCTCACAGGTCTACACTTTTTTCCCTATCAAAAGTAACCCATTTACAAATCCTGATGTCTCTGCCTTAAAACATTCTCTTGTACTGGTTCTCCAGGGTGAATATCTTTTTTATCTGTCATTATGACATGTCACTCTGAATGTAGTCCATCAATTTAAACAGTTTATTCAAGCCCATATATAATTGTCCTCGTGCTTAGACATTTTTTTCATACCTGTTTGCCTTGTTCTCTCTTCAGCCAGAACAACCAACCCTAACATGTTCTTCTTGCACGTTTTAAATGAAAATATGTTTTTTTTTTTTTTTTATTGCTTTTGAATCTCTTCATTTCAGTTTTCTTAGTGTGGCACACCATAATTTCCCATGCTTTAAAATTTTTCTTGATATTGTTCTCTTAGCTATGCAACTACAAACATAATGACAGAATCTGGGACTGTCTATATAAATTTATAAAAATCAGGAAAGAGCATATATAAGCAACTTCATCAGGTTGCCATGGTGATGCCTTAAAAGTTACAGAATGCCAAAACTAAGGCTGTCTGCAAAAATATTCATTTGCCTCTATCTGTTCCCAGGTCATGAGAAAGTTGATTAACTTATCTTATTTTTTTCCTAAAAAAAATAGGAGCTCTGCTTCATTCAGGATACAGGATGGACTGTACTAACTAAAAAAAGCAAGTACCCACTACTTTGCTTTCTCCTGTTTTTACCTACATGTTTGGACATCTTATTTACAGCAAAGCATACATATTATGCACTGAGGACAGAACCATTAATTTCCTCTTGGGTTTTTCAAAGCATCCATCTCTACAGTGTTACTAAATGCTTTAAAAAAGATAACTATATTTCAGCTCCCATTTCTCCCTGGATGGATTATCTGCGTTGCAGATTAAGCATTGCATGGTTGTGGAGATTTGTAAGAGCCAGCATGACTTGAAGCAGGCTCTGTCTGGAGCAGGCAGAGCACCCCATGGCCAGATCTGACTCCATGGCAAGCTCAGGCTTGGCAGCACAGTTGCTCTAGCAGGGTGAAAAGCCTTTTCACTTGCAGAGTGAAAAACATGAAAAACATGAAAGTCAACCCTGCATTATGTGTGCTAGTGATGGAGGATATTGGTGTGGGTGTCTCTGAGTCTCTGAAGTGTCTCCTTAGAAGCGGGAGCACTGGTGGGTGTGAAGGAGAAGTGGCTGACCTGGCGCCACATCTGACTTCTTGGAGCCCAGCAGGGCTAATTGGCTTCAGTGTCAATAACAGCCCTGCCAGAGCTGGGCTGTGAGGTGTCTCTAAACTGTGCGGTTTCTCTAGTGGCTAAACCATTACACCAGTTTGCCTCCCTCCCCAGTGCAGTCAGTCAATCCCAGCCTCCGACCCTCAGCAGTTTGTAAAGCTGCATTGTAAGCTTGCTGATGGAAATGAGCAGGGTGAGAAACAAAGAGATAAAACTGAATGCCCGCCAAATAGGTGTTATTATTATTTAATACCCATGATTTCATTGGTCTGGCTCACAGCATGAATACACATGCACAGTTGAATCAGCTTAACTGAGTGGGTAGTAAAATGTGTTATGGGGGAGGTTTCAAACAGTCAGAGTGAGGGAAGTCAGGGACCTCAATTAACCAGCTTTGTTATTGCGCACAGGACAACTTCAAGCTCTTCCCTAAGCAAGTCATCCCAGATACCAAATAGGAACTGACTTGTTAGAGCTCTTTCACAAAGCAGGGTTGCCTTTGACTTTGTCAGAGTTGTGAGAGATGAGTACTTTGGATCCAATTTTCAAGTCAAACCACTGGTAGAGAGGACCTGATAATTACTACTTACCTATTACAAGTCTAACGAGAACTATTCGGCTGCCCTAATTGTAAAGGCATCTTACCTATCACCACAGGCTTCTGCTTCTATTTGCAAAGTTATCATTTTGTGATAAACAGGAAAGGATCCTACAAATAAACATTTATCTCCCACTTTTTTCTATTCTTTTTCTATTATTTTAGAAAAACAAGATGTGTAAATAAGTAAAACTCACCATAACATTGTAAATATCTTGATGTTTGAATGTTTACATCTGTATTCCTAATAATGTTATTTCAGCATATCACTCTCCTTCTGTATCTCTGCAAGTGTGTATGCATATGGGGGGTGTATGTAATGACTTTTAACCTATAAGCCATGACATAACTCTGTCATCATGGAGGAGCTCAGCTTCTCCTGATCATTTCACTTAATTTTGTTCCTCTTTTCCATGTTATCCCAGAATCTTTTTTTTTTTTTCTTATTCTATGGTATTTATCTCCTGTGACAAGGTGACCTATGTAGCGAATGAGGGAAAGGCTGTGATGTTGCTTACTTAGACTTTAGTAAAGTTTTGACACTGTTTCCAACATAATTCTCCTGGAGGAACTGGCTGCTCATGGCTTGGACATGCATATGCTTCTCTGGGTAAAAAAATGTCTGGGTGACCGAGCTCAAAATGTTGTGGTGAAGGGAGTTAAATCCAGGTGGAAGATCGTCACCACTAGTGCCCTCCCCCAGGGTTCAGTACCGGGGCCACTTGTCTTTAATATCTTTATCAATGATCTGGATGAAGGGATTGAGTGTACCCTCAGTAAGTTTGCAGACAACACCACATTAGGAAGGAGTATTGATCTGCTTGAGGGTACAAAGGCTCTACAGAGGGATCTGGGTAGACTGGAGGCCAAGGCCAACTGTATGAGGTTCAACGAGGTTAAATGCTGGGTTCTGTACATGGGGCACAACAACCCTATGCAACGCTACAGGTTGGGGGATGAGTGGCTGGAAAGCTGCCAGGTTGAAAAGAACCTGGGATTGTTAGTCAATAGCTGGCTGAATATGACCCAGCAGTGTGCTCAGGTGGCCAATAAGGCCAACAGCATCCTGACTTGTATCAGAATAGCATGGCCAGCAGGTCTAGAGAAGTGATTGTCCCTCTGTACTCAGCTCTGGGGGGGCCACACCTGGAATACTGTGTGCAGTTTTGGATCCCTCACTACAAGAAGGACATTGAGGTGCTTAAGCACATCCAAAGAAGGGCAGCAAAGCTGGCGAAGGGTGTAAAAAACAAATTTTGTCAGAAGTGGCTGAGGGAACTGAAGGAACTAGAGAAAAGGAGGCTCAGGGGAAACCTTATCACTCTCTACAACTGCCTCAAAGGAGGTTGCAGCAGCGTGGGGGTTGGTCTCTTCTCCACAGCAACAAGTGATAGGACGAGAGGGAATGGCCTCAAGTTGTGCCAGAGGAGGTTTAGGTTGGATATTCGTAAAAGTTTCTTCACTGAAAGGGTTGCGAGGCAGGTTGGAAGAGGCTGCCCAGGGTAGTTATTGAGTCACCATTCCTGGAGGTATTTAACAGCTGTGTGTATGTAGTGCTTAGGGACATAGCCTAGTGGTAGACTTGGCAGTGCTAGGTTAATGGTTGGACTCGATGATCTTAGAAGTCTTTTCCAATGTAAATGATCTCTGGGATAAAGATCTTTCATTTAGTGACTATGCTCGATATATATATATATACATATATATATATATTGGGGGGGTGGAGGAAATTACTACTATTACTGCAGGAATTTCAAAAATAACTTCAAATGAACCAATTTTTCCTTCTGTCACCATATGATTAATTAATAAAGACAATGAATAGTTATTTTACATTGTGCAAGCATCATAAAATGTTAGATTAAGTTGTGTATAATCAGTTATGCAACTGAAAATTTAACAAACATTTTGGAATTGGAAAAGGCAATTGAAAAATTTCCCTTTACTGTTGGTGTTGCTCTGAGGCCTTTTTATTTTAAAATGACTTACTATGCAGTAACTTACTATATTATTTCCACCCTGATTCAGGATCCCTTTAGTCTCTGCAGAAGTTTGGGAACATTACATTATCACATTATGCACAAGCTGCAATGGTGAAAGTATTTGATTCTGCCCCCTAAAGAGTTAGTTCATGTGAAAAATAATAATAATAATAATAAAAAATATCAATGCCTGTTGACATAAACGTACACAGAAACAAAGATACAAGGTTGGACCAAGGAAGTCCCTAAGCTTTAAATTGCTGAAAATGAGGAATTGTCATTTGTTTGTGCTGTTTTCATACTTACTTTGCAAAAGCAACCATAATTTGTCTACTACTAAAGTCTATATAAAATATCTACATTTTAAAATATCTACATCTACAGATATTTTGTTTGGCCCAGCATGGATGTTCTGCTATTTTGTTAAGTGCATTACATTGTTGCATATTATCATTTTCTTTTTCAAGGCACTGCAGTGGAAATTGAATTATTTCACTCTTAAAAGATTTACAGTGGAGTCTGATTATCTGAAACATATTTCCATAAAAGTCATTGCTTTGTTAAAACATTAGCTTGTTTTCTTTATTACCTTTTGCAAATGCAATTAACTCATGTGCCATAGTAATAGCATCAATGGATGAGGTTATACTTTAGTACAATTGAATAAATTCTCAGTAGCTCCTATATTATAGTTTATCCTGTATTTTCTTTTAGCTGCCATAAAGCCTGACCTAGAAGTTTAATGGAAATAAAACACACTACAGGAATACAAACTGGAGTTCTCTGCTCCATACAGTAGAGGAGTTTGAGATCCTCTGCAAACAGAAATACATTGTACTATATACATATACAACACAATACAGACTATGTATTGTTCACATGTAAATCTATACCTAGTGTTTGAACTCATTAGTGCTATGGCTAAGGTAACTGAATGGATTGTAGAAAAACACTGCACACAGTTTAAGAAAGTGATGGATATGACATTAGCAGTGAAAACCTGACAAAAGATACAAGTAGTGCCATGAGGTTGTATGCTGGAGGGCTATGGGAGACAAACTTCACAGATAACTGGGGGGACTAGTGGTGATCTTTTGGGAATTAAAATCCTCAGAAGCAAGAAGTTCCTAATAAAATGCTATCAATGTAGCTATGGCATCAGTGCAATGCTATCATGTAAGGTGGAGATTGCCAAAGTAACAGACATACTGAAACTGGGAACAATGGAGATAAAGCAATCATCATTGGGTTGTTTCTTTGGGATCAGGGGTGGAAAAACGGAAGTAGAAGGGTGATAAAAAGAAACTTCAAGAAAACAAGAAAAGAGATAATACGGTTTGATTGTGATGATTTGTGCTGTTGAGGGTACTTGCTGGGAAGCCCTGTGTATTGGGTTTAAGTGGCAAGGTTTTGGTAGCAGGGGTGTTGCCAGGGTGGCCTCTGAGAGCAGAGCCCAGCAGCTGCCCCATGTCAGATCACAGCCAGCTCCAGATGGCTCCAAAAACACCCTCCACTAGCCAGAGCTGAGGCAACAAGCGATGTTTGTGTCTTTGTGGGAACACATTTAAGAAAAGGAAAAACAAAACAAACAATAAATAATAATAATAATAATAATAATTTAAAAAAAAATGCTGCACAACAGAAGCTGGGAGAGCAAGGAGTAAGAAGCAGCCCTGCAGACCCCCAGGTCAGTGCATCAGGAGGGCAGGAGGTGCTCCAGGCACACAGCAGCGGTTCCCCTGTGGCCTGTGGAGAGGCCCCTGGTGGAGCAGGCTGTCCCCCTGCAGCCCATGGGTCCCACATGGAGCAGATCTCCATGCTGCAGCCCGTGGAGGAGCCCCCATTGCAGCAGGTGGATGTGGCCTGGAGGAGGCTGCGGCCCATGGAGAGCCCCCGCAGGAGCAGGCCCCGGGCCGGAGCTGCAGCCTGTGGAGAGGAGCCCACGCAGGAGCAGGGAGTCTGGGGGCAGCTGCCACCTGTGCTGGAGCAGGTTGCTCCTGGGGGATGGACCCCGTGGTATGGAGCCATGTGGGAGCAGTTCTGGAAGAGCTGCTGCCTGTCGGCAGCCCCTGAAGATCAGTTTCCATGGGAGGGATGACTTCAACTCCCATTCTCCTGCACTGCTCAGGGGGAGGAGGTAGAAGAACGTGTAAGGGGAAAGGTGTTTTTAGTGTTCCCACTGCTCCAGCTTGTTAGTAATAGGTAATACATTATATTTAGCTCCCTGTGGTGAGACTGTTTTGCCCATGAGTGAAATTTTGAGTGATCTCCTTATCTCAACCCTTGAGCTCTTTTCATTGCATTTTCTCCCCCTTTCCCTTTGAGCAGGGGGAGTGAGAGGGTGATTGTGGTGGAGTTCAGCTGCCCAGATGAGTAAAACCACCACACCCTGCATTTGACCATTGTAGCCTACATCAGAAAAGCAAAACCTGTTGTTATGGCCACACTGCAAGCGTCAAACCTGTTTCTGCAGTCAGAAGGATAGGAAAGGCATCCTTGGCTTGCAGAAGAAAACATGGACTTTACAGATCATCCACCATTATATCACTGCATCAGTGCCTGTTCCAGGCCTTGCAGCATTAGTATTTTTCCAATAACTGCCTGACAGAAGTAAGCACACAGGAAGGACAACTTTGGGGCTGGTGAGAAGCTGAAAGTGAAAGGAACAGTAGGTCTACTTCCACTTACTACATAATTGATCTTGCTAAATTGCCTTTTTATTTACTACTTGCTTAATGATGCTTTCAGCTCATTTTTTCTTGCATTATGCTCTGCAGAGTTTCAGTACAATAAATAATATTTTTCTGGGTTCTAAGTTATAAACCTTGTCATTTTCTAAAGTTTATATGTCATAGGTTGAAGCCAGACAATATAGTATGATTACATGCCTACAATTTTCATATAATTTTTCATACTTGGTATGCGCACAGAAAACACAGGTGAGCATCAACTGCAACAGAACTAGTTCTCAGATTGGGGATCTTCTACTATAATACATTTGCATATAATGACCTGAGAAATTATGGATTTGCCTATGTTTTCCAGGTCTTATTACCTTAAAATAATACAGAATCAAATCCCTTCCTTGATTTCAAACTGAGAAATATGAAAGTACCTGTATTTTCCCATCTTTGTCTGGACTCTCACTGGTTTCTTTATTCATCAATCCTGTAACAAAATCGCTCTCTCAATCTGCAGGAGCTACATGGCAATCACCACTTGCAAGATTACTAAAATATGTTCATATATAATCATATCCCTACTAGATATTTGCTATTTTATGTCATTTAACAAATAAAGATTAAAGATATTTGCATAGGTAAGTAGATTAGACTGGTAGCCCTGTGCTACTGAATAGAGAAATAGGCTGTTAAAAGCATCAGTACACATGAATGCCTTTTTCCACAGGCAGTTGGCTTATCTTTCCTGGTTTAATTGAAAAGGCTCAGAGAAAGTTTGTTGTGTATGCAAATTGTAGTGGTAGTGATAGAGTGTCAGTGACATTTTATGCTGAACGCTGCAGTCATTTTTCAACTGACCAGCTGCAAGGCATTTTTTTATCTGGGTGCTGTGGAGCGCCTGTGAAGCACAGCTGATAGCCTTTTCAGTTCCATCTGGGATCTGTTCTGACACTGCCTTCCTTGTCACACTTTAGGGGCTATACATAGCAAAACCATGGCCTAAAATGGTCTTATTGCCACTCAGTACCTTTTCTTAACACTCTGTTTCTCCTCTTCCTGCCTTTTCTCTTTACCATGGGAATACTTGACATCCTTTCTGGATGAATTGCTCTCTTTGTGCCAACAGAGCAAATAGACTTGGCAGGTAGTTTGGCAATAATTGATCATACCCAAACAGTAATTGAATTTTGTTTGCTGTCGACACAGAAGAAGCCAACACCATGCTGTCTCTTCTGTGACAATAAGCACCAAATTACATTACTCATTTCATTGCCCATTCTCCAATCCATTTCTCTGGGTGTGAAACTTCACAGTCTACCTGGATGGGAAAGGGAGAGAGAAGGAGAAGGCTGAAGAGACAGTTTGGCTGTGACTACCAAGTAGCTTGGTGCAGTCAGATTAACGAAAGAAGCTATGGCCCCCTTTCTGATTTCTTCTCCTGAGAAAATCCATTGTGCTTTGGTTTCAGCCAAGCATTTTTTGCTCGCTTCACATTATCATCTCCAAAATTTTCAGGGCAATAATTTCAGATTACTGTGCGGGGACCTATCAGCAATATTTATTTTTCAATGGGCCAGACACTGCACTTTGGCAACTCTGTCAAACACCAGCTGCAGCTTGGGCTTGGTTTTTCTTAATCACAAACAGTACAATGTAACACAAGAGACAATTTTTCTGTCTGTTACAATACAGTGCTTGCCACCAAATTTTGTGTTTTATTTTCTGACACTTTTGGATGTGAGTAAGGATGAAGTAAGGAGCCTGGCAGTCCCCCCCCTTCAAAGTATACTTAATTCCTGTTAGGTTCGCCATCTGTTTCAATATATTAACAGGGACTAAAGAAGACACAATTTCTTTTATGGGACCCTTCTGGCAGAGAGAGGAGAGTAGACTGAAGTCAGAATGAAAATACATACATTCATGTATTTTGAAGTCCCCTTCTGTGTGAACAAGTCCTACCTATATCTATGGGTGAGAAAGAGCTGGCTAAAGACAGGAAAAGCATGAGATGAAGGGAAATGTGTGAAAGTATACTGGAGACTTGTGGTGCTGTTACATCTGCAAGAAAGGGAAGAAGACCCAGAGTTTGCTGAGCATGTATGCAACCACCATCACATGCCAGCACTGGCAAAGAGCTGTGCAAGTCAGACCACATCCAAGGTGACAGAGGTGGCTCTGTGCAGTCAGAGGCAAAAGGACCGCGTGTGCCACTGAGAAGCAAGGCACCCTGTGAGAAATTTTCTGAACACCCACCTTGCATCCACTGGCATGCCAGTGCAGCCCTGCACTGCTGAGCAAACACTGGGGCTGTGAGTGACACATGTGACAGTGAATGCATGTGTGAGAGCAGTGGGAGGGAATAATCATATGTACCCTGTGAATACTCATCTACTTATTACAACACTGACTTAATAAAATATATTCCAATAAATATTACTGTGATCTGTATCTTCTGCAACTCAATTCCCAGTCAAGAAAAAGAGAATTTTCAACACATACCCACTCACTATTGAATGCGTAAAAAGGTTAAGAGGTATTTACTGCAGTAGGTACAACAGCCAGAAAAGATCTTCATGGTTTCTGTAGAGCTTTCCAATGCTTTGCAGTCAACTACAGGCCTGAAAGCAAAAATCTTGGGTTAGCATTATAAATGACCTAATGTTGTGAGTTAGCATTTAACTGACTTGAATGAGATTGAAAGGAAGTAATTGTTGGTAAGTGTAATGGGTGCATTACAAACTGATTTGAATTTCTACTGTTGAAGTTGCAGAAGCAATGTCATTTCAAAACAAACCTTTTGCATTTGTGTTTTCTTCTAACACATCTGTGCTTTGTAACTCTTGAAATTATTTGGCATTGCAACTGCCAGTGATAAAACAAAAAGAACAGTTACTAGTGAATAAAGCAGTGAACTCATTTTGGAAAGCATGATATGCTGAACCTCTTTCTTTTGGAAGAAAATTACTTAGTTATGTCTGAACATGAAACTGATTTCTGTATGATATGAGAGGATTTTCTTCAGTTTTTCTTTTTCTTCAGTCTTCAAAGTTTCTAAACTGTGGAGGTGAATGGAATTGACCTGTGAGGTCAATGTATTATCCCTGTTAAGACAAGGAAACCTCTGAGAAAACCCAAAAAACACTGGTATTCCTGATTCTCTTTGAGCCACAGAAGAGGGTAAGGCCTCACACAGCCCTTTTTTGGTTTTGAAACATGTAAAGCAGTAAAATTAACAGAATCTTAGTGAAAATTGGTGCAAAATTAAAAAAAAAATCAATTTAAGAGAATTTACCAACATTCTTCAGCTCCTTGTGACTGTAGAAACTTCTGAATGATTTGTGAAGTTTTGTAAAATATGTACCTCATTTTATGAATTTATTTTGCCTTTCTTCTTTCTCTCATGAAGCTTTCATTTTGCGTTTTTCTTTAGCCAAGCTCTTTTTGATCATGTTCTGGAGAGAATCAAAGTCACTTACCTGTTCCCTTAAAGTCTGCTGCTCTGCAGTGTTTGGCAGCTCCAGAGGGAAGGAATATTCCAGAATTCTGTGTCTTCTCAAAAGGAAGCATAAAAGCCAGAAGATGAGATTACCCATAGGACAGAAAACTGACAATACAATGGACAAGGCAAATGAAAGTAGGAAGGAATACAACATCGCAAAACGCTGTAGGTGTAAAGTGCTCTTACTGAAATGAGTGCTGGAAACTTACTGGAAGAACTTAAGGAGTATACTTGTATTCTGTGCATTAAGATTAGACACACACAGTTGGAGGTCTTACTCTCATGTTGTTAGAGAAATTACCTTCTTTGGTAGGAGTTCACTCTCTCCCTTCTAAATTCTTCTTGTCTCTCTCCCCCCAGCAATTGCCACTGGCCTGACCTCTGTGGTCCCAGGAGTGTTTTCACTTCCTGTATCCACACTGCCATGCATTTACTCATTTCCAGTGTAGCATTTTGCTTACATATCCTTTAGCCATTTTCTGAAACTAAGCAAAAACTGTTTACTTGATCCTGATTTCTAATACATTTCTGGCAAATTGGGAAAAGAGTGTATATTACAAGAAAACTGCACTGTTCTGCCTTTGGAAAAAGTCTGTTTCCGTAAGAGCTCAAAATGGATTGACCATGCTGTGACCTTTGGCAAATCGCTCAGCCTCTCCATCTCTGTTACATGCTTCAGAGAAGGCATTTAGACAACTGATATTGCAGCAACCCTTGAAAGTGTGCCATCAGCTTGGTAAATATGAATATATTGCAACATTTAATACAAACATTTAGTGAATCTAATCATGCCCAGAAAAATGGCTAACTGCAAAATGGCTAACAGTTTTTATTGTTATCAATGCAATACAGATAGGTAAGTAACACATTGCTAATTATTAAGTTACTTTTCTGCTGAACATGTCTAAAAAATAACTTGAACCTTTTTTCCTCAAAGGAAGCTCTGTCTGATTCAGGATGCATTACACCTTTAAATACTTCTGAGGACCTGGGCTTGAATGATTTTTTAGATTGAACTCACTAAAATGGAAAATATATATATATATATATATATATTTTAATCCTCTTAAAGACTGTTCAAATTATTGAAGACTGAGAAAGCTTTTAATTTTAATTTAGGACATGCAGGCAGACTTATTGATAGAGAATGACTTGTTACTATCTGTCTATCTCCACTTACCATATATATCTGAGTTTTTCTTGCTTGATGACATTGCTTTCTTTACAATATTTATACTGACAAGATTCCTGAAAGGTAGAGAAGTGCATAATGACTGTTTTACAGATCACGAACTGAGAAGTATGGAAACAAAGGGGCATTTTAACAGCAGTGTTTTAACCACCTGCCTTTATGATGCAAAACTGCTTTGTCATTTCAGCCCTACATTCAGCATCTTTGTTGCCTGTCTTTGTGCTTATTTTGTCACTAAAGAGTAATGCCTTCAACAGATGCATACTGAACAGGAAACTGCTTAAAGTAGACAGCAAAAGCGTTAAGAGATGATGGTGCCTGTAATATAGCGGTTTAGTAAGTGTAAATTGCCCTAGTTAGTTAGACATCCTATGCTAGTCACTGGACAGAAACAGACAGTTCCAAAACAAATTTTGCTGGACTAAAAGAGGTCTGAGAGTGACTAGTTCAGATATGAACTGCTCTGAAAAGACCTAGGTGTAATGATGTCCACATGAAGTCCACATCAGTTAAACTGGTCTGTTACAGTGTCTGAACTGCGGGCCTACAAGGGAAGACAGGCAGAGCTCAGATACCTGCATTGTTTTGTGTTTTTACCTCAAATGAACCACCTAAAGCTTTGCTGAGTATGCAGTTGACTAAGGTTTTAAGACTGGATTTCCTGAGCCCTTGTGGTAAATGGCAAGTTTGAGTCTACACATTTTCCACAATAATGTAGGGAGATACTGCCAGTTTAGCACCATGTAATCCATTATAGTGATGGATTAGGCCCTTCTGATTCCTTAATCTTGGTTCCAGTCTCCTGTGAGCAATAGACTGGGATTTTCTTCTGGTATTTTGGCTTTAGGTCCCTGTTGACTTAGGGACAAAAGAGTTCTCTTAAGCGTTTTGTGGACTGAGACACTTAGTCCAGCTGTTGCAGACCTTATCTGTGTTTCACCTGCTCTTCTGTCATGAAACAGTTTTCTGGATATCACAGCAGGCAGCTGCTCAAGCACAATCAGTGCAGTTGCTGACACACTATCTAAACTTGATCTGCTTGGCAGGACAAATACAGCAGGTGGATGACGATTCCTGTCCTGCAAACACAGACCAGGCACAAATCACAGCTCAGCCACCCTGGTGCACTTTACACCAGCCTGCCCAGATGACCCCAGCTGACAGGAAGCTCACCCTGACTGTGGCTGACAGCTCAGTTTCTACAAGTGGTAATTCCTCTCCTCAGACCACAGCATCAACATGGTCTTAGAACTCAGAGTAACATCTTTCTTCTGATGGCCTCTTCATTGCTTTCTGAATTGTGTTAACTTATTATCTAGCTTCTAATTAATTAATCTAATCAGTTCCAGCTGGGCACATACAGTGAGGTATCCTTTATCCAGATGGGTAGGCCTTTGGGTACTGTCACCAGGATTTGTTCAGAGCCTATGTGGTGGCTGCAGTTCCTCAGATGGGGAAAAAAGAATTAATGGCTGCATCATGAGTAACTTTCCTGAAAGTGATGCTTTTGCTGTTCAGCACTGTCTGTTCACTACACTTATGTAGGTTGAATACTATAGAGTGATTTGCATAACAATAAAGGATCCAAATCTAGGTTTTCTCTATGTGTGTTCAGAATAACAAACTGATTTTTTATAATAGAATCCTAAAAGTCTTCCCATGAATATTTCACCTAGTACAATTTATTTTTTCAGACCTTGAATAGGAAACACATTGATCTATAAAGAATTTCAAACCTGCAGCAAACTTCATTGCTAGAATATTAATAGGAAGCATGCTTGAAAAGGATATGAAACTATGTAGATTAATTTTAAAAAACAATTAATATTCAGAGACAGCATTTTGCAATACTTAACGAGCCCTATTTCTGACTTTGTGATAGTGCTTGTATACCCTTTTGCCATGCAAATTGACATAATATAGTGTAACTTTTATGTTTACAACAATTCTCCTGACTTTGGTTTATAATTTTTTGTCTGGATACAGCTGTTGGTTTGAAATATAGAATGGCAAAGTGATGAATGACAAGAAGTACTAGGATGTCACAAGTTGCTACAATCAAATTCAGTAGGATTTAGGTAATCTTTTCTTGAATTAAACTCCCTAACACCACTGAAGGGAATAATAATAATAATAAATCCTATTAGATCTATGCAAAGTGATACTCCAATAAATATTACACAACAGTGTAAATAATAATACTTTAGCCAAATAGATCTTTACCTCTTTTAAGTTCTCAAGGTAGCCTTATGTTTGGGAAGAATTTTCAGAAATCAGATGTTGAGAACATGACTCCCTTGAATGTCTGGCTTCTTATAAATCTTTAGAAATGATTAAAAAGCTTTTAGAAGGGCTGTACTGTAACTGTCAGTACGAATAACTTCTGTGTATGAATGGAAAATGCACTTTAAGTGCAGATAGTTAATAATGACTTCGTTTTTGTCTATGTGACAGGAATAGATGCTGTTATCACTGGGTGTGTATGTTCTTGTGCATGAGTGCATATGCTGATATACATTTACATAAGAGCAATTGTTAAATGAGTGGTTTGTTGGTTTTGTACTTCTCTTTTT
Source organism: Stictonetta naevosa (assembly GCA_011074415.1). NCBI lineage: Eukaryota > Metazoa > Chordata > Aves > Anseriformes > Anatidae > Stictonetta > Stictonetta naevosa. The sequence goes on from CM021697.1 coordinate 28,846,201, forward strand.
CTTTTTACACAGGAGAGGTGAATCCTACTTAGATATTGACAGTATAAAGGATGCATAAGTGAATCCTTTAGGAAGGTTAATTTTAACTTTTGACACTTTGATTTAATCTTTTGATTGCCAATCACAAATGATGTGACATAACATTTATTTCTTGCACCTACCTGCACACACTAGATATTAATAGATTTATTTTTGTCAAGCTTCATTTCAGATAGCCTTTTTTTATTCAGTAACATAATTTATTAATGTGAAACAGTTTAGGGTATTTTCAATAGAATATTAACTTGGTGAGGAAATTATGTTTTTTCATATGCTTTGTAAAAGATATAGGTTTCACAGAATTACAGAATGGTTAAGGTTGGAAGGGACCTCTGGAGATCATCTGGTCTAACCTTCCTGCTCTAACAGGGTCAGCTAGAGCACAGGGTTGTGTCCAGACAGCTTTTGAATATCTCCAGGGAAGGAGACTCCAAAACTTGTTTGAGAAACCTGATCCAGCGCTCAGTCACACTCACAGTAAATAATTTTTTCCTCATGTTCACACAGAACTTCCTGTGCTGCAGTTTGTGCCTGTTGCCTCTCATCCTATCGCTGGGCATCACTGAGAACAGTCTGTCCTCATCCACTTGACAGTCTCCCTTCAGATACTTGTACACATTGATCAGATCCCTCCCGACCCTTCTCTTTTCTAGGCTAAACAGACCCATCTCCCTCAGCCTCTCCTCATGTGAGAGAGGCTTCAGTCCCTTAATCATTTTAGTAGTCCTTTGCTGGACTGGCTGTAGGAGCTCTATGTCTCTTTTACTGGGGACCCCAGAACTGGACACAGAACTCCAGGTGAGGCTTCACCGTGATTGAGTAGAGTGTGTGGATTACCTCCCTCAACCTGCTAGCAATACTCTTCCTCATGCTGCCCAGTGTACCATTGCCCTTCTTGGCCAAAAGGGCACACTGCTAGCTCATGGTCAACCCATTGTCCACCAGGACCCCTGGGTCCTTCTCTGCAGAGCTACTTTCCAGCAGGTCAGCCCCCAGCCTCTGCTGGTACATGGGGTTATTACTCCCCAGGTACAGGACCCTGCACTTGCCTTCATTGAATTTCAAGAGGGTCCATTCTGTCCATCTCTCCAGCCTGTTGAGATTTTTCTGCACAACACTCTGGGGTATCAAACACTCTTTCCAGTTGTGTATCATCATCCAACTTGCTGAGGAAACAGTCTATCCCTTCATCCAAGTCACTGTTGAATAAGTTAAACAATACTGGACCTAATATTGACCTCTGGGGGTCACTGCTATTTACAAGTCTCCCATTAGATTCTGTGATCACAACCCTCTGAGACATGCCATTCAGCCAGTTCTCAGTCCACCTTACCATCTGTTTTCCAGTCCATACTTCTTGAGCTTCATCAACTCCAAGTCTTCAAGAGGAACAAAAGCCTTTCTCCTTGTACAAGGAGTGACACATTCCAGTCTTCATCATCTACAGACTTGACTTTCTGTTTCACATGGCACAGAGCTCACCTGCATCTCCACCACAATGTGTGTATGTGTGTGTGAGACTCCTGAAGCTGTAAGGTCTCTGGAAATATCCTATCTAACTCTCGCTCATCTTCATGAACAGCCTGCTTATTTCCTCCCATAACTCTTTGACCTGGTGACATAACTCATCAACAGCCAAACCCCTTCTGCAGAAGAGATGACTGTCAGCTCAAGCTTCATGGGAGACCCCAGGCACTCGCTGCAACTTGAGACCTGCAGAGTTACATCCACTGTCAGAACAGAAATTCACTGTTTAGAACAGAACTTCCTGTCATACAGTGGGAGAAAGCCTAATTGCTCATGACAGGCTGAACAATCCTTATTTCATGGTTTACTGACAGGAAACCAGGATATTTATGGATAGTGAGTGTCTTTCATAAGCATCAAAAATAGAAATAGAACAACCAATAGACACAAAACAATAGAACAAAAATAGAACAACCATCATCATTGGTTCTTGTAGCAGCCATTCTCAGGAATCTCTGTTGGGAGTGGAACCATGAACTGGTTTCTCCCTTCAAGCGGTCTTCTGTAGGAAAATAAGCTTGGAAGAAAGGAAAAAGCAACTCTGCTAAAGAGAAAGGATGAGTAAAGTTGTGATCCATGCATGGAAATAAAGTTATGTTTTATCCAACTTCTGCATCAGGTATCTAATTTGAAAAAGTGATTTTCAAAAATTTTGCACAGCTGCCATATATTCCCTGAAGAGTATAAAATCCATAGAACCTCCCCCCCCCGTTTATATATATATATATATTTATCTACAGTATTTGGTTTGTTCAAAACTTCACAAGCAGAAAAATTCCACCTTTTCTCCACAACACAAAATAATTTTTAACATGTGCTCTTCTCTGCCTGTAATGTCCATGATGTTTAACCTTGCATTTTTTAATTCACGTGAAATGTAGGCATTGCTATAGGAATTGAGACTAGACAATAAGTCTTTTTTTTCCAAGAGTTTTTGTTTTACTCATTTTTTCCTTCATGGCTAGATGTTCCTTCTAATTTTGTCTGATGAGTAGCTCTGTTTCCTCTTAGTAGCTAATACGGACTTGAAACACTTGGCTGCTTTCTCCCTTTTCAGGCAAGCATAAGCTGCATCAGCATTTCTGCTCCTTGATCAGTTATGCTCAGGCTGCAAGGAGAATGAAAACTCAAGGTACGAACACCTCCAGTTCACACTATTAATTCCTAATGTGTCTGGGGAGGTGGCCACATAAAGAGAGTGGGACATAAGACCCAGGGAAGTAGTGAATGTGAAAATCACATGGAAAAAAAAAATCACATGGAAATGGGAGTCTGGGGAATGGATAGCTGCCAGTGTTGGCAGAAATGCAGGTCCCGGCCCTTTTTTTAAAAAAAAAAAAAAAAAAAAAAAATCTGCTGGATTTCTCCTAAGAGCTACTATTTGCCAACAAAATCCATGGTGTTATCAGAAGTAGGAAGGAGTTGGTTGCTGGAGAATGGGGGAGAACACAAAGGACTGGCATCATTTGGGACTCAAAAGGAGATGGAAATGGCAATGTAAGAAAGGCCAAGATATTTTCTTGGTATTGCCAAGTGTCTATTCTGTCTGTATAAATTCTTTCATGTGCAAGGTTATGGTCTAGCATTCCCCATGAGCAGGTGTAAATGCACTGGTGGAGTAAGAGAGCAATGAGGCAAACACAATGAGACTATTGCACATTTGAAAGAAATTACTGATTGTCCATGTCATTCATTTTTCAGCAGAAAGATATTTCTCTTTCATGTGTTGTTTCAGGTATTATTTGTGTAAGTGTCAGATAGGTTTTTTGTTTGTTTGTTTTTGTTTTATACTTTTAGAAGTGAACACTTTGTTTAATAAGAGTAAACATATTTTTTCTTTTGTTTTATATATTACAGAGGCATAAAAATATATGCTTTTTAAATGCAGTATGATTGGTAATGCTTTTATTTTTATTTTTTATTTTTTAGTTTCATTTTGGATTGTTTTGTGTTGTTAGCAAACAAAGTCAATAACACTCATTGTTTTTCTGGCAATCTGACCTATGAATGTCAGATTTCAACAACTGCTGCATGTCTCACACTAAAAGTAGACTTTACATTATTTTCAGTGAAGGACCTCGGAAGCATGAGAGCATAATGGCAAAGTCCTAAACTAGAGACATCACTGAAGTTTGTTATATGTGCAGCCCATTATATTTTTTAATAAACTAAACAAACATCCTATTGGTAATATCTCTTGGTACCCTCATGTTACAATTTAATGAAATACTTACTGAAAGAGGTTTCCTGAAGTACTTCTATTGAAATATTTAAGCAAGTGGCAGATGGCAGCACCCAGTAGACAATAGCCTAGGAAATCTTGAAGGACTTAATTATGTTGAATTGTGAAGAAGATTTAAACTTGGAAAAGTTTTGTTTCATTTTTTGTGCAGTATGCCATAGGCTATCCTTCAGTTCCAGTTCCCACTCTTAGTATAAATTGCTTGCTTTGATTGTGTCATGTCTGAAAATGCTTTCAGAAACATTTAATTAATCTATTTTACTGTTCAGAAAAAAATAATTTTCTAAAAGATTACATTAAAAAAAAAGTTTATTTTCATATTTCAGTAAAAACATGTAGTAGGGTAAGTGATCCCATTAGGATTAGGGTGAAAAATCTTATCTGAAAATTATTCCACCTCGACTGGTCAGAGTCATCAGATTCAGCCTGAGAGTCATCAGACTCAGCCTAAAGAGGTAGTTTATAGCTCTCATCTGTAAGGCAACGTCTAGGCTGAGCAGTCCTTGCTAGCTCCCAATACAAGAGTAAGTCTAGGCTTCTGTTTTCTTTCTGCAAGTATTTTCTTCTGTTTTAATTCATTCATACCCCTAGGCACTTTTTATTTTGAGTTTCCATCTTCACAAAAATTTCAAGGATGCATTTGTATTCCACTGAATCTATTAGGTTTTGGCACTGACTTGAATGATTGTGAAGGCCTCCCCTTGGATTGAAGGGCCTCCAATTGGGCACATTTTACGCCTATTTAGGAGGCAGTTTCACATTGTTAGAGCAGTAACAATCATTAAGGGACCTAAGCTATACAGCACACAGTGCTCCTAAACTTGTCATTAAATAACAGGACAGCCAATGTTTAAATCCTAGCATGTCCCTTACAGGCATTTACCCTTATAATCTTTGATTCCAGTGGTATGACAAATATGATAAGTACTCCCTGCAGTGAAGGCACATTAAATGCAGACAAATATAAGTTTAAAAACAGAATAATCAGCATAAAACAGAGAACAATAAGGGGACAATGAGTACTGAGGGGGAAATCTAGGGAAATGTTGATTTAGAAGCTCGAATTGCCTCCACCTGGGACTGAAAACCTGTAATATCTCTATTCAGAACAAAACAGAAAAAATAAAATAGGGGGAAAAACAAAACAAACAAACAAAGAACCCCACTTTTGAATGCTCAGAATGTATGCTTACTGGCAGGCTTTCAGTGCAGTGCAGAATTCAAGTTTGCATAAGATTACACTTAAATGTTATTGTCTGATTTGCTACATTTTCCTCTGTCTGTATTTATTGCTGTATTAAGTCTTCTCATGAAAGGTCTGTGTGAAGGGCTTTTGCTTTTCCTTGCTACCAGAAAATGTTTAGTGTGCCATTGGCAAGTTGCTCTCTCTGATGTATGGACAATTATACGCAGCCAACACTTTAAACGTATCTCTCTTAAAGAAACGTCTCTCTTCATTTGATAAAATGTTAAGTAACTGGAATTGCTTGTTGCCTCTCAAAAACGCCATGATGCCTTTAATCTGCCAAGCAGAGATTTACAGGTTGAGGGAAAGGGAGATATACTTTAGCTGTGTCTGTTATTATCTGAGTAAATGTGCTCACTTTGCCAGACCTGGTGGCTGAACAATCCCCCAGTACTACTGCTACTTTTATTCTCCATAGCAGCAATGGTGCAAGGTGAGAGCTGTTGTTCACATTGTGGTCTCTTTCAGTTTCTGTGAAACAATTTTTCCTTTGAGTCACAGGAACACAAGGCAGAGGATTAGAAGGACTCTCCTGGATTGCCAAACTCAGTCTTCTAGTAACAGAAACATTTTTATGATCTTAGTCATAAACTCTCCTTTAAAATTCAGCAGGAATATTTTTGTTCCTATTGCTACTACTGTCAAGTTGTTTCAGAAGAAAACCTCTTCCCTCTGAGGTTTAGAACCTTTCTTTTAAATTGCATATGGTCATTTTGTTCTCAACTTCCCACACTGCCACACTGTTGTTCAATTTACATGGTGATTACATTGTAATGTGCACAACATACTTTATGTCTCTATATTTGGCTAAGCAAAACAAACACTTTTTTTTTTTTTTTTTTTTAGTCTTCTCTCAGAGGGCTTTTTGGTCCCTTGATCATCTTAATAACCTTACTTTATGTCTTTTCCAGCTTGGATTTATGTTTCGGGTTAACCAGTATTTTACATAGCTTTCACTGGAGGCAGCTGATGTTCCTTAGCTTATGACAGGTGTCAGAAAGGATTGCTAAAAGAGAGAAAACAGACTCCCTCCTAATGCCATCTCTTCAAGACCTCTGTTTTAGTGCTAGAGAGGGACAAAATGGGCAATTGTCTGAAAGATTTGATCTCCATGCATCTAACTAGTTAATCCAGTCCCCCTTCTCACCTTTTTGTTCTCTAATTAAACATACAACAGTCTTTCCTTCCTGAAACAGAATGTTAACTTCTTTCATTTAATCTTAGTATACAGTTCTCTAGGGTTTCTATGCCAATAACATTTACAAAAGGGGTTCCAGCTTTTTGTCTTCAAAAAATTAAGTTCAAAAAATTGTTTGTCTTCAAAAAATTAAGACAACAAGGAAAAATAAAACAAGGAACAATAATACATCTCCTTAGTCTAAAACATTTCTGTAGCTTACACATAAAATTTAAGATTTAAGTCACAAAGAGCTTGAATATGAATCCAATGGTGTCTGAATGAACACTGCTGGGAAGTAACCAAACAAGCACTGAGAGGCTTAAGCATCTTTTCCATTGAAATTATTGCATAAAGAGAGCCATCACACAGAAAAATACTTCCTCCAAAGAGGAAGATTGCAATTCAAAGGAAGTAACACCAGACTCCAGTCCTTTGCTTAATCCCATGTAAAACTAAAATAGCCTGTAAAGACCTGACAAATTGCCTTTTTTTTTTTTTTTTCTCTCCTTTGACACAAGCCCATTGATTTAAAACAAACATCAGAATATTACCAATAAATCAGCTTGGAACTTAAAGCTAAGAAGCCATTAGAAGTATGGCATTTAATGCAAATGATACACATTAGTTTGAATGTCTGATGAACCACTAAGTGCTTTATATATTCATTTTGTATCACCTATACTATTTAATTACCAGTTTCTTATCAATAGCCTGCTCATGGTATGCATTTAGCTGCTTGCCAGGCAAGTTCCTTTGATTCCTTAGTACAGAAATACTTCAAAAGAAGAATTTCCAGATGTGCCTAAGGGAACCAGACATATAACTTGGAATGGATATAAATCATAAAGAAATTAAAGGTTTCTGTATAGGATTGCATGATATTCATTTTACTTTCATTCTTATTCTGATAGTGCTTAGAATCCCCACCTGTTGTGCTGGTTAATAAGCATATAAATATAATACTAAAACCTTCAAATTCAACATATAAAGAAAGAAGCCAAAATATGGAAGACAAGAAAATGTGATGAATAGAGTGACTGAACCTTATCTTATGTGAGTGCGTACAAGGATTTTCACTCAGAAGGGCAGAAGTTGCAAGGATATGTAGTAGTTAATCTGCTCGGGAAAGCACAGATCTGTTTTAAGAATAGGAACTGTGTAGACCTATAGCTAGTACAGTTTTACCAGACACACTCACCAGAAATAGTAGACTTCTCCGAAGAACAGAAATGCCATGAACTATCATTTCAGAACTGTGTTAAAATCCCATATAGGTCCACATACCTCTATGTTCAGAGGCTTTGTACTATTTCAGTACAAAAATATACATATTAATTCTACGGGTTGCAGCTCAGTAGATCAATCAATAAACAGCTACAAATCACAGTGCACAAGACAGCATCAGGCCCAGGTGATAAACACAATCAGTCTTAACTACTACAGCTGCAATTAAATGCTACTTTTTTTTTTTTTTTTTTTTTTTTCCTCCTTTACAGAGAGATACATGAGAGGACTGTACCTCTAGTTCAGGAGTTTTATCTCTTGGGGGAAAGTGAATTATCTTAATAATGCTTTGTGAATCACTACTAATCATTCATGCTGTAGGCAGTAACACAAAGGGCATTTTAAGGAAGGAAGAGATAATTCAGGGTGTGAAGGAGGAACTGGTACAAGGTAAGGCATCAGTGGAGGGAAACTAATTTGCAGAGATTCAGTTGCCAACAGCAAGCTACACTTTCCATTTGTGGGTGGCAGTTGTGGAGGGAGTGTAGGATCCTAAAATGAGCCTGGATTGTCCCGGCTGCTCTGGCTAGTTTCAGCTACTGTTGGAAACTCTCTCCCACTCCTAAAATGCTGACTTCACCTATGTTAGCTTCTGCCTCTCCTACCTTATGTGGCTGGGTGAAAATGTGAAAGAGGAAACTTGCATCTTATTGCCTTTTGAGGAAGAGTCTTATTGTACTCCTGGGAGTCTATTTACACTGGAAGAGTTTATCATTTTATACAGGCCATGCTGATTATTTTAATGTAGGTTTTGAATAATTAAATAAAGTTCTTGCAATTTTGAAGGCATGAACCACAGACAGAAAGGATTAACGCATGTTGTGAGTTTTAATTCTTAAAGCAAATATTGTCTACTATAAGTTAATATATATGTGTTCACTTAAAAAAAAAAAATCTAAAAATCTTTATAGTCTGGAATATATTATGTAAAGTTAATTTAGTAATTGTTAGAAAAGTGCCCATGAAAGATTAGTATTTTCAAACTAACATGGATAAAACTGTGTTGTAGAAGCAATTTACACTTTTTAATAAGCATATTGTTCTTGTTGAAAGAGATTATTCACTGACAACGAATTTTCTAGTGATGAATTGTGTAAAAACCCTTCTCTGATATTTTTAGCAAGTAGTTGAATAATTTGCGAGCTTTTTTTTTTTTTTTTTTTTTTTCTTCAGATCAAGGCTTTCTTTTAATTGTATTTCCTACCTGCTACAGATAAACATATGACTGTAGGAAGCAGTGTCCACATTACATTGTTAGAATTATTATTCTGTCTTGTCATTTAGATCACTAATTCCTTTCTACATTTGTTATTGTTGTTGTTGTGTTTGTTTGTTTTTAATTCTGTTTTGGTTGTCCATGGCTTGAACTAATGACCAGGGAAATCACTGAAAAAATCTGTGCCAACTTCATAGATTTTTGATTATGTTTTAATGTCATCCTCCTTTTCCTATTTATAAATATATTTCCATATTCTTATTTTAAAATACTTTCTGTTTTCCCTCTTCTCACAGTTTAAAACAATCATAAAAGCATTGTTGACAGGAAAGTAGTTTCTTTCAGAAAACAAAACAAAACACATTCTTATATTTGTCTGTGGACCTGATCTCAAACTCTGCTTATGTGTTCTGTGTACAATATTTCCTATTTCAGTAAAACTCTGTAAGTAAAGCAACGGCAGCAATGATAATGCAACACATAAAAAGTATGTATGACATTGATTTGTATCCCTGAAAGAGGTAAACTGAAAGTGTAATGGGAAAATTTAAGTTTTCATTTTTTTTTCTCTCTCCTAGAAATACAATAATTATGAAAGTATAAAATTCTCTGCAATCCTTGTATGTTGAAAAGACCAGATCTTATTTGCTTAGGTACCGCATGCTTGCTGTAATACAAAGGAATCAATCATACACCATCCTGATAACTCTTTAAAATATTGGGATTAATTGTGCATCTCTTGGTGCGCAAAATGCCTGCTGAGGAGAGACAGACCCTTTCTGGTACTTGCACTTCTGTGTATTTGCACATTATTCCTGATGTGCCTTTTCTACCAGGCTTTTCTGGGCAAGATGGGGAGGTCCCTTTTGTCTTCTCACTCTAGTTAGTGCGCTGAAGGTAATCCATACCGCATTGGTCAAAGAAGAAAAAACCCGTGCAGACAGCAAACCTAATTCCATTACCTGATAATTTAGAAAAACATTACTTCCTTCTGGTAACCTTGAAAACTTTCAAACAACACAACACAGGAATGATGGAAAGAATAGCCTATGGTCCGAACATTGAGCAGTAATGGTGAAGATCACCTTTATTAAGGTGATCTACTTTGTTATGAAGAGCTCCATATAGCATGAGATCAAAATGCTGAAAATTATAACTAAGCAGCGATTGAGTAGTAATATTAGGAATGTATTAATAGGCATTATACTATAATATTAAGCACTTTTTCAAAAGTAACAAATTGTTTACCTTCTTAAAATTTCAATAAGGGTCACTGTGTAAAACTTCAGTCAACAGAATATTCACAATATGTAGATATATAGGTGTTGTAATATCTACATACGTGTGTATCAGGATCATACATCCTGGTATATATCCAGAATATAAGACCTCAAATACTGGTTTTGTCTAGAAGTCTGTCAAGATCACATAATAACTCATGGAGATACCTGAACTTCCTCATTGAAGACAGCTTAAGCACCAGAATCCTTCTGTGGATAATAAAGAGCTATTTATGGGTTGTTGGCTTCAAAGAATTTTCTTTTCCACAAATAAATCCATTTGGAGCTATTTCTATATCAGAGTCAAAGCACTTGGAAACCTCTGTGGTATTTCAACACTAAACAGCATTGCACCATGTAGACGTTTAGTTTAGATACATTTCAAAGGTAAAGCTTCTGTTTTTTCTTTTTTCTTTTTCTTTTTAAAGGCTTATTTAGTGTTCTTGTTTGTTTGGAGTGTTACAGATTTCATTGGCCAGAAGATCAGTATGTGGTTTTGGAAAGGACCTTTGTTAACAGCCACCTTTCACAAAACTTCAAATAGTCAGAATTTGCTGTATGTAAAGCTGCATTAGGAAACTACCACTGTTCCAAGCAAAGAGAAATCTGGAGTACTTCCAAAATTTTGACTTATGTTGGTATTTTTTACCCTGTTTGGCTTGATCTGACTAGTCCTGATTGTAGTTCAGTTCTTGAATATTTTCATAATCATTCTCTTCTCCCTTAAGTGATGAACACTAAGTGATAATTTTGCCTATTAGACCATGGCTTTGACTGTTGTGTGTTAGCATAAGACAATGATTTATGGGGCCATCCACTCTAGAAATAATAAAGATCTCAATGATTATGAATGCAAGCAAAATAGAAATACATAATTATTTCGCCAAGTAGGGATTTATTTTTTATTTTTTTATTTTTATTTTATAAGTTATTAATGATCACTGTGGCCACATAGTTACCCATGGGAGGCATTGACTTGAAGAGCTCTCCATGGCTGTGCATCCTACCATCAGTCAATGGAATCCCTCACTAGAATAATAATATTTCACACTAACAGTATATTGTATACTTCCAAGGACTGTAACATGCACACATGTCAATTAGTTAATTCCCTGATCTGTTCTGAAGCACTATGCCTTGGGAAATATTATTTTACTTGTTTAGAGGTAGATAATCTGAACCAAAGTAAATGACGTATCATAAAATGTCAGTGACCAAGCCAAGAGCTGAAATTTGAAATCTAGATTTTTAATCATATCTTACTAACTACTACATAACAATGCCAGCTACTAGTCTTGTTTACCAGCGCATTTAATTATTTATCTTTTCACAAAAACTGAAAAAGAGCTGAGAAACCATGTGTAGATGACTTTCAAATACCTCATAAAGCATAAAATGTATATTTTGAATGTTTCAGCTGTATTCATTTCTATTGCTGTACAATGTTAATTGTCCTAAAGTGTGTGCTAAAAGCCTTTGCTTCAATCTGTAATCACTGAGAAGTGCCAGATTTCCATTGTATTTGCCAGCATCCTGCATTCTTTAGATATGTCCTGTAGCCCATGTCTCAGATAAGAACTTTGACAATATCTTTTAAATAATTTTTGAACTCTTGTGTTTAATATGAACTGACATGCAGTAGTGTTTAAGGTTTATGACATACTCTAACATTAGCAGTCACTTTGCTATATAACTCTTAAAATAGAAAGGATACACACACGATGAAGACATTTGGGTGTCAAGAGATTACAAAACAAAACAAAGGGAAGGAGTTGTGGACAGGTCATTATTTTAAATGCTGTAAAAATCTGTCATACAGAGCTGGGAGAAGCCCAAATTTAAATAGTAAAAATGAATAAAATTAACGGAAATGCTATTTTTACTTCCAGGCTAATATTTGAAAGACTCTAGGTATTTCTCTACTGAGCATTATGGCAGTATTTGACCAAGGGCAAAAACACTCAGTTTTCAGTCTATGGCTGTACTTTAATAGGACTCTTGAAATCAGTAGAAGATAGCCATGGTGAACAGTTACCTTCAAAGAACTTCACAGATTTAAAAGCCTAATCCTGCCACTTCTAATTGTGTTCTGTGATCATTTACTTACATTGGGGGTCAGGATAGCAAAACCATGGCCTGGGTCCAATGCTATTACTCATGCTGAAGAGTCATTCTCCGCCTACGGACATAGCCAGTGTACTATCACAAGGAGCTGGGTGCGAAGTGCATTAGAAATACTCTGGTATAATAACTAATGTTCTTCTTCTTTTGTTGTGATGTTGAATATAGTTTTTTGTTTTGTTTTGTTGTTGTTGTTGTTTTTTAATCTCAATATATATATAAGAATTCAAAACATTTTGGACCCTTCTGGACTGCATCTAGCAAATAAGAACATGGGCATTTTACTGCTATCAGTTTTGTAAAGTGAAAGCATATAAATCCAGTACAGAATGGGGATAAGAAATTTATATAATACTCCCTACAATTCAGGACAATATAATATAACAAACAATGTAACCCCCCCCCAACGTAACCACTCTTATGAAAGCTCATGACAGATTGCTGAATATTAACTTCAGTACTGTTTGTTCTAGCATCCAATTTATGGTGTTCAAAGTCAATGCAATTAGACTTATTGCTCTCATCAGCGTATGTTCAAAATCAGTGGAGTATATTCCCTGCAAAACCTACAAGTCTCATGTTTGAAACCAAGCCTTTATCTTGTTGATGGATTTACTCAAAAAACAGAAGTTTGGGGAGACAGTGAGTTAAGTGCTTTATCTTCATGTAGCGTATATTATATTCTAATAACTCTAGTAAAGCATTTTTGGAATTAAGAGAGCTTATCTCTGTGCTTATTTGTTAAAGAGGTTATTTATTTATTTAATGAGCATTTGTGTAGTATGCTGTTGTGGATAGGATAAAGTTTGGGTTCTTATCTATTATTGCATTTATCTGTGCTGAGTTAGCATGTGGTAGGACAGAGCCTGCTGCCTTATCAGCAATATATTTATTTTTGTTATTAAAATTAAGGTTGTTATACAATTTATTAAAATTTTCATACAAGTGTATATAGTTGGTGTAGAGAAAAGGACTTATGTGTAGGAAAGGTGTAACTGAAATATAGAATAAAGGCAAAAGAATTCAGAGCCTAATACTATTCTATTGTTTTTGAATTTTGGAATGAGGAAAGAGAAACAATGAATTTAGTGAATTGTTCTTCCTCCATTTATTGTCTGCTTCTGGGCAGAAAAAAATGCTATCTGCAAAAAGAGAGAGTGAGAAAAAGAATGACTTCACGGTAGTATATTCACATATTTATCATAAAAAAAAAAAAAAAAAGATATCTAAGAAGAAGAAGAATTTGCACAACTGAATGAAAAATTCTATGAAAACAAAACCATTAATTTTGAAAAGAAGAGGCCCTGAGAAGTTATAAATTATTGTGTTGAGTGGTAGGTAGTACTACCATTTTTACTGTTTTCCATAATAAAATTATAGTAAGGCTTCAAAGTTTATCATATGTGGTTATCTCAGCTTCTAATTAATATTCATATTTAAAAATCCTGAGGCTCTAATATTTACTTAACTAAAATACCAGCAGTATCACATTTACCAATTGCTATGGTTAGAAAGAAGATTGGATACCCAAGACTGAAAAAGCATTGGCGAGCAATAGGATTTTAATTTTGTAGGTTTTCTAGCTCCTATCCTCAACTTTCTCTTAAACACCTGGGTATTTGGATTTCAAAGGAAGTAAAATCAAATTGATTAAATCAAGTTTTTGATATTCAGACGTTGTTAGGGGAATAAGCATGTAACCTGGATTAGGCTAGGGTCATCAATATAGTGTGTAGGTGAAACTGGTGATTCTGTGTGTTGCTGTTCAGTAATAGTGAGGGGCTTTGTTTTACTTCAGTCAGCAGCCTTGGGAAGCTTCTGTATTTAGCAAAGAAAATTAGTTCATTATGCTGAACTGTTGAAGAAGTACCTTTACTTGGAAAGAATAAATATAATTTTGTGTTACATCAACAGGAACCTACCTTTCTTTGTTGATGTTGATATTTATTTTATTAGTTCTCACTTGTAGCAATTTTAACACATGGTAGTTATAGTTATAAAACTATCTCTTTAAGCCCATGAAAGAGTTGTGTGCATAGTGCAAAAGTTACCTGGAGCAGTTTTACAGTACAGTTCTCTTGCTGGTTTAGCTAATGTAAACATTGAAAAAGTTTTGGTACTACAACTTCCCTAGAAAATCAAAAGGCCTATTTCTTTATTAGAGTCTCATCACCTTCAATGTTCTAGAGCTATAACAAAAAGAAAGTCATTTCCAAAAATATTAGAAATGTGATTCTTTTTCTGTTGATAGTTCCCTGTACTTTTCACTAGATTTCACATTGCTCTGAACATAATAGTACTGCCTTTCTTTACACATTGTTTTCTCTATCTATTTCTAGAGAGATGGGTGCATCTCCTGCTTAATCAGTTCAATAGCATACAGCTGATGCTCTGATCAAGTCCATTAGATCTAGCATTAAATTTCTCGCCTGGCATATATTCATTATTCAAATTATCAAATCCACACCTTCTCAGTGTTTTCTAACACAAAAACAGTTCATGTATAGGAGTCTGAGCAAGAGGCAGACAGTTCTGAAATATCTGACCAACATATTTACACAAATGTAGACACTATTAAATGCTACACACAAAGAACCAGCGCAAAGCAAAAAAAATCAAAAATCAAAAATATATAGTTTTAATGCAGAAATCTTTAGTTAAATGAACTCTTGCAGCTTGACAGTTTTGGCTCAAGGTAGGTCTGTGGTTCAGACAAGTTGATACATCAATATTTATGACAGAAAGGGAAGAGGTAAAGATGGAAAGTTTCACAAAATATTTGATGCAAATTTACTTCATCATTTAGTATGAAGAAAATACGTTACCTAGATGTATTAGTTGAAAATGGAGGGTATATATTTGTGACTGTAGAGACACACAGAAATTATCTTTTGCCTGATATGAAAGCTCTCTTTCATCCCTTCTGAGGAGATATCTCACTCCTATACAACCAATTTATTAAACATGCATAGGATCATAGCACACCATAGAGAATGTGAGAATGAAATGAATGATACTCTTTGACAGGTTTCTAACAGGAAGATGTGATAGAAAGGAAACCATGGAAGCAAAGATTAAAGCATTAGCAGAACCACATAAATCTCTATTAAAGAAATCTCTATGCCTACCTTATATCAATAGCCATAGAGTTAAAAAATAAGGTTGCATGAAGAAAAAAATGACACATCGTGAGAAATTATTGTATATTTTTGCCAACTTTTAGAACAGTTGACAAGATTTGGATTTGGAAGTATGACATAGCCGTGTGCTAGAACCTTATATAATTTCATCAAGGCTTTTATAGACAACTCTGCATCTACTTCTTTGACATGGTTAGTGGTCCAGCAGGGAACCAGCAGAAGACAGTTACTTTATAACAAGAAACATAGATACAGAGGTTACTAACTTTGAAGGACACAAAAGATTTAACATGCTAGCTAGAATAATCATGCAAATGTCTATGTAAAAGACACTACTGGACATGAATTTTGAATTATTTCTTCTAATGAACCAAGGGAAGTCTTTCACATCTCTAAGTGTCTGAGATGAAGCTAGAGTTTGTTTTCCTGTTTGGTGTGTGGTTTGGTTGTTTTTGGGTGGGTATTCTCTTTGGGGGTGAGGGTATTCTTTTTGGGGGTAAGGGGAATTTTGTATTGATGGAAGCCATCACTGAGACAGATCAATTGTTTGATAGATTTTGATTCAGAGACAGACTATCTGGGACAAAACAAAACAAAATCACAAACAAACAAAAAACCCCAACCAAACAAACAAAAAACAAACAAAAAGAATATAATGATATCTGTCTGACTGTCCTAGGAAGCATACTAAAAGAAGAGCAGATGAAGCCTGCACTCTCAGGTTATCATCATAGTGTTTCATCTTAATAACAATAAATTGCACAAGGAGACCTCCCAATAAACTACAGAAGAATGAGGATATTCTAATTAGGTGGAAGTGGATTTCTTGTTTGATCAAAGTCTATCTGGTTGATCTTTGATGGTGATGACAGCAACGATAATCTAATCTAATCTACCCACCTATCTAGTATTCTTAATATGTTTATTGTACTATTATATCTAAATCATCAGTCATGGATGTAAAACATGTAAAGACTGCATGCATAAATAAGGGATGACATTGTAATTGAGCAACATGTAAATTGCTGCATTTACAATGCTGGAAATTGGGTACTCTAGGGAACTTCTCATTACAGATCAGCTGCTAATATGCTACTATTAACACTCACTTGTTTGCTTCTGCCACATAGAGGCTTGTGGTGATACCTACTGCCACTTAATACTACACTGTGAAAAAAATCTTTGCTGGGCATTTAAATGTAATTCTGTGAAACAGTCATGAGGAGAGGGAAAGAAGAGAGCACACCAGTATTTCATACACATCATTAAATTTATTTACTGTCTTGAAACTTCCTTAGAAAGAAAGGCCTCCTCTGCAAAGCTGGCCAGTGCTATCTTTTCTCACTTTCTTCATACTTACTGCATTGTTTGGTGTTGCTGGATTCTCATTCCATCTTCCTTTTGAGTTAATTAATCCTCCATATGAGCAAGTCTAGTTAATGACTAATGTCACTTAGGCATTAAGTTCTAGTTTTTGCTTTTCAGTCACTGCTATGTCTGATTCAGCTTTATGCAAGTATCTCCTTGGTCCAGTCTCGTCAGGCATTCCTTCTGGGACATGAATTTGGGAAAGCTCCATAGCATTGCAACTATTTTCTCCCTCTACATACTGCCAACAGTTTTTACTCAGTTTTTGGCTGGACTGCAGAATTTGATATATATATATATATTTTTTTTTCAGATGATTATTTTATATACTCTCCATTTCTTCAATTTCCTAGATGAAGGTTGTTGTTTTCCACCTTGCTTCAACTTCCATCTTTAGTTTAAGTGTATTGCATTATCTGTAAACCACTCTGATATGAGTTCTATTTTTGTATTTCCTTTAAATTTTTAAGATAAAATCAACACTGTAAAGCTAAATTTTATGCACAGAAATGATGGCATGCACTAACTTTTATATATTTATTTATATTTTTGGATGCTATTTGTGTCTTAATAGCATGTAAGAACTTTAGTAAGTCTAAAAGACATGGTGTTCTTAAATGAAGGCTCTGTTCAAGTGGGATAAAAGGTAACTGATTTGTGTAACCAAATTGCTTACACAGTCAAACATACAAGTATACAGGTAAACACACATGCAAATGCATACATTAACTTCATGTCTCCCCAGTTTTTCTCAGATATGGTGAAAAATGTAGTGAAAATACAAATGTAAATTTCTGTGCCTCATATTCTATTACCTAAGTAGGCGATATGACTTCCTAGCTTTTAAAAGACAGAGAAACATGCTAAAAATCTTACCTGAAAAATTTGAATACAGATTTGTTTAAATCCCAGCACACATTTTCCTCTGTGGTTGGACATAAGCTTCCAAGAAGAAAAGGATGATGAAGAAAATAGTTGGCATTAAGCCTTCAATTGCTTTAAACAGAAGAGCCAAGAATGTCAAAGATCTGGTGCTAAAAGGCTTTTGTTCTTGGTCTCCTAAGATCAAATTCTGTATGGCAATCAACAGTTTCTTTTGGCTAGACTGGCTGTACTTCAGACACATTTTGTGATCAAAGCATTTGGTATGTACATCAGCTCCAAGAACTAGAGTGGTCCCTACAAATACTGCATAATTCCAATTAATTTCACTGAAAATAATACACAAGAAACATAACTAAATAGCACCTACTTTGCATCTGAGTTACTTAACTTAATTTCCACTATATCTTCCTAATGTCTGAGCTTTTGGGTATACAACATCCAAATGACAAACAGTTCTGAACTTACACTGATTATTGACAACTTCATGTGATATAAGTAAACCTAAACCAATTAGTTGCCAAAATGAATCCATTCAACACCTACAGACAGTAAAATTCATTGCTATAAAGAATGTATTAACATTTACAGTACCAGTGAGACAGAATTATTTAAGTTTATTTATGTGATAAAATTAAGGCACAAAATTAGAATACAAAATTTAACTTTTCACATGAACAATCTGAAAAAGTGCAGTGGGTGTTTCAGTTAGTCAAGTTGTAGTGGTTTTACTTGGGTGGGCAGCCGAGCTCCACCACAGCCACTCTCACTCCCCCTCCTCAAAGAGGAACGGGGAGAAAATATGATGAAAAGGGCTCAAGGGTTGAGATAAGGACAAGGAGATTGGGCAGTAATTATCGTGACAGGCAAAACAAACTCAGCATAGGGAGATAGTAAGATTTAATACCTATTACTAACAAGCTAGAGAAGTGAGAAACAAATGAAAGAAACCAAAAGCACCTCCCAACCCCCTCCAACCTCTTCCACCTCCTCCCTCCGAGTGGCACAGGGGAACAGGGAAATGGGGGTTATGGTCAGTCTACAGCGCTTCTTCTCCATCGCTCCTTCTCGATCACTCTCGTCCCCTGTGCTGTGGGGTCCCTCCCACGGGATGCAGTCCTTGCCGAACTGATCCGGTGTGGGCTTCCCACTGGCAGCAGCTCTTCAAGAACTGCTCCAGATGTGGGTCTGTACCACGGGGTCCATCCCTCAGGAGCAAACTGCTCCAACCTGGCTCCCCCACGGGCAGCAGCTCCTGCCAGGTCACCTGCTCCTGTGTGGTCTCCTCTTCATGGGCTGCAGGTCCAGCCCGGAATCTGATCCAGCAGGGGTCTTCCACAAGCCGCAGTCTCCGTTGGTGCAGGTCTACCTGCTCCACAGTGGTCTCCTCCACGGGCTGCAGTGTGGAACCCTGCTCCACCGTTGTACTCCATGGACTGCAGGGGGACAGCCTACTTCACCATGCTCCTCACCACAGGCCGCAGGGGACTTCTGCTCCGGCACCTGGAACACCTTTCCCCCTCCTTCTTCATTGACCTTAGCACCTGCAAGGCTGTTCCTCACTCCTCTCTTTCTCCCAGCTGCTGTGTGACAGCAGTTTTTGTTGTTGTTGTTATTGTTGTTTTCCCTTTCTTAAATATGCTCTCACAGAGGCACAAACAACATTGTTTATTGGCTTGGCTCTAGTCTTCAGTGGTGCCCTTATCTAATGTGGGGCATCTTCTGGATTCTTTTCATCGAAACCACCCCTATGGCCCCCTGCTACCAAAACCTTGCCACATAAAC
>CM021697.1:28883590-28901153 GCA_011074415.1 Stictonetta naevosa
TCAGTAAAATGGATTAGCTGAAGATATAATTCTTGAAAACATAAAATCAACAACAACAAAAAACCTAGAGATACTATGCCATAGCTTTCTAACTTTTTTCTTCCAATTCTTTTTCCTAGTGACATGTATTTTATTTTATTTTTTTGACAGTCATGCACATAATCAAGTTGCAAACCACTGATGGGAACCTGCCCATTACAGGCTTTCATGTATAATAAAACAATTGCATACTGTATTGTAATAAATTGCTTAAAGGAGTGACAACTCAATTATCTAGACAGAGCAATGGGCTAGAATCGAAATTCCTCATACCTGTGGATAATGACACAGTTAATCTGATCAGAATAGTATCTGGAAGACCACGGTTTGTTTTCTGACACCCAAATTAATCACTCCAAAATAACTGCCTGAAAATGCAAACAAATGTTGATATACCATTAGGAATGCAGGAACATAGCTGCAGCCTGGAATAATAATAGAGTTGTAGCAGAGCAGATATGATGTAAAATGAAGAACAAGGGAAGTGATAAATGATTTCTTAATGCAGATTTTGTAGACTCAGCTCTCTCTAGATTTTTATATGATGTTCTTCTACATGGTGTCTGAGTATCTTGGAAATATATATATATATTATAATGAGTACACTAAAATTTCCATAAAAAGAGCCATCAGGAGTGATGAGTAATTGCATATATAGTGTGTGGGAGACAAAATGGTTTACCTGTATCTACATCAATAGACCTTGTTCCAAGGGAGGGGCAGAAGGAATACTGTTAATCTCCTTATAACTAGTGATGAGTGACTCCATGAAGTTTCAGCCCATAATCTTAAACTTCTATCTTCTACCTTTTAACGTTTGAAATTGAATATGAGATTTACAGTATTGGTGGATAGGGGAAGAGCAACTGACATCATCTGCCTGGACTTGTGCAAAGCATTTGTCACTGTCCCCCATGATATCCTTGTCTCTAAATTGAAGAGACGTGGATTTGATGGATAGACCACTCAGTGGGTAAGCAATTGGCTGGATGGTTGCATTCAAAGAGTTGTGGTGAACGGCTCAATATCCAGGTGGAGATCAGTATCCGGTGGTGTTCCTTAGGGTTCAGTACTGGGACTGACACTGTTTAACATCTTTGTTGGTGACATGGCAATGAAATTGAGTGTACCCTCAGCAAGTTTACCAATGATACCAAGTTGTGCGATGCAGTCGACACTCTGGAGGAAAGGGTTCCCATCTACAGGGACCTTGACAGGCTTGAGAGGTGGGCCTGTTCGAACCTCATGAAGATCAACAAGTTCAAGTGCAAGGTCCTGCACCTAGGTTGGGGCAATCCCAAGCATAAATACAGGTTGGGTGGAGAATGGATTGAAAGCAGCCCTGATGAGAAGGATCTGGGGATATTGGTTTGATGAGAAGCTCAACATGATCTGGCAATATGCACCTGAAGCCCAGAAAGCCAAACATATCATGGGCTGCATCAAAAGAAGTGTAGCAGCAGGTCAAGAGAGTTGATTCTTCTCTTCTTCTTAGACCACGCCTGAAGTACTGTGTTCAGCTTTGGGGTCTCAAGAAGAAGAAGGACATGGAAGAATATTAGAATAAGTCCAGAGGAGGTCCATTAGGATGATCAAGGCGCTGGAGCACCTTTCCTATGAAGACAGGCTGAAGGAGTTGGGGTTGTTCAGCCTGGAGAAGAGAAGGCTCTGAGGAGACCTTATAGCAGCCTTCCAGTACATTAAGAGGGCCTACAGAAAATCTGGGGAGGGACTCTTTATCAGGGAGGACAAGGGGAAATGGCTTTAAAATAAAAGAAGGTAGGTTTAGATTAGATATAAAAAATAAATTCTTTACTATGAGGGTGGTGAGGCACTGGCACAGGCTGCCCAGGGAAGCTGTGGATGCCCCATCCCTGGAGATGCTCAAGGCCAGGCTGGATGGGGCTTTGGGCAACCTGGTCTGGTGGGAGGTGTCCCTGCCCATGGCTTGGGGTGGTCTTTAAGGTCACTTCCAACCCAAACCATTCTATGATTCTATAATGTGATCTGTATCCATAAACCTACTTTCTAGAGCTGTAGCAAAACAGTAATTTCTTTGGGTCTGACTATGGATAAAACAATGTTGGTGTATGCATTTTTTTTAAGTGAGTAAGGCATGTATTGCACTTTCTGTCTTTCTTACTCTATAGTAGCATATTAGGAGATGTAAATTTTTTATCAGATGCTTGATCACTGTTGGTCTGATACTATACTTCAATAGGTGTGAGACAGTGAAAGGTAAAGGCATAAAAGATCCCTTGACAAATGAAACAAAGCCGTGGTAGATAAAAAAAATAATAATGGGTAGTAAGGTAGAAAGTAATCAGGAACTAAGTTTACTCAGACTGATTCATAACAGGTCATTTAGACACAGTCAGTTTAATGTATATGTTACTGTAACATGGATATACAAAACAGAGGTGGTGGTCGGGCAAAGTGGGAACTTGACTCTTTGTAGGTTACTGAAACTCCCCTGGTGTTGCATCAGGAAAATTGTCCAGTGAGGTGATGAACAAGAACCAAACAATTCTATCTGTAATGAATATCATTTTGCTGCTTCTTCCCTTCCCTTCCCTTCCCTTCCCTTCCCTTCCCTTCCCTTCCCTTGCCTTGCCTTGCCTTGCCTTGCCTTCCCTTCCCTTCCCTTCCCTTCCCTTCCCATCCCTTCGCTTCCCTGCCCTGTCCTGCCCTTCCTTGCCCTGCCCTGCCCTGCCCTCCACTTCCCCTTCCCCCCTCCCCTCCCCCTCCCCTTCTTTTTTCTTACAAGAATTCTCAGATTCATGTCAAAGTGTGATTAATTAACTTGTCTGTTTGTGAACATATGGCTAAATCTATTCCTGAGATACCTGATCACTGCAGAAGGAAATATTTTCAATGACACTGCTTCAAAGTGCTAAGGACTTCTATTCTTTTAAAAAATGAAAGATTCATTTTAGGAAATGTTTAACTTGCTTAGGTGTACTTAAACACGATTATAAGCTTACATTGATCAGAGCTATTAATCATTAACTATTCTGAATTTGTTGAAATCAAAATATTTTTTCATGATTTTCAACATAAAACTTGATTGTACGTCCTCTGTAGAGGCAGTGCTTATTCAAGTCAATAAAACCTTTGCTCTGTAAGTTTATAATGAGTCCTTCATTTGTGGATGCCTTGAAAATATATATCAGGAAAGTTCTCACTGTTTGCACCTACAATTCTAAAAAAAAAATAAATAAATAAATGAGGCAGAAACCTACCCTTCAACAAACACTACGATTGTCTAGTAACTGCTAATATGTGTTTCACAGAAACTGAAGAATAATCTTGCTGCTGGTTAAACAGGAGAAAAGTAATACTTGTGTGAATTCTAGGGTGAGCTTAGTAGAGTACCTGACATGCTAATAATGATTTGTTTAGGATAGGAAGATTATGTTATGACTATTCTTCCTCAGCTGTGACTGAACCTCTGTCACAGGCTCTGTATTTAGGCCATTTAATTACTGGGGGGAACAAAAATGTGATCATAATATGGCATCAGAACTTTAAAGACAAGCTCCACAGTGTGTAATCACACCAAGAAATTAAAAATTTCACAACAGTCATAGTTTGAAATTGTCTGGAAATTCCCCTCACCTATCATGAACAGCATTATGCAGCAATGTATTTATTGATATAATGTAGTGATCTAGCAAAGTTTCATTATAAATGAGACAGTGACTTAACTGTATTCAAATGGCAAGGTCATTTGATTATGTACTGCATACAAGACAAGGTCAGATAAAACTGTAAGGGAGATCCCTCCCATTGAGTTATGAGGTTCAGAATAGACCCCCTGGTCAATGGGTTATGTCTAAAGGATTATATATGCAATCAATCCTTTGTATCACTTACCTAAGATTACAAAGTGTACTGTTAGTCACATAATGAATGAAATCTGTTGCAGGTAAGGGATCTCTCAACGTCAAGGAATAACCTTGAGAGGAATCTCTGCTCAAGGAGAAGATCCTAGCATACATCCTGCTTCTGTGCAGGAGAGCTCAATGGTCCCTGGGCTGTCCCCTATTAATGGAGTAAGATGATTGAATTATACTCATATTTGCATACCAGACATATTTAGTGAGTGCATGCTCAGTTAGCCCTTGGCTACTGTGTTGTTATATGTCTTGCCCGAATCCATATTGAGCCTGGACTAGGTGCATTCATCATGGCTGGTTATCACTTGCGAAGGGTCAGGTGAAAGGTTGGGTTGTGTGTATGGGGAGCACAGTGTCACAACACCCAGTGAGAAACACCACACTCAGCTTTTTATACCCAATTCATTTTGGAGAACAACATGTCACAGCTTTTTCAATGTCAAGGGAAACTTCATTTCCATAGTAGGCAATATCAGCTTTGCATCAGACAAAGTATTAAGCTAGGGAACATACAGTAGCTTACAGCTCTCTAAGCTCTCTAGCATTCACCTTGATTAAGATAACACATTTCTTTCTGCTAACAGACTTACCAGAAATTTTATTTCTCCTAATGCCTGTAGTAGCCCTTGTGCATGAAATACATTTTTGTCATTATGTAAACATTGGAAATAATGGTCAATTAAGCAATGTCATTGGGTTTACAATTAAGACTCCTCTGTAGAAAAGGCTTCAAAATAAAAATAATAGCAAAGAGAGAAACTGATAATCTCTTAATAGTCTGAACTACTTGAGCATGTCAAACTGTTTTCTTTCCTTGTTTTTGTGTCTGTGCTGTTCAGTGGATAAATCTTTACCTATTTTTGTTGGAGATAATTTAGTGACATCTGTTACACTAAGCCAGCAGGGCCTGTGGGAGAGTCTTCTGTAATTCAGTATAAATTTAAACAAGCTATGTTACTACACTTTCAATTATATATATACATATATATTGAGCATGAGCTCAAAAAATTCTCATTCTAAAACACGGAAGCAATTATATACTACTTTTCCAAGTAAAGTATAACCAGTCAACCCATTCAAAAGCTTTTTTTCCATTTAGATCTTTGTTAAAAGTTCCAAGTAATTGGATTAAGAAATCGTCTAATACTGTTACAAAATATAAAATAAATATGACTGCAGTATAAATTTAAGACTTCAGCATTTGACTTCAAAGATCAACTATTATTGAAATACAATACCTGTTTAAGTACTGATGTGAGCATTTGTAGTTAGTTGTGAATATACCTTACTAGATTTATAAGTTTAACATTTTTGTATACAAGAGCAGAATTAGATCCAAACATTTTTTTTCTTTTTTTTTTCTTTCTTTTTTTTTTTCTTTTAGTTTAGTAATGGATCCACATGTCACAGGAACTATGGCTGAAGAAATATGGAAATGCTCATTTAAAATATCCCAAGCCCCATGATTAGCATTCATATATAAAAAAGCCTTTGGGTCTAGGCTAAAACATCTGGTTCCATCCAGCACTTCTAGATACCACACAGTTTTTCTGCCAGCTGGACAAATAATTTTCCGTGAATATTCACTTTTCAGTGAATCCTTTCACTTTTACCCACTGCTTTATGTTAGTCTTTTCATGAATATTTTGTTTAATGCATTGGTGAAAGGAAGCTGTACGAACAAGAATAATTTTCTATAGCAATCACAGAATATTCAAATAAAATGAATAATGAATTCAGCAACTTAAATATTTATACTGTCAATTCTGGGCTTATCTGGCCTTGGAAATTCTTTGTGTTTCAGAGAATTTGTTGTGTGTTCCAATTGCTTCAATTGCTTCAGTCTTCCACTCCCTAGTACTTTTTTTTTTTTTTTTTTCAATAGTTTTATACCCATGCAAATCAGAACATTGATTTTAGCTATAAAATTCAATGACAATAAATTACAACCACCAATTTGTGAACATGCTATTCACCAGTATCTGCACAAAATAGTCCGTGAATAATGACAATACTTGAGAAAAATTATTGTGAATAATTTATACACAAGAAGGAAGATAAATTAGCACATGTGTCTAACACAAATAATTAATCATAGACTCAGAGTTTTCTGCCTGATTTGTTAAAGTATCTAAGGCAGCATGATCATAATTTTTTGTCAATTAGAACCATTTAAGGAGAATTACAGTAGGTGTGAACTGTGTGGTTGTATTTGCACAGGTATATTTTAATGTGTTTATGATTATCCCAAACCTTCTAAATGAAAGAATGCACGTTTCAGCATTATCTTCAGGTTTGTTGCTTTTTGAGTATCTTTTGTTTAGAGCAGAGTTTTGTTTGTTTACAGTAGCACTAATAATAATAAACTAACAATTGTTAGGTTGAGTTTAAGAAAAATGTTAATCACTTATTAAGGTCACCTTTTTGAAAAATTACTTGCAGTGATTACAAGATTAAAGAAAGAAAAGAAAAGCAGGGAATATGCAAATTAAGTTTACATTAATTACATTTCTCTGCATGACAAGAACTAATGATATTATTTTAAAATGAGAGAGTCACTCCTGAACTGGTGTTTCACTGCTGACTTTAATTGTCATGGTAATTTCATAATGAATCTTAATAATATTATATTCACAATAACAGCACGCCTTTCAAGTATGAGTGCAAAAATAATTTGCTATTAGTCTCAAGTCTATGGTACTTTGTTTGCATTCAAATACGATAGAAAACAAAACAGAAAACAAAAAAGCCCTCATTTTTCTCAGAAAACAGAATAAAAGACAATAGCTAAATCAAATTATGTAGAGATACTAACTCATTTAGGTGAGAAACCTTTCATAAAACAGAGGTGTTTTTTAAATGTTGCATTCTGTCTTTCACAATCTTGCATGTTTCACACAGACAATGAGGATGTTCTCACAAAACCTTCCCTCGAGATAATGCAAAATCATAATCCCATTTTTACTTTATTTCTTCTGTTTTGAATAATGACATAAGCAAAATTAAAAATGTGTCCCATAGCACCAGACTTACATATAATATAAACTTTAAAATACTAAAATAGCAGTAAAAGAAGTATCTAAAGTGAAATTTACCAATCAGAAACAAACTATTAATTTAAATTCAGCCTTTGTTATTCAGGACTATTGTACAATTCACCCAAGTGCAAGCCAGTAAACCCCATTTCAAAGGATATGGACAAAAGTTTTTTTTTGTTTGTTTGTTTGTTTTTTTTTTTGTGTGTGTGTGTGTGTGTGTGTGTGTGTGTCTCCTAAAAGTGAAACAGTGTTTAATAAGTGGAAAAAAGTACTGAAGTGGGTTCATTGCAAGCCAAAGAAACCTTGTGGAAAGCAAACTTTCAATATGTCGTTTTTAAACTGAGATGCTCACACATGGCAAGTTATCAGTAATTTTGTATGTGTTTACCTTACGTTTTAACACAAACACTGGTATTTGCAGACTTTTGCATGAGAGAAGTTTTCACAACTTCTAAGTTCTATATATTGAACACTATCATCATCAACACTAATATCATTCATAATGATATGAATGGAAGGTTTGACTCATTCTGAGGTCCAGCTCTGGCAGCAGAACTCAGACACATGCCCATGTCCAAGAGGCAGTTCTATATACCTGTTGGTATTCTCTGTCTCCTTTTATGTAATCATTCTGAATGACAAAGATTACATTGCAACCGGCTTCAATTTCAGCTCAGCAATAAGTGATTTTTTTGCACTGTGATACCCAATTTGCAAATATTTACAAACTACCTATTGCATACTATTAAACACAGAAGGATGCGGAACCTCAGAGAAATCTAGGGAAAAGCCAAAATACCATTTAAGAATACAGAGGAAAAAAAATTAAATAAAAAATAAATAAAAGGAACAATTTGAATAATTTTATTGCCACTAACTAGACTAGGTCAGTAATGTCATCAACAATGCTAAGGGCATCTGATAATACTAAAAGCTCATAACAATAGCTGCCATAGACTCTTGACCTTATCATTTGGCATTGCATGGAACAGAATACAACCACCAAAATCTTGGAAAAAACACAAGTCTTAGCAGGATATAAAGAACTGCCAGACTAGTTATTTTGTACTATCACATCTTGTCCAGACTTGGCCTCATACTTCTCACTTACTTGTAATCTCTTACCTGAGGCATCTGAAGTTTCTCTCTATTGTCAATGGAGGAGGATCTTTGAAGAACGAGTCCTATTTGGTCCCTTGTGATAATCAGAAGGCTAGTAACCATGTTTCCTGAATGACCATGAAAGATGGGTTTTTTAACTTGATTCATATGACATTAGTCTAGACATTTGGGAAAAATAGCAATTGATAACTTTGAAACTTGAACTTCTGTTAGAAGAGAGAAAATAACTTCCCCTTTATACTTAGTGTTACATTATACTTAGTGTTACATTAGTTTGTCTTTTGGTGATATTTCATATGAATGGTCAGTATCAGAAATCCAGTCTTATAACTCAGGTAGGCGTGTGACCGTTCTTTAGAAAAAAATATTTAGATGACACAAAAGGAACTATCACAAAAGGTATAAAATAATGACATTCTAATAATCTCCATCTTATTAAAAACATAAGCATAAACAAATATAAATATATATTAATAACTCAGGTGAATCAAGGCTTCCTATACACTATAATTCACAGAATCATAGAATGATTTGGGTTGAAAGAGACCTTAAAGATCATCTTGTTCCAACCCCTCTGTCATGTGCAGGGACATTTGCAATTAGATCAGGTTGTTCAAACCCTGTCCAACCTGGCCTTGAACACTTCCAGGGCTGGGACATCCACAGCTTCTCTGGGCAACCTATTCCAGTGACTGTCAAGTTGCTCTTCGAACTATTTTTTTTTTTTTCCCTTGAATATTGTATTCTGACTTGCAGAATAAATTTGATTGACAGACATGTTAAATGCTGTCAGATTGATGGATTAAGGTTAAAGGCACCCACTTTCTCCCTCTGTTTTGATTCACATAATATTAGAAATGTTCTATCTGCTGACAGTAACTGTGTCAAAGGCAGTAACAGAGCCTCAAACTGTTATCATTTCATCATGAAATTGGTAGAGGAGGGCTTATTTCTTTACTTCTTTTTTTTTTTTTTTTTCTCTCTTTTTCTCTCCCTCCCCTCCCCCCCTTTTGTTTGTTTTTGTTTGTTTGTTTGTTTGTTTAATTTATGTCTAATAGTTTTAATTCCAGTCTTTGGGCTGATATCTCTTTGCAGGAATGAGGAAGTTATCTTATTCATGCTCTCTTTTCATATATGTGTGTTGTGTAAACAAGATAAGAAACCAGACTAAAAGAAAGTTGTTAACCACAAAAGATGAATATAGACTGAACATTTGGAACAGCTTCCCCTGTAAGCATCAGCATTATCTACAGAACTTTGAATGTTAGGTTGTCCTTCTGTTTGAGACACTGCTGAAGGCAACAATCTTCTGACCTAAAACAGTGTGATCATAAAAAATGTATGGGACTGAAAAACTGCATGATTTTTTACTTTGGAACCAATTTTAGTGCAAAAGATAAACAGGCTTCAAGGATATGGGAGTTCCTCAGTTATTTAAGTTTGCTCTAAAGCAGCCTAGATATCTATGGAGCGATTCATGAAGAAGAAGGAACAAAATTCTATATTCTTACAAATTGATCAGCTTACATACTCATCAAATCATTGGTACGCTTTGAGACTTATACTCCTGTCATGTGGGAAAAGAGAACATGGAAATTACTGTAGGCAGACATGAGAATTACTCTCTGGAGAGACGTAATAAGTCATAGATTCTCGCTCCTCATAAACACTGGTTCATCACTGCAGGATCATTCCAATTTCATCTATTTAAGCCATTTCCACATCAGTCAGGTTGACACAGATATCAAATATCTGGCAGCAGGAAGGGATGGGCTGTTCTACTCATGGAAGAGCCTAAAAGCCAAGGGTCACCTCCATGCTGTCACTGCTTCCACCAAAACTCATAGTCCCACAGGAACTGAACCCTGCTGCAGTAATGGGGTGCATAATCAGTCATAGCCACAGCAATGAATGCACTGTGTCCAGAGCCTAGGACCATGTCTAGGTACCCCTCAGAGGACCAGAAAGGAGATGGTGCCCGAGACAGGACCGGAGACAAGGCTACAATGGCTGAGATCCAAGGAAAAGACAAGGCCAGAGACATGCTTCTTGATGACTTGTTAAAAAAGCTTTCTGGCCCAGTTGTTTAGGGACAATGTGCTCCATCCATGCAATTTTCAGGTGTGACTTGGGAGTTGCTGTTCATTTCAATAAGCAAGCTGAATGTCGCTGATGTGTTTTAGAAGCTAAGCCTGTTCAGCTGTATCACTGTGGTCAGAGATTCCCCAAGGCGTCCAGTTCATACAAAGGTCTGCAGCAATGTTAAGTTTTGGTATATCTAAAGACTATCAGAAAAATGCTTTTGTGTTCTTGTGTGGAACTAGAAACAGACGAGTTATTAACAGTGAGCCAGGAAAGCATCTTGTGTTTGGTGATAAACATTGAAGGTGTGCAACTAAACCTGAAATGGGAGACAAATCAGATCTAGAATTTGGCCTTTCAGAAAGAATAATCTTTTGATAGAAGTTATCTATCTATTTATTTATTTATTTAGGCAAATAAAAAAACCCAGATTATTTCTTCCTACTAAAAAGAGGAAGAAACATCTACAGATGTGATCTATTTCACTTCTGAGATGCATGTCTGTAGTGGGTTTACGTGACAAGGTTTTGGTAGCAGGGTGCCATGGGGGTTGTTTCAGTGAGAAGAATCCAGAAGATGCCCCACGTTAGATAAGGGCACCACTGCTGACCACAGCCAAGCCAATAAACAATGTTGTTTGTGCCTCTGTGAGAGCATATTTAAGAAAGGGGAAAAAACAACAACAACAACAACAACTGCTGTCACACAGCAGCTGGGAGAGAGAGAGGAGTGAGGAACAGCCTTGCAGTTGCTAAGGTCAGTGAAGAAGAAGGGGGAAAGGTGCTCCAGTCACCAGAACAGAAGTCCCCTGCAGCCTGTGGTGAAGACCATGGTGAAGCAGGCTGTCCCCCTGCAGCCCATGGAATACCACAGTGGAGGAGGGTTCCAGGCTGCAGCCCACGCAGCCCCCAGTGGAGCAGGCGGACCTGCACCAACGGAGGCTGCACTCTGTGGAAGGCCCCCACAGGAGCATATTCCAGGCTGGAGCTGCAGCCCGTGGAGAGGAGCCCACACAAGAGCAGAGGGTCTGGGGGGAGCTGCTGCCCGTGGGGGACCTATGTTGGAGCAAATTGCTCCTGAGGGATGGACCCCGTGGTATGGACCCATATCTGGAGCAGTTCTTGAAGAGCTGCTGCCAGTAGGAAGCCCACACAGGATCAGTTTGGGAAGGACTGCATCCTGTGGAAGTGACTCCACAGTGCAGGGGAAGAGAAGGAGCGGTGGAGACAAAGCACTATGGAATGGCCACAACTCCCATTCCCCTGTTCCCCTGCACTGATCGTAGTGTAGAGTAGGGTGGATGAGGGGAAGGCGTTTTTGGTTTCTTTCTTTTGTTTCTCACTTTTCTAGCTTGTTAGTAATAGGCAATAAATCTTACTATCTCCCTACTCTGGAGTAGGGAGTCTGTTTTGCCTGTCATGATAATTGTCGGGTGATTTCCCTGTCCTTATCTCAACCCTTGAGCCCTTTGCATCATATTTTCTCCCCCTTTTCCTTTGAGGAGGGGGGAATGAGAGAGCATCCGTGGTAGAGCTTGGCTGCACACCCGAGTAAAACCACCACAATGTCAAATGTTGTTGACTATCTAGAGGTGTCTGCTTTTGTCAAGTGGTTAGAATAGAACCTGGAATTAAATAGGTTAGATTTAATAGAGTTTTATTAGGTCTTTTAAGGCCTCCAAGGCCTCTGCTTTGCTTACCTGTCTGGGTTTCTCTAGTTAGCACTGCAGCCTCTTCTCTTTAGATTATTCGAACTGGCAATTGAGGAGTTTCCCTTAAACTCAGATAACAGATATTTAACAACAGCTTCTACAACATATTTAACAACAATATTTAACAACAGCTTTTCTTTTGCCTCTGTTCTGCTGGAGCATTTGTATTGTCCTTGAATTTTGACAACATTAAATTTCCTTATCTGAGAAAAAAATTGGTCCTCATGATATCCAGTAAGGAAATTTGTTCCAGTATTAACTACTTTTTGATTGTCTAGTACAGCCAAAGGTGTGTAATACCTGTCACAATCCTCATTTATTTACCCATTACATGTTAATGGTAGCATCAACAAAATTAACCAGAAATCATATTTAACATGAACAGACTCCACTAAGTACTGTATTTAAAACTAATACATTCAAGATCACATGATGGGCAAAACCTGCATATCATTGTGCAATTTTTGTTTAATGGAAAGTATCTGTTCATCTTTGCTTATGTGAACATGCTTCTGATACTTTTAGCAACATTTGGCTATCTTAAAAATGCTTTTCTCTTCTTCTTGTCACATTTTTTTGTGTATTCAAAA
Source organism: Stictonetta naevosa (assembly GCA_011074415.1). Lineage (NCBI taxonomy): Eukaryota > Metazoa > Chordata > Aves > Anseriformes > Anatidae > Stictonetta > Stictonetta naevosa. Next base: position 28,896,072 of record CM021697.1, read on the forward strand.
GACAAAATTGTGTAAGTAGATACAACAGTAAATGCCGAATAAGACAATCTGGTATGCTGTTGTGCCAGACTGTAATAAAAAAGACTTGCAACATTCACATTTTTGTGAAAGGACTTGCTTCTGGTAACATTTTTTGTATTATTTTTAATCTTTACAGTAATTGATGTTTACTTTCTTACAGACTTCTTAGAAATACAATTTTACATTATATTTCTTCAGAAAAGTATTTCAAAATTATAGTGCTTCTTGATTCCAATGATACTTTCTTTTTCTCGATGCATTTTATAGTTACATATTACACTTGGCTCATTTTGATTCCATGCATTTCTTGGGCCAATTTCAGGTTTCTTTTTTATCTGAGAGATCTTTCTTTAAAACTTTCAACAATGTAATCATGTCCAAGGAGGACATAAGACCTTTGCATTGCTTTTACAGCCTAAGGAATCAGCTTGAATTTGCTTTTGGCCATAGTACACAAAACAAACACAGGCATCTCTCCACCTGCTATGTAAATATGTCCCTAGGACTATAATTGGCAGCGATCAGCATAATATTTAAGTGCCTCAGAACTGGTAATGGGTTTACTATTAAATCCAAGTAGAAACAAAAATTAAATGTGAGTTTTATACGAAACTACATTAGCTTCTCAGGGACTTTGGCCAATTACTATGTATGAAGGGTCTAGAAAGTGGAAGAAAAAGCTGAGAAAATTATTTTATAATATCCTAAAATCAAAATTGATATAAGCAGGAGACTACTAATTGAGCTAAATGCCATAGCATATTCCCATAAGGCATGTCAATTCCAAAGAAGAATTTGATATCAATAATGGCCTCATGAAACTCTAGAAGCATTTGTAACTTTATAACCCAGTAAATGTAGGCTTGAAATCATTAGTAATCAGGCCACAGGATTTATATGAACAGAGAAAGCCTCAGGACTTAACCAGCTTTCTTGGCACTTGCCTTGGTCCACTGGAGAATGACCAGATAATCATTAGATGGTTTAGTTAAAGTTCACCTCATTCCAATGGTGTGGGGCAATTCCTACTCTTATTATAGTACTCATATGTTTGTGTAAATGATAACTAAAAATAGCTAGTAGCTATGATGTGCAGAAAGATCAATCTACGACACTAGAACAGGATTGCAGCATAGGAGTAGGAGTAAAGGAGTAAAGGAGTGCAGCCATGGGGTGACCACAGAGGCATTCAAAGCGCAAGTCCAGAACCTTGACTGTAAATGCTAATCACGAATACTTAATTCCTTGTCAATAAGCAGCTGGGCAAAAAAAGATTTAGGATATCAAAGAGAGCAAAGAAGAAATATCAAGCGTATAATAAAAAGAATAAATAAATAAAAAAAAAAGAATAAATAATCATTACATACAAGTGAAGAGAAAGCAAGTAAGCTGATGGTGTGGACAAGCATATAAAGATAACCACAGCCTTACCCAAGATCAAAGAGAAAGAAAAATCCATAACTACCAACATGTTCCTTTGGACTTGGGACACTGGCATTTTGCTTTATCAACACACTGGAAGGGTGAAAATAAAATCAGGGAATAGGGTGAATATCAGAGGGTTTGTTTACAATAATTAGCTGTGTTATTAATATAAATTAGCTGTAACAAATGGATAATTTTGACTATTAGTATTAGCATTTATTTAATTGGCTAATCATACTTTTGATTAGATTCTCCAGAGAGGTTGTGGAGTCTCCCTCCTTGGAGATTTTCAAAAGCTGTCTGGACATGGTCCTTAGGCAGCCTGCTCTGGGTGTCCGCTCTGGGTGTCCCTTCTTGAATAGGGGAGTTAGACCAGATGATCTCAAGAGGTTCATTCCAACCTTAATAATTCTGTGATTCTGTGAAGATGTTAATTAGATAAAGTAATTAATGTCATAACGTTAATTATCAATAAATTCTTCCCTCTTCATATGCAGCCTTACTCTGTGAATGGTAGAGGGTGTAGTGCAGCGCACTGAAGTACTTTTCAGGAAACCAAAAACCCAACCCTATGGAAACAAAGAAAGGAACATAAATTATATACAACACAAAAAGAGAGAAAAGATGACACAGAAGTATAGAAATAAATCTGCTTTCAAAGGCATAATTATGATATTCCTATTTGGGAATGGTAGGAGGTATGTTAAATGCATTTAATAGAATTTAATAAATCTCAGAAGAGAACAACTATTCCATACACAGACACAGGCAAAGATAAACATAAACGTGTATGTATTTGTGTCTGTGTGTATATATATACATATATATATATACACACATGTGTGTTTGTGTGTGTGCGTGTAACATACACAAACTCTGGAAAGACTCAGGAGTCTACCTAGGTATGAAAAGCAAGCAGACAAAACCCCAGCTAATTAGAATGAAAATAATTAAGGGAAACTATAATACTTCTTTGGCTGAGTATTTAATTGGAACTTCTAATATGATGATGCTCCACATTTTTCAATTAATTAAAAGCAAACAAACAAACAAAAAAAGCATAAGAACTCCTGTTTTGGCAGGGAACATATAATACTATTTTTATTCAACATTTACTTAATAAGTCCAACTCCCATGGACTTCTCTTATAGCATTTGTGCTTAAAATTTCTCTGAATGTATTGGCATTTTCTGATTATACGCGGTTTGATCAGAAAAATTCTGTCCGTCTGTACATAGAAGAAATGCTGAAATAAATATATTGTAACCTCCAAGGAGAAAGAAATGAGTGTCATTTAGGTTAGCAGAATGAAAATGTCTGCTTAATGTACAGTGTCAATCAAAAAGAAGATATACAATCCTAGGTTTTATAGGGAAAATGAATAGAGAGCAATGCTAAAAATATTATGATGCTATTATATAAATTAAAACACATATTTTTCCTTCGCAGCTTCTCAAGCAGCATCTGCACTAACAACATAATATATGTTGTTCATTTCTAGCCCTAACGAACATAGGATGAGTTTTTCATAATATCACATATCACTACTGCAAAAGAAGAATATATCATGTCTTATGTGTATGTAGATGGAGGCATTTCTTTGTTATATCACCAGCTATAGTACAGGTGTTCTAAAAACTAAGATAAAGCTATTTTAATTTTGTCATTTTATTTGTGTAATTTCTCAAGTCCATAACACAGCAAACCCAACCTCTAGTCCTCAATGGCATACAAACATGAGAATACAACAGTGCTTTACATTAAAAAAAAAAAAAAAGTAAATTATGGAATAATATTACAACCTCTCTTCTACATTGTCTCTGCACACTTTTCTGGTTCATCAGCCAAATCTGAGTATGACAGGCCTGGGAACATGTGGTGTGGCCTACTCTGGTGTAATCTTCCCTATCTCAGTGAGCTGCCATCTGCCAAAGCAACTCACCTCAAAGAAGCACACAGTGTTACTTTGCCTGATAAAGCCAACAGGAGGGGAATTTGCCTTAGTGAATTTCTCATTTTTACTGTTATCAAAAGTTTTATGTCATATGAATTTTATGTTTGTACCGGCTTAACCAAATTGAACTTAAATTTACATAATTTATTAAAGAAAAATCTTTGCATAGTTCTCAGTTTTTTACTCCAAACAAGTTTAAGGGATTTATTTCTTGGTTCAAGAAGTTTTTCCAGCCCAGAATTTTTATTGGACTCAAACTCTATTAAGCTTTTTCTGTGTTTGCTTTCTTAAACACCGAGGAACAAACTTTGTTGTCAAGGACAAAGATCTACATACAAGAGTAAAAAATGGAAACAAACTTATAAAATCTCCTATCAAGAAAGCACAGATTTTTAATTTAAAATGTTTTTCAGTGTCTTAGCATGAAAATGTTATCTGTTTTCTTAAAAAGATAGCATCACATTAGGCACAATATCAAAAAGAGCAAGTAAACAAACAATAAAACCCACACAGATAAGTTTTATGAAAATGCTTCATTATCTTTTTTAGCTGCCTGGCAGAGAAGGAGCTGGGAGTATTGGTTGATAGTCAGATGAATATGAGCCGGCAGTGTGGTCAGGTGGCCAAGAAGGCCAACAGCATCCTGGCTTGTATCAGAAACAGTGTGACCAGCAGGACTAGGGAAGTGGTTGTCCCCCCGTACTCGGCGCTGGTGAGGCTGCGCCTCGAGTATTGTGTTCAGTTTTGGGCCCCTCACTACCAGAAGGACATCCAGGTGCTCGAGCAAGTCCAGAGAAGGGTAATGAAGCTGGTGAGGGGTCTGGAGAAGAAATCTTACGAGGAGTGGCTGAGAGAGCTGGGACTATTCAGCCTGGAGAAGAGGAGGCTCAGGGGCGACCTTATCACACTCTAGAAGTACCTTAAAGGAGGCTATAGCGAGGTGGCGGTTGGTCTATTCTCCTACGTGCCTGGTGACAGGACGAGGTGGAATGGGCTAAAGTTGCACCAGGAGAGGTTTAGGTTGGATATTAGGAAGAACTGAAAGGGTTGTTACACATTGGAATAGGCTGCCCAGGGAAGTGGTTGAGTCACCATCCCTGGAGGTCTTTAAAAGACGTTTAGATGTAGAGCTTAGGGATATGGTTTAGTTGAGGACTTGTTAGTGTTACGTCAGAGGTTGGTCTCAGTGATCTTGGAGGTCTCTTCCAACCTAGATGATTCTGTGATTCTGTGATCTTCTTTTGCTTGCAAATCTCCATAAAATAAATCTATGATATTTCTAGGTCTTTGAAGCAATCTAATAAGATAAACTTCTAATGTGAGACAAAGTGAAAATTGTCATACTTGATAAGGAAAGTAGCAGCCAAATGAGGGTTGCTAGCTTGTTGTTCACAAAATTTTTTCTTTAGCTCTTTGGCAAAGTGTCTTTAGAATAGGACAGTCATAGCACGAAGTTATGGAACAGCCTTTCAAACAGAAAAGTGAAGTGAGGAAACTAGCTGATTTTTAAGTGGATCATGATAAAGTGATGCAGGGGATTAAAAAGATGCTCATGCTGTAATGTCTGGTGCAGGATAAATATCTCTTCTCATTTTCTCAGTAGAATAGAATAGAATAGAATAGAATAGAATAGAAAATAGAATAGAATAGAATAGAATAGAATAGAATAGAATAGAATAGAA
>CM021697.1:28901163-28918104 GCA_011074415.1 Stictonetta naevosa
AATAGAATAGAATAGAATAGAATAGAATAGAATAGAATAGAATAGAACAGAACAGAATATAATACTTTCAGTTGGAAGGGACCTACAAAGATCATTGAGTCCAACTGTCAGACTATTTTGGTGCTGACCAAAATTGAAAACATATAATTAAGAGCATTATCCAAGTGCCTATTAAACACAGACAGACATGAGGCATCAGCCATATCTCTAGGAAGTCTGTTCTAATGCCTAAATACCCCTTCAGTAAATAAGATTTTCCTAGTGTCTGAACCTCCCCTGATGCAGTGTTGAACCATTCCCATGCATCCTATCACTATATACCAGGAAGAAAAGGTGAGCACCTCCGTCTCCACTCCCTCTCCTCTGGGAACTGGAGAGAGCAATGAGGTCACCTCTTAACCTTCTTTTCTCCAAGTTTAACAAACACTGTGTCCCCAGATGCTTCTCACAGGACATGCCTTCCAGGCCTTTTGTCAGCTTTCTTGCCTATTCAGGTATCTTAACATCTTTTTTATGTTTTAAAGCCCAGAACTGTACACAATATTCCAGGTGAGGCTACACCAACGCCTCGTATAGTGGGGGAATCACCTCTTTTGACTGGCTGGCTATGCTGTGCTTAATACACACCAAAATGCAGCTTGCCCTCTTGGCTGCCAGGGCAATACCACTTACTCATATTGAGCCTACTGTCAATCAGTCCCTTTCTCCAGCCACTCATCTCCCAGTTTGTACTTACATCTGGCATTACTCCATCCCAAGTGCAGAATCTGGCATTTATTCTTGTTAAATTTCATGCCATTTGTGACTGCCCAGTGATCCCATCTAGATTCCTCTGGAAAGCTTCTTGACCTGAAGTAGTCAACTACACCTCCCAGTTTAGTATCATCAACAATTTTACTGATGATACATCCAGATCATTGATAAAAATGTTGAACTGGACTGGCCCTAGAATTGAGCCCTGGGGAACACTCCTAGTGATCAGCTGTCAGCCATATGTAGCCCCATTTGAGCTCTACCATTGAGCAGCATAGCATGAACCCGTTTATATCACAGTTGGACAATTTGTCCAGAATACTGTGAGGGACAGTATCAAAAGTCTTGCTAAAATCCAGAAAGAAATACATCCACTGCCTTCATCCACTAAGTGGGAGGTCTTACCATAGAACAAGATCAAATTACTGAGACAGGACTTTCTTGAATCCATGTTGGCTGGGCCTGATTATTATGTTAGAATCACAGGATCATAGATGATCTTGAATTGGAAGGGACCCATAAGGACCATTGAGTCCAACTCCTGGCACCTCTCAGGTCTACCCCAAAATTCAGACTATATGATTAACAGCTCAGTCCAAACGCTTCTTAAACTCTGACAGGTTTGGTGCCATGACTACATCCCTGGAGAGCCTGTTCCAGTGCACAACAACCCTCTCAGTGAAGAACCTCTTCCTGATGTCCATCCTGAACCTCCCCTGTCGCAGCTTGACACCATTCCCTTGGATCCTATCACTGGTCACTAAAGAGAATATAGATCAGCACCTGCCCCTCCACTCCACCTCATGAGGAAGATGTAGACCACAGTGAGGTCTCCCCTCAGCCTCCTTTTTTTCCAGGCTGAACAGGCCAAGTGACCTCAGCCATTCCTTGTACATCTTCCCCTCTAGGCCCTTCACCATCTTTGTGCCCCTTCCCTGGACACTATCCAATAGTTTCACATCCTATTTGTACTGTTGTGCCCAGAACTGCACACAGTACTTCAGGTGAAGCCGCACCAGCGCAGAGTAGAGAGGGAAAATCACTTCCCTCTATTGACTGGCAATGCCATGCTTGATGCACCCCAGGATATGGTTGGCCCTGCTGGCTGCCAGGACACACTTCTGGCTCACATTCAGCTTGCTATCAACCGCAGCCCCCAGATCCCTCTCTGCAGGACTGCTGTCCAGCGTCTTGTTGCTGTATGTATAGCCAGGGTTGCCCCTTCCCAGGTGTAGGACCCAGCACTTGCTCTTTTTAAACTTAATGTTCTTGGTGATTGCCCAGCTCTCCAATCTGTCCTGATCTCTCTTCAAGGCCTTTCCACCCTCAACAGAGTCAACAACTCCTCCAAGTTTAGTATTGTCAGCAGATTTACTCAAAACTCCCTCTAGTCCTACATTTGAATGCTAAACATCATTTAAGTGTCTTTCATTGGCTCTGAGGATTATCTTTATAATTTTTCCAGTTACTGAAACTAACAGATCTGTAATTTCCAGAGTCTTCTCTTGTGCCCTTCTTGGAAACTGGGATAGCACGCCAGTCTGCAGGGACCTCCCCAGACACTAAAGACGTTTGGTAGTTAGTTTCTCTTGAAGTCAGAAAAAAAAACAAACAAAAAAAAGGACAAAAAAAAAAGAGCGCTATTTACTTACAATAGAAGTTATCTTTGTTTAGCTAAAATATTTGCTGAATTTTATCTACATTTGCAAATTATTTTCAATTGACCAAAACTACAAAATTTTAGTGAATGCACTGCATTCTAATGCACCTAAAATATTTAACAAAAATTACTACTTCCCTTGATTAGATCTGCAATGCTTATGTATTTAAACATTAGAGGAGTTGTGCTTCACTGAGAAGTGCAGCAACAAATACAAATTAAATATTTTAAGTCAGCTTGAATTTTGCTTAACAAAATTTGAACTGCTTACTATAAAGTTACTAATGTTTAATAGTCATAATAATATTCAAATTTGGACACCTAAAAAAAATCTTGCTAATATATATATATAAATTTTCTTAAAATATGTTGAGTTTATAAAAAAATCTAGAATAGTTTTTGTTACCAGTTAAGTCAACTTCACTGTCAGCAGCATCTGTACAATGGACATTATTCTGCCCTTGAGTTCCAGTCCAGAATAGAGTCAGTAATTTCTGTTTGTCAGAATCAAATAAAAGATATGTGTTGATTAACGACTGTAGTAGGGAGTATACTTGGGAAAATTAATTCCTATTGATTAGGAATATTATTACTAATATATTAACAACACAATTACTACAGTTACCAATATATTAATAATATATTAAAATATTATTAGGAATAACATTAATTTCTATGAATACCATTTTCATTCAAAATTAATTGATATTCAGAGCATCACTGAAGACCATCTTTTCCTCTTATTTAACAGTGTCACTTCAATATCTTCTAGATCAGTTCTACTTTTTACATATTATGTGTATATGGGATTGAGATCTTCCAGGGAATACGACTGGCATATGGCTTGGCATCTGGCTTTTGTTTTTTTTTGTATTCCCTTATCTCTCTTCTATAAATTCTTGAAGATTTTTTGGAACAATATCTTTGAATTTTTGCGAGCCAATGACTTTCTCCCCTAGGGATAAAGGCTAGTTCTTCATTGCCAGAATAACCAAGAATATTTGGCATGGTTTTTATACAACATATGCATCTTATTTTATTTTTAAAATCTCCTTTGTTTTAAAAACATTTATAAACAGTTCATCTACATCTAATGCATTCTGAAAAACCTTCAAATTACCCTGCTGGATTTCTAAAGAGAATTAACTTTCGTCTTCTAATATATTGTTTCTCAACCAACTGTTAGCTCTGCATCTGTGTCAATTTTTTGTTTGACTTTATAATTTGTGGGGGTATGAATAGTAATCAATTTGTACTGTAACTTGAAGATTTCTCCCTGAGAAGCCAATGTTATTTTTCCTGTGAATAAGTTTTGGTATCACTGAAACCTATTGTGTGTGGAAATCTTACCAGCTGAGTTCTTGCCTAGAATATACTCCATGCAGTAAAGTAAGCTATCCAGCCACCTACATATTAGCCTACTTGCAAAATATACACACAACTAAGATGCTATGGTGTTTTTTATTTCACTTCAGAGTTCTAAATTGCGAGTCAGTAAAAACAAAACCTTCAGCTAGGTTTGTTGTGATAGGCTTGGGTTGAGTTACCTTGGAGGTGTAAATACTCTCAGATGTAACATTTTTCTGTACTCCTGCAGAATCTTTTATGGTCTTGACTTTCCAAAAACTCAATTCACTGCTTTGTTTGTTTGTTTGTTTGTTTGTTGATATATATATATTGTTTGATTGTTTTTTTTTTTTTTTTTTTTGACAGGGGAAAATATTATAGCAAATCCAATGTTCTGGGTTAGTATGGTTTATTGTAAATGTGCTGGAGTGGAATATTGTGAATAGATAATTATTACAGAGCTGCCTTGGCTTCTACCTTCACAGTCTCATCTGTTGCCCGTGGCATAAGAATGATGACAGTGTCAGATTATTGTGGTCTTCCTTTCCTTCTACCTTTCCTTCTTATTCCATGTCCCCATCAAAAAATGCTTTAGTTTTCCGATTTATATACCTCATTAAACCATTTTTTTTTTTTCATATCAAATCATCATGCCAATCATATACCTGTTGATGTAATCTCATTTTCTAATACCCGGTGTTGTAACATTTGCTTGTGTCCTTGACATAAAGGACTCAGACTGGCAGGACAGCTGATATCAGTTAAGCTAAGTATATATAAAAATAGTGGAGAAGCTCTCAACCTATCACTGAATTTTCCATATATATAGATGGTCTTATTTGTGTTTGGTGAATCTACAAAATTTGAGGCTGTGTTTTCCGTTAATAGCTTATCCTTGGTCATAACTGTTTGGGCAGTGTGTTCTCTCTTTTTTCTTACTATATTAACCAGACCTGTGTGATTCATGACTGAAATGATGCTCTTTTAGTTTTTGCCCTCTTAAATCATCTCAGTCTTGAACAACTGATTGATTTTACTGGATATTAAAGGTGAAATATAGTCCTACACAAAGATGAGATACAGGTACAGTAAGATAAATTTAAGACAACTAAACCTGAGAACATTATTATGTTGCCTAGGTATAGGCATTTAGTGCAGCCTGAGAATTTTCAGGACACCCTATCTGGCCTCTGTCTACCACTATGTAAGAGTACAGGTCTTTTGTAGCTCTTCTTATCAACTGCCAGCAATAGTTCAATGTCTCAGATATCTGAAGATGAATAATATAATGTTAAATATTTGTATCTAGGCAACTTAATTGTGTTTAAACTACTGTTTAATTTCCCATTGGGATCAGTGAAGATCTAGAACTTTTCCTAATTTCATGAATATAGGCTGCTAGAGATATTTTTGATGCCCTGAGATATTTGTGTGGAGTTGGTAGATATGACTGGACTAATAGGAATCTTGTGCTTTTCTGATGTGGCAACTAAAGGCCACATCAAGTCAAGTCACCTTAAACATCACTAGCCTATCACCATCTTAGGCAACTAAATTACCTCTTTAGTCAATACAATCAAGTCAGCTGAGAAGATGCACCTCATCCAAAAGAAAATATCTGGTGACTAGTCAAATGAGCATCTCTCTGTACTTCAGTGACGCTACTGAGTGTAACTCCACAGACATTAATGGAAGCCTCTAGACTCTGATGTAACTTACTTCACCCCTAGACACCCAAATGTAGATGTGAAAGTTTAGGTTTAAAAATCTTGAACTAAATCCCACCATCGCTATCTTGGATTCTGGAAAACAGATTTTTTTATACTGTGTGTGTAATATCTTTAGATTTCAGAATCTGTTGTGCATTTGAAAATCTGTGAGCTTAATGCTATGTGACAGAGAATGTAATTTATCTGATATTTTAAAAGACAGAATTAACATTTAGTTAAGAATGGATGACCTGTTTAGGGAGTGGTTAAAAAAGGTTTGACACAACTTTGCATCAAAACAGTATGTAACTCATGCTCCCTGTGATGCAGTGCATAAAAGGCTTATAGAACAAAATATCTAGCTGATCTTTATCTTTTTCTGATGAGGAAATTAACTAGGAATAAACTTCCTTTTCTCACACCAGCACAATGTTAATATTTTTCCTCCTTAAATAAGAATCATATACTATATTGTACTCTACTGGGCTAAAAACTTCTTCAAAATCTTCCTAATTTAATGCATATGAGTGATATTAATAAGTTCAATTGACAGAAATTATATGGAAAATCAAGCAAGTGGGTTGGGTTTGGGTGATCTAATCTTTCCATGCCAATATTTGTAGCTGTCCCAAAGGGGCCCAAAACAGTAAACCAGCATGACTGCAATTTATCTCACCAAATGCTTACCTGGGGTAGTCTACGTTTGAGCCATTCATACTTTATAGTTTCTGAAGAAATATGAAGAGGAATTGGCAATTCACCTGACATAAATTTCAGTTTTCTAATGAAATGCACTGCAACCTGTAATTGTTCATTTCTCTCCAGAGCTTCTTAAAGGAAACTTTAAGTGGCTAGTCCAGACTAAGTTCTGGACTAAGGTCTCTAGACTAAGGTCCTGCACACGTTGCAGTACAACCCACCTATTCAATTCTATTGTATAAAGACAATTTAGTAACTCTTCAGTGGCAACTTCAATTTCTATTACTGACAGTTACTATTAACAGTAGTTAAATAATGCAACTATAATTTTCCTGTTTAATAGTAATGTAAGATAGAAGTCAACATCTCTATGCTATCTAAAATATTACAAATCTCTTGAAAACTAAAATATTTCATGGCAGTATATACACATCTAAATGTTATCACAGAAATACATTTTAAAACATTTAATTTATATAATTTAGCTTTATACCGTTCACTCTTTTATACCAGCTTTTACACTGTTTGAACATGCAGACTTCTAAATCTATACAGACACTTTCCTAAAGCCAAAGAATACCTTGTTGCTATCTTTCAGCGGAATAAAATAGATCTTACAAATCACTGTTTGGAAGAGACAAATACAGAAAGCATCTATAAATGGTAAGAGAGATAAAGAACAAGAATATCACTACAGATTGTAGACTCCAAACCAGTAAAACAACACTGAAACAAATAGCAACTGCTTTTGTCAAGCTCTCAATATAAGAAAAGGACACTGCATAATTTGATTTTTTTTTTTTAATTTTGTTTTTTACTATTAAAACTTGCTCTGAAAACAAGGGTTTGATAATTTCTTGTACCCTAATACAGCATAGGGTGTTCACGTGGGTGATCCTGAAATATGGAATATATTTTTATTTCTTAGGAATACAGTTACAATTTATGGATAAAAATTGAGAGAATTGAGAACTATAAAAAGTGTGTTATCTTTAAATGTGCACATGGTAGTCTCTTTCCACTGTTCATATGATACATTTATGTAATAAGTTGCACATTAAAAACAACAACAACAACAACAACAAAACTCATATTCTAATTATATGCAGGGCATTGCAGTAGATACTGTAGAGATGCCATATTCCTAACCAAATAATTTCTGTGTATGAAGCCACCAGTTGGTATCTGAGATCCTTCCTCTTAGAAAACAATCTCAGAAGCATCTGAACATAGTTTATCATAAAAATCATTGAAAGACACCTCTGAGTCCATTAGGATTATCACTTCCTCAGTTGCTTGTGGAAACAATAGTGAAGAATATCTTAAGGCATCTCATGATTTAGTCTTAGAGGAACCAATTTATTTACGTTGAAGGGCAACGGACCACAGAACATCTTAGAGCACCATTCTGATGCAAATTCTAGGCTATTTTGTGCTTGGAATTTACAACATTCCAACATGAAAGGTATTCCATGAACAACATAATATGGTATTCTAAAATCATAGAATCATTAAGATTGGAAAAGACCTGGTCCAACCATCACCCTACTACTAATGTCACCCACTGAATCATGTCCCTGTACACCCACAGGGACAGTGAAGCCACCACTTCCCTGGGAAACCTGTTTGAATGCCTGACTACTTTTTCTGAAAAGAAGTCAATTGATTATATCCTTTGTCTACCTCTGTGTTTTCCCAACAGACATAGCAAAGTTTATGCTGGTGTTATCATTTCAAAGCATGTGAGAGAAAAAAAAAAAAATAAAAGCTGAAAAAAATGTTTCTCTTCATTCTCTTTCGTTCTCACTGAGAAAAAACTTGCTTTTGCTACTGACATCCATAAGAGACTTCCCAAAGATTTTGCTGATATTAAATAAAACTGTACATGATTAAAGTCGCTCTTCAGCTGTCTAATCTGCAGTATAGGGGTATACTGCCTGTATCAGAATCCAAGCCAACACAGAGAATTTTTCTCCAAACTTCTAACCTCCCATCTTTATGGCAAATATTTATATTTATTTATTTATTTATTTATTTATTTATTTATTTATTTTTGTAACCATAGCCTGATGAATTAGAATAGGCATCTCAAGGAGAAGAAACAGAAAACAAGGACAGAATATGGACATATTTGCACTGGATCTGATCTGAGCTCTGTCTATCTGTGTGTTCCATCACATGAGCAGAAAAATACTAGATACTTCAGGGGAAGATAGAAAACCCTTCTTTATAAGTAGAAATTGACTATAAGTCTGCGTGACAACCTTATATTAATATTATATATTAAATTCACCTGAATACTAAGTAGGAATTTTAGTGGGTTTTCTTTCATTATTTTCAGTTTTCTTTCGATAAATTTTTTGAAACTGCTTTGTTATGTTTACTACATGAGTCACAGGTATCTATTGCCATTCTGAACATACTAGGGTACTTAAAGTTAAACATATGGAGCTGGCATCCACAGAGTGGGTGCACCCTTCTGGAAAAACAGCTGGAGGTGAGGCAGGATGCACTAGAGCATTTAAAATGGCATGACATCTCAATGAGGCAAATTAATGTTATTTACAATGTGAAGTGCTTTGTTAATACATACCAAGTTTACTTATGCTTCTGTTTTAAGTGTCTGGGGTGAAGATTAAGCCTTTTCTTCTTATGCTTATCTTACATTTAACATTGATTTAACTACTTTTTATTTTTTTATTATTTTATTATTTTTTTTAAATTTTGTTTCACTCCATTTGTTACTCACTCTAAATTCTTGTTCATCTCTTGAAACAGCTGGGTGAAGGATGCCTACATCTAGCCTATGAATAATTATTTAAAAGCTTTAATGAGTATATCCCTGTTCATATTATCAGTAAATGTAAATCTTAACACAGTAACTTAAGACTAGATCTGGTACACATGTGTTTGGAAACATGAAGTTTCCAAGAACTCCAGTCACTATGTTAATGCAAGAAATTGTATGGAATTAATCTTTGATAAGAATGTTGTGCAACATCTTTTAAATATTACACAAACTCACAGAGAAAAAATAAATATGTACATTTCTGAGAAAAACAAAACAAAACAAAACAAAACAAAACAATACGTATAATTCCTTTAGCATGAGGCAAGTCTGTTGCAGTGTAGTGTGATGTTCTTTCCATGAAATTGGTCATGTAAACATCAATACATTAATAGATTATACAGTTTATGCCTCAAAAGTAATCTGTTAGTGAGAACAACTAATAGATATGCAATGTAATCTTCTTTCTAGATCTTTAAACAATTTTGCTGATATAGTGTTGAACCCAGTGAATTCTCTTGGTTTGAAAATACGCTCTATTTCCCCCTAAAGCATATTTTTGTGAGAATCAGTGCACACATAAAGATTTATGGTACTGTAAGTATTCAGTAAGCTTGGGCATCTACTTCTGTTGAGTACATTTACAGAAGGTGGACATTTTGAAGAAGAAAGACTAAGAAAAATGCCGTCATAGACAAATGGTGCAGCTGTGTGTCCTTGGATCACAATGTTATGAGAAAGAACTCTGGGAAACAGTTCCCCAGCTTTGCTCAGGAGCTGCCTTGAATCCTAGTCCTTCTGTGCTACAGCTATGCATGTGCATAGCCATGGACCTGCTGAGGTGGATGTGACTGGTGAACTTGACTTCCCGGTGTGACCCCAGACCTGCCAGGAGACTGCTGGGCTGGCTGTGCTCTGCTGTGTGCTGCGTAACTGCACCCTGATTGGTGGGGTCACTGCCCTGCCACCTTTAGTCTCATCCCATGATTTTGGAACAGAGCTGTGAGAAGCAGCCTTACCTTACTGCTCCCCGACACAGCAACATTGAGATACAAATTACTACTACTACTACTACTATTATCATTATAATTATTAGATGTTTGAGAACATGTTGAATTTTTCAATGCAAAAGACAAAAGTGCAGCTAATAAAAAATTTAAAACTTATGGATTCTAAAAGAATAAACTGATTTTTTGGACTAAACCGTTATTTCTAGTATTGTTTGATGAAGACTTCAAGTAAGTTTTGTCACATAAGGTTGGCTAAGAAGTCTCAGCAGTGAGATTCAGAAGGGACAACTGGGCATATGAATTGGAAAGAAAATCTTTTGTTGAAACTTCTTTTGTTTTCATCTTGCTTGGCTATGAGGCAGGCAGAAAGGCAATACACAACATGAGAGAAAAGCTTTTTAATGACATTAAGGATTTATTTTTGTTGCTTTGTCTTTTTTTTTTTTTTTTTTTGAAACCTACCCAGGAGAAAGGTAATTGTGCAATTAATTTTCATTTCTGTTATAAAGTTCTTTTGACTTCAAATAAAAGGCCATAAAGATATTTATACTCTCAGTATTTTCATACAATGGGTTTGGCAATGGTTATAGTACTGACCAATATTTTAGCTCATAACATTTACAAGAAACTGTGCTGATCAACCACTGTATATAATTATCTGGGACTGAGACATGGCATTTGGATTTGGATTTTGAACAAACCTGTAAGTGTTTAGATACTTCTTTGATTAATCCCAATTTAAAGCTAGGAAATACTTTCCTGTTCTGAATGTAGTTTGGGGTTTCAATTTTAAGTTGTTTGCTTCCTCTTAAGGTTTGGGCACATTCATTTACTCAATCTTGAATATCTCCCCTTTTACTTAGGAAAACTGTATGAACACTGTATTATAGTAGTTCTGGTATTCACCTTTTTTGTTTGTTTGTTTGTTTTTGGTTTTTTTCTCTGTGTGTGTGCATCCAAGCATGTGATGAGGTTATGTTTACCCCCACTTGCAATGTCTTTGTCAAGTACTCCAGGTCCTGGTGAAGATTTATGTTCAAATATTTTTAAATTACATCTGTATGCAATTAAGGTTTTTTTTTGTTTGTTTTGTTCTTTTGCTTTAATTGATGATTGTGAGTTGTTGTTTTTTTTTTTTTGATTGGCTGTTTTTTTGTTGTTTTTTGGTTTTTTTTTGAGTTGTAGTATAGTGAGATGAAAACTAGCATCCTAAATGCCACCATAGAAATGAAGTGTGGATTACATTTCTAGGATACAGTAGGCAACTAGTTTATCCAGGTTATTTTCTGTAAGAGACTGATAGACGATATTTATATTTTCAGATTGCACAGCACGTAAAGAGAAGTTACATGGTAACTGAAATGGACACTGAATACCTAAGGAAGAAGTCAGGGGTTAACTTTAGGGTCTCTTCACAATTTTGGGGGGAAATAAAAATTGTTGTTGTTGTTCTTAACTGTATGTAGTAGAATCTACATAACTATTAGAAAGCACAAACACCAAATTTAGTATTTTATAATCTTATAAGAAAGAGAAAACAGATGGAATAATTTATGAAGCTAAGGTTCATGGTAACTACACAAAGTTCAAACAATGAAGAGACTTTTGCTGACAAAAAAAAAAAATCAACCTTACTTTTCTTTCACCTATCATTTTATTTCTAAAAAAAAATTAAAATATGAACTTTCATTCTGTATCTTACAGAAACCAACTTTTCAATTGCATTCTCTAGACTGATGCTTGTCACTACATAGCAGTCTGTGATAAAAAACAATAGCACTAATAAATTATCAAATCTGACAATTGGTAGGAAGAAAGAGTAATGGATAAAGGACTGTTTCAGAAAATCTGAAAGAATACTGGATAAAACTCAGAAAGAAAACTTGTAAGAAAAAAGATTGCAATGATCTAGCTGATTTATTGATGCATTGTCTGACTTCAGAAGTACTCTATTTGTAAATATCTCTTTTTCTTATGTCAAGTAAATCGATAAAATAGATGTAGAGTAGTTTCACTAGATTTAATTTTCCTCTGATCTAAATTCAAGGTCAGAATAAGTCAGAAATTTCTCCAGTGGTGTTGGCCTAGTATAGAGCAGCATAACATGAGTAGTAGATCTAGAATACATTACCATATACTGTATAGTAACGTATTATGACCTTTTACTTTATTTCAAATTGGAAATACAAATTACAAATGTAATTTACAAATATGTACAATATTTACAAATATGTTGATAGTAATGGTTGCTATGGTTGCTTCTGCTTAGTGAAAATTCCCAGTATGCTCAAATGGACCAAGGTTTCTACTGGATGACATTAGAAGAAACTCTTTTGCTTCAGTTGACTTCAGTTGACTTGCAGCATAGCATCAACGACAGTTCAGAGGCAACTGTTTTACTTTAGCATAGAGGGAGCTTGAAAGACATTGCAGAGTGCTTTATTAATTTTACTATTTTGTCTAACCTCACAGTCTTTTAAAATTACTGCAAGATGAAACATCCATAACTGAAAAGCTATTTCCTGCACTGAGATTTTTCCTTTGTGAAAATTTAGATTTATTTTTTTGAAATGCTTTGAATCTTTTGTCAGATGAGTCATTAACTGCACAAAAAATAACATTGCGAAGTAAACTTTTATATTTCTTATCCTATTTTTATTGGCAGATTGAAAAATCAAATTGGAGAAGTTTGAAAACCTATATGAATAAAGTAAAACTTAGTGGAAGTAAAACATAAGTAAAACTTAATGGAAGAGAAAGGAAAACATGTTTTCTTCCACAATTAAATAAATTAGCATTAGCCACTTAAAAAAGAAAAAAAGAAAAAAAAAAGAAAAAGAAAAAGAATAGCATTCCTGTTATCAAAGTAGAAAAAACAAGTTTAAGTAGCCTACCAGGCATGATATCCTTTGTTATCAAATTAGGCATTATTTTTCCTCTGTCAGATGGTGAGTGAGGGCACTTTGAGGGTTTTACAAACTGCAGAACATGTTCCACTGGTAGCAATTATTTCACAGAGACAGAGAAGAATATGTGAAACTTCACTCCACTAAGAAAATTAAAGAAAATATGCATTGGATAAATGTTTAAAGTTACAGGAAGTTATTGAGTTATTATTAAAATGAAAATATTACTAGTTCTTTTTTATTTATTATCGAATGGTATTAGCATTCATTCTCGATTCTCCTGAAGGAAAAGTTAAAGACAGAAAAGATGAAGAATTGATTTCTCATCTAGAGTTAAAATGGGACTCTTGTAAAAAAAGGAAAACAGTTTTGAAAGTCAAAATAACTGTTCCAAAAATTCACAAAGTCATTATTAAAAACGAGTGTTCTAATGACAGGGCAAAACAGTCAGAGGACAAAAAGGTAGTGAGCTCTTCCAGTTGCCAGGTGTTCACTACTAAGGCTGGCTGAATGCAGCAGAATGAAAGAGCTGAAGCATCCCACTGTCTGACAGAGCTGTAAATGGGATGAAGAGTGTGCTGCACAGTGCCATATTCTCTCTGCTACTCTTTCAATGGCACACATTGCTAAGAAGTTGGCTAGTGGCCTCACACTATATGGAGAATATTCGAGTTCACCGTGCCACAGCAGGGAAGCAGCAGATGGTGGTGCATGGGAAAGGGTAAAAAAAACCTGTTAGCCTTTTCCTCAACCACCAGATCCAGGTCTGACAGACAAAGTACTTAGTGCAGCTGTCCAGTTACTTAGGAGATCTGGGTTTGATAAATGTGCTTGTTTTGATAAATGTTACTAGAGCTGGAAATTACATTTAACTTAATAAATTCACTCAAAGCTGAACAGCCTGTCTGGTGGAAAGAGATAATTGGTTGTACAGAAACATGCTGTTTAATAGCTTTTTTTTTTTTTTAGTCTTTTATAGTTTGAGTGAGAGACAGAGACACAGAGAAAGGGAGACTTACTTGTCTTGTAAGCTCCTCTAAAATTTTTGAGATGATAAAGTAGTAAGAAAATAGGTGGTAAGATATACAAAAGAGGAGTTAAACAGGAAAACAAAACAGTATTTCCCTCGGTTTCTTCACAGAAACCTACATTAGAAAAACTCTAAGAAGCTTTTAAAATAAGGCTTCAGTATAGTGTGGATGCACCTAACTACTCACACTGTCATAATCATGTTCAATGAAGACACTACTGGAGAAGATTCACAGAATTACAGAATTGTAGGGCTTGGAAGGTACCTCGAGAGATCATCGGGTACAACCACCCTGCCAAAGCAGGTTCCCTAGAGCAGGTTGCCCCGGTAGGCGTCCAGACAGGCAGAGAAGGAGACACTCAAAAACCTTCCTGGGTAGCCTGTTCCAGTGCCCCATCACCCTCACTGAGAAGTTATTTTGCATGTTGGTGCAGAACTTCCTGTGCTTCATTTCATGGACATTTCCCCTTGTCCTTTCCCCACAAACCACTGAAAATAGGTTGGCCAAATTCCTGTCTCCTGCACTTTAGATATTTGTAAACAATAATAAAATCCACTCTCAGTCTTATTTTCTCAAGGCTGAACAGACCCAGGTCTCTCTGCCTTTCCTCATAGGAAAGATGCTCCAGGACCCCTATCATCTTTGTGCCCCTCTGCTGGAATCTTCCCAGGAGATCCCTGTCTTTTTTCAGAGGCAACTGAAGAATCTTTTATATTCAGTATAAGAATGCAAAGAATAATGCATTGAATGATTCTTCTGATCTTGCAAAAGACAAGTGAAAATCATAGCTTGAAATCATTATTCTATATTTTACTATGATACAAATGCTGAAAAGCAGATTTCTTGTGTTTGTGTATACCACGGACATCTTATGGCAATCTGATTATTCCTAAATTTGAAAATTCAACTTTAATGAGAAATAAAGAGAAAATATTTCTTGTTCTATCACCTTAATTTTCATAGTGCTTCAAATTCTGATGACTATGAATATTTCAGAACAGATTATGTTCTTTCATTTACAGCTTGCAAACTTATTAGTGAAGGACACTGTTCAGCATTAATTGGCAATAAAGAAAAAAATAGCATACAGCATCATATTGCCTTTTTCTCCTACACCACTGTTAGATTACTTAACTGATGAACAGAGATACCTTCTTCTGCAAAGATGAAATGATGAAGTATATGGAAATAAATTTGAGACTTATTTCTTAAGATTTAATGGCTTCTTATATGGTTAATTGCTTATTCTTTTCTATTAGATAATTATTTGAAAATACATATTCTCATTTCCTTTAGACATTTAAACACTAGATTTACTTGAAACTACCACAGTACACTATAGTTGTCCTGGGCTTTTGTTAAACTCCATTGCATTTTTCTAAAAATAAACAACCATATTGCAATATATAGGTTTACAAAGACTACCAAAGCATCTTGCTGTAGAACAGCCGCTCTTATTTCAGTTTTTCTGAAGTGTTGAGGTAAATAACCTCAATTATTTCTTTAAATATGTATGTTGAAAATACAGTTTTATGACATGACTTACATTCATTAGAAATTTTCATGAATCATCAGATAGATGTTAAGGATATAATTTTTATGATTGGTTGGTTTTGCTTTTGCTTTTTTCTTGGATGTTTGGTTGATGTTTTGATATGTGACTGTCTCCTATGAGAAAAAGCTATTTAAACAGAGAATTTGGTAGTAACAGAGGGGGAAGTTTGTAATCATGGGATAGCAAGATTAAGCTTAGTGTTTAGAAAAGAACCTAACAAGTTTCCTTTTGCTTTCAGAAATGACTTCGTGGAATAAGGAGTGTCCTGCACTTACCTGTGTGATAGATTTATTTCAAGCCTTAGTACACACTTTTGAAAAAAAGATGTTTTAGTGTCTCTGAAAGAAAAGGTTCTACAAACCCTTAATTAACTCTAGCCAGTTACAGTTTCTGAGAAGTTTTTAACCAACATTGAAATATTTATATGGTCTAACTATAGTAATTACATAGGCATACTTTGTTTTCTCAGTTTATATTTCTACTTCCTTTATTCTTTCCTTTACAACAGAACAATCGAATATTCTGTGAGTTTAGGAACCTGATGATAGCACAGGTAACATCAGAATATATAAAGCTACTTTAATCTTTGAGCCAAGTTCAAATGAAAGATTACAAGGAATCCTGTCTTCCAATGGACTAGCTGCTAGCTGTCCAATTAAAAAGAGGGCTACCAAGTTAAATGTTTGTGTTTTTGCATGTGTGAATATGTACATATAAGAATATTTTATTATTAAATTCAGTAATGAACTATTAACTTTTTTAAAAACTTTTTTTTTTCAGTGTGAAATATTCAACATTCACTAACTGGAATTCAAAGTAAAAACATGAGCATCTAAGCCTTGTGAAGAAGCCAAATATTTTTCTGGTACTTTGATTGCCTTAATGAACTGGAAGTTACTGAGGCTTATTTTAATCGTTTGTGACCTGCAGCTGCAGTTATTAAGCAGAATAAAATGTGCATAATGCAAGTTTTGAGAGATTGAGGTTGTCTGAAATTGAAAGAAATTTTGTTACATAAGATTTTGGCTCAGTGATGCTTAAAATATATTTATCTCTGCACACAGATATTAAATGACCCATGAATGGAATTAGTTTCATACTGGAGGTGGGAGGAGGAATTTTCTGTGCCAGTCATGAACTCCACACTGTCTTTCATTGCCTGAGGAGACTGGTCTCAGTTGTATCCACTTTCCCATATATTCATCAGTAGCTTAGATGACCGGAAAGAGAAACTTCCTAGTTAAAATCCCTTATGACTCAAAACTCCTTTAAAGATAATAAACATTTAAAATACCTTTGCATGAAGGTTCTCCCACATTTTTGATGTAAGTATTTAACAGATCACCAGAATGGCTGGGGTAAATTGGAGAGCAATTTCTACTTTCCAGGATGGCATCAGACTTCAGTTTTCCCAAGGAACTGACAGGTAGGGTAATGTAGAAGCTGCTCTAAGGGACAGAGCTGTACCCTGAGGATGCTTATC
>CM021697.1:28918204-28964185 GCA_011074415.1 Stictonetta naevosa
AAAAAACTTTTATCAGGTATGCAGATGATACCAAACAATGGATGCATTAATATGCTTGAGGACAACAGGGCTGAGATTCAGAGGGGCAAGGACAGGTTGGACCAATTTTTCCATGAGAATTCAACAAGTACAAGAAAATCAGTAGATTATATTCCATGTAATGTGTAATTGCCTGAGGTGACTTCAAAATTAAACTAATATTCGCATTTTAAAGAAAAGGTACAGCATTGAAGAAGCCTCCAGGGTGGAAGTGTAGCTGCACTACATAGAAGTTCCCTAGGCCTCCAACCTTAAATATTAATCACACCAGGGGAACTTGGTGTGCTGACTCTAACAGGAACAGTACGGAGTGTAGAGTGGAGTGGTGACACTAAGGCTAGGCTCTGTGATAAGATAGGAACTTGATTGTTCTTGTGCACAATGAAACTGATAAGCTGCACATTTGCTACCCTGAGCTAATGGCCCATCATGTTTTTGACAAAATTACTTTGGTGAACTTTGCTCATCATAATATCATTATAGTACCAAAACATACCTCTGTTGCAAAAGCTACCCAACTCCAAGCTGTGACTACCCATTACTGAGAATGCGTTCTGAACTTCTCTGAACCTATTCCTTTAAACAAAAGTGAGAAAATTATGTACTAATTGTAACCAAGATATGCGTGACTAGAGTCACTCAAGCTCCACCTAAAAGATAGAAAATAATATAAATTGGCTTAAGAGACAGGATGTTAGGGAAGGTACCATTGTGAAGGATACCTTCTGACTTCCGGGATCAGTTGACAGGCTGAGTCTCTCTTCCCCTGTATTGGGACAACTTTGGGTAAATTTTGAACACTTGTTTATGCCAGATGCCTCCCCGGGATACTTAGAAACCTCTATATAGTCACTTTATACCTTCTAATGCATTTAGAACCTGGCTGAGTTACATATACTGTTGGTATTTGTATGTGCTTTGTAGACAGTGAATTTATCACTGGCAATCCAAAGAACCTGTGTACCTGTTGTTTTAATAAATTCCACTAGTCATTAAATGTGACCAAACTCTTTCAGTGTGGCCTTGGTAGTTCATGGAACGCAATTAGATTAAAGGTGTATTACATTATTTGTGAATCCGTTATTGTGATATTTCAGTACACTGAACACGACTGGACTTATAACAACTAATTGGGCATCACTCCCAATTACTTTAACAACAATCAATGCAACAATCACCTACTCATCTATGTTCACATTTCTTTTTAAAGGAATTCTCTACTGTTTCTGTCATTGTTATCTTGGTTAATGCTTTGTAAAAAGGAATTAAGGTTTCAAAGCTACAGGATTGAATTCCAAATAAATGTGTTCATTAAACAGGGAGTGCTTGGTCATTACTGGCATCAAGTTAAAAGAAGGCAACACAATTTTAAAACTGTTAATTTGTTTAGGTACTATAGTCCCTATGCTGTCCTATCTTCATTATTCCTATTTAGAAGGCATTACTGTTGAGTTTCTCTTTGCTGAGTTTCTGAAATTTTCTTTCTTGAGATTAAAAAAAAAAAAAAGAAAAGGAGGGAGGTGAGAAGAATCAGATGCTTCTCTTCTGCTTCTACAGAATGGTTGGATTTAATTCCTTGTTTGTGTACATAAATGTGAGGAAAGAGAGAGGTCTTAGACCTAATCTGGACTGGGTTAGAAAATTTGAGGACATCATTAGTTTATATTTTGAACAGAAATTACTTTTCAATGTATAGCTCAATCAAGCTTTCAGTCAGGACAGAACTTAAATAATTTATTATTGTTACTATTGTTATCATTATTATTACAACTATTTTTATTTATTTTTTTAAAAAGCCCTTGGATTTGTTTTGAGTTTTATTTAAAATTCAGAAAAGGTTAACGTGCTGGGTATATGATTTAACCATAAACAGTTTAATATGGGCTAAAATATAACATTTTAAAAGTAAAAACAAAGGTAAATTCACCCAGGAACTAACAGACTTCTAAAGTTCACACAAAAATGGCAATGAAGAGCACCTCATCATAATGTAAAAACTGGCACTGAGAATGCAAAATTATTGACAACCTAATAACATATTGTGTTGCATGTATTCTTGACCAGGAACTAAGCTATTCTACATTTCAGTGTCTAATGTGAATGACCTAGACTACCTATGCAATGAAGTTGAGTGTAAGCAACATAAAATAATTAACAAAAAATCATTAACAAATGCCAAACTATTTAGGCTAAATCCAACTGGATGAATGTAAGCTTGAAATTTAGCAATGCTCTGGTTTCTCATTTGTAACTCTCTTAAATATTTCTGAGTTAATGATTTAATTGCTGTGGACACAACATTCAAAAATATAGAATTACACAGTCAAGGAAACAGTAAATTCCTTCTATGAGGCAATTTACTTGAAACCTAATATAGTCTTGAAGATAATGGGCAAAATATCTCTTGTCATTACCCCATCATCAATGTTTAGTTATTGAAATGAAAAAGAGAAATTAATGTAAGCCCAAATGTTACTAACTTTCCATCAACAATTTAGCAAATATCAAAAGGGGACTGTGCACTATGACGTAAATCATTAAGGAAGTTGAGTCATATTTCAAAGATATATATGACTGTGTCACCACACAGTCAGAAGCTGCTGAAGTATTAAACAAGACTGTTAACTCCTCAAGTGAAAGGAACTTTCCTATGAATACTGTGAGAAATGTAGCAAAACTTGCTGAATACTGAAATGACCATCCTGCTGCTGACATAATATCAGCTAGAGTAGTAAAGACCAGTGCAGTTACCCTGAAATTTTAGTCTTACTTAATCAGAAACTGATGGACACAGCATTGACTGACTTTAGCAGCATCTGTAAAAGCAACTAAAGATTTTTTACCTTTTCTTGTTCCATACATCTTTTGGCAGTTTGAGACACTGTAACCATACTCCACATTTCATTCAGCAACCAGATGTGAATCTCATGTTTGTTATATTTCATATTTTGCTTAATCTTATCTAGGTTATTTTGTGACTACTCCCTGTTGGATTTGAGTTTGTAATCTATTGCTGTTCATGTTATTTCTAACGACTGAATTTCATAATGTCTGTAATAACAGCATATTCACCACTGCATGTAACCTGAACCTTTATTTGAATGTACTGTTAAGAAATGATGCATCCCTTGCTCATTTTTCATGAAGACTATTTATTTTCATGATCTCTCTCTTTTTTAAAAAATACTTTTATGCTTTCACAGCACTGCACGTTGCATTTTTTTTTTATATTTAGAAGAGCATACATTTTGCATTTGTATTTACTTTCACATTTTTGTTCTGTATATTTTGCAATTTGGTGAGTAAAAATATAACTTCCCCACTAATTCTTTTTAAATTAATCACAGAGTGTTCTTTTCTGTCACAGTGCAATTCAAACTGAGACAAACAGCAAGACTACATATTTTTTTTTATACTTCTGTGCTGTTAGCAGTTGCTCTTTGAAGCGTTTTTCCCTGTCTGTAAAATTTATGACACTAATAAAGCATTACATTACATGTGACTGTACCGTGAGCTATGAATCCCATGGAAATTGAGAAATAAAAGCTACAAGTATACATTCAGACAAGGACATATCTGAATAATTCTAAATGTGACTCAAAGTGTGCGTATTTGAGTTAGCAACATGGTGAATCAGTTTATTCTTTAAAATGTCCCCAAGCATAGACTGTTGAAAATTGCTGCATAGAATTAATATAATGTTATAAATATAATGGGAGGGAGAGGTTTCTGAAGGGAGAGAGATGTGTGTTGGTGGGCTAGCAATAACATCCAAAGTGTCATGAGGAGACACTAGTCAATCATATGTACACAAGTGATCTGGAATTTGTCTTGTTCACTGACTTTAAGGCAATTTCCATCTTTCTCTGTTATGGTACATTGTTCAGGAAAAAAATCTACCTATATACTAAAATCTACTGTAAACTTAATGCAGAGGGGTTTTTTTTGTTGGTGGTGCTGGTGGTTTTGTGTGTGTGTGTGTGTTTTCCAGTTAGCTCAGATATCTTCTTCAAATATTCTGCCTTTGATAGAATGAACTTTCTGTCTTGTTCTGAATGTACTAAATATAATAATATTATAATATAATAATTATAATATAATACAATAACCATTTTTGCTAGACAGGAAGAGATGACGTTGCCCCACTGTCAGGTCTTAACCCAATGAGATGAAGGGGATAATAGAAGACCACAAGCTTAGCAAACATGTCACTGATAAAATAATATGCTTTCTGAGCTCCAGAAACAAAATTAATTGCAGAGTTAAGCCCTGAAATACAAGCAAGTTAAATAAGTCCCATGTGCATGAGTTGTTATTCCCATCAATGTAAATATTGAACATAAATTCAGAGTTAATATCTTGCCTGTTTTCTTCATAGCAGCTATCCTCTATGCGTAGCCATAGTCAAGTGGAAATTAATATTGGAGTTGCTGACACACAGCAACTGTCTCTGTGTTTATGACTAAATGAAATCTAGCTTTAGAGGGAAAAGTTTGATATTTTGATTGCTTTATTTTCAGGTGAATTTTAAAGTCTGTGGCATCCAGTGTGAGTTAATTTTGTCTATCATGGAAAATTGATAATACTCTAAATTATTGTTAGAAGTTTGCAACAGTCCCAGAACTTGCAAAAACATATATATATATACTTAATTTATTTTTTTATTTAGGTTTCCCCCTGCAGCCTATTTGATGCAGTTTTAATGCAGCTTATTATGAAGTTTGTGGGGATAGGACAAGGGGCAATGGCCACAAGATAGAACACAGGAAGTTCCTCACTGACATACAAAATAACTTCTTCATAGTGAGGGTGACAGAGCACTGGAACAGGCTGCCTACTGAGGTTGTGGAATCTCCTTTTCTGGAGATATACAAGGCCCATCTGGATGCCTACCTGGGCAGCCTGCTCTGAGGAACCTGCTTTGACAGGGGGGTTGGACTCGATGATCTTTCGAGGTCCCTTCCAACCCCTACAATTCTGTGATTCTGTGATTCTGTGAAGGGTATTTCTAATGACCTGTTATTATACTAGTCAGATAATAGCATATAATCATAACAGAATACCTACTTATTAAATGCAGAAGTTAGTTCTCTGCAGAAATAAAGATGTGACAATAATAAAGGTGATATGCTAAAACTATTTTGCTTACTAAAAATATTTGTTTTAAAGTGTTGTGTGGTCATTGCAGAGAAGATTGCATTTCCATAATGGTTCAGAGAAATCATGGGAAAAATGTAAACATACTTCTAACAGGCAAAATAATCTCATAATGACAACACCTGCTCTGACGTTTCATTATTTTACTGTCTCAGTTTAACCAAGAAACATATATCCAAGATCAAACCAGAAAAAGAAAACTCTACCAGTCAACAACAAAATAAATACAGTGTGTTAATACCCAATCAATAAATGTCTGTTTGAACCTTCTGAAAAGTTGCAATTTGTTTTTGTAATAGTGTGTCTACACTGTCAACTTCTCCTGCTGGAGGGTTTAATTCTCTGTAGCTGCAGGTTCATCTTCTCCACCCCAGTCACTGTTAGAAGCAGCACTGTGGAAGTGGTCACTGTTAGAAGCAGCACTGCAGAAGTGAGAATATTAATAAATAAATAAATAAATAAATAAATAAACATTTTTTTTCTTACAAAAATTTTATAGAATATCCAGATTTTCAGACATTTTAAATACAAATGTAGACTTCTTTTTTTTTTTTTTTTTTTTTTTTAAAGGTGTAAATATTTTATGATATCAAAATATTTTCATGGTAGTCAAAAATTTAAATTATTCTGCATGTGTATTTTTCATTAACACGCAAATCCTTGTAAAATTAAGAACAGCTTTTCATGAGTTTTCATTAATTATGCTGTTGATATTTAAATGGTAGTTTAGCAGTCTTTCCAGCTACTGTTCTGAAGTTACAAATAATTTTGGTAAGAGACAGAAGTTCATTGGTAGCAGCTGTGAAACTCAACACTGATTTATGCTTCTTTAGCCAAGGGATAATTTCAGCATGCACTGATTTCAACTTTTCACTATTGCAAACCACAAAAAAAGAGAAACCTCAGTCCAACAGCAAAATGATGATATGTTTTTTCAGGGGCTATTATCTTGCTCTAAATAGGCATATTGATTTCAGAGGCATTTCAGAGGCAGAGAGCATTTATCCTTGATCAAACCAGGTTCTTAAATTTAATTATTGTCTTTCTCCTAAAAACATCCAATGTAGCACAATGTGAAGTTAAATATCCAGTTCTTTGTTGTTGTTGTTGTTGTTGTTAAATGTGTTCAATACTGTTGAGTCTTTCTTCCTATATTTGATCTATAAACAAATGAATAGAAAATTAACTTAATAAATCACAAGTGTCAGGTTCAAGAGAACCCTGCTGTTCTTTTAACTGAATGCTAAATGAATACTGTTAAAGATATAAAAGGAATTTGGTAACGAGAGTGTATTATTGCTCTGAACTCTTTCTAACCTTTGTGATTCTTTAGTAAATTGTAATGAAAATCCAGTGCTGGCTTTGTCATATTGAAGTCAGGACAATCAATTAAACTGCAGTCATTTACCATTACCTTCTTGGTGTTTACCTGTTTGGTATGTGTTCCATTGTTTTGTAACTCCAGAGAAGCTAAATTGTCTCATGAACACTTAAGTATCTCTTTTGAGAATGAACATCTCATTCTGTTGCAAACATACAGAGTAGGATTCAGTCCTAGACTAAAACACCTGCATTTGGGTTGCCCTACAGGGCCATATCGCATTGCGATAAATGGAGTTGTAGACTCAATTCAGTTGCCTCCACATATGTTTGCCCAGGCCTTTCTATAAAGACCTGGTCCTGACATAGATCCTGTCTTTCTTCTGACTGTCCTGTGGAAATATTTCAGATACATTAGGGCATTTAATATGTCTTTAGATGACAATGATTAGGCAAATTAAATTCCTACGTCTCTATCTGTTGTAAAGAGAGGTTGACTGTTCTCTTACATGTATAAAAAACCTTACATAAACAAATCACTTTCATGTCACCCATAGGAATTTATTCCCCATTCTTGAGGTCAAAGTTGTTTTGTCCTAGATTTCAGTTAGGTTAGGACTGTTTTTATTAAAGCCCAAGATATGTTTTATCACAAGATTTATCAACTGATATTAAATCTCATAAAACCACACAACATTTAGGGGCCAAAACTGTTATTCAAAAGAATTTATCTGGAAGTGATTTTTTCTTCATACTTAAAAATCCAATACCCAGGGTGGCCCTACTATGGGTTTAAATCTAGGCTGTCTATCATCAAGCTCAAAAGAAATTTTCTCTTTCCAATGGTCATCTATATATCTCATGTTATCCATTAAATTACTAAATAGAATATGGAGTCATAAATTTCTGACCTTGCAGCCTAAGAAAAGGTCAGCAGAATGACTACGCAAGGCCATCAGTTGATTTAAAAAAAAAAAAAAAAAATCTCTTAAATATAATAACTCAATAACCCATGGAAAGTAATCAATATGCCCAAATCTGTCTTTTTTTATCATGTTCAAAATTCTATAAAAAAATAATTGCATCTTTTTTCTTTTTTTTTTTTTTTTTTGACAATATTTAATCTTAATTGTTAGTATTGCTCTTCTGCTCTCTTGAGCATGTGCAAGTAGGATAGGAGAGCAAGTGATCTCTTGATTATAAAAATGACTTTACAAACAGCATGTTCATCAGATAGTTGTATTTCCACCTCTACAGAATATTCTTCTGACAATAGCACACTAAATAAAATTTATGGTGATTAATCACCATGAAATCTTCCCTAAGGCATAACTATTCTCATTGAACTTTTTTACATCAACACATTATTTTTCTTCTCAAATCTGATTTCTTCCAATTATTAACTCACCAGACTACTGACTAGTTCCAAGAAGGGTTCTTTAGCTATTTTTGAAACGTATTTCAGCATTGGCAAGAATCTATGCAACTTGAATTCACATATTTCAAATCCATACTTGTAGAATTTGAAAAACTTGTGGAGGAAGATGCAGAATCGTATTATTCTAAAGGACAGATATTCAGACATGTCTATGTACATAGACTGCATATGCTATTCTAGGTCCTTCCGGCTCCAGGTATTTTCTCTCATCTGTCATAGGTGTCATATGAATACA
Organism: Stictonetta naevosa; assembly: GCA_011074415.1. Lineage (NCBI taxonomy): Eukaryota > Metazoa > Chordata > Aves > Anseriformes > Anatidae > Stictonetta > Stictonetta naevosa. The sequence goes on from CM021697.1 coordinate 28,926,394, forward strand.
ACATCTTCTGCCACAGAAGCAGATGGGGTTTCTATGCAGAATGAGTTTGGTTAAAAAATTAATATGCAATAATTTCTAGTGATTACAGGGGAATATATCAAGGACAAAGAGGCAAGGTATCCTGACTATACCATCGATAGGACAAGGACATGAAGGGAAAGGGATGTAGGAATCAATGAATTCATTAATGGTTATCAGTTGAAATGCAGTTCAGGTAAGTGTAACTATCATTTCTGTTTTGAATTAAGGTATCTGTGTATTAGCTGCCTCATACTTCTCTATCTCTTTGTATGAATAAAATTCCATGTTAAACAAGTCTCATGTAAACATTTATTTTCCAAATATTAATTCACAAAACAAATAAACACACAAACAAACACTTTAACAGGTTATTGCGGTTTTAGGAATAAGCAATGTTATACATATTCAGAAAGATACCTCTTTTTCTGAATACTTTTACTGATATTGCCAGAAAAGCTTCTAAAGTGTAATTTGCCTGTAATCCAGGAAATAAAATACCTTACAAACTGAACAAGAAACTTTTTAAATAGAAGAAATAATGAAGCATGCCTTCATTTGTTTGTGAATTTCATACCTAAATTGCAATGTTACATTTTCCAGTGTCAAGTTTCCTATATTCTCCTACAACACTGTTTTAATCTTTCTTCTGTACTCTTTTCTTGGATTGACAATTGTTCTCATACTAATTTGACCAGTTACTATGCAGTGATGGCTGCCTGGCTGACCTCTGTGTAAACTTTATAAAACGCTTCACCTCTCAGCTGCTGGTATGTCTGACCAAAGACCATGGTTCTCTACAGGTTTTCCTTGGAAATGTAATAATATTTAGTTGCACTCCTCTGACAAATCTGATTGTAAATGTTCAATAGTATTCCAAAATCAAAAAGGGGGTAAAATATGGGATCAAACAGAAATGCATCTATACATTCAGTTATGGCTGTATAAACTTTATTTGCTTGGACTTGAAAATTAATATTTACAAATTTCATATTTAAAAATAAAAATAGATGTGAAATAAAAAGTAGATATACCTTAAAAAATTTACATTCTGAATTGCAAAGGAGCATATCTATAAAAAAGCTTATTTTCCTCCACTTCCTTACAGGCTACATTTAGATGCACAGCATCCAGTTCTGTTAATGGACAGACTTAATTCTTAATGCTTGCATACATAAAAAATCTTAGTTTATCAACAAAATTTGGCATTGGGTCCAATATTCCTTGATTATGATATAGTCTTTTGGTCCTGTGTAAAACCAAAGCAAAATGCTATCAAATCAGAATCTTAGTATTGGCCAGGATCTTTGCCCTTATTTTGCACAATTACATACCTACACTTAGAGACACTTTATTACCTTGACTCATCTTTGTTGAAAAAGCTATACATACATATAAATGTCTTAAAACAATGTTTTGCATCAACCTGTTACATGTTTGAAAACAGCAGTAGAAAGTCTTAGTGTATTTTGAAACAGCTTTTCTTTATAATTATTTTTGAAAGACTTAGAGGTGTATTGGGCCAATTTTAATTTCCAAGGAATTTTTGAAGGTACACTGTAGTAAAATGAATGTTTTAAAGGGGAAAATCATGCCCATATTTCATAAAACACTATTTTTTTAGCATACATAATGTCAAGGTGAAAAAAGCATGAAGTTAAAAGTATTCTTTCTCACTCCTTTTTATATGACTGTCTTTGAATTTTCAGGAAAATATTCTGGTTTTCTTAATGATTCTGAGCTGTTTTAAAAATGTTTCATTTATAAATAATTATTTCAGTATACAGTTGGCACTAGCACAATGTTTATTTTCATTTGAAGCAGAAATGATTTTATTATTTTTATTATTTTTAATCAGAAAATTAAATATTGTCACTCTGATCATTCTAAAGAACCTAGACCCACTGACAGTGATTACTACACAGTTTTAAGATTTGGAACTCATAATTGCTTTTCATGGTTAAGAGAAAATAAATGAACTGCAAGTGCAACACAAAAAGAAGAATGACATACAATCTTTAACATCTTCTTGCCCTTGTGAGGAAAACCAAGAGCTATATCCTTCCTGAATCTTGTTTCTAGGCAAAGCATAAAGGATTTTGCCTAGCACTATATTTAAGAAGCTTTTCAGAGTAATCTTTTACTGACAAATAAGTTGTTGAATTTCCTAGATTTAATGTGTACAAATATGCTAATCATAGTATATTTATGTATATGTGAAGAAAAACAAACTTAGCAATATATTAGGCTCCTGAAATTGTTAGGTGTGGTCTATAATTCCTGGGATATAATTCCTTGGAATTCATGTGATTCTGAAATATCAATTAATTTTGAAATTATAGTAGATTTTCTTATGAAATTCTTTCTCTAACAATCAATCATTCACTGTTCTGAAAAAATCACTGTGTTACTAGGCAGAAACAACATCACGAGAGTCATGTGCTTTACCACACCATATAAAAATGAGTAATAAATGGCTGAAGCAAATGGTTGGCAAAAAGTCACATGCTGAAAGGCAGAAACTGAATATGTTCTGTTAGAGTAAACTTCTGAAGTTAGATCAGAGAAAGAAAGCAACATGACTGAATGCAATATTATGCAAACAGAAGTAATGTTAATTAACTATTTTTTGGAAGAATTCCAAAATCAAAATTGTAATTCTTTAAGCATACAGTAGGTGAAAACTTTGCTGTTGCACAGAGCAGACAACTTTACTTTCTGTCCAACTGCTAATACTGGATTCATTTTGAATCAATAAATATTAACAGCAGGATCATTTAGCTAATCTTCAGTTTCTGAAAAAGGCTACTTATTTTCCGATGAACAATCATTAGTTGCAACTAGTATATATCTGGAAATTTACTTTTCTTACCATCATCTTCTCTGTCGCAGAAACTCAACAAAGTGATGTCTATCATAACTAAATAAGGTAAGTAATTCTTAAATAATTATTCAAACAACTGGAGTTTGAATAGCTGAAATACACAGTCACCACAGCAATAAAACCGAGGACAATTTTATTGTAATCTCCAAATCTGTGAAATCTGTCATTTTGCAGTTTGAGAAAAGCACTCATAAACAGAAATTACAATAAAGACTTTGGTAAATGTGGTTGGGGGAAATGGAAAACAATTTCTGGTAAAGAAAATATGTTTGCTTGTGAAATATGTCAGCCTTTAAGAAGAAAAACAAATGTGACGATTTTTAGCCTTTTATAAAGCTTTCCATCACACTCATATTTCACAAATTAAATCAACAGAAAAGTCCCTAGTAAACTGCACAGGGCTTCTGATATTTTTGGTTTAGGGAGGAAAAAAAAAAAAAAAAAATCTGTCATAGATTTCTGTGAATATTGTCATTTAGAAATATGAAAATATGTTTGTATTCTGATTCTTTCTCCCACCGTTGCTTTTACTGTGTCATAACATTCAACAATAACTCTTGACCTTTTGCAAATTTCAACCAAACTCAATGGAATGATAGAGGACAGCAGTACTGACTGATAGAAATGTCAAAGGAAGATTTCATATGCTCTTTGGCATGACAAAATCCATATGAAGGATAAATTCTTCAGCAGTGGGAAAAGTTCCCATCTTCTTAGATCATAGTCTGTGCCAGTCAATCATAAGACACAGCCACACTAGAAATCAAAAGATGACTTATTTTACTGTATTTTTAAGTTTTATCATGTGCTGTTGTGTTTAAAGTTTCCATTTTTTCTTTGAGTTAGTGGGGCACTTTCATCATCTATAATGGTCATCTTTGACACTTATTACCTTGTCTCTGCTTGGTTTTATAGCCTAAACTTAAAATAAATAAATAAATAAATAAAAGCTTAGCTTTTCCCACAGAAAGATGTGCTTAGTTTCTGTCCAGGAAGAAAAGGCAAAGCTTCCAAATATGATTGACTGCAACAGGTCTTCCAGAGACTGATGATAGTCTGCATAGTTAGGAAGTAAGTCTAGAAACTTATTTTACTGGTGTGTCAAATCCAGTTGGAGACCGGTCACTAGTGGAGTCCTCCAGGGCTCTGTACTGGGGCCAGTCCTCTTTAATATCTTTATCGATGATCTGGATGAGGGGATCGAGTGCACCCTCAGTAAGTTTGCAGATGACACCAAGTTAGGTGCGTGTGTCGATCTGCTCGAGGGTAGGAAGGCTCTGCAGAAGGATCTGGATAGGTTGGACCAATGGGCTGAGGCCAACTGTTTCAACAGGTCCAAGTGCCAGGTCCTGCACCTGGGGCACAACAACCCCAAGCAGAGCTACAGGCTGGTTGGATGAGTGGTTGGAAAGCTACCTGGCAGAGAAGGACCTGGGAGTTTTGGTTGATAGTCAGCTGAATATGATCAGCAGTGTGCTCAGGCGGCCAAGAAGGCCAACAGCATCCTATCAGAAACAGCGTGGCCAGCAGGACCAGGGAAGTGATTGTCCCTCTGTACTCAGATCTGGTGAGGCCGCACCTCGAGTACTGTGTTCAGTTTTGGGCCCCTCACTACAAGAAGGACATGGAGGTGCTCGAGTGAGTCCAGAGAAGGGCGACGAAGCTGGTGAGGGGTCTGGAGAACAAGTCTTATGAGGAGTGGCTGAGAGAGCTGGGACTATTCAGCCTGGAGAAGAGGAGGCTCAGAGGCGACCTTATCACACTCTAGAGGTACCTTAAAGGAGGCTATAGCGAGGTGGCGGTTGGTCTATTCTCCCACGTGCCTGGTGACAGGACGAGGTGGAATGGGCTAAAGTTGCACCAGGAGAGGTTTAGGTTGGATGTTAGGAAGAAATTCTTCACTGAAAGGGTTGTTAGGCACTGGAATAGGCTGTCCAGGGAAGTGGTTGAGTCACCATCCCTGGAGGTCTTTAAAAGACGTTTAGATGTAGAGCTTAGGGATATGGTTTAGTGGAGGACTTGTTAGTGTTAGGTCAGAGGTTGGACTCGGTGGTCTTGGAGGTCTCTTCCAACCTAGATGATTCTGTGATTTTGTGACAACTGGACAGCTGTAGGGCTTTACAGTGGTAGTAGTACCAATTCATCAGGTAATTAGAAACGTATCAGGATTCAGATAAGTATAAGGTATTTCATACTGTTTGGAGAGTGAAACTCTCCAAAATAAAAAAGAACATATATCTAAATCCTTTCATGATTCAGTAGAGATGGGAGGTCAAGAAAGTGGAGCAATTATATTTGTCACACTTAGGTCTGTTTGAGCAACTGGAGACAGTAGAGTTGGTTCATCTTCTCCAACAACACCATATTGGAATATAAGAAATACCTGCTAGTAAAGATTGCAGAGAAGTCCAATAGTTTCAGGACTATTGTTTCTGCCATTATTAATTTCTGTGTAGTACTTTGTATTGAGAGAACTTGTAGATATCTATGCCGAGTCTAATGACGTGCTCCTATATTCGATTTGTGCAACAAAACCTTTTGTCCAGTTTCATAAAAACACCTGTAGCATAATGAAAATAGAACAAGTAAATTAATCTGTTTTGTACATATAGGAAATGGATGAATGCTCAAATTACATAAATTCTGCTAATCCGCATTTCTCTCAATTACAATTGGTCCTTCTGAATTAAATAGCAAACAAAATAAATCAAAACAGCACTAAGATTTCTGGTATAGATGAAGCTTAAGGAAATTTGCAATTACTGTGCTAGACAGAATGCTATCTGTCTGTTCCTTCCACAAGAAAATAGTCTGCTCATAACTGCGGAGGGTTAGCCTTTGCTGGCCACCAAGCTGCTCTCTTCACTCTCTCTACTCAGTAGGACAGGGGGAGAAAATTAGATTAAAACAAAAACAAAAACAGCAATAACAAAAAACCCTTATGAATTGAGATAAAAGAAAAAAAAGTTTTTTTCTCTACTTCCAATCAGCAGGCAATGTCCTGCTACTTCCTTGGAAGCAGGGTCTCAGAATATTTAGCAGTTGCTTTAGAAGAAAAAACAATCCCCCCTTTACCCCCACCACCTGTTTTCTCTTATCTTTTATTTTTGAGCATGATGTAATATAGTATGGAATATCTTCTAGGTCAGCTCTTCCAGCTATGTACCCTCTCAACGTCTTGCCCACCTTGCCCAGCCTACTGGCCATTGCAAGAGAGTTTAGAGAGACAGTCTTGACGCTGTGCAAGCTCAGCAATAACTAAAATATTGGTGAGATGTCAACACCATTTTATCTACAAGTGTAAATTACATCACTATAAGGCTACTATGGGGAAAGTTAACTCCATCCCAGCCAAAACCATAACAGTAAAAATGTATGGTAATTGTCCTCTGAAGCAAAGAGATGCCATTTAACTTGTCTTTCAATGAAAAACTTTCTAGAGTTAGCACCCCAGCATGATCTTTCATCTCTTACTGCTGCCTGGTTGATTTCAACAGACCAAACACATCATCAGTTCACACTCACTTCATGTTTAAGGTGTTGTTGCCTTCCCAGTCCCCAGGGCTGTAACATGAAATTGAAAGGAAGTAGTGAACTAGATTCTTAAATGTAAGCTTGACATTTCTCAATACTGATAAAATGCACTGAAGAAGGTGGATAGCTACTTCCTCTTCTCTGAGATCTGTGACTGAAATAGAACGAGAATATTTCTTCAAGAAAATTTTCCCCTAAGTTTCAAATTGGGATTATTATTATTATTATTATTATTATTATTATTATTAAAATCCGGTATATTTTAAAGTAACCAATATTCAAAGTGCTTATTTTCTATTTTATTTTTATTTTTTTCCTCTGTTTCTTTCAAAATACAGACATCTAATTCTTCCCTCAAGTAATAATGAAGTATCTTAGACTTGGAACACAGAAAGGACAAATACCGTCATGTCTCTTTCTCGGTTTTCCTAGAAGCTGTATGGATTTAAGCCCAATCTTTAGACTGTACCTCAAAGAGTCTATGAGCAGGTGTGTCTCTCACTCACATCTATTTTTATACTAATTACTCTTACTACTCTAAAATTCAACTCTTTTCCAAACCTGAATTCATCCAAGTTCAGCTTCCAGGTGCTGGGGCATTTTATGCCTTTGTCTGCAAGACAGCAACCCTACTATCACATCTCTTTTACTTGAACGAACACCTGTATTTTGATTAAATCACCTTTTAACCTTCTCTCCAGATATGCTTAGTTGATTGAGCTCTTTATGTCTCAAATAATAGACTGGTTTTCTGATTCCCAGTGCATTTTTATGTCCCTTCTTTGAACAATGTTCAGTATTTCCATATTTGTCTGGAAGTAGACACTGGAAGTAGACAGATCCTTACAGAAGTTTTTTCTATTTCACACATACTAAGTCAAAACATACTTTAACCTGACAGTTTTCTTTTATGCATTCATAGATAGTATTAGCCCTTTTGCTCCAGTATGAGACTGAAAGGTCATATTAAGGATGTCTAGTGATGATTTTGAGACATTTTATGAATGGAAAGAATTTTCTGCTTTCTGAAGCAGTCTCCTCTTCTGTAGGGATAGATCTAGCTCTTTGTTCCCTTTAGTATTACCCTTATTGAACTATACTAAAATACATTTTGGTAGGTGGTGACCATTTGTTTCAGAGTTACTCAGATAGCTCAGCTGACCACTTGTCCTCCTTATTAGTTACAATTCTTCTCCTAAATATATCGAGTATGGTTTCATAGCATTATCTAATACAGACAATAAAAATGTTCTACATGTAAAACCTCAATAGAAACAGCCCCACTCACTGAAATCTTTTCACTAAAGAATACCCTTCATGGTCAGTCAATAAGTGAATTGTAAGATATTCATTATCTGCTATGTTGATTCTTTACCTATTTCTAAACAAGACATGGTGTAATATTGAAATAAAGAACACTTAATCAAAATAGAGATCTTTATCAAACTACTGGATTTTTTATAATAAATAAGGAATTGTTATGAAACTGAATTATATATAATTTATTTTATGTTTGCTCTACTTTTAGTTACTGTTAGGACTGCAAACTTTGCATCATATTTCTATGATCTCTTTGCTGATAAAAAGAGAACTTATCCCTGCATAACCTAACAAGGAAAATAAATCATAGCTTTCATTGGTATAAGACTGCCTGATATCCTTTATCTATGTAGTCAGACTTGAAGTGACAGTATTAGGAGATCCAGTCCAGTGCCATTATCAAGCAGCCTTGGAAAGAAAGGGCCAACAACAGCATATCTCTAACAGAAGAAAGAATGATGAACTGACAGTGGAGCCAACTTAGAAGTTCAGAAAGTATATGACGTGGCCCCATGCAAACTCCAGGTCTCTGCAGGGCTATAGAAATATAAATCTTGCAGATATCTGAGTGCCAAACTATTGGTGACTGGATTTTAAAATTAGCCCACATCAAGTCAAAACAAGACCAGCCTACTCTCAAGTGAGCAATCATATACGCAAAATGTACACATATACACACTGCATTTCTGAGTGCAGCAATGCATATAAGCACACTTATATATTATAATTGTCCCAGATTTTCTCCTGAACATGGCCTATGGAAAGCACATGCTGCCTGAAAACTTTTTAGTGACTCAGCTAGAGGCCTACAGATCAAGTATGTAAGTTCCAGTTACTTGTTCTCTATCTATTCAGGACAAGAGTTTTGAGTATTATATAGTGTATAATGAAAAGACAGAAGGATTTAACTCACTTGAGTAATCCTATTTCCTTACATTCATTATCAGGAACTTCACAGCTGCTGTATGGCTTACTTATTAAAATAAAAATTAAGAAGAGAAATCTGTTGATGGCAAATTCATTCAGAGTGGCAAAACTTACCACCTGACATATCTAGGTAATTAGAGGGGGGCTTTAACAGAAGGTTAGCGCTCAATTATTATATAGGATTTATTACTTGTCATGTTGAACTGAGTCTTGGCCTGTGTAAGGAATTTTCCCAGTAATGTTCTGAACTGACATTATGTAGAGATATTTGAATAGTTTCTTTTTAGAGTCCTGTGCATTTTTTTTCCCTCTAGATAATCCTCCTCTTTCATATCATTGCCCCTGAAACTTCATTTTAGCAATTCATCCTTAACTGGGAAAAAACAGATGAATGGTTAAACAAAATCACACTTCTTTCAAAGGAAGCATATAGTAAGCAAGGTCAAATCTCTGAACAGAGATGACATCAAAGACATGCTTGTATATTTTACTAATATGGAATTAGAATCACCAGTAGTGTATTATTTTATTCCATTATTCTGTTCTTATTTCTGAGACTTCCCCCCCTTCCAATAAGTAAATAAATACCCCCCCCCCCCAGTAAATAAATAAAAAAATAAAAATGTGTTTTACATAGTATGCCTAGCTAAGAAATGATAAGGATAATGTTTGGAATATACTATTTTGTTCTGCCCTTCACCCCTTCTGGTAATGAAGTCCCAAGTGATGGAGGTCTTCAAGCTGTTTTGCTTCAGAAAGGTCCAATGGCCATGAAGTACTTACGGTAAGTCCAATAGATACATTTGTGCCTGCTTCATCCTATTGCAGGCTCCCCATTCAATTCAATTGGGCAAATCAGTTATACAGATATCTATGTCTGCATACGTTCTTCTAGTGGGCATAGAGTATGTCTATACGATACTTCACTTTCCAAATTATGTCTTCTTGAATAACTGTAGACTTATTTTATGAGTCAGAAATGCTCAAGAAAATGGGAAACAGGTATTCAGGATGTTTTTGTACTCCTGTAATGGAGAATTGCATCGGTGATTGTTAAAAAATAAAATAAAAAATTAAAAACCAGACAATTAAATCATCTTCTCCACTCTACATAGGTAGGCAGGGTGGATTCAGGGCTGGGGCATGAGCAGAGGAATATTAGTGGGCTGACATTAGAAAAAGGAGGGCATGGTGTTTACTCAGCAAGCTATATTAACAAAATGTGAGAGACAGAGAATAATTGCAGGAAGAAGAGTTATCAGCATACTGGAGATGTTATCTTCTCTAGATACAGTCCTACACATGGCTTTGGTGGAAAGACTTAATAACCTCAGGAACGTATAACTGGTCTTTGCATTACCCAATATGCCATTGAACTGGGTGCAATATAGCTCCCCTCACATGCTACATGATACCCAAACTTACTGTCCTGGTTTCAGTTAGGATAGAGTTAATTTTCCTCCTAGTAGCTGGTAGGGTGCTATGTTTTGGATTAGGATGAGAAGAGTGCTGATAACATGCTGATGTTTTAATTGCTGCAGAGCAGTGCTTACACCAAGCCAAGGACTTTTCAGCTTCTCGCTCTGTCCTGCCAGCGGGCAGGCTGGGGGTGCAGCAGGAGCTGGGAGGGGACAGACCCAGGACAGCTGACCCAAACTGTCCAAAGGGGTATTCCATACCATCTGACGTCATGCTCAACAATATATAGGGGTGGCTAGCCGGGGTGGGGGGCCGGCAGCGGGTGGTGAGCAATTGCATTGTGCATCACTTGTTTTGTACATATTATTATTATTATTATTATTTTATTTTCTGTCCCTAATAAACTGTCTCTATCTCAACCCACAGGCTTCAGTTTTTCTCGTTTCTCTCCCCCATCCCAGAGAGGGAGGGGGGAGGGTGAGCGAACGGCTGTGTGGTGTTTAGCTGCCGGCCAGGTTAAACCACAACACTTACCTTCCATCCTTATTTGTCAGGCCCCTCTATCTGTTTGTATTCAACAAACTCATTCCATGGAGTTTTCAAAATAAAACTTATAGATGGCAAAAGCATCATCTTTGATACTTGAATAAACAGAAAACTGAATTATAATGCTATTTCATATAAATATCCTTCCTCTGGAATAGCAGAACATTTGTCATCAATATTTATATATATATATATATATAAAGTATGAAACTTACATCATAATAATCTTTCTCCAGAGAAGAAAATTGTTAAGTGGGAAAATGTTTTTAGTTTTCCCAGAGGGAACACTATAAAAGGGATGGATGAGACATTGTAATAGAATTTTCCTCAATATACAATACCTGTACATCTCTCGTAGTACTATACAAGCATTATAAAAAATGTTTAAGGAGACAAAAAGAAGAATGATTATGAAAAGTGAATTAGGAATAATTAGGACCGTCAGTTGTTTTGGTTTAAACAGCCTACCTACTGCCGACCCACAGCATGCATTATTTGATAGACTGTTTGATTTGTCTTGAAAGTGTTCCTTAAAAAGAATTTTCTCTATCAGGCTCTTGTGGACACTAATGTTTGGGGAGAAAAAAAAAAAAAAAAAAAAGAAAAGTAAGGATTTTGAATGGGTAGAACTTGGGGCGGGGAAGCTGGAAAGTGTTTATGAAATGGGCATTCTTCACAAATAACAAACCCAAAACATTGTCTTCATCCTATCCCTTCCCATTGGTAGGTGTTGGGTGTAATGCTGATCAATATAAATTGTCTCATCAAGTCAGTTAGGGCTAATTTACAAATAACATAAAAAAAATTACATGGAAATGCTCCTTGACAAGACATTTTTCTGGTCCAAACAGAAATGTGCACCATCTGTTATAGCAGAAAGAAAAGCAGTTATTGGAGAGAATTTGTTTTTAAATTGCAATTATTCAGGATGTTGAGGTGTCCATTTAGTGCTCTCAATTTTTGGAGAGTCCTTTTAACTCTAGTAGGATCAGATATATATTTCCTAACATGAAATTATAGGTGTTACAACAATACAGATTTGAGTAGGAGGGCAAACCAGACAGAGTTTCACTGATAATTTTTCCATTTACACTCCCACACAGTAGCTCAAAAACATATTACTGCATCTTTATACTCCTACAAACACACATGAAATCACAAACCGTACACGCATGTTGTGGTTTAACATATGGTTGTGGTAAACCCAGCAGGCAGCTAAGCACCACACTGACGTTCGTTCACTGCCCTCCCTCCCCTAGTGGGACAGGGGAGGGAATAGGAAAACAAAATAAAAGTAAAGGTTTGTGGATTGAGATAAAGACGGTTTAGTTGTAGAATCTCAGAGTCATAGAATCATAGCATGGCTTGGATACCATAGGACCATAATCAGGTATAAAACAGATCAGAAAACAAAATAATAATAAAAACAATGATAATAGTAATAATATACACAAAGGGAGTGGTGTAAAATGCAATTGCTCACCACCTGCTGACCCATCCCTGTATGAAGTCTATTCCCTCTCCGTGGTTAGCCACCCCATATAGTTGTTCAGCACAATGCCACATGGCATTGAATATCCCTTTGGCCAATCTGGGTCAGCTGTCCTGGTTCTGTCCCCTGCTTCTGTCCCCTCCTAGCTCCTTGTGCACCCCCAGCCTCCTTGCTGGCAGGGCAGTATGAGAAGCTGAAAAGTTCTTGACATAGTGTAAGCCCTGCTCTGCAAAAACTCAAATATCAGCATGTTATCAACATTATTCTCATCCTAACACAGCACCAGCTCTGTACACAGGACCAGCTACTATAAGGGAAGGTAGCTCTATCATAGCTGAAACCAGGACAATACAAAAGTAAATATAGATATTTTATGCATTTAAAACAGATTATCCCTGAGCACAAATGAGCATTAAGTAGAAGGCTGTTTGTGAAATGATACACTTGGATGTCTTCAGGTTCACTGAGAAAATACATCCTTGGATAATTGATAGGAGAGTTCAACTTTGAAAAACATGTACAAGTAATAAGTATACATGTACAAGTAAATTGTACATTTGGGACTACATAGCATCCAGTGAAGAAATATTAACTTATATCATGTGGCAATTTGGATTCTAAAATGTCCTGGTTAAGATTTCCAACTCTTACAACTATTGAAGACTCTATGTATATTTCTCTTCTGTCTCCAAATATATAACTCAGTTTCTTCTTTACACCTTTAAGTGACATTCATTAAAGCAAAAGAGCTACATCCTACTTCATGTCAAACTGTGGTATAAGACATAAGATAGTATTGATTTTACTGGTGCAAATGAGGCAGATCATCTTTCTATTACTAACAGAGAGAATATTACAAAAGATGGTCCACTATGCACTAACACAGGTGGACACTGTGTAAGATGCAATATAGTGAGCACCTCTGTCAATTAATGCATGTATTGGAATCAAAGGAGATGATAAATGGAAAGTATGGTCCATGCTATTTCTTTCTTTCCATTATGATTTCATTTTTTATTCTAATCTTAAGTAAGAGGTATATGCCCTGCAGCACATAAGATTAAATAAGATTACAGTGGGAGGCATGCTACAATGACAGGTGTGTAAAAATGACTAAACTGATACTGAAAATAAAGTAATAAATCGAGCAGGACAGACTGACTTAAGGGAAAGCAAAAGCAGGCAAGAGAGGTTTTTTTGTTTGTTTGTTTGTGTTTGTGTTTTATATATATATATAAAAGAAACAAAAAAAGAAACTAACTGGAAAGATATTTTAAGTGAGAAAGAGAAACCTAGAAATCACTCCTGTCAGTAGAATTTAAATTTACATTAAACTAAACACTATTTTTTTACTGTAAAATGTCAAGAACAAGAACCACAATGCAATCTTAAGTTCCACAAGTTGGTTGCATTATTCTGCAGGATAAATAAATAAATAAATAAATAAATAAATAAATAAATAAATAATCCTAAATGATCCATTAGAACTGTGAGTGGAACAACAAATTTATTTGTAGGTTTCTCATGAATAAAGCAATAAACTGCACAGAATTTAGTTCCCTGAATTATCAGAATACTTACAAAAATGGGAATATTCATATGTACATCACTGCAAATACAGCAATAAAAATGTTGAAAAAGTTTTTGTACTACTTTTTCTTTATAATGTTAAGGAAAAAAGTGTCTAGATTACACATTTTTGATGTTTCAAGCTATTTTCAGGACATTACTTTATCATGGTGACCATGATACCTATGTTGTTTTAGTACATTTTACCCCTTGGAGCTAAAATCTATAATAGTTTATCAACAAAGCTGACAGACAGACAAAACTTCCTCTGGTACAGCACAAAGGCAGGCAAGTAGAAAGAGTTTAACGATAAAATTTAGGACAATCATTAGGTTTAGCTGTACACAAAAGTAGTGTAACAATCAAATGATTTTTTGACAGAAATGGAGGTAGAGGAATAAGGTAATGTTACCATTTATTTAGTTCAGAATTTGAGAATGTGTTTAAGGAAAATATAGACTTAAGACTAAATCTTAATTATCTGCATAAATAACTTGATGGAGGTCGACTTTTTCCCTCCATCTCCTTTAACTTTCCTCAAAGTATGAATCCAAAGCATGCTTATATTATAATAAGGTAAATGAATTTTAATTATATTATGCATCACCTAACAACACTGAAACAAATAAAATATTTGAAGGGAATTTTAAAAACTTTTATTGAAGGAAAAGTAGAACACTCTTTAAAAGGGGGTATATTTCAATAAAAACTCAACATTTTTCTAATTTTATTGTTATTTGAAATGTACTTATATATACAACTATAAATCCAAAATGACTGTCTTAGGTATCTATATCTTCATTTGCATATTGGAAGTTAAACCAGTGTCCTGGTTTCAGTTAGGACAAAGTTAATTTTCCTCTTAGTAGCTGGTAGGGTGCTATGTTTTGGATTAGGATGAGAAGAGTGCTGATAACATGCTGATGTTTTAATTGCTGCAGAGCAGTGCTTACACCAAGCCAAGGACTTTTCAGCTCCTTGCTCTGTCCTGCCAGTGGGCAGGCTGGGGATGCAGCAGGAGCTGGGAGGGGACAGACCCAGGACAGCTGACCCAAACTGTCCAAAGGGGTATTCCATACCATCTGACGTCATGCTCAACAATATATAGGGGTGGCTAGCCGGGGTGTGGGGGCCAGCTGCTCGGGGATAGGCTGGGTCAGCGGTTGGTGAGCAATTGCATTGTGCATCACTTGTACACGCTATTATTATTATTATTATTAATTTCCTATCTTAATAAACTGTCTTTATCTCAACTCACAGGCTTCACTTTCCCATTTCTCTCCCCCATCCCAGAGAGGGAGGGGGGAGGGTGAGCGAACGGCTGTGTGGTGTTTAGCTGCCAACTGGGTTAGACCACAACAACCAGTTAAACATTTCTGGTTATTAATAAAAACAATGCAAAAATAGTTGCTTTAAGTGTATGTAGAGAAAAATAATTACTATATGTACATTTTTGAAATGTGTTTTTAAATCTCAAACAAGCACAAGAAAACTAATTGGAAATTTAGTTCGGAATTGTACAAGTTAACAACTGTAATTGGCTTGATATTGCAACAATGAGAAAGCTCCTTATTTCTGAAGCTGACTTAAGCTGACTTAAGTTTTTGCTTGATTATTGGAGAATTTAGGAAATCTCTTCCAGCAACAATTTAAGCCATTTGCCGAGGCGATCGGCTCTGGGGCAAACATGTTCTGCAGCGGAGCGGGGGATCGGGCCAGGCAGGGATAATTTTTCTGGCATCGAGCCTACTCGAGGGAGCCGCCAGCACCCGGCAGCCCTCGTGAGGGAGGCTGACGAGGCGTAGGCGGAGCCAGCAGTGCCCCCTCCCCAGCCGTTCAAAAGCTGCCCCTAGGGAGCGCGAGCGACCAGGAGCGCGGCGAACAGGGCGGGCAAACAGGGCGTGGTGTGTCAGAAGGGCGTGGCGCGGCAGAAGGGCGTGGCATGGCAGAAGGGCGTGGCGCGGCAGAAGGGCGTGGCGCGGCAGTTAGCGCAGGCAGGGCGAGCACGAAGGGCAGAGCGCTCTCCCCCGCCCATCCGTAACACCTCCTGTAACAACAGCCGTTAGCCAGGCGATAATGGTCTCCACCAGGCACGGTGCGCTCTCTAGGAAGTCGGTACACACCCAGACTGACTACCCGTTAAAAAATGCAGCAGTTCAGGTCACCGGATGCAGGGAGTGTCTGAGCCTGTTGCTGCCATCGGCGGGAGGCAGAGAAACTATGTGCATGAGGTGTGAGCAGGTGGATGACCTGGTCCGCATGGTGGCGGAGCTCAAGGAGGAGGTGGAGAGGTTGAGAGATATCAGGGAGTGTGAGCGGGAGATAGACTGGTGGAGCGACTCCCTGCAGGGCCTCAAGGAGAGGTACCGGGGTGAGACATCCCAAATGGGGGTGGACCCCCTGCCATGTTGCTGTCGGGCAGAGGGAGGGGATCTGGGAGTTGAGGAGGAATGGAAACAGGTCCCTGCTCCACATCGCAGGCGATGCCCTCCCCTTCCGGCCCCACCTTCCCAGGTGCCCTTACACAACAGGTTTGAGGCGCTGGAGCTTGAGATACTGGTGGGTGAGGAAGAGGTAGCAAGTGTACCCAGGAGGATGCCTAGGGCAAGGAGGTCGACTCCACGCCTCAGGACTGCCTCCACCAAGAAAGACAGAAGGGTTATTGTTGTGGGAGACTCTCTCCTCAGGGGAACAGAGGGCCCGATTTGTCGGCCTGACCCTACCTGTAGGGAAGTCTGCTGCCTCCCTGGGGCCAGGGTCAGGGACGTTGCCAGGAAGCTTCCCAACCTGGTTCGCCCCTCTGACTATTACCCTCTTTTGATAGTCCAGGCAGGTAGTGATGACACTGAAGAAAGAAGCCTGAGGGCTATCAAACGAGACTTTAGGGAACTGGGACGGTTAGTGGATGGAGCAGGAGTGCAGGTGGTGTTTTCGTCCATCCCTACGGTGGCAGGGAGGGGTACAGAGAGGACACGGAAAGCCCACCTGTTAAACACGTGGCTCCGGGGCTGGTGCCAACACAGAAGTCTTGGGTTTTTCGACCATGGGGCACTTTACTCGACACCCGGCCTGATGGCCGCAGACGGGTCCCTATCTTTTAGAGGAAAACGGATCCTGGGCCAGGAGCTGGCAAGGCTCATTGAGAGGGCTTTAAACTAGGTAAGAAGGGGGATGGGGCTGAAGCAAGGATTGTTGGAGCTGTGCCAGGGGGAACAATAGCAAGGCCGGGGGATAAGGCAATGGCCCAGCTGAAGTGCATCTACACCAATGCATGCAGCATGGGTAACAAACAGGAGGAGCTGGAAGCCATCGTGCAGCAGGCAGGCTACGACTTGGTTGCCATCACAGAGACATGGTGGGACCACTCTCATGACTGGAGTGCTGCAATGACTGGCTATAAACTCTTCAGAAGGGACAGGCAGCACAGAAGGGGTGGTGGTGTGGCTCTCTATATTAGAGAGTCTTTCGATGTTGTAGAACTCGAGGCTGGGAATGACAAGGTCGAGTCCCTTTGGGTTAGGATCGGCGGGGCCAACAAGGCTAGCGTCCTGGTCGGGGTCTGTTATAGACCGCTGAACCAGGATGAGGAGACGGATGAGGAGTTCTACAGGCAGCTGACAGAAGTTGCGATATCTTCAGCGCTTGTTCTTGTGGGGGACTTCAACTTCCCTGACATCCTGGAAGCACAACACAGCCCAGAGAAAGCAGTCTAGGAGGTTTCTGGAGAGCGTGGAAGATAGCTTCCTGACGCAGCTGGTTAGTGAGCCTACCAGGGGTGGTGCCCTGCTAGACCTTCTCTTCACAAACAGAGAAGGACTGGTGGAGGATGTGATTGTCGGGAGCTGTCTTGGGCAGAGTGACCATGAAATGGTGGAGTTCTCTATTCTTGGTGAGGCCAGGAAGGGGACCAGTAAAACCGCTGTATTGGACTTTCGGAAGGCTGACTTTGTGCTGCTGAGGACACTGGTTGGTGGAGTCCCTTGGGAGGCGGTTCTGAAGGGCAGAGGAGTCCAGAAAGGCTGGGCGCTCTTCAAGAGGGAAATCTTAATGGCGCAGGAATGGTCTGTCCCCACGTGCCCAAAGACGAGCTGGCGGGGAAGAAGACCAGCCTGGCTGAACAGAGAATTGTGGCTTGAGCTTAGGAGAAAAAAGAGGGTTTATAATCTTTGGAAAAGTGGGCAGGCCACTAGGGAGGACTATAAGGATATTGCGAGGCTGTGCAGGGACAAAATTAGAAAAGCCAAAGCTCATCGGGAGCTCAATCTGGCTACTGCTGTTAAAGATAACAAAAAATGTTTTTATAAATACATCAACACAAAAAGGAGGACTAAGGAGAATCTCCATCCTTTACTGGATGCGGGGGGAAACTTAGTTACAAGAGATGAGGAAAAGGTGGAGGTGCTTAATGCCTTCTTCGCCTCAGTCTTTAGTGGCAATACCGGTTGTTCTCTGGATACCCAGTACCCTGAACTGGTGGAAGGGGATGGGGAGAAGGATGTGGCCCTCACTATCCACGAAGAAATGGTTGGCGACCTGGTATGGCACTTGGATGTGCACAAGTCGATGGGGCCGGATGGGATCCACCCAAGGGTACTGAGAAAACTGGCAGAGGTGCTGGCCAAGCCGCTTACCATCATTTATCAACAGTCCTGGCTATCGGGGGAGATCCCAGTTGACTGGCGGCTAGCAAACGTGACGCCCATCTACAAGAAGGGCCGGAGGACTGACCCGGGAAACTACAGGCCTGTCAGTTTGACCTCAGTGCCAGGGAAGCTCATGGAGCAGATTATCTTGAGTCATCACGCAGCACTTGCAGGGCAAGCAGGCGATCAGGCCCAGTCAGCATGGGTTTATGAAAGGCAGGTCCTGCTTGACGAACCTGATCTCTTTCTATGACAAAGTGACGCGCTGGGTGGATGAGGGAAAGGCTGTGGATGTGGTCTACCTTGACTTCAGCAAGGCTTTTGACACCGTCTCCCACAGCATTCTCCTCAAGAAACTGGCTGCTCTTGGCTTGGACTGGCGCACGCTTCGCTGGGTTAGAAACTGGCTGGATAGCCGGGCCCAAAGAGTCGTGGTAAATGGAGTAAAATCCAGTTGGAGGCCGGTCACTAGTGGCGTTCCCCAGGGCTCGGTGCTGGGGCCGGTCCTCTTTAATATCTTCATCGATGATCTGGACGAGGGCATTGAGTGCACCCTCAGTAAGTTTGCAGATGACACCAAGTTAGGTGCGTGTGTCGATCTGCTCGAGGGTAGGAAGGCTCTGCAGGAGGATCTGTATAGGCTGCACCATTGGGCTGAGGTCAACTGCATGAAGTTCAACAAGGCCAAGTGCCGGGTCCTGCACCTGCGGCGCAATAACCCCAAGCAGAGCTACAGACTGGGAGATGTGTGGTTGGAGAGCTGCCAGGCAGAGAAGGACCTGGGAGTGATGGTTGATAGTCGGCTGAAGATGAGCCAGCAGTGTGCTCAGGTGGCCAAGAAGGCCAACAGCATCCTGGCCTGTATAAGAAACAGTGTGACCAGCAGGGCTAGGGAGGTGATCGTCCCCCTGTACTCGGCTCTGGTGAGGCCTCACCTCGAATACTGTGTTCAGTTTTGGGCCCCTCGCTACAAGAAGGACATGGAGGTGCTTGAGCGAGTCCAGAGAAGGGCGACGAAGCTGGTGAGGGGCCTGGAGAACAAGTCCTATGAGGAGCGGCTGGATGGTGGATGGTGGATGGGGGGAAGATATTTTTAGTTTGCTTTTAGTTTCTCTCTGCTACAATCTGTTAGTGATACACAATAAATTACATTAATCTCCCTAAATTGATTCTGTTTTGCGCTTGATGGTTATTGGTGATTCTAGTGATCTCCTTGTCCTTATCTCAACACTTGAGCCCTTTTTCATCATATTTTTCCCCATGTTCCCTTAAGGAGGGGGAAGTGAGAGAGTGGTGTGATAAAGTATAGCTAGCCATCCACAGGGATCCCTAATTCTTACCTGATAGGAATTTCCTAAATTACCAGAAGGCCAAAACTCACCAAAATCGCGGAAACATGACAAAATCTCTTGGTTTTAATTGCGCTATGTATCTTGAAGCCTATTTCATGCATAAGGTTTGTAGCGTAATCTCAGTTTGATATTAAAATGTCAAAGATCCTTTGGGACCTGCTCCAGCACAGAACTTGGGCTAATTAAAATTTCAAATTTTAACACCTGACTTTTGGTTAACATCACCTGGATGGGAATACACAGCTTACATTAGGTATCTAAGTTCCCAATATAGCATGAAGGAAAAGCTAAGCAACTGAGAACAACATGATAAGTAGAAATCTTCTTAGATCAGAAATCAGTGCCTTCAATCCAGAAACTTCCCCAGTGCTTTCCTTCAAAGTTTTCCACTCAGAGGCATGTAACCCAATACTGTTTAACTTGCAAAGCTGATGGGAGCACAGGCCAAAGAAAAACAGCTGTGAGCACATTCAAGTGATAACTTCATTCCTACTTTGTCCTGACATGAGTACAGTGTGCCAGATGATCTGATCCAGCACCCTCACACACATACACAAATATACATGCATGTACACACATGAACACGCAGAATGCAACTTCTCTTAAGAATAAAATCAGAAAGCACTTCTAAAATGAATGATCACATTTTCTTTGTTTCTCTTTTTGTGCAGCTTCTTGTTTTCCCTATTTTCCAGTTAGACCTCTGTGCTTGCTTCTGTACTGAGCAAAACTGTGACAGTGAATGTAAAATGTTGATGATGAGCAGATGACTTGTAAGCATGGCTTGCTTCTTTTTACTTGATCTCATCAGTTTTTGCTGCCTGGGAATCTGCTTTTACTGACATTTTCACAGGAAACCATATATGCATTTCAATCAGTAGTTCTGAGGAAATGGATGACTACGAAATATTCTCGCTAGTACACCTTCATGACATCCTGCAACCTATCTGTGTCTTGCACAAATGGCAATGATATAAATAAAACTGAACTGAAAGATTGCATGAGGACTTCATTACATACACTTCACTATTAAAAAGTTTTTTTCCATTTATCTTTTAATCTTTATGTAGTATTGCACCTTATTCTGCATTTTCCTATTTTGAACTCTTGACTGAATAAGAGATTGTAAAGAACAAGATGATAAAAAAGAGTAATCATTTCAAAAAATAAGTACAGAAATCTAGAAATAAAGTTGGCTGTGAGGGAGTACGTGTCAAAATTCCACCAGTTAAAATAATTTTCATGGGAGGAACATGATTTCTGTGCTTTGGCATGCTTTTGTTCTTTATTAGAATTATTAGCTAGTAGAAAAAGACATAATGCAAAGTACCTACTCAGCTTTTACAGATACAATTCTATAACAATTCTGTATTCCTTTAAATGTCAAATATCATACATTACTTAAGGCAGCTGCTTTTGTAACCATTGTATAACAAAAAATATTTGATAGAAGTTGATATGAAGCAATTTGCAAGTTCAAAAGCTATGAAATGGATACACTCATCTTTTAAAATCTGTTGATTCACAAGAATTTTACATATTTGCTAGTAATTATCTATAGCTAGAGATTCAGTGCAGTTGGGATATATCTCAAGTAAGTACAGGAAACTTGTAGTAGTCTCTTGCATATGATGTTGAATAAGAATAGTGAACAGCTGGTATTTGACTTGTATGAAATTCTGCAAGCTCAGTTTAACTCCATGGAATTACATATTAGACAGTGAGTGTAAGATGACTTACTGTTTTGTCCTGACCACTATGTGTGTCTGTCATGAAGAGCATAGGCTGTGTCCTCCATGTCTTGTGCCTGTGCAGAACAGCACATTGGGAACTAATTCTTTGTATTTCTAGGTAGTAACATAATACAAGTAAAAACATTGCTTGAAAGTAAATCTGTAGATAATATTGAAATGAGAAAGAATTATTTCTTCCAGTTGTTGATTGCAAACCAAACATTTTTTGATTTCCTTGTCAATTTCAGAATGCCACTGATGGCTGCAGAATCAAGCCCATGGGCTGTCAACTTCTGTGACCTCTGGTCCTGCTCTCCTGGGACTCAATAATTCTTGGCTTTCCTGTATCAACCTGGTTTACTTTTGTCCTGAGGCTTCACTGCAGTTTCCAGGTTCCTCAGGTCGAGAAGAAAGTGTAGACTGGTTCTTCAGGTTCAGTATTTTAAGCAATATGGTTCAGACTTGGTGAGTATTGTTTGAAATTTTGTGTTTTGCCAGAAAAATTCTAGTCTAAACTTCACTTTATTATTTCTTACCAAAATTCTGTGCACATACTGGATTTATTCACTTTGTAACTGATTTCAGCAAGGGGTTGGGGTGGGGAAAATGACCTTAGTTATATTAACATCTTATTAAATCTAAATACCCCTTATGTACTACTGCAGGAGAACTATTGCTTCAATGGCAACAACAACAAAACATTTGTTGAAAATGATCTAAGTTCTATATACAAATTAGTTTTATATGCATAGAATCATAGAATCATAGAATATCCTGAGTTGGAAGGGACCCTTAAGGATCATCAAGTCCAACTCTTGACACCGCACAGGTCTACCCAAAAGTTCAGACCATGTGACTAAGTGCACAGTCCAATCTCTTCTTAAATTCAGTCAGGCTCAGTGCAGTGACCACTTCCCTGGGGAGCCTGTTCCAGTGTGCAACCACCCTCTCTGTGAAGAACCCCCTCCTGATGTCAAGCCTAAATTTCCCCTGCCTCAACTTAACCCCGTTCCCGCGGGTCCTGTCACTGGTGTTAATGGAGAAAAGGTCTCCTGCCTCTCGACACCCCCTTACGAGGAAGTTGTAGACTGTGATGAGGTCTCCTCTCAGCCTCCTCTTCTCCAGGCTGAACAGGCCCAGTGACCTCAGCCGTTCTTCATACGTCTTCCCCTCCAGGCCTTTCACCATCTTCGTAGCCCTCCTCTGGACACTCTCCAACAGTTTCATGTCCTTTTTATACTGTGGTGCCCAGAACTGCACACAGTACTCGAGGTGAGGCCGCACCAGCGCAGAGTAGAGCGGGACAATCACCTCCCTTGACCTACTAGCGATGCCGTGCTTGATGTACCCCAGGACACGGTTGGCCCTCCTGGCTGCCAGGGCACACTGCTGGCTCATATTCAACTTGCTGTCTACCACGACCCCCAGATCCCTCTCTTCTAGGCTGCTCTCCAGCGTCTCATCGCCCAGTCTGTACGTGCAGCCAGGGTTTCCCCGTCCCAGGTGCAGGACCCGACACTTGCTCTTATTGAACTTCATGCGGTTGGTGATCGCCCAGCTCTCCAACCTATCCAGATCCCTCTGCAAGGCCTTTCCACCCTCATTCGAGTCCACAACTCCTCCAAGTTTGGTGTCATCAGCAAACTTGCTCAAAATACCTTCTATTCCTACATCCAGATCATTTATAAAAATATTGAAAAGTACCGGCCCTAAAATGGAGCCTTGAGGGACCCCACTGGTGACCGCCCGCCAGCCTGACGCAGCCCCATTTACCATAACCCTTTGGGCCCTGCCCGTTAGCCAATTGCTCACCCATCGGATGATGTTTTTATTTAGCTGTATGGTGGACATTTTGTCCAGTAGGATCCTATGGGAAACCGTGTCAAAAGCCTTGCTGAAGTCCAAAAAAATCACATCAGCTGGTTTCCCTTGGTCCACCATACGGGTGATCTTATCATAAAAGGAAATCAGGTTAGTTAGGCAGGACCTACCCTTCACAAACCCATGCTGGCTGGGACCAATGACTGCTTTGTCCCCCAGGTGCGCCTCAATAAGTTCGAGAACCATCTTCTCCATGATTTTACCAGGCACTGACGTGAGACTGACAGGCCTGTAATTGCTAGGGTCTTCTTTCTGACCCTTCTTGAAAATCGGCACAACATTTGCCAGCTTCCAGTCTACCGGGACCTCTCCAAATTCCCAGGATCGTTGAAAAATAATTGAGAGAGGTTCCGCGATGACGTCCGCCAGCTCTTTCAGCACCCGGGCATGAATCCCATCCGGACCCATGGACTTGTAGGGATTCAGGTGGAGTAGCAAATCCCGCACACGTTCAGGGTCGGTTGGGAGTTTGTCATCCCCACCGTCCCAGTCCTCCAGCTCAGGGCACCCTGGGTCCTGAAGCCCATCATCGGCATTGAAGACAGAGGCAAAGAAGGCGTTAAGCGTCTCTGCTTTGCCTATGTCATTGTCTGTGAGGAGACCTTCCCTATCAAGGAGCGGCCCTATGTATTCTTTAGTTCTCCTTTTTCCATTCACATATCTAAAAAAAAACTTTTTGTTTTCTCTCACAGACACAGCCAGCTTCAACTGTAGGTGTGCAATTAAACCTTTTATTGGTGTAGCTATATATATGTGTGTGTGTGTTTATAGCAATATACAATCAATTCAGAAGTGATGCTAATAATAAATCAGTAGTTGAACTACATTGCTAGAAGTCAGGTATACAATTTGGAAGTCAAGTGGGTGACAAAATAACTCTATTTTTCTTTAAAGTTGTAAATACTTTATTTCTTGTTTAAAATTCCAATCCTCTTAAGTATCTGAAATATATATATAGGAAGTTACTTGTAGGCATGTATAAGATTGGATTCTAGTAAATAGTTCAAAGTACACATTCTTGAAAAGAAGAAAGTTAATCTCTTTCTCCTCTAAGTAACTGCAATTCCCTTACATAAATTCTGGGATTATTAACTTCCTTCATAAAAACTACAAAGACTTTATCCCTTCTCTATTGCTGGGCAGAAGTAACCCACATACTGAATTTGCAAAGTACTTTAGAAAAGTAGTTTTAATTACTTGCTGTTTTATTTGCACTCACTAGACTGAACGGTGAAAAGTGTTCCACATATAGTAATCAGTTTAATGTTGCTAATTAAATGAAAGTGAGAGTTTAAAAGGTTATAAAATTCAAGGAACCTATTCAGATATCAATATGACTATGAACAATTTAAGTGGGAAGTCAAAAACTTACTTGTACATGGAAGAAACAGAAAATACATAATTTTAAACATATATTTATAAACAGTTTTAAAAATATTCTGCACTTTTTGCAAAAGGGATTTTAATGGTCACTGCAAAAAAACTGAGAGGAATTTTATTTCCAGCTTGCTTTGTAACTTAGGAAAAAACAAAGAAACTAGTGCCATTTTGCCATGTAACTGTCCCCATTGCTCAGTATAACAGCACCTCCTGGGCTCACAGTAGTGGTGTGGATGTTTCTCCTTGATATTTGGCAGCTGTTAAAAGAGTCTCAGTTACACTCCAGTACCTATGCCAGCAAACAGACTTCACACATGAACTGGTGCAATGGTCTGACTTAAGAAATGAACATATACTCATTGTTCATTGGATGGAGACCACTGCAGATCTCTTTCCAGGCCATGACTGTGAACTATAATGCATTGATATATGCATTTCAGATTGTCAAATTCACCTCTCTTTCTTTCACCTGCATGCTAACTCCCCCTTTCCACAGCAAATAAAAGATGCAGCTGACAGAGCCACTTCTGTATCTTGGTCCTGGTGAGGAGCACCTCTTGCAGCAGGTTGCTTGTTGGCCACATTGATTTTCTTAGGATGTTCCCTTGCACAGCTTTGTTTCAGGTCAACTAACCTGTTCCCCAGCAGTTCCTCAGCACTGTTCAGGAATTACCACTGATTAAGTTATTTTGCACATGATGATTCTGTGCTGTAGGTAATGAGATTTAAAGACACAGACATGGGCCATGCGGTGCTCATTGGTTCTATTGTCAAACAATTGTTATATTTTATTCACTAGTATAGATGTTGCCTTCAGGTCTGTTTGTGATCACTAATGTATCATAAACCAAGATGCACATGTCCAGGCACATGCTAAAGGATTTGCTCTTTTGTGCTTACATGCAGTCTGATGCTGTTTCATGATGTACAGTCTTTATATGGCTTCAGTGTAGTCAGTAGGGACCCACATGCAAGCAGAGATCCTGAGACAGGATTTCCTTTAGGCAAGAAAATGTAATACAGAAGGTAATCCTTCCATAAGCCCATTTACTGGGTATCCTTGAGGTCCAAAACTGATGAATAATTTTTGCAAGTGGACTCCCAAGAATATCAGACAGTCACTAGTATTTTAGCTTCCAGTGGCTAGTTTCATTATACTCTGTTAATTTCTGTAAAGGATTATTTCATTTCAGATGGCTCCCTGGAGCACATACACTCACTTAGTCATTCCTGCAGAATGAAAATGGCAGTCAGTTGCAAGGTGAAGCTCCTGAGGCCCTTGCGGCCTGCCACACCAGCCCTAGCTCAGCCTCTCTTTTTAACTGCAATCATTACTAGCCACCCAGAGGGCATTTTAGACAGTGATTTTTCACCACAAATGTATTTATATCTATTTTGCTAAGTACTTCTATATTAAGAAGTAAATAAATGAAACATTTATGTGAAATGTTATGCTACTGCCCAAGGGATTCAAGTGCAGAACAAAGTTCTGAGCAGAGTGATGCTCATGGGGTTTTTAAATCTTGTAGTGTCTTGGAGACTGCAGAAATGTTTCATTTTACTGTAGACAAAGGAAATGAGCATCATACGAATAAACACAGTCTTGTCATAGAAGCTATGTTTTTAAAGTTATTTACCTAAATAACAAACAAGCAATCAACCTTTTAGGATGTCTGGGGTAGGGCACAGGGGCTGCCCCTTATGGCATGCAAGCTGGTACCCTGAAGCCCCTGCTGCACAGGGGTGTAGATGGGGCTCCCCATGGGAGGCTGCTCAGCCACTGGGGCCTCTTGGTGCCTTCAGGGCCCTGAACCTCATTCTTTAATAAGGAATCTACATTTAATAAGGATCTGCAGCATTTCTCTCACATTACTACAGCATATACACCTAAAAAGGTGAATTTCTTCTCTGGTATACCAGGACCAATACTGTTACACGTTGCAATACCCACTGATAAACTTTTAGTGGTTTTGCTGTCTAAGAACAACATTTGGATTAATTGAAAATATGTCTCCCAGACTGATTAACTCAACTCCAAAAGCTAGGAATAAATTCCACTGTCTGTGGGAACCTATTGGAGAGAAGATTGCAGTAGGGAATTAGATTGTGGTATGTGCTGAGAAACCTCTCTTAACCACTAATAGGTGTGTTATATTTGCCTTTCTTTCCCCTTCCCCAGTCTTGGTACATGATAGTGGCATTCATTTTATCTAACTTCAATTGTTTGAAAGTCAGGTTTCTAAGAGAGCCTACAAAGATCTTCATATATTTTTCTTGTATAGAGATATATGTTCTTTTGTAAAGAGGGAGACTTTCCATATAAGTTGATACTATGGAGATATTTAAAAGGCAAAAATGCAGCTTAACTTTGTCTTACGTGACTTCTATAGTGACTGAGGGAACATATTGGCCGGATAAGAATAAATGTCAAATTTTTGGACACCTAAAGTTAAATGAAAAAGTCCTGTTCCAGTAAGAAGAATGCTCTCAGAGTGCTCAGTAATATTATCTCCTTTCAGTAGTGTGTTACATGAAAGAGAATCTTTCCCTACAAATTTATCTTTCTAATTTCAATATATTCCAACACTTTCTCCACAGATGTTTTAAATGAGGTCACTTTTTTTTTTTTTTTTTTCCATATTTTCACCACCACAAACTTGCACAAAGAAAAATGTTTCTTATGACTATAGTAAGCTTCTATAAGTAACAGGGTAAAAACATAAATTAGTTATAAAATGGAACTGATCAATATGTTAAAGGCATGGCATGTTTCTATTTGATGGGAAAGAACTGAACTTGACAGTCCCAGGAAGCTCACTGCAGCTCCACTTTTACATATGACTATTGTTAGGAAGGGTATTTTCAGTGCCTATCACTAGGTACTGTGTGTTTTAGTGTTCTTTGTCTTATATAGTTCAATATGTCGATGTATTCATTATCTGATAGGCGTAACAGAAAAAAACGTCTCCCAGGGGAATCTAATTTATCACCTCAGAATACTTCTTTGCAGCAGGATTCCTGCTTTTTTCAGAGGAATTTAGGGAAATTAGTCCACATTTCTTCTACAGTATAATAACCTACAATTAAATGGTGTGGAATCTTCTCCACAAAAACAATAATTTTAATATTATTATAACAATAATTTTAATATTATAATTTTAATATTTCACAGACACTGTGTCCTGGTTTTGGCTAGGATAGAATTAGTTTTCTTCCTAGGAGGTGGTATGGTGCTGGGTTTTGGACTTAGGATGATAATGCTGATGACTCATTGATGTTTGTTTGAGTCTTGCAGAGCTGGTCTTACACAGAGCCAAGGCCTTTCCTGCTTCTTGTGCTGCCCTGCCTGTGAGGAGGCTGGTGGTGCACAGGGAGCTGGGAAGGGACAGAACCAGGACAGTTGACCTGGACTGGCCAAAGGGATACTACATGATGTAAGGTCTCAGGCAGAAAAATAAGACTGGGGTGGCTGGCCAGATGGGGCACTGCTCAGGGATGGACTAGACATCAGTCAGCAGGTGGTGAGCAATTGCATTGTGCCTCACTTGCTTTGTATATTCTTTTACTATTACTATTTTCTCTTCATTTTCTGTCCTATTAAACTGTCTTTATCTCAACCCATGAGCTTTTACTTTTTATTTTATTATTATAATTTATTTATTTTTATTTCTCAATTCTCTCTCACATCCCATTGGCTGGGACAGAAGGGAGTGAGTGGATGGCTGTGTGGTGCTTAGCTGCTTGCCAGGTTAAACCACAACATGCTGTTACAAAAACAAGGTGCTGACAGAAAAATCATGGCTTCTGTGAGATGATACAGCAAATAAATTATTAAAATAACTGAGATGTCCTGTGAGAATCAGGTTTGTGATACCCGTGTCTATAGGGAACAGATTCTTAATTACTACTTCAAAGTTTAAACTTTTCTTTTCCCTATTTTTATCTCCTGGGCTTCTCCCAGTAAACAATTTAAATATACTATTAGACTGAAGATTGAACTAGATTTGCTGATATGGCTCTTAATCACACTTAATCCTTCGGAATTATTTTCTTATAGTAAAAAATAAATTTTAAAAATGGTGTTATTCAAGGCATGTCATAGTTTTAGATATAGATGTGATTTGTCCTATAGTGATGTCTGTGATAAAGAAGCGCATGACATCATCTGCAGTTGTATTTACAGACCTATTATGTAGTTTGAGATTTTAGTATTCTGTTTTCATTATTCTGACTAATCTGTTGTCACTTTGACTATAAATCTCTCTTTGCATATATAGTGAAGCTGGCTGGGCTAAATTGCAATTTCCTTAATTATGACACTGTATTTTTATATATATCCTATATATATATACATATATATAGGACAGTTATAAATTTAATATTAAGCCAATAAGTTTATTGTACAAATCAGACAGGAAGTTTTGTAGTAACCCAACAATACAACCTTTTATAGCCCTCCCTTCAAAACCTATGGTTTTACCTAGATTTTTCTAGTATTTTGCAAAGAAAATTCTGTTTCTGACCTTGCATAAGACTAAGGTTTCCTTCATGAAAGCTTTAACAAACCCATCTCAACATTTCAATTCTGACCTTCTCTCTCAGTGGAAGAAAGAACATTTAAAAAATGTTAAGCAAATACCATGTGAAAATATGGGTAGTTTTTTATCTCCAAATCAGGCAGAAAGTTGGAGCTTTGACTTTTTGGGATGACTTTGTCTGTGACAGTTAATGAAATTTAGATGAGGCTTTTGAGCTGAAGTGGATACAAAGACAAGGATTTTTAAAATCTTTTTGTTTGTTTGTTTGTTTGACATCATGCCTGCAAAGTAGAAATACAGTTCTTTGGCTATTTCAATGCCCCAAAAATCTATTGTCAGGATTCTACTACAGGTAGTAAACCACCTTGTTTTAGAGTCAAGACTTTAAGATGTTGAAATTGGTTATATGGTATGCTTTTCTTGTCCTCACATTTGCTCTGTGCTGGTATGAATGTGCTCTTAATTTGTACCTGAGCAAATGTTTAACAGAACAACAGACATGAAAATATTGGAAAAGATATGCTGCCAGATAGGCAGCACAGGGAAATAAAAACCTTAAACATTGTTTGTGAAAAGTATCATGATGGCTCTTAGTACAAAGCTCACTTATTTCTCATAACTTAAACTAATTTGTGTATTTATTTATTTGTTTTTAATTTGGAGGTTTGAAGACTTAAAACTCATTTTAACAACTCAACTTAATCAGTCAAGTGACTACTAACACTGGAATATCACTGATCTTTACCATACTGTCAGAGTGTATTTTGTCTCTTTCAAGTGTCAAAATCAGCATCTTTCCTGTGATGTCTATTCTCTTCCTATTAAACATGAGACTCCTATACGACAGAACAAACGTGCCAAGATAACTGTAATTGCAAAGGAGATAAGAATGTATATTTTAGAGGAGAGGTAAAACTGTTGCAGTTTTTTATGCCAAAAGGCATGAAAGCTCCTTTCATATGATTTCAGTGTCACTGAAAAGGACCTGTCTCAAACTTTTATGCATTTAATGTATTCTTCTGGTGTGAAGGAATCATTACCAACTACACATCTTACAGAAAGCTAACTAATTCTGCTAAGCACATTTATTGATAATGAATTCTTGTAATTGACAAAAAGACTACAGTTCCCAGAGTTTCTACCTTATTTCTAATTAGCAGGCAAGACATACACTAATGGATAGAGAGAGTATGAATGAAATCCTGAGGTGAATTACAGCCTTGCGTAATGCTTCTGAAATGAATAGATCTACACATATACTAGAACAAAGGTCAGTTGAAAAGGTAAAAACAAATTACAAAAGGAAGTAATCCTACTCCAATGATTATATCTGAATTTATTGTTTTAGTAACGTACAGGATACTTGCTTCAAAATTAGTTTTTCAAAAACAAAATTTACCTGATGTTGCAAAGTGTAATACTATTGATGCAAAGTAAAATACCTTATAACTACATTCCTACTGAAAATGTTCTTCACTCAGAACTGTTTTCTTTTTCTAAACAGATGACATTTTTCTCAGGTTTCATTAATATCCATAGAACTAAAATAAGGAGAAAGAGAGATGTAGGTGAGATTAAAGTGACTCTGAGAATTTAACTATTATCTTCCCCTCCTCAGAAAATCTTTATATGTGTGAATATTACATGTTGCACTTAGGTAGCTAAGAAAAGAAAGTGTTCTGTTTTCTAATTCTCCTGTATTATTTTCCGCACTGTGGGTGCCTGGTAACACTTCAGCAAGTGGAAGAACAATGGAGAGAAATTCTTTGATTTTGCCAGGTTCAGGATCTGGGCATTTGTACATAGCTGTTTTTAATTGCTTAATTGGTCTATTCCTTCTGTTTGAAAATGACCACATCCCAGGCAGATTTTTATTTTTTTTTTTGAAAGACAAAAAATATGACAATAAAAATCTAGAAACTTGATGTAGAGATATCCTCAGTAAGTGTAATGTTTCCAGGGAGTTTACTTTTTCACTCTTTTACGCTATACATAAAGGAGATTACCATTTTAATGGATCTCTAGCATTACTTAAAGTCTAGGAAATTTAGCTAACCAAAATCTGCCACATGTATATACATGTGTACATGTATATACATACCATCCTTTCACTTACATGGAACTTCACTTTCTGAAGCTTTGCATAAAAACTGGTCGTCATGGTCTTGGATGAGGTAGTGCTAATTTTCTTCATAGAAGCTTCTTTGGTGCTGTTTATTGGATTTAGGATGAAAATAGTGATAACACATAGAAGCTTTAGTTGCTGCTGGGCAGTGCTTACACAGAGTCAAGGACTTTTCAGTTTCTTGTGCTGCCCTGCCAGCAGGATTACACAAGAAGCTAGGAGGGAACACAGCCAAGACAGCTGACCCAGAATGACCAAAGAGATATTCCATACCATATGACATAATGTTCAGCAATAAAGGCTGGGATAAAGAAGGAGGAAGCATGGGGGGTGTTCAGAGTGATGATGTTTATCTTTCCAAGAAGTCATCACACGTGATGAGCCCTGCTTTCATCGAAGTGGCTGAACACCTGTCTGCCAATGGGAAGCAGCAAATTAATTCCTTGTTTCGCTTGCTCACTTGCATGTGTTTTACTTTACATAGGAACTGTCTTCATCTCGAGACATGAGTTCTTGCACTTTTACCTTTCTGATTCTCTCCCCCATCCCACTGTAGGGGAAGTGAGCAAGTGGCTGTGCTGTGCTGAACTGCTTTCTGGGATTAAAAAACAAACAAACCACACACACACACACACACACAAACACACACTGTTGTTTGAATCTTACTCTTTAAACAGCACCGCCAGCAGTAACAGAACTGTTTCAGGTAAGACAGTGGAGAATGCCAGCTTTTCCAATATCAATTTATGTATTAGCATTGTGGATAACAAATGATTGATGGACTCTTTTATATTTCAAGAGAGATCTGCTATGTTTGAAGGAGAACCAAATGAAAAATGGTGGTTAAAGCTCTGAAGTTAAGTTAAGCTTTGTAATATGTTTAATCTAAGTTTTGTTGTTTTTGTTTGTTTTTAACTGAGGATACATAGAAAAATAAGAATGCAGTCCTAAAAGGTGGTGTGTGAAATCACTTCCAGTTAGTGTGCCCATTGATCTCAAGTTATATATCAAAATTATATATTAAATTAGATATCAGAATTACTGGATAAAAACTCTTTAGGTGAAGAATAGCAAAGTAATCAGGATTTTTTTTTTTTTTTAAGTTACTTTGAAATTGCATAAATATTTCAAACCAAAAAGTAATCCAAATGTTGAAAGCCTTTCATTTCCAAATTCACTCTAAGCATGCTTGTTTATTCCTTGACCAATTCAATTAGGGAAGTTTAATATATTGTTATTAAATGGTTAGTTATTATGGCTATTGTTAGTAGTCATCTTGATGAATAGTATGAATATAAACCATTTAATTTTTTCAGATAAAAAGAATCAGGAGTCAGAGTTTGGACCATCAAATGACTACAAGCCTGTTCAAGAAGAAAATTTCTGTTTTCGTACAATACTGCAGATATGTAGCTATGTGAAGTAGTGAAAAGAGTACTTAAAGCAGGGTGTCAGAGGGTAGTTTTTCAAATTGGTATCTTTCATCTTCAAAGATATCTGCTAGAAAGGGAAGGTGATGATGTTCACAGACAGTTCTGGCAGTGACCTAAGGAGGAGAAAAGGCAACAG
This sequence comes from Stictonetta naevosa, assembly GCA_011074415.1. Taxonomy (NCBI): domain Eukaryota; kingdom Metazoa; phylum Chordata; class Aves; order Anseriformes; family Anatidae; genus Stictonetta; species Stictonetta naevosa. The sequence continues at coordinate 28,959,324 of CM021697.1, forward strand.
AAAGAAACTGATGGAAAGAATCAGCATGATATGAAAGTACCTATTCAGAGACAACATGCAAGCTTCTTGTATTTTTGGTATCATCTAGCAAAGCTTAGCAAAGTAAAGATTCAGGATGTAAAGGTGAAGCTAAAAATGATTGCGGAATTCATTGACATTTAAAGATATACAGGATATAAGGCTGCAGGAAAATATATGGAGCACAGGCTTTTGGACCTAGATATTGACCATGGAAGCATGGCAAAGGAAGAGATAGCTACCGCAAAAGTAATGGTTCAAGAGTAAATTTCCTGGACTGAATTGGTGGGACTAAAAGGAAAAAAAAAAATAATATATAAATAAATCCCAAAAAACTCTTCTGGTGGAGAGAAGACATAATGGAGACAATAAGGAATCAGATTATAAGGAGGAAAGATCATAAGACAGAATCATTTACAGGGAGAATTAGAAAGAGATGTGAGATAATTGAGATCCACAACAATAGGAAGCAGCACATATGTGTGACTATGAAAGAAGAAAATCAAAAGGCATATTGCCAAAGCAAATTTGGGGAACAGAAGGGTTTTGCTGTCTGTCAGGTGGTATATGAGAAGAAAACAGCTCAGTCAGAACAAAGTGACTCTCAGAGTATATTTCCTCTGTCAAAAGTTTGGTTTAAGTGCTAGAAGACAATACTAATGACAACTTCACATCAAAACTAATGCTAATGGTAGATTCCTATTGAAATGGGCAAAAGGAATTAAGTTCATATATTCATATACAGTTATTTGATAGAAAAGTTTGGTACAGTGCAGTATGTATAGAGGTCTGTACCATAGATTTTTGGTGTTCAATTCCAATTGTGCAAACATACAAATGAAAGCAGAGGTTTCACTTGTCATCCCTTTTACAGGGCTGTGAAGAGAGAGACAAATATTATAGCACCTGGCTTTAGGACTCTGTATTATTCATAGATGAGAAGAGTTATAAATTAAGAAATTATGTTAAATTGAATAAAAACATATAGAATATGTTGCTGATTTCCATGGACTGTCAGGTTCTTTTACTTTCTATGTACTTCTTGTAACCTTTAAGTATTTTCTGCTGTTGGAGGTAACACAGTAAAGTAAGGAGCTAAAAATCCAATCCAGCATGGCAAATAGCCATATTTCTAGTATGAAACTTATTGGATCTTTTTGCTAAGGAAAGTAACTGATTTATTCAAGTTGCCACATAAAACAAAAGAGGGGATAATGTATTTTCTCCTTTGAAATGTTTTCTACAAAAAGGCCCATAACAAATGCTTGCAAGCTGAAAGAAACACTCCTCATCTTTCATTTTCAGATTTAACAGCCTTATACAGTTCAATCCATCCAGATGATTGAACAATAAAGAAACAATACATTTAACAAAATATATTTCTGTTAAAACATAAGTGCTTTGGTGTTTTCTATTATCACTGTGACACTGCAGTAAGACTAATGTTTTTAAAACTATTTCCCCTAAAATAATAAAACACAAAAGCTGCAGTTCTAGTGTGGACTATATGGAATATTAAAATAGACTGTAGATACCCCTTCTTACTCCACCCTATATTAATAATCTTACACTGTATGATGTTGATTTGTCTAAATTCTATTTTTCTTTAGACAGAATTGAAGATATTCTATGAATTTTACAGACTGCAGTTTGGAAGGGCTAACCTTAACACAATGTTTCTACCTCAATGAGCCTTTTAATATTAATATAATATTTAACATCACTTCTGTTAGAGCAGCTTATACAGAGAAAGGTATTCAAAAAGGTATACTTCTGTTGAAGGTGACAAGTCATCTAATGACATGCTTTAGAAGAGAGAGAAAGGCCTTCGGTGGCTGGCTACACTAACCTTACTTTGATATTCAGAGCCCTGACCAGAAGAGGCTTTATTTCTGTAGTCTGTAAGAAAAAATCAGCAAAAGTAGCAAACCAAGAAGAAAAATGTCCTCTGTGACTAATCTTTGAGTTAAAACATGTCGATTCAAACCTTTGTGGTGCAGTACTTGTTCATGGGTCAAAGCCTGATATGAGTACCTGAGCAACTTAGCTACAGAATTTATACATAACTTCCATTAGCCATCAGACTAGGAGAGCAATCCCATCCACTCTATAGAGAAGACAAAAATAAAACAGTTCCTAGCAACCTTCAAATCAGGCAGCTAGTCTCTTCAGTCCTTCTTTGAAGAGGAAACATCCTCTAGCTAATAAGATACTCACTGCATGAATCCTCTTTTCTGAGATGGAAGCCTTTTAAATCTGCCAGATGGAAAACAGTCCCCCCATGTGGTTTCTTATCTCCAGCACCTATTTGTCTTGGTAAACAGGGCCAGCTGCCCGTCTGGGTCTTTGAAGGACTACCTGGCCTCTTATAGTCTTCCCCCTCTAAATCACTCCAACAGTGTACAGATGTTTTAGCAGAAGATTCACCTAGTGCAGAGACTATCCTGTACTTGCACAGTTCTCTCCATAGCACTCCTTCATGTAGAGAAGAGCAAGGAGATTTACTGTAAACTTTCAAACCTGTACACCACATCCAACTTATCAAAAAAAAAAAAAAAAAAAATTGAAACACGACATCTGATCTAAGTCAAAGCAAAATCTGAGCAGCATAAAAATAACTTTAAAATAATCTCCTGCTACTTCTGACACCTCTTGAGAGGATGAGCACAGAATTAGACCTCCATGTTATTTATATAACACTCTGAAGCATGCTGGAAGCTTTGTATATCAAATGCAATGACACTTTCTCTGACTTTAGGATTGTCTAATTTTAAACTCACTGCAAGTTATGAGAACTAAATAAGGGGAGAAGGAGTAAGAGAAGAAAAATATTACACTAATATTATGCTATATATATATATAAAGTTCATGGATTATAATTTTCTTGTGAGCAGATTTCTTACAGCTTTTGTCGTAGTTCATTTTCCATATACCTTTATCTGGGCTGATGGTTAAAAAAGTACCCTCTATATGATTTTTATCTGTGTTTTATCAGTTACCCAAAGGAACAACATATTGGTCCCTACCTATATATCTTCACAAAAACAATCCACTTGGAATAACTATCTGAGGTATCTATATAGAGACTTAATAAAGAACAAATGTTCTATACAGAGAAAAAAATTCACTGTTTATCTTAACAAATGGCGAAACCAGCTAAATAGGAAAGTCATACTGGAATCATATACAAACTCATACAGAAAAATCTATATTGTCTTTTATGTAACTAATAGTTTTTGTAATTTACTGAATTGATAACAACTGTTACAATGAACATCATTGTATTACAGGAGCAGAATCTGGCCACAGGAGACTAAGATACAGACTTTTTCCCAAATCTATTATAAAGACACAGCAAACATAGCAATCTTTTGTGAGTGTATTCCCTTACACTCAACATTCAGTGCACTCAGTTGCTGAATTGATGTTAGAACATGTCACCGGACAGCTCTTATCTTCTGTAGAGGAGGAGGTGTGATCTTGATGGTTAGCTTGCTTGTTCTCCCTCTCATTGTCAGAGATTTGTCTAGTTCACCATGTCTCAGTGTCTGATTAGTAGTTTTCTTCAGGGTTTGAGCTTTAATTTGTCTGTGCCAATCTGGTGTAAGTCTTATGTTTCATGGATTAGAGATATACTTTAATTGCTGGTGCAAGCAATATTTCCAATGTATGATGTAGTGTTTTTAATATTGCATAAAGTTATGAATGATAATATGGAGCAATGGGGTACCACATTGAAGTAATTATTTTAAACAATGAATTACGTACTTTCTGTTGAGCATTTTTTCTACTTTTATGTTATACTACTGTGCAGGGATTGGTACTCACTCCAGCTTGCAATCTCCACTCAATACATGCACAGTCAGCATGCACCTACTCACTATTGATTTAGCTCATATTAGAGCTCACATCTTTTAAAGCTGTATCTGTGTTGATCCATTTACCTGCTCAGCTGCTCTTACTCCTCTTTTGACTCTTGGCTAGTCAGTCCAGCAATTTTTAATATGTTTCCTACTGTGTTCACCAAATTAACAGGATAAAAGATCACTTATAGATGATCCTCCTCTGCTAACCACCTCTGTAGCACCTTAGCACCTAGATGAGATACCTCTTATTGCTGTAGAACCCCACAGAGATCACCTCTAATTCTACATGAAGATATCTCATATTTCTACCTCTTCTTACTTTAGATGGCACTATGTCACATGAGCAGGGGCAGGTGGATGCAAAGCTAACATTGAAATGTCTGACAATAAGAAGGACACCTTTAGGCTTGGTAGATGTTATACTCTGGTAGATGCCCACCCCTGAGGATGCTGTCCACTCTGACAAGCCAGGTGGCCATTACTGCCATCTGAGTCAAGTTACCAGTAGGAGTAAAGGTGTAGCAGCGCATTGATTTATTAGGTATATTCTTTGTTGTGAAAGGCAGTGTGAGTCATGAGCCAGTGTTACAAGTCTTACATGTAATATGTGACAGTTGATATGTCTGTAGTGTTACTGAGCATATCTATATCAAGTGTCGGGAAGACTGGACAGCCAAAAGATTGGCAATATATGCATGATATACCAATCCGTAATACCAACTTTATATCCAACAACCCACAATTTCTATCTTCTGCATAGCTGGAGAACAGTTGATTGCAATTTACTGAAGGTGATTGAAGAAAGATGTGATATCTATAAAATAGAAACTTTGAAAAATTTGTGAAATCAGTTTTTCAGACTGTGATTCTCAGTCATCTTTTCAGTATTGTTTCCTCATGGAATGCATAAATCAGTTCAAAATATATATAAAATAATTTAATTTTTAATATAAATAATATAATTTAATTTTTAATATA